>CM030364.1:232578325-233291433 GCA_017893485.1 Hemerocallis citrina | reverse complement strand
ATATTCACATTTAGTTTCTTGCATTATTCCCAATCTCACTTGTAAAATCTTTACTTAATTTCTCTTTTAAAAATAATAATAATAATAATATTTCCTTCATTTGATCAATAATGTATTCTATTAATTTATAATAAAATCTTCTCAAATATGGTTTTGTTTCTCAACTATAGTAAGTTCAAGACTGTAGAAATTTTCTCATGTGATCTAGGGAATTTTAGATTAATTCTAATATTTTTTTTCTGGATTTTTAAAACACTAAAAAATCATTTAAAAAATATCAAACATAAAAAAAATCGGATTTAAGAAAAAGGTGGCCGAAGCCAAGGCTCAAACCCACGCACAGCGCCTCACGCGCGCTACAGTAACGTTACTGTGCCGCACCCGAAGACCAAAAAACCCAATAACACTAGCTGTCAACTAGGGGACTTAAAATCTATTTATTGTTTGGGTCTCGGTATTGAGTTAGAACTCAAAATAAGAAAATTAAAGCCTCCGAAGAGACTCAAATCCGAGACCTCCGAAACCCCCTAGCTACAGTAACCCCTTAACTCGCACCCTCTGACCAATATGGCCATGGTGACTAACCCGTAAGGAAGGTGATTGTTGCCGCTAAATTTGGTGTGGGGGCAAACAGATAGAACTTGTGGATTCTTAAGGGAAACTGAATAGTAACCTGTATACCTGTTCCTTGGGGCGTCGATCGTCGCTCCCGCCGTGCACCTGCAAAAAGTGCGAGACACCGGGGTTGTTCCCGGCGACGCACCCTCCGACGCTCAAGTCAGTAATCTAGGAAGACTATGAATGAGCGCAAAAACTGGTGAAAGATTGATTACCTCTTAATGGAGATGGATGAGGGGTATTTATAGGCATTTCAGGGAACAGATTGGGAATGTAATCCTGGTGATTTGATAGGGAATATTCCCCACAATCAGATGAGGAATGTAATCTGATGAGGTATATTCCCCGTAATCAGATAAGGAATTTTATCCCCAAATCCCGGTGAAAAAGATAGATGTATATCTGGGCCGTTGATCAAGATTAATCTGGGACCCTAATTTTATCTCGCTGGATTGGGTGTGCAGCGGGTTAAGATCCGCACCCTCTTATTGGTGGGTCCGTTCGTGGGTTACTGGGTTCTTGGGGAGAAGACCCAACACCTATTTCGGACCCTCTTGTAGGCGGAATCGCCATTTTACCCCCACGTCTCAAGATTCGTACTCAACTTGGACGGTTCCGATTTAACCCCATTTTTAGCCATATCACGAGCCCCCCACTCCTAAAGACTGAGCTTGATCAGCCTTTGAGGAGTAGTTTGACTGTTTAATGGCTAGCGGAGTTATATCGGAGTTCAAGTGGAGAGTTGTGAGTCCGGAGGAGGCAGCGAGGTGATTTGCCAAGTGGATCGAGCTCCGAGTTGCTCATGAGTTCTGACGGTCGTGTGGCATTTTTGCAGGGATATCCTTTTGACCCTAGCAAAGCGTCAATTCGTCGTTCGGAGGCCTCACGCATTTGTATCGCGCCTTAGACTCTCCCCAGGGCTCGGCGACTAGGAGGCCGAGGTCCATATGTGGTTTGGCAAGCTTTTCTGGGGAGGAAGGCGAGTTCGGCATAGCTGCGAGCGCTAGGAGCGGGTCTGGCGATCTGCCGAACTCGTTCCTTACCCCGTAACGAGGTCGGTGTCACGAACGCTCGGCAGTGAGTGCCGAACCTGACTTTTTCCCCCATAACAGGGTCGGTGTCACGAACGCTCGGCAGTGAGTGCCGAACCTGACATTTTCCCCATAACCTGGTCGGTGTCACGAGCGCTCGGCAGTAAGTGCCGAACATGACTTTTTTCCCCCATAACAGGGTCGGTGTCACGAACGCTCGGCAGTGAGTGCCGAACCTGGCATTTTCCCCATAACAGGGTGGGTGTCACGAGCGCTCGGCAGTAAGTGCCGAACCTGACTTTTTCCCCCATAACAGGGTCGGTGTCACGAATGCTCGGCAGTAAGTGCCGAACCTGACTTTTTTCCCCCATAACAGGGTCGGTGTCACGAACGCTCGGCAGTGAGTGCCGAACCTGACATTTTCCCCATAACAGGGTCGGTGTCACGAACGCTCGGCAGTGAGTGCCGAACCTGACATTTTCCCCATAACAGGGTCGGTGTCACGAACGCTCGGCAGTGAGTGTCGAACCTGACTTTTTTTCCCCCATAACAGGGTCGGTGTCACGAACGCTCGGCAGTGAGTGCCGAACCTGGCATTTTCCCCATAACAGGGTCGGTGTCACGAGCGCTCGGCAGTAAGTGCCGAACCTGACTTTTTCCCCATAACAGGGTCGGTGTCACGAACGCTCGGCAGTAAGTGCCGAACCTGACTTTTTTCCCCCATAACAGGGTCGGTGTCACGAACGCTCGGCAGTGAGTGCCGAACCTGACATTTTCCCCATAACAGGGTCGGTGTCACGAACGCTCGGCAGTGAGTGCCGAACCTGACATTTTCCCTATAACAGGGTCGGTGTCACGAACGCTCGGCAGTGAGTGCCGAGCTCCCAGACTTGTCGTTTTTTTGGGGGGGTTTGTCTTTTCTGTGCGCCATTTGATCCCTGACACCTCTGACAACTCTAACAACTCTGACAGATGGGACGTTCATTAATTGCAGTGACCTCTGGGGTTCTATCAGATGGGATGCGCATTAAATTCAACTCATGATTCGTTGCAGTTATCGAGGTGACGATTGGGATCGCTCCGCCGCTTGGTTTAGATGGGCCGGTCGTACGGGCCCATTAGCCTCGTGGGGTGTGCCCCTCTTCTATAAATCCTCCCCCCCCTCTCATTTCTCATTTCTCCTCTCATTTGCTCAGGCGTTCTCTTGTGTCTCAGGCGATTTTTCCGGTGACCGGTGTTTGACTCAGGTGAAGTTTTTCGGCAGCTCTCTCTTTTCAAGGTAATTTATAAATTATGTCTGTAGCTTCTGTCTCAGATGAAGTCTCTTGGTCCGAGCCCTCCCTTGAAGGCGTCGAGGCCTCGACTCCGAATCCAACCAAGGGGAAGGTGTTCGGCAAGGATTCCATCGTCGAGGATCCGAAGAGGATGGGGGAGTTCGGACAGCTGCCAGGTCCGCTGACGGGCTGCACAGGGTCAGGGAGCTCCCGAAGGACCAGGCCGAGCGAATCATCCATGGGAGGGAGAGGTCCTTCGAGGAGAACGAGGTGAGGGAGACGACGGAGGCGGACGACGCGGCGTCGATTCTGCGCGAGGAGGAACTGGCGGCGATCCGGGACTCTTTTTTCATCCCGGAGGAGTACGAAATCATGCTGCCGGGCCCCGGGGTTAGGGCTAATTCGCCGTTGCCAGTGACCATGTGTTGCTGGCCGGTTCGATGCCTTTATCGCCGGTGCTCGGCTGCCTCTCCACGCGTTCGCTGTTACCGTGGTGAGCTGGTACGGGGTCTACCCCATTCAGCTCATGTCGAACGCGTGGCGAGTGATTAATGGCTTCGTTCTCCACTGCCAGGCCGCAGGGATCGAGCCGCAGCTGAACGTGCTTCGGACGATATACCAGCTCCACCAAGGGAACAAGTCGGAGTATCGGTATTATCTGACTCCGAGGCACGGTGGCAGGCTCGTCGTCTGCCCCGACTCTATCAAGCACTGGCGAGAGAAGTGGGTCGTCGTGCGGAGTCGAGAAGCATGGCCGATCCCCACTAATTGGGCAGAAGGGGTGCCCAAGAGGGCGACGGCGCTGCCGAGGCTTACAGTAGAAGAAGAAGAGGCGGTCCGGACCCTCCTTGACCGGCCGAAGTATGATTGGAAGGATTTGACAGAGGACGTTCTCTACAGGGGAGGGCTCTGCCGCGTAGATCCTAGTACGCGGCTTTCGCCAAGTTCTTTTTTCCGTACTTGCTACCTTGTTTTTTTTTGTGCTAATCATTTTTTGCTTTTGATGCAGAATCCATGGACTACGAGGCAGTGTTGGCGCTCAGGGCGGGGCTCGCCAGTAAGGCGCCGAAGAAGCGCAAGAGGGTTGCGTCGAAGCTGCCCTCGACCTCGAAGGTGCCAAGGATTACGGCCCCCGATCAGGTGGTGGAGGTTGCTGACGACCCGGTCGTTGCCGTGGCGAGGCCTTCGGCTCTTGCACCTGTGGGGGATTTCCCCATTGCCGCCGCGCTCGCCATGCCGACCCCGCTGCTGACCGTAGCAGGCGAGGAGCTCCTGACGGAGGAGCACAAGCGGATCCACATTCCGGACTGGCAGGTCCGGAGGCACGATGGGTTCCTCGGGAACTCGTTGGCGAGCATGCAGGCCGTCAAGCATCTCGCCACCCCGAAGGACCGCGCCGCCATGGACGCGGGGAGGGAAGGCGACGACGTGATCGAGATTGCTCGTTCGGCGGTATCGGTAAGTTCCGAGTTCCCTTCGTTTGTTTTATCCCTTTGAATCACAAAAATTTTTCTAACTCTCTGAGTTCTTCTTCTTTCCTTTGTAGATTGTCGTCCATTTCGGCCACCTCACCGAGAGGCTGACCACCCTCGAGAAGGAGCTGAAGCAGGAGTCCAACCAGGCTCGGAACGAGAAGGCTCGGATGTCGAACCAGCTCGACAAGCTCCGAGTCGAGCATGAAGGTCGGTCTGCGAGGATCCAGCACCTCGAGGCCGAAGTGAAGAGGCTGGAGGACGAGCTGCTTCGGGAGAAGGAGGGGTCGGCCAACCAATTGGTCGAGGCCGAGGCAAAGCAGGCGGCGGCCGTGAAGGAGGCGGAGGATGCCACCTTGAAGAAGGCCCAGGGGTACCTCGCGCAGAACATGGCGAAGGCCTTCGCCACTGCCCTCGACCGGGTGCGAGAAGCATACCCCGGGGTGGACGTCTCGGGATGGCGACTCTTCCCCGGACACGTCGAGGGCTTCGACCCCGAGTCCGAAGGGGAAGAGGAGGAGGAGGAGGGCGACGCTGATGCCGATGCCGGGGTTACTGGCGAAGTCCCGAGCACCACGACCACTCCGTTGGCGGCGGCGTCTCCTTCGGCAAAGTCGATGCCTACTCCGCCTCGTCGCCCGGGGAAAGAGGTCGGGCACTGAATCCGCCTTTCGCTTTGTTGTTTTTGATTTTGTTTTTTGTTTTTCCTTTCGAACTTTGTAATGCCTAATAGCGGACTGGCCACCGCTTTTTTTGACGTTTAATGAAAGGAAAATTTCTGCAAGTGTCGATGTTCGGAAGTTTTTGTGTTACGCACTTTCTTTTGCCGAACTGTCCCCTCTTATTTTTAGAGATGAAAATTTTTCCAAGTGTGGTGCTTCGGCCATGTTCGGCGTTTGTGCTGATTATTCTGATCTTTTTGCAGCTTATGGTGATTGCCCAAGACGCCGAGCTTTCTCGCCCGGACGAGGAAGTTCCAGCCGAGGCCGGCCTAGGGGCGACAAGGCTGTGTCTGGCTAGGTGTAGAGAGAAACTTTACGAGATCGAGCTCGGATTGCGCCGAGCTGAAAGCGAGAGGAGGCATCTCCAGCTCGTCCTTGGACGGCGAGACATCGAGATTCGTCGTTTGGAAAGCAGAATTGCCGAGCTTATACCCGAAGGTGAACATTTGCCAACTGATTTCAGTAATGAGATTCGAGTTCAGTGCATTCGTCATAACTTGTCCAAAATAACAGCGGAGAAGGACGAATTGCTTTCCGAGATACAGCATCTGCAGTCCGTAGAGGCGAAGCTCCGGAGTGAGGGCGAGGGGCTGACGGCCGAGGTGGCCAAGTTGACGACCGAACGAGTCGAGTTGACTGCCGAAGTCGAAGCGCTAAAGAGAGTGACGGTGGATAAAAGCATCGAGGTCACCCACCTTCGGCGCCTCGTCGCTAGCCAATCTGGAGTGCCGGACTCCGCGATACCTCCACGTTTCGAAGTCGACGTCAAAGACGACTCGTTGCGGGACAGGATCTCGGAGTTGGAGGCGGAAGTGGCCCGTCTTAAGCCACATTCAGGGCCGATCAACTTTCGAAGCACGTCATGCACTCGCGCTGAGAGTGAGCGGGGCATTACCTTCTATGAGATGGCGACCCGTCAGCGGATCGGCCAACCAAGCCCGAGGGACGCGCAGAGCTCGGTGGCAATCTCCTCGAGCGGGGCGTCCGTCGGTGTAGCTACCAGGAGCGGTGCCGAGGATACGTCCCAGTTCGCCGGCTTGGGGTCGCGCTCCGGGGACAAGCATCGTCACTCTCGAGTGTCCTTGAAGCGGAACGCTCCAGCTCCGAAGAAGCGCTGAAGTGGTTGATTCTGCGAGTTTTTTGCTTATTTTTTGTTTTTCGCTAAGTGTAATAAGTCGGCATTGTAACTTTTCTCTGATGAGTTGTGATCCTGCTGTGTTTGTCTTTGTACCGCATCTGTTTCATCAATAAAAGTGTTGTTGCCGAACTTGTGTGTTTTACCCTCGCGACTGTTGTCTGCTGCGCCGAGGCTTCTAAAGTGGGAGCAGTTCCGAATGGCGAGCTTCTTCCAGTTCGCTTAGGAGCGACCTTGCGAAGTAGCATCGAGCCAAGTGTTGGGCTCCAGGAACCATTGTTAGATTAGTTTAAGGGTTGTGGGAGCATTTTCGAATGGCGAACTACCCCTAGCTCGCTTAGGAGCGAACTTGCGGAGTAGAGTCGAACCAAGTGTTGGACTCCGAACCATTCAACGGTTGTGGGAGTATTTTCGAATGGCGAACTACCCCTAGCCCGCTTAGGAGCGAGCTTGCGGAGTAGGGTCGAACCAAGTGTTGGACTCCGGAACCATTGTCAGTTTAAGGGGTGTGGGAGCATTTTCGAATGGCAAACTACCCCTAGCTCGCTTAGGAGCGAGCTTGCGGAGTAGGGTCGAACCAAGTGTTGGACTCCGAACCATTCAACGGCTGTGGGAGCATTTTCGAATGGCGAACTACCCCTAGCTCGCTTAGGAGCGAGCTTGCGGAGTAGGGTCGAACCAAGTATTGGACTCCGGAACCATTGTCAGTTTAAGGGGTGTGGGAGCATTTTCGAATGGCGAACTACCCCTAGCTCGCTTAGGAGCGAGCTTGCGGAGTAGGGTCGAACCAAGTGTTGGACTCCGAACCATTCAACGGCAGTGGGAGCATTTTCGAATGGCGAGCTACTTCTAGCTCGCTTAGGAGCGAGCTCGCGAAGTAGAATCGAGCCAAGTGTTGGACTCCGGAACCATTGTGATATTAAAGAGTTACAAGCAGAGGGATGTAATAGTAGTGAAAACATGAAGAAACTTCATTTATTAATATCTAATGATCGGCTGCTCCTAAAGTTGCTAGCCGTTATTACAATAATAAAGAAAAAACAAAAGGACAAACCACAACTAGTAAAAGGAAGGGAACGGTTCGACATCGCGAGTTACTTGGAGAGACGTAGTTGCCTTCTCTTGGTATTTCAAAAGATGGTCGGCGTTCCAAGTCCTGGGAATTTCTCTGCCTTCGAGATCTTCTAGCTTGTACGTACCGGGGCGGATTACTTTCGAGATCTTGTACGGTCCCTCCCAGTTCGGGGCCAGCTTGCTTTTCTGCCCGGGGAACGAGATGGCCAACTTCCGAAGGACTAAATCCCCTTCTTTGAGGTCCGTTGGGCGGACTCTTTTGTTGTATGCTAGCTCGATCCTTCTTCGGTAAGCTTGCTGGCGTATGGCAGCTCTCTCTCGGATTTCGTCTATCAGATCTAGGCTTGTTCTGAGCTCTCTAGCATTCTGCTCTTCTTCATAAGCGATCAGGCGAGGAGAGGGTATCCCGACTTCTAGGGGGATGATGGCCTCGGCCCCATAGGTGAGATTAAATGGGCTCTCGCCTGTTGGGGTCCGCTTGGTGGTGCGGTGATTCCAGAGTACGTTCGGCAGCTGATCGACCCATAGTCCCTTGGAACACTTGTCTAACCTCTTCTTGATTCCCGCAAGAATCTGTCGGTTGGCATTCTCAGCCTGGCCATTCGACTGGGGATGGGAGACGGAGGAGAATCGGTGTTGTATGGAGAGGTCTTCACACAAGGCTCGGAAGGCGGCTCCAGTAAACTGTGTCCCGTTATCTGTGACTATGACTCGGGGAACGCCAAAGCGGCAAATCACATTTTTCCAGAAGAATTGAACTACTCTATGCTCGGTGATTGTAGCCAGGGGCTCGGCTTCTATCCATTTAGAGAAGTAGTCGACTGCCACGACTAGGAACTTCAGCTGTCCGGGAGCTGGTGGAAACGGTCCTAGTAAATCCATTCCCCACATGGCGAAGGGGATCGGACTTGATAGGGAGGTGAGCGGTGCCTGTGGAAGGCATCGGATGTCTGCATACTTTTGACAAGAGCTGCATTGTCGAACATGTCGTTCGGCGTCCCGTAAGAGAGTGGGCCAGTAATACCCGTAGTTCAATACTTTGCGCGCTAGAGCTCTGGACCCCGAATGAGCCCCGCCGATGCCCTCGTGGAGCTCTTGCAGGGCGTAGTCGGCCTGCCCGGGGGAAAGGCACCTTAGGTAAGGTCGACCGTCCACCTGGGTGAAGGAGCGTTTATATAAGACGCCTTCGATTAAAGCAAAACGTTCGGCCCGGGTCCTAATTCTTCTTGCTTCCCTGGGATCTTCAGGGAGGAGTCCGTCTTTTAAGAATTCGACGATGGGTTTCATCCAGTTGTCCTCGAGGAGGACGGGCAGTGTTTCAACGGAGTCTGGTGCTTCGTCCTCTATGCTTGGCTTCAAGAGGACTTCTATCAACACGGTCTGTTCAAGACCTTGAAGGGAAGAGGAGGCTAATTTCGATAGGGCATCGGCCTGAGTGTTTTCTTCTCGAGGGATCCTTCGGAAGAGGGCCTCCTCGAACAGCGCCATGAGGCTCTTGACTTTAGCCAGGTATTTAACCATTCTGTCATCGCGGGCTTCATACTCTCCGAGGACCTGGTTGACAACCAACTGGGAGTCGCTGAAGATCTGTAGCCGCTGTGCTCCTGCATTTCGAGCCATTCTGAGACCGGCGATTAACGCCTCGTATTCGGCCTCGTTGTTCGAGGCTTTGAAATTTATACGGAGGGAGTACTGGAGGATGAAGTCATCTGGGCCTGCCAGGATGACACCCGCCCCGCTTCCCTCATTACAAGAAGATCCGTCAACATAGATCGACCAAACCGGGGGCCCCTTTGCTGTTTGGCAGGGCTCAGGGATTGTACTCTCAACTATGAATTCGGCCAGCGCCTGAGCCTTGATGGCGGTCCGAGGCTGATAAGTTATGTCATGCTGGCTCAGCTCGATTGACCACTTCATGAGGCGGCCGGAAGTCTCAAGCTTGTGGAGGACCTGTTTCAGCGGCTGGTCGGTAAGGACGACCACCGAGTGGGACTGAAAGTAGGGTCGAAGCTTTCTCGTGGCCATTACCAGGGCATAGGCCATTTTTTCAATCTTCGGATACCGGAGCTCGGCGTCCCGGAGCACTTTGCTGACGTAGTAAATGGGTTTCTGAGCCCTTTCTTCTTCTCTGACTAAGACCGCGCTAAGCGTCTGTTCGGAAGCTGCCAGGTAGAGATAGAGTGATTCGCCAGGTATCGGTTTGCTAAGCAGAGGTGGATTGACGAGGTAGGCTTTAAGCTGGTCGAAGGAATCTTGTTGCTGCTGTCCCCACTCGAATCCTTTAGCCCCCCTGAGGGCTTTGAAGAACGGGAGACACTTCTCCCCTGACTTCGACAGAAAATGCCCTACGGCAGCTAGGCGACCGGTCAATCTCTGAACTTCTTTGACATTTCTGGGAGGGGTCATGTCTAATATGGCCTTGATCTTCTCCGGATTTGCTTCAATTCCTCGTTGGCTAACCATGAAGCCGAGGAACTTCCCTGATGAGACGCCGAACGCACACTTGTTCGGGTTGAGTCTCATACTGTGTTTTCTTAGGACGTCGAAGGCTTCCTGAAGGTCGGCCACATGATCAACACCTCGGATGCTCTTTACAAGCATATCATCGACGTACACTTCCATGTTTCGGCCGATCTGGGCTTGGAAGACCTTGTTGACTAGGCGTTGGTATGTTGCACCGGCGTTCTTGAGACCGAATGGCATGACCCTGTAACAGTAAAGGCCTTGGTCGGTAACAAACGATGTCTTCGGGATGTCTGGAGGGAACATCCTTATCTGATTGTAACCTGAGAAGGCATCCATGAAGCTGAGGAGCTCGTGTCCCGAGGTTGCGTCAATCAGAGTGTCAATGCTCGGCAGAGGGAAAGGATCTTTGGGGCAAGCCTTGTTGAGGTCGGTGAAATCAATACAAATTCTCCAAGTCCCATTGGACTTCTTCACCATTACTACGTTAGACAACCACTCCGGGTAGTTTACCTCCTGTATGAATCGGGCTTTCAACAGCTTATCTACCTCCTCTTTGATAGCGAGCTGACGCTCGGGGGCGAACTTGCGCCTCTTCTGCTGAACCGGTTTGGACCCCGGGTCAACACTTAAGCGGTGGACTAGGAGTTCTTCGGAGATACCGGGCATGTCTGCTGCGGACCATGCGAAGAGGTCTTGATTGGCTCGGATGCATTTCACAATATCTGAGTACAGGGCGGACGGGAGGGTCTTGCTTACGAAGAACTTACGGGTCGGCTCTTGTTCAGAGAAGAGCACCTCCTCCAGTTCGTCCGCTGGCTCGGAGGTCGGTCTTGTAGAATCTTGGGGAATCTCTAGGGTCTCTAAGGAGAGGACGGGCCCAAGGGTTGAGGTCATGTAGCATTTCCGGGCCTGCTCCTGATTTCCCCTTACTTCCCCGACCCCGGATCGGGTGGGAAACTTCATCTTCAGATGGTATGCCGAGGGAACTGCTTCCAGAGCTGCGAGGTCGGGCCTGCCCAAAATGACGTTGTAGGCAGCGGGAACATCCACCACCATGAAGTCCATCGGCTCTGTCCTGGTGTTAGGGGTTTGGCCGGCAGTTACATCGAGGGTGATCACCCCTTCAATAGTTACCGGAACCCCCGTGAACCCATGGAGAGTGTAACCGGCGGGCTTGAGTCTGTCTCTGGAGAGCTTTAGGCCTTTAAAAGCGGAGAGGAAGAGGATGTTGACGGAGTTGCCGTTGTCTACCAAGATCCTCTCCACTTTGAAATTTGCCATGTGGAGGCTGATGACGAGGGCGTCACAATGTGGGATACGAACTCCCTCGAGATCTTCGTCGGAGAAGGTGACTAGCACTCTGAGGCCTTTGGGAGGAGGTGTGGTTCGGACTGAATTGACCTCTCTGATAAACGCTTTCCGAGAGGAGTTCGAGGAGCCTCCCATCGGACCCCCATGGATGAGGTGGAGGACTCGCTCTTCCTCGAAGTCTGGCGTCTCTTCTCTTTTCGGACGCTTGTTAGCCCCCCGAGGCGGGGGAGGGAGCTCGGCTCGGTCCTTTCTTACAAACTTCGTTAGTTGTCCCCTCTGAATAAGGGCTTCGATCTCGTTCCTCAGAGCACGGCAGTCATTGGTGTCATGCCCATGGTCCCGGTGATAGCGGCACCATTTCTCTTTATCTCTTCTCTTGGCGGGGGTATTCATTTTGGGAGCCGGAGGCAAGACCCCGTCTTTTTCGACCTCCATGAAGATGGCTGAGAGGTTAGCGTTGAGGGGAGTGAACTTCTCAAATCTAGGGGGAGGTCGGCGCTGGCCGGCATTATCCTTCTGGAGCTTCTTGGTTCCTTCTTCTTCCGTCCCCTTCCTTTTAAGCCCGGAGGCGGGCACCTTCCAGTTGGGTTGTTGCTCGGCCTCTTCGGCCCGAATGTACTTTTCGGTGCGACGGAGAAGGTCGGAAAAGTCATGTGGGGGTTTCTTGGCGAGGGAGGAGCGGAGGTTGGAATTGAGAATGTTGGATTGGAACGCTGCGGTAGCAACCGATTGGTCGAGGGAGGCAATGGTTCTAGCTTAAGCTGTGAACCTCTTCACGTAGTCTCTCAGTTTCTCCCCCTTTTGCTGACGGAGGTGCAATAGTGAGATGCTGGTTTTCTCGGTCCTTCGGCTGCTGACAAAGTGGGTGATGAAGAGGGTTTCGAACTGCTCGAAGGAGAATATCGACGCTGGGGCAAGGCGAGAGTACCATTCTCGAGCCGGACCTTTGACTGTCGCGGGGAATGTTTTGCAGAGGAGGGCATCAGAAGCTTGGTGGAGGAGCATCAAAGTCTTAAAGCTTTCGATGTGATCAACTGGATCGGTTTCCCCGGTGTAATTCTCGAATTGGGGAGGTTTGAAGCCGAACGGCACAGGGGCATCCACTATGGTTCGGGAGAATGGGGGCCGACTAGGACGTAGGGTCCTCCTCCTGAGCTCCTCTTCTCGGTTTATCTGACCCAGGAGCTTTTCCACCTCGTTAAGACGGCGGTCCATGATGTCATCCCTCCGACGGTAATCTGCCGGGCCACGGGACTCGTCTTCGTATGAGGGGGAGCGAGGGCTGCGGCGACGATAACTTCGGGAACGACGAGGACTCGGGGTACGCCGGGAGTTGGTTG
Source organism: Hemerocallis citrina (assembly GCA_017893485.1). NCBI lineage: Eukaryota > Viridiplantae > Streptophyta > Magnoliopsida > Asparagales > Asphodelaceae > Hemerocallis > Hemerocallis citrina. The sequence continues at coordinate 233,278,990 of CM030364.1, read as the reverse complement.
GTGCGGGACGAGGAGAGGGAGACCGTTGGCGAGGGCTTCGGACCGGAGGAGGGGATGGGGCCCTCGGCTCATTGGGGTTTTGTCGGAGGTTGAGGGCCTGTTGTACCATTGCTTGGAACTGCTGGAACTCAGCGCGGGTAATTGGTGCCTCATTGTTCCTAGGCTGCTGTCGACCTGCGGGAGAGTGCCTCCTTCGGTAATGATTGGGGGAGTCCTTCCTCCCTCTTCGGATGGGGGACCTCCTGTACTCTCGGCGATGGGGGGATCGCTCTTGCTGGCGCGAGGCTTCCTCCCGAGCCCGCATTTCATCCAGATGACGACGGAGGTCATCATCTTCCGGGCGTTTGGGAGGGGCATTGTGGCGACCAGAGGCTCGGGGGTGATGGGAGGCCATGGAGGCGCTGGAGGCGTTGTGGATGGAGAAGTTCTCTTGGTAAAGAGGCTGTTTCTGAGGGTTAGGACCCTTTGGATCAGGAGGTGGAGGGTTCCGCTGGAGCGGCTCTTCCATGGTAGGAGGAAGTTGCCCTTGTTGTAGAGCGGGATCAGGAAGGACTTCTTGCTGGTCAGGGTTGGGCACTCGATTAGACCCTCTTGACCTGACTTTGCGAGGCGGCATGGCTGGAGAAGACCTGTTCTCGGGGAAGAGGAGAGGTTTCTATTCGTTAGTTTCCCACAGACGGCGCCAATCTGTTGCCGCTAAATTTGGTGTGGGGGCAAACAGATAGAACTTGTGGATTCTTAGGGAAACTGAATAGTAACCTGTATACCTGTTCCTTGGGGCGTCGATCGTCGCTCCCGCCGTGCACCTGCAAAAAGTACGAGACACCGGGGTTGTTCCCGGCGACGCACCCTCCGACGCTCAAGTCAGTAATCTAGGAAGACTATGAATGAGCGCAAAAACTGGTGAAAGATTGATTACCTCTTAATGGAGATGGATGAGGGGTATTTATAGGCATTTCAGGGAACAGATTGGGAATGTAATCCTGGTGATTTGATAGGGAATATTCCCCACAATCAGATGAGGAATGTAATCTGATGAGGTATATTCCCCGTAATCAGATAAGGAATTTTATCCCCAAATCCCGGTGAAAAAGATAGATGTATATCTGGGCCGTTGATCAAGATTAATCTGGGACCCTGATTTTATCTCGCTGGATTGGGTGTGCAGCGGGTTAAGATCCGCACCCTCTTATTGGTGGGTCCGTTCGTGGGTTACTGGGTTCTTGGGGAGAAGACCCAACACCTATTTCGGACCCTCTTGTAGGCGGAATCGCCATTTTACCCCCACGTCTCAAGATTCGTACTCAACTTGGACGGTTCCGATTTAACCCCATTTTTAGCCATATCAGTGATTATAATTAGTTTGTGCCAGACTGTAGCACTTCTAGATTAAAAAAATAACTCGTTTCTTTCAAATTACAATTTGTTCTATTAAGAGTCTAACCATCTTCCTGACTGTATTTCTTTAAAAATATATATAGTAACTCAAATTTTATAAACCATTTAACTCTCATTTTTAACATAAAATATACTATTAATTCATTTGTACAAAAGTGATTGTGCTAGATTTATGTTCTACTAATTGTATCTTTTTTTTTTCTTTTTTTTCAAAAACTACTAGTTGATCATTCTCAATTACAAACAGACTTTTAATAAGCTATTATTTCTTACTTTATTAATAAAGTTCATTCTTTTTAAAAATCAGTTAGTTCCAATTCACAAAAGGTTCATTTCTCCTTTTTTTTATAACAAAACAAACATGCAAATTTGGGATTTTTAGTACTAATCTCAATAACAATAAACATGTATAATTTATTAATCAATTCTACTTTCATGGCATGAAGGCTCCCCATAATTAACATTTTATCCATAACCACATTTCTTCCTATTGCATTTTTCCCACATACATGAACATTCCAATATAGAGATTCATACTTTCTTAATTAACATACTAATGTACTATGAAGTTATCACAACAACATTTCTATTCACATCATTCAATCAATTTTTACTAATGATTTCATGCAATTCCACATGGGTTCACTTTCTCCTTAATCATGGTAACTAATCATAAAGCAATATTATTCTAACATGATCACAAACATACACCTAGCATGGTAACTAAGTAGAAGTAGGAGAAAATTGTCCACCTTATTTGGAGAGAAACAAACAAAAGAACTCCTAGAAACCTCCTAGAATGCACGAATGGACCCTTCTCCTACTAGATTGTGCCACCACAAGTCGTCACCTCCTAGCTTGAAGCAAACCCGAGCTCCCCCTAGGTATAGGCCAGCCTCCAATGGGAAAGAGCACACACAAATGGCACACAACTCAATCTTTTTCTCACTCTCTCTCAATCTTTTAACTCACAAATTATCTTTTCTTTCTTTCTTTCTTTACAAATTTTAATGTGCTACATGAAGAGAACTAGGAGTATTTATACTAATTTTGGGTGAGAATAGATGGCTAGGATTAGATCAAATAGTTAGGGATCAAAGGCTAGGATGAGTTGGGAAGTTGTAGAAACTATCCATGATGGAGCAACCACCTCATCACTACTCCCTCTCTCTTTGTGGAATCCGGCCACCCCCCCTAAGGTGCACCCTAGGGTGCATCATGCACGTGCTTGTAATACTAGTACCCCCCATTAAAAGTTTGTTCATGAAATTTATTTAATTGTCTACTAAATTAGTCTACACTGCAAGTTAGGCTAATTAAAAGGGGAAATTATATTAATGGGCTCACAAATGGACCAATTAACCATGGGCTCTAATAATTTAATTAATTAATTAATTATAGTGGGCTAGAAAGAGATAATTAGGCCTAGAATTTAATTATGCTTTTTAAAAATAGGCTTATTAGAAATAAAGAGAATAATTACTTGTTCATGTTATAAAGAAATAATTTTCTAGAAAAATGCATATGAATTTATACGTGCAAAACTCGTAAAAATTAACAAACTCTTATTTAATTACAATTGAAAATTTAGGATGTTACACAAAAAAACAAACATTTTAAAATGTGTGTTTGTCACACAACAAACACCGCTATGTTACCAAACAAACACGTGCAGTGCACGTGCACCTCTACATCTATTTTTCAATACGTGCATTGCACGTACAAATCAAAGTTTTTTTCTTCTTAATTTTTTTAAAAAGTACGTGTATCGCCTGCGTAGCTCCAATTTTTTTAGAAATTAAGACATCTATTGCACGTGCTAATTACTACCGACTTATGTGTATCGCATGTTTAACTCCAACTCTTTATCAGAACGTGCATCACACATGAAAAATACTAGTAATACTATAATGCGAGATTTGGAGTTGTATAATTTGTAAACAAACTGTAATTTGTAGATAAACAACCATCTAATCTCAACCACTTAATTTTTAAGTAGGATTTATATTAACCATCCATTTACTCAACTGTTGTTAGTTACTATAATACCCTCAAAGTTCAAATTTATTTACAACATAACTATTTACAAAAGTGTCACTCATATAATTTAAAAATTGGTGTCATTAAGGGTAATTTGTAAAGAGTGTGGTAAGGGTTTGAGATGGCTAAATGAAGGTCTCAGGTTCGAGGCAGACTACGTTGTAGTCTTTAACTTTAAATATATATATATATATATATTAAGAGTGTATCGCACGTGAATATTACTAGTTTCTTTAATTTTATTTTGCTTTTTGATAATCATATTGTAGTGCATATTATGCAATTCAGTCCCTACAATTGATAATTTTGCAAATCCTCACATAACAGTAAGCCTTTGAGACAATGATTATGTTCAGTTGTGTAATTAAGACTCTGTTATATATAATTTTGCATTGTTTTACTAATTCATATTTTCACAAAGTGGTATAATTTGCAAAACAGCCCAAAATATTTAACATATTGCTTAAAATATTGATTATTTGGTAAATAGGTTTTAAGGATACATTTATGCTAAAGTGTATGAATATTTATGATGAACTTTTCCTTCTTTCTATAAATGTCTAGAATTCCTAAAAAAATTGATCAAATAATGCATCTTTAGGAGATGGAACGCATGAAAAAACTAAATAGTAACAACTTTTGCCTGATTGAAAGTGTTACTACCCTCACCATCCTTAAGAATATATCTTTTTCTCCAATATTAATTCTTGATCGAATATAATATCCACGATAACTGGTCCCACTTACATTATTGAAGACTCTGGTAGAACACATTTAATTTTATCCAATGGAACTCATCTAGTTATTCAAATGCCTTATAAACTCGAAATTTCAGAAAAAACCTACTAAATTTTAAGAACATAAGGGCAAATGGATATCATATTTAAACATTAAGCAAAGAAATAAAGAATACCTTTGTGTAACCTCTAATATAGGGAACCAGAAGTTCATTCTAGAGAAATTCTCCAGCTTATCATTAGGGATCTAATTTACTCACATTCGGGTAGTCGAGTCACATAACACTATGAGCTGGTAGCTCACTCTTAATCAAGGAGAGCAATAGCTCCCTTCAAGTGATAGAGGACCAAGTGATACATGCTTCAAGTGTGGGTGTGAAGGTCATTAGTCCCGCACATATCGTCAATTAAAGAAAGCGGTAGCCAAATATTAGAAAATCCAGAAGATTGAAGCAAATGTCACCCTTGATATAGACAATGATGACCTCCTTGGTAAGGATATTGAAGAACAAGAAAATACAAACTTGACGTCTATAGTTTTTTTGGAGGATTATCAGTAGCTTAGTTTTATTTAGCATTTCACTATTTGACATTGAGACTTTATGGCTTATGATTTCGGAATAATATTTCTTTAGAATTTATTGACGCATAATTTTTTTTGACTCTACTGATTAAGTATTGTATTTTTAGATACTTTATGGTATTCCTTGATGCTTCAATTAAAGCACATTTCTAGTATGTTGACCCAAATCATCCATTTCTCTGAATAAGTTATTAAATCAATCAGACTAGACAATTTAGCTGAATTTATCTCACAGACTTTCAATAATTTTTGTATACCCTATTTCGATGAGACAATATGATTCGGGTCACGAAAGGCAAGGGTCCACTACTACGCCTGTGAACTCGGATAGCCTTTCAGCATTCCTTCCCACCGTTAGGGGGAGATAAAAAGGTAGATAAATTTCTCGTTCTAGAAGAACGTCGTGAATTTTCGAAATACCCAAAGAACCAAATAAAACTGCAAATGAAATATTTTTACATAAAAAATGTGGAAGATCTAAAGGTTCTAATGATTCAGCTCTCCCGAAGAGGAGATTGATTAACATAACACACTCTAAAGCTCCTGAAGAGGAAGCTCCTGAAGTAGCATCTCCTATAGAGAGAATTCATGATGCTCCTGAAGAAGCAACTCCTAAAATCGCATCTCTTGTAGAGAGATTTCATGATGCTCTTGAAGAAATAACTATAACTCCTGAAGTAGCATCTCCAATAGAGAGAGTTCATGACAGACTGAAAGATGTCTTGAACCTAAGACCTTAAATCTCAAAACAAAGCATATATCTTTGGTTGAGGATATGCCTCAGATCCCAGAAGAGACTGAGAAAGTGGTATCGGTACCCAATGAGAATTCTATGTTTTTACACATGCTTAGGAAAAACTTGGAATAAAAAAGAATTTTTCACGGATGAAATTATCTTATATGCATTAGCAGAAGAGATTAAAAAAGGAGATAAAAATGAGGATAACACTGAACCACGAACAATCCTTGAATGTCGAAAGAGACAAGATTGACCAAAATGAAAGGTTGCAATTCAAGCTGAACCAGATTCCCTCGCAAAATGTGGAGTGTTTGGTCTTATAGTACAAACCCTAAAAGGAATAAACCTTGTAGGTTTTAAACGGGTGTTTGTAAGAAATGTAAGGAATGAGATGCAAAGGTATAAAGCACGGTTAGTTGCTCAAGGATTCTCACAAAGCCCAGGAATAGATTATAAAGAAACACAATGAATATATGTTTAGGAAAGGATATAAACTTGATCAGATCTCCTAAAGAGATTGAAAAGGCTACTAGCTATTCTAAGAACAATTTGAGATAAAAGGCTTGTGTGAAACAAAATTTTGTCTCGATTTGCAGATCGTGCACAATAAAACTGAAATTTTACTACATCAAGTCAAATATACTAAAATCTCCCAAAGAAATTCAATATGAGTGATTGTCATCTACTCAGTAAACCTAGGGTGGTAAGGTCATTATAAGTTAACCAGGATTCATATCAGTCGAAAGAAGAAAATGAATATATTCTTGGTCCTGAAGTACTTTATTTGAGTGCAATAGGTGCACTCCTTTTTAGCACAGTGCACTAAATCTTGGTTTATATTATTCATGTGAATGTGCTGACCTTATTAGATATATAGACGCAGGTTATTTATCTGATCCCCATAAGGGGAGATTACAAGTAGGATATGTTTTTCTTATCAGTGGTGCAACTATCTCACGAAGATCATTTAAATAAATAATTGCAGCAACATCGACCAATCATTCTGAGATACTGACACTTCATGAAGCAAGTAGAGAATGTGTTTGTTCAAGATATCTAGTTCAGTATATCAAGGGGAGTTGCGAACTCCCATAAGTCACAAACAAGCCTACAATCATTTATGAGGATAATGCAGCCTGTATAAAGAAAATGCAAAATTTTAAAAAAGTACACAAAACTTTTGGCCAGTTTAAAAATAAGTATGGCTAAATTTTAAAAAAAAGTACACAAAATTTTGGGACAGTTTAAAAAAAGTACACAAAAGTTTTTTTTTAAAAATTTAAAGGACACAATGTTTAAATAAAGTCCACTGGGTTAGTTAGGGTTAGGGATAGTTCGAGGGGGGGGGGGGGGGGGGGGGGGTTATTTAAATATTTGATTAGTTAAGTGATGTTTTTTTAAACACAAATAAAAGATGAATGTGGTTTTTTTAAACACAAATGAAAGATGAAAGTGATTTTTTTAAACCCTACCCTAACCCAATCCTAACCCTAACTAACCCAGTGGACTTTATTTAAACATTATGTTCTTTTTTATAAAAAAACTTTTGTGTATTTTTTTTAAACTAGCCCAAAACTTTGTGTACTTTTTTTAAATTTAGCCAAAAAGTACACTAAAGTTTTTTTTTTTAATTTTTAAAAGGACACAATGTTTAGTTTAACTCCACTGGGTTAGTTAGGGTTAGGGTTAGGGTTGGGTTAGGGTAGGGTTTAAAAAAACAACTTTCATCTTTCATTTGTGTTTAAAAAAAATCACATTCATCTTTTATTTGTGTTTAAAAAAACATCACTTAACTAATCAGATGTTAAAATAAACATCCCCCCCCCCCCCCCCCCCCGAACTAACCCTAACCCTAACTAACCCAGTGGAGTTAAATTAAACATTGTGTCCTTAAAATTAAAAAAAAAACTTTTGTGTACTTTTTTTAAACTGACCCAAAACTTTGTGTACTTTTTTTATATTTAGCCTAAAGAAAATTCAAGCAAGCTTGCTCAAAAGAGACGGGACGTAACACATCTCATCAAAAATTTTCTTCACCCACCAGCTTCAAGTCACAAAAGATGATTGATGTAAAGCAGATCACGTCTTCACAGAATCTTGCATATCTTTTCACAAAATCTCTCCCAAAATTTAGATTTCAAAAGTGAGTACACCAAATTGACATAACAAGATTTCAACAGATAGGCATATAAATGTATAGACTGATAAATTTTTGGGCTGGGATAAAATGACCAAATGTAAATTTTTTTAGTGGGCCGGGGGGTTGGGGGGATTTTTTATTCAAGTTGATGTAAGAACTAAATGTAATAGTTTTTTAGTGTTTTAAGGTGGGGGGGGGGGGGGGGGGGGGGGGCATTGTAACCTCCATTCCCGTAAATACGTATTTCCAAAATATTTTCTGTATTTTGATTATTTATAAACTTATCTTGTGTTAATTTCGTTTTTATCTTCTACAAAAGTATTTTCTAATAAGCAATTATATTTATTTCGAATGATAGTATATTTTCATTTTATTTTTCTATTCCAAATTGATTGACTACTTACATTATTACTATTCGGATCATTTTAATAAGTTTGTCTAAATCCAATTCCTATTTGTTACATAATCTTATTATTACTATCATTGTTATTATTATTATTATTATTATTATTATTATTATTATTATTATTATTATTATTATTATCAATATTTGTTGTTATTGTTACTTTTGTTACCATTATTGTTATTATTTTTACTATTTCTTATTTTATAAAGCCCAATGTTATTACTACCATTATTACTATTTTGTTAAAACCCATTGATGTGATCTATATTACATTTGAATCCCACCATCTAAAGCCCAAATTTTATATTTATTTTTGCATTATTTATTTATATCTAATCTGAACCCAACCTAAGCCCATCTCTTATTGGATCCCAAACCCAAACCTATTAACCTAATTTCCTCCTTAATCTGTTTTGACCAGATCAACTCTACTCCACATTCAAATCCCCAAAAATCTCTCCTAATTATCACCACATCCTGTAACCCCCCAAAATTGAATCCCTAATAATCAGCCTTTTGATTCCCCCATTATTGAGTGATCTCGTAACCCCCTCCTCTCACTAACTCCCCTCGTTATTATTATATTTATTAATATATATTAAACCCTTATTCACACACTCTCCCCGTTCTCCTCTCCTTCCCTCTGTTTCGAAATCCAAAGACAGAAGCCCCCTTCATCTTCCTCCCCGCTCGAGCTACCGCCCTCCGCCATCCTCTTCCTCGTTCGCTCTCCCCCAGTAGAGCCCCCTCGTCGTGCCGCCCTCGACCTCTCTCCTCCTCCTCCACTCCGTCGAGACGCCCCCATGGTCGCCAGCTTCATCCTCATCTTCTCCCTCGTCTACACCCATCAAACTTCCGCCGCTCGAAGCTTCCCCATCGCTCATCCTCTTCCACCTCGAGCCTACCGCTCGCCATCGAGTCACCATCGAAGACCTCGAACCCAACTCCCTGCTCATCGCCATCACCAACCCATCGAAGCGCCGTCATTGCCGAACTCAAGCTCTGAATCTCCTTGCAACCGCAGATGTAATACCCTAAACTTTCATTTTAATAGAAATGTTGATTTTCACGTGTTATGCACGTGCAAATTTCATGTGTATATTTATTTATTTATTTTTATATATAAAGTTTCATTTTATAGTATGAACAATTGTTTTCTTCTTTTATTTTCTAAAAGCTTATTTTATAAAGCCTAAAACACTATTTTCTTAATTTGAGCCCACTTTAATAAACTATTATTTTATTATTTTATTATTTGGCCCACAAGCCTAAGTCCACTATTTGTGAAGCCCACAAATTTAATTAATTATTTAAATGGTCACACTTGTCATATAGACACAAAATGTGAACAATTTGATTAATTAAAAGTGTACAAACTTCAAATAGGGGTACTAGGGGGCACGTGCATGCACGTAGTGTGCAATGCACACTATTTTGAGGCCGGATTGTGCATGGAGGAATGGGAGAGTGGATGTGTGTGCATGGGTAGTTTACTTGAGTGTGGGTGGTTGCTACAACTTCCCCTCCTATCCTAACCATCCATCCTATAACTATCCAATGAATCCTAACCCTCCAATTTATCCTAGAATTAGTATAAATACCCCATATCTATTTGTATTCTACACTAAGAAACTATTGAAAGAAGAAATTATATAGGAGATATATATATTAGTGTGAGTGTGAGTGTGTGTGTGTACCATTGGAGGCCGGCCATTCATTCCCCTACACTTGGAGCTCTCAGTTTTGGCAAGGAAGCAAGGAGAAGGAGTTTTTGCATCGCAATCTAGGAGAAGAAGGCACTCTCTCGCATTCTAGGGGACTCTAGGAGCTTTTAGTTGGCTTTTTCTTCAAAGAGGTGGGTGTTTCTCATGACTTCTAAAGTAGAAATCATGCTAGGAATGAAATTGAATTGTTATTATAAAGCCACTAGTTGAAATGAAATGCATGCTTGCCTAACTAGAAGAGAATTGATAAATTAGTAAATGTGTGTTATTTTGATTACTAGATTTATTAATTATGAGTACAAGTGAATGTTCTCATTGTTTTTTAATGTTAGTATGCATGCTAAGTATGTTCTAAATGCAAACTATGTGGATTAACTAGTAAAAAGATTAGAACCATGTTTGCTTATTAAAGTATTAAAGTAGAATGTTATGCTAGAGATGAATTGATGGAGTAATTTACTAAGAGATGATTGTTAATTGTTGTAGTAGAATTTTCCATTGTTATATGTGTCCATATGAGTATTAGAATAAATGAAAAGATTGTATTTTTGCAAACAAAAGATTGAATGCATTATGTGTAAATTAGTGGATAAAAATATGAGTTTTATTCATTAAGAAAGATGAATTTTTGTGTTCTAAAAACATCGTGAGAAAGAGAACATTTTTGTAGTGATTTTTGTGGGGATCTATCTTTAATTATGAAAAATTATGCTTTAGTTCTCGAATGTCGAAATTATGATCATGGAATACAAACTAAGGCTAAAATACATGTTTTAAAGAGTTAAAATACTCATAAAAATACCGAGTTGATGTATTTTTATGTGTGCTATAATTCGGAAAGTTATGTTTCAAAAAGAGAAGAAAAAGAACAAAAAAACATTTTTTTGAGAAATTGAAAAACCCAGTAGCATAGTCGACCGATCATGTTGAAACAGTCGACTGGTCTGAGAAAATGAAAAATATACAGTTCGAATCTTTTACAGAACAGTCGACCAACTTTTGTAACAGTCGACTGCCCTGATCGTTTTATTTTTGAGTTTAAAGATCATCGCAGAACTGCCGACTGGTCATATGTGACAGTCAACTTCTCTGATTACTTTATTTTCGAGCTATAGAACCTCGCAGAACAGCCGACTGGCCATGACTAACAGTCGACTACCCTGAAGTTTCAAATAATATCTATATTTTGTGAGGAAATCTCTATTACTTGTGGCCTTGTATAAGTGAGACCGTTTTACAAGAAGGAACTTATTTTAATTATTAACTTAAATTGTTTTCTTTTGAAGTTCGAATGGATTGTTTAAGAAGTTTAAAATGAGATTTTGGTAATGAGAAATTTGAAAAGTGTGAAGTGTGAACTAAGTGAAATTGTGAACTGTGAAATTAGCATGGATTAAAATAGAATTATGTGGGTTATAAACTAGTGATTGTGGCATGTTGCATTTTTATTGTTATGCATAATATTTTACTTGAGAAATTGAAATTAGTTGACATGGTGAGTTAGGAAGAATACTATGAATATGAATACATGAATGTTATGAATATGAAATGTGAATTGTGATTAATCATTAAAAGATCTTATGAGTATGAAAAGCTCGATATTGTAATTATGAGTTGAAATTGAGAATTAGGGTATAGCCAAGCCTTATACCGGCAATGAAAGAATTGTGAAATGATATTTGAAATGAGAAGACCAAGGTTGGGTCATGTGAATTAAATGAATAAGACCGGTATAGTGGGAGTGCTACATTCTAAGAGTTGATTTTATTCATGATTCAATTAAACTAAGGATTAGATACATAGTGAAAATGTAATGAAAGTAAGAGAAAAACATTGAGTATGAGGGCCATTGAATTGGCAGCGTGAGAGTATTCACAGGATATCTCATGATGCATCATGATAGGGCATGGATATTGCTCCAGAGTACCGTACCGGTGGCGACGCTCGTGGGGTGTTTGACGATTGCGGGTGGTGTCATGTCTATGGTAGGAGCTGAATTACCACAGGATGCCTGCATGATAAGTCATGTGTCAGTGCATTGGAATTCCCTCAAGGGTGCTTAGACATGAGTTCGTAGGTCAGAAAATATCTAGGATACTTACCGTAGTTACAGTAGTAGATTAAGTCATGGCGAGGGATTGAACCCTACAAGATGAAGAACGGTTAAGGGCTTGCCCTCGGACCTATGTAGTATGGGCTGCATAGACTCTAAATAAGTGCACATTAGTGTCATATAATACAAATAATTGCATTAAGGACTGAGTGCACATTCACAACACAACATCAATAGGATAGTCCCTTTTGCTTTGTTTGTGAACAAGTTTGTGGATTGCTAAGTAATGAGAATCGTTATACTGTTTCCAGCATAGATAGGATGGCCGTGTATAATATTTTGTCAGTTGAATGAACTGACGCGCCCATAATTTTATATGCAGGATAAAGATGCTTGACAAATTGAAGTGTACATGCTGCGCAAGATTGATTTAAATGTTGTTTCATGTAAATTATTGTAAAATTGCTTCCGTTGTGACAATGTACAAGTGTAATGTAACTCTGATGAAAGAAAAGTTTTTATTTCCTTGTAAAATTATACGAAAGAAGTGTAAAGATCTTGTGAAACTTCGAATTCAGTTGTATTTTGAAATTCGGGGTGTTACAGCAGAACTCCTCTACCGTCGTCTTCTTCTCCTCAAAATTCTCGTCGAAGCCCTTCGATCGCCAGCGCTCTGCCAAGCCTCCTCATGTGCACCACCACACACACCGCCATCCTCTACCCACAGTCGACTTCGTCCCTGCAAGCACTCCCTCGTCTTCAACCTCTCGACGATCCATCCACCTCGCTCGTCAACTCACTGCAACCGCCATTACCGACCCTCCATCATCTCTGCAGCACTGCTCGCCCGCTGTCCCTTCCACCGAAACACTCTGTGACTGCACTGTGACTGCACCGCCGCGCCTAGCCGCAGTCGAACCCCAGATCCATGACCTCCATCGATCTTCGCCCCTGCCATCGACAACCAGTCCCCTAGCCCTCCTCTGTTCTTAGTCCAAACCCTCTATTCTTGATCCTGTGATCTCCACCATCCAATCGTTGATCATCACCATCAGCATCATCAAGCTATTAATCTTGGCCATTGTATTTGATCATCATCATCATCAACATTGCTGTTTGGTGTTTTGGAAGAAGGAGTTGGCTGTTTGGTGTTCGCCAGAAGAGGGAACAGTTGGCTTCCTTGTTTGCTGTTTGTGAAGGAGGAGAGAGAAGGATCGATCTTTGTTGGTGTTTGGTTGTTTGCTGTTGTGGAATTGAGGGGATCCAGTATTGGTGTATGCTGTTTGTGTGAAGGAGTTGTGGTTTCCTGTTTTGTTCGGAGTGATTGCTGTTTTATGTTGTTGTGTTGCTGTTTCGCACGTGATTTGCATGTGTTTTGGGATTGTCGCCCGGGATCCTAATCCTGTTATTCTTTTATATTCAGGATCGTCTCCTAACAGGCTAGCATCTCTTGAGCTTATTTTTTTATTGTTTCTAGTTCAAGAAAATACTTTTTGAAATCCGACAAGTAGTAATCAATTTGAATATCACATTTAATTGAACTCCGTTGTTTCTTTATTGTATAATGTTGTTGATTCATAGTTGTCTTATCGTGTCATTGCTATTGAAATAAAACTTGAACCGTAAGCTATTTGTATTATGGAACTTTCAAATATACTGCCTTATCATTGCCCGAGTTCGTACTAAGGTTTCGACCCGAGTCCTGACACAATAACTTAGTACATAGAAATCGTAGTAGACTTAGTCCATATATTGTAGGGGTGGGCATCGGTCGATATCCGACCTAATATGGACCATCCACCACCGATCCAAAGAAGATCGGTTTTTTAATTTTCTCATCCTGCAACCAATCCGAACCTTAATTGGATCGGTTTCCATCCAAGCCGATTAAGCTCGGTTTGGATTGGATTGGATGGTTGGTTTGGCGTGCTACTTTTCACCTTCAACATCATTCATAATTTTGTTGAAATTTAAAAGATACACTTTAATCAAACTTAAGAAACAACCTGATATTTGTTATTCAGAAATGAATTTAAAATGAAGATTCATAAAACCACAAGTTGTTAATAAATTTTGCACTAATTGTTTGAGATTATGACGTTTAAATGGATGAGATAAACTACTTTTTCACTTGCATACTTCTGTAATCTTAGTTTATTTCATAAAAGAAACATTAAATAACCATAGCTAATTGAATTTCAGGTACAATAAAAAAAGATTTAGATTACAATTTCTACTTGACTTGATTAAAGTAATCACTAAATGTTACATCTTCATGATTCTATTAAGTTGGGCCACACTGTAAATCGCAAGTATTTCTCAACAACATAACACACATGATTATGGAGAATCAAAACATAGGTAGAACAATTGCTCGGTTTGTATTAAAAAAATTAAAGAAGACTATTTGTATCTCCAAGAAAATGAGAAATGACTATTTTTATATTCAAGAAATTAAAGAAGAACTATATTTTTTATGGACTTATGCATAGTGGTACGGTTGGTTCGGTTTCATTGGTTATTTGAAAGCTCCATCCAACAACCGAACCGGTCCAGTTGGTTATTGAAGATCAAGAATCGAGCCAATCCAAACCCCCAATTGGTTTGGTTAAAAACCGATCGGTTCGGGTTGGATTGGTTCGGATTGGTCGGTTCGGATAATAGTTGTCCACCCCTAATATATTGTTATGTTTTGCATACAAACTTTGTTTTCCATATTTAATAAATTGTACCATGTGTATTTCATGTATTGTATAGTCTTGATATCATCTTGAAATTGTACTAGTGTTATTGGTCTCATCGATTGTACTCGTTGCATGAGTACTGATATCATCGCCCACATTTATCACATGCATGTTCATAAATGATTGTTAATAAAATGATAACAAGCCGGGGTTAAGGGTTGACTAGGGTAGTTGGTAATATAGTGACTGTACTCGGGAATGTGGGGCCCGTGTTTCCCAGAATATTGTGTCGGCTAGTGCTATCGATTTATTGTTGGATTACTGACTACAGTATCCCAATTCATCGTGTATTGTTTTAGGATTATCATGCCGACTATTGTTATCGTTATTGTGCAAGAAATTGTTGTTGGTATTGTTATCGTTATTGTTATCGTGCCGAGTGCATGACCTATAGAACCTACCACCTTAGTCTAAACAAAATTGAGTGTATGCATGGAACCTGTAGTATGGGATGCAGTAGTACGTGCATTAGTTAGGAATAAAATGGATAATAGACTTATAGACATAAATGAACACTGAATACTGACACCAATACTGAATACTGGTTATTAAACATTGATTCTCGATTTTTTAATTATTGATTATCCACTTTTGATTTTGTTGCCGTCTATCATTCATTGACTCCGATATCGTTCCAATTTGTGTTCTTGTTGTATAGTTCTTTATTCCTTACTTTACTGTTTTCTACTACTTGTCGCCCGAAGCTTGCTCTAACAGGTCTTCTTCATCTTTCTTTGAGTTATGTTATACAGGTTCAGTGATGGGTAACTGAAAGGAACTCGTCGAACTGTTACCGCATTGCATATTCTCGAGCTATTTGGTAAGTTCTTGTATCCCAGATTTGGTTATTGAATTTTATTCTGTTTATGTGATTATGTTTTCTGCGTGGCTGTGATTATTTCTTTTCATATTGTTGAGTTAAGACTGGTACAACTTATGGATGATGTTAAAATCGTCTGTTGGGCCTTCGTCACGAACTCGTATTCCCGTATTTTGGGAAGCAGGGCGTGAGAGGCATCCTGAACATGTTGATGGAGACATCCTGAAGAATGTCTTTGCGAACTGTACTATTTTTCTTCGATGAGGTTTTTTCCTACTGGATTTTTCCTTCGAAAGGTTTTAATGAGGCAATGTAAGTCGCACTCACTTAGATTCCTGAAGAACCATATTCCTGAAGAATAAATTGTACTATTTTCTTTCGCTAAAATTTTTTCCAAATGAGGGTTTTTCTTTACGAAAGTTTTTAATGATGCAATATTTTAAAAATGGGCATCCAAGGGGAGTGTTATGAAATCATGATCACCTATTAGGTGGATACCCATTTATTAAGGTGACGGCTCAAACTCACTTACTTAGGTGGCGGCCTGTGCACACTCTAACCCTAACTTCCCCTATATATATGTTATGAATAAAGAGCCATATGACTCGGATTTTCAGCTATATCTCTCCATCTCTCTATTTTCGTAACAGTTATAAAGATGGACCATAAGTTTGTCTATTTTTTTAAAAAAGTTGATGAAATTTGGAGAAGATTTGATAAATTTCTGTTAGATTATCAGTCGCTTGTGTTTACAACGAAGAAGAAAATAAAATTTGAATCCTAGGGACAAGAATTGTTAAGTCATTTTCGATCAAGTACATTAAAAAAAAATGAAAATTATCCACTCTTTTTTTTTAATTTTTTTTAAAAACTAGAGTGACAGCTTTGTAATGAAACGCATATTATTAGAGACAAATATGAAAACAAATATTTGTGACAGGTATATATGATATTCACGCATCTGTTAGGGGCATAGAAGTTAAAATCCCTAATAAAAAATGAAAATAAAAATTTTCACTGATACAAAACTTGCAGCAGAGAGATTTGTAAGCCAACAGTTAACTGATTCAAAAGATGATTTTAAAACTTGTTTGGGATTGTTCAAGCACACAATCATAATAACCCAAGGAAAGGTATCAGAACAAAATCTTCTTGATTCTGAAAGCAGAAGCAAATGCTGTGTACACCAGAACTATGAACTGGTACAATTCCCAGCACAACAGATTGAATTTTAACTGATACAAACAGTACAACAGAGAGAGGTCTTTGCAGAGTCCTTTCTCTGAATTTTCTAAAAATACTGGAAAGAAAGAATAATTAAAAAAAAAAAAAAAACTAGTGTTTCTTAGAACTGAATATGCATGATACACCGAAAAACCCTTTCACGAAGAGCTTCAAATCGTACAGCGATTGCTATTTGGCATTTGCAATTAGCAAACCCTATCGTACAGTGATTGCTATTTGGCATTTGCAATTAGCAAACCCTGAAGAATAACGCGAGTGAAGTGATTTGAATATGCCCTTGTGGCCTGCTAAACATTGTATTTGCAGAGGTTCTCCAACCCCATGTACCCGTGATCTTGGATCTTATGGACCATGTTTGAAATTCCCACCCCACCTATCAAATCCAGAAGAGAACAAAACGATGTCAGTCACATTTACAGGTATCATCAGTTGGGGGCAATTTTTGGGAATTGAGATGTGTTTGATGTTTTACCCAAGGAGACGGCACTGACGAAGATGGTGAATGCCAGTATGAAGATGATAAGCGATGCTCTTCCCATAATGATGATGATCTTTCTGACCACATGCTGGCCAACTAACGCGGCAATAGTCGCAACAGCAACTAAGTATACAGCTGTTGGAAACAAAACGATAATCAGATCACACAATGAGCGATTAAGCTTGCAGACAAAGGAATCGTGTTAAAGTATGTTTGAGTATTAGTGATGAAGTTTCAGTACCATACGGGACAGGGAAACGTTTTAAGAGGTAGTATTCAACAACGGACATGGATGCAGAGAACGTCATGGCAAAGGTGGCTGTAGCACTTGAAACCTGCACAAATGTCCCGTACAAAAAAGATTTAACATTTTATATTTGCACACGCTTGTATAATCAAGAAAACGAACAAGGATCTTTCAAATTGGCATATATATATGGCAAAATTAATTTTAAACAATCAAACCTATTCCATATATTAACTTGTCAATCTAAATAAGGCGAAACAGCAGTTAACTACCCTATACCTATACTTTCAGCAATATTTAGATAACTACCCTAAACTTTCTTTAATATGCCTAACCCTCTCAAAATTTTGTCTTTCTCCAAAAGTGTAACAATCATTTACCACAACTTTTATTTAATTTTAAGGAACTACCCTAATCTGTAGCCTCTTTTTTACAAAAAACTACCATATACTAGGGTAGTTATCTATAGAAATGAAAGTTTGAAGAGATTATACATATTAAAGCAAGTTTAGAATAATTATTTGAAAAACGCCAAAAGTTTAGGGTAGCTTTGTGGAATTTAGCCATCTAAATAACTCCAATTTGGTTGTTAATTACCCATCAAACACTTCATCAGTTTTGGTTGGTTTAATCATTTTCCAAACCAAAACACCTCGATGTATCTACTGACTTTTCTTGTCTCTTCTCCAAAAAGTTCAATTGACAACCAATAAAATCTCTCTTTCTGTTAATTAATTCACAAAGTTTCTCAACTGCCAATTTTGTACTCATCAGAGTTTCATGCACATGTTTGTCCTATGCTAATATCTTCATATGATATGGAATCTTGCCATGCAAATCAAACAACCTTTATTCCATACGTATCTTGCATGTGTTTTCGTCATATTAAAACTCAATTGGCATCGAATATCTTTATGAGTCAAAGCATCCATACATTTTTTCAAAAAAATCTCATAGTTTCTTAACCCATATCTTAGTAGGCAAATATTTCATTCAGGTACTCAAAATATGTTTAATTGTTTAGAAAGTATACAAGTAATAACATGATTTTACTTTAGAAAAGTTTCCTTCAAAGTGTTCTTCTCAGTGTGCGGCAAAAGGTTTGGGGACAGGAGAAGCAAAATGCAGAACCATTCCTGAGTACTAATCATAGATAATATTAGACGCACCTGAGGAGGGATTCCAAGTTCTAAGAAAAGAGGACCTAAGATAAATCCTCCACCGAGACCCAGTAATCCTCCAACTATACCAGCTATAACACCGCAAAGGCAGTAGAATACTAGCTGGTGAACCGTGAAATTTGTCCCTTGTTCTCCCTTTGATTCAATTACTTTCTTCCCTACATATAGGCAATAGGCTTCGTGTCCACTGACACCAACAGCAACAGGGATCTGAAGAACAAGAGAAACTGTAAGTTCATCAATTTTGAATAGACAAAAAAAATGTCACGAGAATCATTATGGATGATAGGCATAGTTAAGATATAAAACCTGAAGGAGATTCAACACCCAGTACCAGGTTGAACAAGTTGCTGTGTAGTTCTGCATATAATTATCACAAGCATTACAAACATGTTAGGCGACAAATCTATACTAGTTCATAGTGTGCAAGATTGGGAAATTTCAAATAGATTTTGTCTGACAGATTTGCTCTTAAATGAGAAAAACGAAAACATTTGATAGCAAACATTCATGAACTTGCAAAAGAACCATGTTAAATTTTATCACCAATTTTATTTTAATTTATTTTAACTTATTTTAATTTATTATTTTACCGACCAATTTAAATTACGTCAACTGAAGACAACCTTTTCCTTATTCCATGAAGGATCATTTATCCTAATGAAGAGATATTACTTTGACCATATCGTTTATATCATGAAAAAATATCTAATTTTTCCTTCTTAATATTTATTTTACCAAGTAATAACAACATTTAGAAAGAATGTGAATATGTAATACCTTAGTGATCTGCAGTGCAAGGAAAGCCAACCACACGAATACAAGAAGACCGAGCTCCTTCCAGCAAACATTTTCGAGGATTGGGGCCTGCGCGCAATGTAGTATTAGGTGAGGTTAGTTTCTCTTGACTTACCATGGATTTCAGTTAGACGACTTATAGCATTGTGCATATACCTCAGCTTCCGTGTTATCCTTGACCTCTTGTTGATTGCCTTCGCCACTAGGAAGAATTCTGTACTCTCCTTGACTAGCATCATCTGTTAAATTCACGGATAAAGACCGTTAATTTACACCAAGAAATCTAAGCAATTACAATCGATTTAAAACAAAAATTTTTAAAAAGGCGAAATCAAAAAGAGCTTAAAATGTTTCCTTATGCTTACCTTTGGCCTCTGCACGCCTGGTGGCTTCCTGTAAATAAAAGCAAAATTCAATTAATAAAATCACCATTGCTGAATAGAATTAACACAACACGAAAATGAGGAAACGAACAATACCTTCTTCAGTATTGTCTCCTTCTTCCATGCCTCAACACCTTTAAGGAAAGCCCTTGTTGAAGTTACTACAAAATGGCATCGGAACTCTTATTACGATTTTGACAAATTAATATAAAATAAAATAAATATGAACTCGAATAATTACTTACTTAAGAAAAGAATGATTAGGAGAACAGTAACCATCCAATCTGGAAAAATGACATTGAATAGAACTCCAATGCTGATGCCTAGCATGAGCATTGGTTGTATAAGCACAGCCAAGTTGTAATCGATGATGGGCATTTCTATCGTTGGATGCCTCAGCTTTAGATTGTAGTAGACTGTCGATGCAGCCGCACCCGTAATCATACCTGGTCATGAATTACCAAGTTCATCAGCATTGTGATATCATTCAAATTTCAAACTAATGCATTTATAGTCCTAATTTTTATTTTGGAAAAAAAAAAAAGGAAATGTGAAGCCACATCTTTAGAGTGGTTCTGAAATCGATTCATTCTCCTCTGCAAACAGTTGGTTTGAATAGTGACCTTTTTCTTCAGTTTCTCCAAAAAATAAGTTTCTAAAATTATGATAATTGTTGTCAGATCCTCCAGCCTTCTGTTACTAGTTACCCTTTTGGCAAATTTCACATCCAATATCTTAACCACTGTTTTTTTTTAACAAGACCGTAGCTAGACACATTTTATTTCCCATAAAGAGAAACTAGTATAATCCTGTGTAATATTGAATATAATTTTTAGAAAATGAGAAAATTGTAAAATATATTTTTTAAAAATTATCTAATGACATCTATACAATGTTACACAATTTTTGAGGTTTGAAAAGGATATAATTCCAATTCAAAATTTGGATAGAGAAAATATGGGTGGTTGTCTCCTACATTTCCTTTTTTTATTTTAAAAAGAAAAAAAAATGAGAAAATTTCTTGACAAAAGTAATTTTATCATAATATATTGTATAGAAATGATGCAATGGGGAATAACACTCCCAATCTCTCGCTCACTAGCAAACATGAATACTAGACCCTAGCGACACTTGCAAGAATACTAGACCCTAGCGACACTTGCAACTTAGTCGTTGCTGGATTATCATTAATCAAAGTGCATAAAGTTACTAACATAACCCCGATCTTACAGTAGTACTAATCATCTCAAATCTCTAATATTATAATGGGAGAGTTGGGGTTGTCATTTGTCAACATACAAACCCGTGTGTTGCACGTGCAACTCCAACTCTCTCATTAATTACAACAAAAATAAACAAGTAAAAAAAAAATCGCCTATTTAAAACGTGAAATGCACGTCCAAAACAATTTTATAATATGTTTTTAACACTAAACATACACATATGTTGCACATACAACTCAAATTCTACTTATAAACACGTGCATTACAGGTACAAATTGTAGCTTTCTTCAAAATATTTTTTCCAATTACGTGCAACGCACGGTCAACTCCAAAACTATTTCTTAACACGTATATCGCACGTAAAAATCCTCCAACTCTTATCAAAACGTACATCGCACGTGAAAAATACTAGTAATTCTAATCCCAAAGCCTACCTGATCATCATCGTATTTTCTTAGTAAAAATCCAACCTACTCTCCTCCCCTTTCCTGGATCTGTTACCAACCACCAGAATTTTGCTTTGCAAATTTAATCTGCAATGACTAGCTGGGGACCATCTCAACAACCAAGTCCTATCGGGGAACCTAATCGCAAATATACAATACAATAATTTGAAACACCTCAATGCAAATTTATAATTTTAGAAAGAAAAACTCTATATTGGAAAGAAAACCCTATATTATGGATGTTCTACTGAGATAAATGAAAAGACAATCCCTGTACTAATTAACATGGAGTTTTTTCCCTTAACAAGAAAAAATTTAAAAAAATCATATTCAGAGTAAACAATAAGTGTTAATTCCTTTTATTCTTGATTATTTTTTATTTTAACATATGCCATTTTTTGAAACTATTTGCAAAAAAAAGGACAGTTACAAAGTATTTACGTTCGAGGACTCAACAACTAAACTAGTCATTCCCAACGGCGAGCTTAATTATTTCGTGCTCGCCCTTGAGAACATCATGCCTAGTTTTTTTTTGTTGAGAAAATTGCCGTTCCCAACGGTGAGTTTAATTTAAAATTATCAAATAAGACTCGCCGTTCCCAATGACAAGGTTCTTTATACTAGACTCGCTATTGGGAAGGACGAGGTTATATGAAATTTCATAGAGAGTGAAACACTCCGTTAGACTTGGTGAATTTTTGAAAAAACTATGTTGCATACTCCGTGAAATTTCATATAACCCCACCATTACCAAGAGCGAATCTAGTATAAAGAATATTGCCGTTGGAAACAGCGAGTTTTGTTTGGAAGTTGTAAACTAAACTCGCCGTTGGGAACAACAAATTTATCAAAAATTTTAGAACTAGACTCGCCGTTCCAAATGGGGAGCACGAAATAGCTAAACTCGCCGTTGAGAACGGCGAGTTTAATTGTTGAATTTCCGAGCGCAAATACTTTGACAACTGTCATCTTTTTTGTAAATAGTTTGGAAAAAGAGCATAAATAAAAATTTATTAAAAAAAAAATCTTTATTCTTCTGCCTATTCTTCATTATATTTATTATTAATTAATGAAACATTCACATTATCTTATTATTATTTTTTTTCTGTCCGAAATATCACTTAAAATTAAACCTTAAAAATGTCCATTCTTAAAAAAGGGCAAACAGTTAACATCTACAATCAAACAAGCCATCAGATTCAACATACGACAAAAACTAAAATCCTTATTCTAAACTAACGCCTGCATTAAACAAAAACAACAAAAGATGAAAGAAAGAAAGAAAAACAAGTCTCACATTTGGATATAGCAGTCGAAGATTTGGGATCAAACCCAATAATCAAAGCCAACATAGGCACGTAAATCCCGCCACCTCCAACTCCTCCCACGCTCCCAAACGCCGCCCCGAAAAACCCCACTAACGACCCCACCACTATTTGCCACCCAAATTTCATCGGCTTTAAAATTTTAAAAAAATAAAATAAACCAAATCAAATCTCAAAAATTAGAACTAACAAATAAATAAATAAAAAAGTTACTTTTTTATTTATAATTTACCGGCCACACGTGCTGGTAGCCCGAGCCATCGGCAGCCCACAAGAAATTTGTCGCCTTTTTCAACAGATGACGGATTTCACCGATGGGGCCCACATCGTCGACGTCGAGATCCGATGTGGATGCAGCCAATGTGAAGAAGAGGACGAGGATGATACCCACTTTGATCTCCATTTTTTCCCGCCAAAAATCGTTCGGAATTTCGTCGGAGTTGTGAAAAGATGAGTTTTTCTTTTTTTTTTTTTTTTTTTTGAGAAGGAGAGAAAGGAGTGAGTTTTATTGACAAGCTTCTATTTTTAGGAGGATGTCGGATCCGGAATAAAAGGAGGATCCGAAACCCGAAAAGTAGTTTGGGTGAGAGAGAGAGAGAGAGAGAGAGAGGAGAAATGGAGGAAGAGTACTGGAAGACTGGAGATTCTGCAGAGAATATATATCGGAAGTCAAATATGGATAATAACGGAGATGTCCTTATGACTGAAATGGTTGGTTGTAGCTTGTAGGAATTGGGTGTGACCGTGTGGACCGTGTGAGCGCCGAATTTGAATCCGGAATATTCATTTTTATTAAATGTTATGTTATTTTTTTCTTTTAAATTTTTTAGGAGTTTGATGATTTTTTATGGGTAATTGGCCATATTTTTACTAGGATAATTATTCTCAAAAAAAGACTTTTGACGAGTCTATGAATTAAAATTGTAATAGGCACTTTTTGACCGATATATTGTTTTTGCATTTTAAATTTTAGATTTTTTTTGGGTGCTAATTCTTTTAAATTTTAGATGGAGATTAATAAATTGCATTTGTTAATTAATAGAATGAGAACTTTTCAATAAATGAACGATTATGTCTTCCAAAAATCAACCTCAGCTAATAAGATTAGCGGATTTCTTTAGTAGTCCCCCTATCGACTTTAAAAGCCAACAATCTTTTTTACCAATCTTTATCAACATTCACTCACTAAAAAAAACTAGAGAGAGAAACTAACCCCCAAATTCTAAAAAAAAGCTAAACCCTAGATTTGAAAAAACTGGGGCGGTGGCTAGGGCTCGCCTCCGCCCTGGCACAACGTCGCCCAGCCGTCGGCCCCACCTCCACTCACTCTCATCCCTAAGATAACTCCAAAGTTTCGTCTTGGCGCTCTGCGCGCTTCCGCGATCTGGGGTCCGCGAGCCGCGCGCCTCCATGGATCTGGGGTTCAAAGCTTTGCCAGCGAGTTGTCTCCACCATCGATCCGCCTCCACCATTGATCCGCCTGCGCGCCTCCGCCAGCGCGCCACTCCAGCCTCCCTGCCGTCGATGTGCCTTTCCAGCCGACGCCTTCGTGACCCCAGCCTCTCCAGCCCCCCTGCGCCGGCGAAGAGAAAGCATCAAACCGAAGGTGCAAAAAGATCCAAGGGCACTCCAGATCCATGGGCGCCCATCTGTCTGCGATCAGAAGGTTGTTTGGGGTTAGGGTTCGGTGGGCCCAGACTGCTGTGAGCCCCCTCCTCCCCGCGCGCGAAGACGACATTCTGTTGCCCACTGTGAGGACAGTGGTTCGGCATGGGGACAGTGTGGTTGGGGGTTAAGCAAGTAGTACTCAGCACTTTCCGACCGAAGGTGGAGAGCTCCCACGTTAGGGAGATCGCACTGAGCGGTGGGGATGATGTTAGGTAGCTTTGCTTGATGTTTGCCTGGATGTTCTGTACGCTTGCCACCATCGAGGGTTGGTATTGCGTGTGAAGATGCTGAGAGTTAGGTTGTCTTGCACGATTGTGGAGCTTGGACCCAAAGATGGTACTGTCCCTCCGTGATGTGCGCTCACGTGTCTCAACTTCCGGGGTGCTTGTCTCAACTTCCGGGGCCAAGCGACTATGTCTCGCCAGAGCATCCTCCCGCGTCTGTTATCGCGAACACCGTGGATTTGGGGTCAAGTGTGAGGTTGGTGGTTCGGTTTAGGGCCCGTGGGGCCAGGTCGGTAGTTTGTTGGTGTTGGGGGTGATGGGGTGTGGAGTTTGGATATGGTTGGTCTGGAGTGTCCTACGATGTCGCCGGTGAAGTCTTCACAGTGCCTACTATCAGGCTATTGAACTTCCTCCAGCTTAGGTCTCTTCTCTCTGATTGGAAGTATGAGTCGAGATAAGTCTGTGTGGTGAGAAATCGCCGGAGAAAGCTTCAGAGTGAGAGAGGTGAAGGTATCCTCTCCACGGCTCTCTCCTGGAGCTTGGTGTTTGGTGGGGAGAGCGAGATAGCTGTTTGGTGAGAAATCGCCGGAGAAAGCGCTATCGTGTGAGAGGTGAAGGTATCCTCTTCACGGCTTTCTCTTTGGTAGCGGCAGTGGGAGCTACTGGCACATTTGTAGGATGAGTGGTGGAGATGGTGGGAGGGTGCGATAGCTGTGCATTCGATCTGCGGGGCCTGGGCCCATGGATGGGGTCCCCCTAGCGAGGTGAAGACAGGGAACGACGGTTGATAAAATCCTGCTAGACTTGTCTCAGGTAGGTGTGCAGGTACCGTGGAGGGACTGTACGAAGCTAAACTAACGTACTTACGATTTTGCTGGACCGAGCTTGTTTGTCGGCCCACCCTCCAGGGTTGTTAGAGGGACCTGTTGTTTGTACGCATCATGTTGCTTCATGTATATTTTATTTTCTGTCTGTAGCTTGTTTTAGTACTCTGAATTTGTTTCGTTAAGCTCTTATTAATAAAACAGGATGGCTAGATTTCACCTTTTTTCTGGAAAAAAAAAAAAATCTGTATCAACATTCGCTCATAGATGGTGTTTGAGAATTGAGCCAGTAAAGTCAATCATCAAAAGCATTATCGGAAAATAAAGAATTTGTTTTTCTTCTTTCAGACAGGTCTAAAACTTTGTCACAGAACGTATCAAAATTATTCAAACATAAGCTTCTCAACTTTTCTACAAAGTGAATCATAACCTTTTCTTAGATAAAAAAGTATTTAGTGCATGGGCCCACCTAAAGTGATAATACAGATTTGTGTCCATGGACAACTATGGAATCTTTTTGTTTATTTAAATAAGAAAAACCAAACTATACACTCTTATAATAATTTCATGATAAAAAGATGATACAGTTGGTGATTGAACTTCCAATCTCTTGCTTATTAACCAAGAGGTTTAATTATCACTAAATCTTAGTGGCATTTCAGGAATCCTCTTTCTATGATTATACGATTTCCTTTTTTTTTCTAAAATTCGTAAAAGTGTTTTTTTAAGCTGAGAATTTAGTACTTGGACAAACTTGCATTCCCAAATCTCGACTGGCAAAGAATTATGAGCTATTAAACAAAGTGTATCCGCTGGGTTTTTAATAAAATGGAAAGCTACTTTTAATTTTTTAAGGAAAGAAAGAAAAAAAATATAATAACAGAAGTTTCAATTCCAAATGCTAAAGACAAGGACTAAATTTTGCATCACCGGTCCTCTATAAATACTTACTTCATACTTTACCCTTAAAGCTAAATCATGCACGTCATTGAGGTAACATGCACGTACCCACAAATCAACAACTCCTCATCTTATCAACTCCTCATTTTATACTCACTAATTACAATTATTACAATTATTATTTTATATATATATATACACACACACACACGAGCAACTCCAACTCTCCATTAACTACAGCAAAAATAAATAAATAAATAAAATTTCATCTATTTAAAACGTGCAACGCACGTGCAAAACAATTATATATATATTTTTAACACTAAATATACACATATGTTGCATGTACAACTCAATTTATACTTATAAACACATGCATTACACGTACAAGTTGTATATTTTTCTTCAAAATATTTTTTCCAATTACGTACAACGCACATCCAACTCGAAAACTATTTCTTAATAAGTATATCACATATGAAAATCGTCCAACTCTAATCAAAACGTGTATCGCACGTGAAAAATACGTGTCTATATATGATGGGAGAGTTGGAGTTGTAATTTGTGAATATACAAACCCGTGTGTTGTACGTGCAACTTAAATCCTGTCATTAGTAACAACAAAAACTAACAAATAAAAAAATTCACCTATTAAAACGTGCAATGCACGTGCAAAATCTCTATATATAATGTGAGAGTTGGAGTTGGAGTTGTAATTTGTCAACATACGAACCCGTGTGTTGTACGTGCAACTCAAACTCTCCTATTAATTACAACAAAAAGTAACAATCAAAAAAGTTTCACCTATTTAAAACATGCAATGCACGTGCAAAATAAAATTTCAATATTTTTTAACACCAAACATACACATATATTGTACGTACAACTCAAATTCTCCTTATAAACACGTGCATTGCACGTACAAATCATAGCTTTTTTTTCAAAATATTTTTTCCAATCACGTGCAACGCACGTCCAACTCCAAAACTATTTCTTAACACATATATCGCACGTGAAAATTCTCCAACTCTTATCAAAATGTGCATCGCACGTGAAAAATACTAGTGTGTGTGTATATATAGGAAATGCTCGGTTGAAAACGGGTTTGTTTTCAACCGGGTTGGAAAACACCAATCCTAGCCCTCCGATTGGATCAGATACGAAACTGTGCTTAAAAATACTAGTGTGTGTGTGTGTGTGTGTGTGTGTGTGTGTGTGTGTGTGTGTATATATTTACTAGATTTGCCCGTGGGCACGTACCTACAGCACGTCTTCAGAACGATACAACACACGAAAAGTCTTGTAAACAGTAAAACAATAATTATGTAGTTCAAGTTTCAATAGTATGACAATAATTAGTTGTAAATAAAAGTCCATATTTCTATTAGTATATGTTGAAAAATAATTATATATGAGGGTGCAAAATCTAACTTCTTAGAACTTTAATGGTGGAAAATGATGAAATTTAACTGTTGAAGAGATATTTGCTATTTTCAATATAACATGTGCAATAAAAAAACATAAAAATTCCGAAAATTTTACAAACCTGAAATCTTAAATTCTAAATTTCTAAGTAAATTAAGAAAGAATGGGAGAGAGAGGGAGAGAGAGAAAGAGAGAAATATGAAAAAGTGAAGAGAGAAGAGAGAGATAGTAATAGAGTAATGAGTTTTTTAGTTTTGGAGGAAATAATATAATTTTGGGATTTGCAATTTTAGGGCGGAAAAATATGTTTTGTGAGAATTATGGGAGATTGAATGAGAGCCACTTGATAGCTTTCTTTGTAATTTATTAGATAGATATATATATATACTAGGTTTGCCCGTGGACACGTGCCTACGGCACGTTTCTGTGAACGATGCAGCATAAAAAAAGCCCTGTGAAAAGTTAAATATATGCACCTCTTCGTGAAGAATTAATTATATAGAAGTGTATTTGGCAGTAGACATTGATGTATTCTGAATTAAGTTGTTTATTGGTTTATATCTTGCAGGATTATTTGTCAGGAGCTCGGGATTTAAAATGAGTATTGTAAATGTACAATAATAGTGGATCGAAATCACTTGATATATGTGACTTAAACATAAGAGATTTCATATTTGATTTGTAGCCTGTCATATGTAGCAATTCAGTTGCTAATGTAGTTATCGCCTCAAACTGCATGGGTTAATTTTCCATTGTCATATTTCATGTGATTAACCATGTATGATTTCAAAGAGGTTAAAATATGATCTGAGAGAGAGAGAGAGAGAGAGAGAGAGAGAGAGAGAGAGAGAGAGAGAGTTTTCTGTGATGTACATGTGAAGATATTTTGTTAAATGTGATCAAGTACAATGTGATCTATATACTGAAGAGCCTACTGCAAATATGATCTGAAATAGACGTGTTAGTCCAAATTTTTGATATATTTGTATTAGATATTTTACATGTGTTTCTTTTTTTTAATATATAACTTACATCATCTCTCACACAAAACATATAAGTCCAACTATCAGATATTTCAAACATTAAGAGAACATGAATAGTGCCAAAAACCAACCATGTCAACGACAATCTCCTTTATTAGACTAAGATACCTATCAGATGCTTCTTCAACTTCCTCAATCCAAGTCTGTTCAAGTCTACCTCTTCCTTTAGCTGCATCCATATTGTTCTCCCTAACTGATATTGTTAATAGTCTCTGCCCATGCAAAACAGTGTCATTTGCTTCCCTTATTTCATCCCCAAAAAATGTTCTTTACTCTATAAAAGGATCATTGATAATTCTAGTTCATAACTAAAAAAATAAGAATCTTAACACACAATCAAATGCGTCCACAAATTGTGCTAAAACAATGTCGTTACTCTATAAAATCAGTAAATTCATTACAGGTTGGAACTTAGGACTTCCAGTATCAGTTTCAGTTGCAACATCTGCAAGTAATTTATATCTTGATGTTAAGCTACGTTTTGTTTTGTGTACTCATTAACGAATAAAAGGTGGAATATTATATTATATGATGTGGGATTATCATCCATACATCCATACAAAATTAATTGCACTTTTTAAATATGTTTTAACATTAAAATATGCTCAACTCTAGAATACATAGATCACAGTAAATTCATTCTCTTTACAGTCCCTAATCTCAACAATCTGATATCCAGGCCTTTAAACTACCTCAGCTTGAAAGATGCAGCTGGTTTGGACTATCTGAGAGCTCCAAAAACAAAGACTTTAACATTTTTTGTAGGAATATGGGATCTCACCAAATCTCAGCATGAGAAATTGGATAAGGGGCATGATCTCTCTATATTCGCCCGAGCTGCATCAAAATCAATGCCAAGAAAGCTGGTGGGCAAGTTTAAGCATCTTTGCAAGCTCATATGATTTGAAATCTCTCCAATAGCATAAGCTTAGGTCAAGAGGGGTTCTCCCATCCTAAACAAATACCACCAAGATTAAAATTTCAGAAAATGGTAAAGTATGGAAAAACAATTCAAAGGACTCTTAGAATCTCAATGAATCTGAGGCATGTTAGTAACAGTAATATTGTAAATAATTGAACATGCTAATTAATTCAATTTTTCATGAATCAGAACAATAATAAAATGAATACAAGCTACATATTAGGATCATCCCTTTGTGAGGTCTAGTTAATACCTTAATCTTTCTTGTTTTATTAGCACCATTTACCAACAACACCTTTCCTATATCTCTATTTCGACTTTGCATAGCAACATGCAATGGAGTCCAGCCATCCTGTATGCACACTTGCAACAATTTAGTAAGTCCAAACAGCCATTTAAAACAAATATCGATACTCATACCCACTCACTTTATCTGTAACATTTACGTCGACTCTGTACTTAATCAGTAACTTCACAGTTTGCATGGCACCAACTTGAACTGCATAATGTAGTGGGGTGGCACCATCCTACTCCAAAAATAGACAGTCTTACCTAAAAGTACCCCCATGGAACTTACAATTAAACAATTCTGCTAGGGAGATTTCATTACCCTATCTGTGACATGAGGATTTGACCATTTCCTTAGTAAATGGCTAATAATAGCCTCCTTTTTGCCAATTACTGCCTTATGAAGAGCAGTGAAACCATCCTGTGCATGAAAACTACTTAACCTGCATGGTTTCAGATGAAAGAAGCTACAAAATGGCCAGGAAAATTTTCCAAGTAATAAACAACTACCTCGTCTACGGAATCAATATCTGTTCCACGCTCGAGTAGTTTATCCATGAAAGGAATCTGGCCTGATAGTGTCAAAGTATGTAATGGGCTCCACTTCAACTGTATGAAGGAATAACATGTCTTAGGAAACACTATTGTGAAATGGGGTAAATGAAGAGTAGCAAATTAAGGGGAGGCAATTTGAATCTAATTTAATTGCAACACCTCAAGCAAGTAGGCTAAGTAATAACATTGTCTCTGTAACTTTTCAAAAATAAAAAAAGAGGGCGTTGAAAAATTCTCGAGCTAGCATCAACAATATAATTAGTAAATTCTAGAGCTATAACTAAAAATATATCTATAAAAAATTACAGGGCGTCGATAACTTGATTACAAAAATAAAAAATAGGATGTCATTTAGTATACCTTGATAACTTCTGCTGCGTAAAACCGAGCCTCTTCCTAGGGGAAAAGACCTTTCTGAAACCAGAAGGATAAAATAAATACCAGTTCTAAAAGTTGGGTTGACAGAGCTACAAAACAGTATCAATCCTAAAATTAGATGCAAAATTAGATGCAAAACAGTATGTAGAGACGAAAGATTGTGTTTGTAGGAAACCTGACAAATTTTGTGTAGAGACCAAAGATGCAAAACAGTATGTAGAGACCAAAGATTGTGCATCTAATTTTGTAAAGCAGATATAGTTTTAGCACCAAAGATTGTGTTTGTAGGAAACCTGACAAACAAACAATGCAATTATTTTTGTACAGCAACAATAGACAGCACAACTATATAATCATTTGACTATCAAAGAGAGTAGACTTTCCATTCTTCAAAAACCCTGTGATACACTGTACATGGTCTCTGTTTTTATAGTATATTGTAAGTTTCATAGATTTCGGTAAAGCGTAGTATGATGTACCGTAAACTGATTTATAAATGAAACTACATCATTTACTCGAAAAGAGCGTTGCTTTCCTGTATACAAACAATTATTCAAACTGTAAGCTTAAAGTCAGTTCCTTCGTTTGAATAAGAACACAAAAGAGTCGTAAGTTTCAGGATATAGGAGAAAATATAATATATATTTTCTGCTATGAATATTACAGCCTCAGAAGAGTTCAAATATCACAGAGATTCTATGAAGCACCGTATAATATCCTTGAATCTATGTCAAATCATCGAAGTTTTTTCTAAAATC
This sequence comes from Hemerocallis citrina, assembly GCA_017893485.1. Lineage (NCBI taxonomy): Eukaryota > Viridiplantae > Streptophyta > Magnoliopsida > Asparagales > Asphodelaceae > Hemerocallis > Hemerocallis citrina. The sequence continues at coordinate 233,247,295 of CM030364.1, read as the reverse complement.
TCCCTCTAATTTCCGGGATGTTTCTCTCCGGTTCTTAACTTGGTATTCTTTATAATTCATCGTTCACTTCATCACCATGTCTAGATACAAAGTATGTATTAGAAAGAAGAAAAATTTGTCGGAATCGGTGTTCACAGTTAATGGATTTCATTCTCTCCATGATATGCTTCTTAGTTTAAACACTATGTTGAATTCAAAACACAATTCAGAATGTTGTATGCATGCACCAATTGGATATTAGATATTTGACTTTTGCATCAATGAATAATTTGGTGATTTCATATATTATTATGGTTATGTGGTTGTTTAAGCTATTGAATTGCATCTTCTGTCAATATTATTAGCCTGTTAATCATAAAATAATTGCTTAAATTTTAGTTGATGTTTATGTGGCTAGAAGTCTATAGATTTTCTTTACAGAAACGGCATTTGCAAACTATAATGACATGATAGAGTGAATCTCAATTTTTGTTATTTACTTGTATTAGCACTTTACTCGAATGACGAATCAATGTGAATAAGTTAACTACGAATTCATCTACATTATGCTCAACGGGAAACACTACAAGGAATTTGACATATAGTGACAGCAAAAATCCGTGGGTAAAAGGCAAAAAACCGTAGGTATAGCCCTTAAAACCTATACCAACGGACATATTTTTCCGTCGTTTTTAATTAGCTATACCCACGGCAAAATGCCGTCACTATAGCCTATAGCAACGGTTTTTTCACCCGTTGGACAAAACCTCGGTATTATACCCACGGTTTCGTATCCGTTGGTATAGGTTTTAAAGACGCCTTTTGCTTTCCTATACCCACGGTTGAAACTCCATTGCTATAGGTTTTAGTGATGGTTTTCGCATCCAATTATTTGAATATGTACTCATCGCTCTATACACAATTTTTTCTTATTAATTACGCTTATAATAATTTAATATTTTCTTTTATAATATTAATCCAATTATAAACTAAATACACAATAAAATAGATAAATGTGTTTATGAAACAAAATTAAAAAAAAATAAACTTCAATCATATTAAAAATTAATGAAGTATTACAAGCATGTCAAATTACAAAATAGTTAATAACCAAATACACAATTGAATTCATGGTGCAGACATGAGAATCAACACTTTAAACCACGATCAACATATTCAATGACATTATAAGATAACATTCAATTAACTCCTCACTTGAGATACGACACTAACAATTTTCTTATTTTACGGCAACCAGATCTTGATTGATCTTGATTCTCTTTGCAGTAATCTTCTTTTAGCATCTTGCAAATCTTCTTTACAACCTTCTTCACTTCATCGTTGGCAAACACAAACTCGGCTGCATTTTGAGCGAGTTCAATCATTTATCGCTTGTTGAGAGCCCTTCACAAACAAAATAAAGCAAAAAGATCCAACTTTGGTCATCAACAAATAGTCAAAAAGAGAACAGTGTACTCTAGATCCGATTGATAGGAACCAGTCTACTAGTACATAGCAAAAGGATGCACTGTGAAACAAAAAACTTCAAGTGAAATGATCGACAATTAATACACACTGCGCTGTATTGATAAATGATCTAGAGATCTAGAGAACAGTGTACTCTAGATCTTCAATTCAATTTTACACAACAGTGTATTAACCAGCGCAAAATAGATATTTATCAACCAGCGCAAAAGCCTCGATACTAATTATTAGTTCTAATGGAAGAGGGGTTGCACAAATGAACACATTCATACCTCTCCATCCAAACTGGTCGTAGGTTGCCTCAAGGAGAAAAAAAGCCCTGTGAAAAAAATCACCACATACAAGTTAAATTTTTGGGTTCCTAGGTTTTTATTATCAGCCCAAACAGTGCCCTTAAAGAAATAAAGAGATTTAGCAGAAGCCCACATGAGCATATTCCAAAAAGGAGGTTGACTAATTGCTTATGTTTGACATTAATTTGGGAAAGAAGACCTCTAGTTTGGAGGAAAAATCTCGAGTTCCCTAGTTCATTGACCACTAATTTCAAATTGGTCAACATACATGTATAATTTTCATGCACAAAAGGAAATATTTTACTGACCCTAAGATAGTTGATGCTTAACCCAGAAAAAAGTTGCCTCCACCCCTGATTTTGAATAATCATGCTAAGGCATTCAAATGTTCCCTTAGCCACTTCCTGGTTAGAAGTTGAGAGTGCTTGTACCTGAAAACAATGCATTCCCACTTTCACTACTCTATCTGTTCAGAAAATTTTCACAGTAGTCAGAATTAATAGAGCAAGCATGAGAAGTATACCTGCATTTGTCGCCTGACAACATCAAGGGGATATGTAATAGTCTGACCAAACAAACCGGCAACAGATCCACATGCAAGCTTCACCATTACATCATTTTTGTGATCCTCAGGTGCATGAGTCTTCATCTCCTCGTAAAAGAAAAATTTTAGGCCCGAATATGGGAAGATTCCATATAATGTTGGACCTGGAAAGAAATTATAACTTGTTTCACTTGCAAAAATCGAAATTTTCATTCAACTTGCATAATTTCTTAACTGAATGGTTCTACAACTTTTCCATAAGTACCAAGTAAAATGACACAAACATAAAAAGTTAAATCACATGTAAAAACCTTGGGTCATTTATTGTTCTCCATATCAAGGTTGCTTGCTTTGACAAAGTTGCAACATAAAACTTAGAGACATTAGAGACAACCACATTCCGTCTCACTATTTACACTTGTCTTTTTATTTTATTTTATTTTCTCTTCTTGTACTAGAGCTAATTTTGAACAACTCTAAGCACCTTGAAACATATTCCAAATAATATAACAACTCTGAAGTATTTTGGAAAAAGTGAAACTATCAGCTAAAACTAGATAAATTTGAATAACTATGTCAATTTGTAAAGCATATAAAAAAGCATCCAGACACAAGTGGCAGCAAAGAAGATGTTCATCATATAGTATTCACAACTGAATTAGAAAAAATAAATGAATATGACTCAAGAAAAATATTTTTGATAAAAATCTAGTTCTGACCTGCACTTCTGTATGACGGCCAACCATAAGATGAACCAATGAAATATTGGTTTTCAATATATATGAAGTGCTCTGCGGATCTAATAGCATTTACATATGCAGTGTGGATGCTCTTGTCAACCACTAGATTCTTTATAAATACAAGGTTCTGCAGTGGTTCATTAAAAAGTTAGAAAGTGAAAAAAAAAATGAATCAAATGTTCATCATGAAATATATAATACAAATATTCATGAGTCATTTAAACACCAAAACTAGAGTAAAAATCTCTGCTTATTGGGTGAACTGTTGAAGCTAGTAAATGCATAAGCGAACCTGCTCCTAAGCTTCTTGCACTTTATCTGGAAATCCTTTAACTGAACCAGAGTCAATAGACCTAAGAATCTGAAATTCTGAAAACATCAAAATCTGCATATTATGCAAAAGGTACTGGTGTGACTAACTGAAATCTTAACCTGTATATGCCAGTTTTCGGAATCATTTTCCTGAGGTAGATCATGGTTGAGGACAGATGAACGGCTGAGAATCCATGATATACGTTCCAGTTTTAATAGTTCATCGCTTCTCTAACTAGATGCCTTTTTTATATGTTTAAAGTCCCAAAATTTTGTTGCCTTTCTCCAGCGCTGCTCAAAAAATTGTAACCATTCAGTTGAAGCCAAATTTAACTTCATATCTGATGGTATGTGACTGTTGACTGGAAAGAAATAACTAAAACCTAATGTTTCTCAAATCTCACAAAAATTAAACTTCCTGAAGATATATAAAAAATGTATGGAATTAACAAATTTTACCTGATAAGCTAATTTTGTGCGAACCAAATCAAGAGGATAAGTGCAAATGGCTGCAATCCCACCTGCGATAGACCCAGCCACTAGATCAAGAACAGGGCCTCTTCCAATCTCAGGGAAACCAAGGATCACCCAACGACGGTATTGCTCGTAAGCCATATAATGCAAAGCTGCATAAGGTACAATTCGGGCAACACTAGCACCGTTTCCCCTAAAAGGAAATAGCCAATTTACATTTGAAGCATAGATCGAATAGAGTGGATGATGCTGGATGGCATCAAAACCAGAAGCATAAATGAATCTGAGAGAAATCAGACCTGTAAAACCCTCGCAGTCCTTCTGTTTGAACAATCTTTCTAAAAGATCCAAACAACCCAATACTTTGAAATTCTGCATTCCTAGTCTGTTATAATGATGATTCATATCCACAAGTGTAACATGAATAACACTGATAAATTAATACGCTGTGATACTTTTAGCCAAATGGCCCAAATCAATATAAATATTTTAGATACTTACAACTGAAAAGGCATTTTGAGATAACAAAACTCGCATGCAGTAATTACTTTCTAACAAATATAAATCAAGTAAATGGATGTTTAACCATTAGCATATAACTTCTTGCTCACATGAACCCAAATGAGTATCCATTTACGGATGATCATCAAATCAATTAGTAAATTATTAATACTTATACAGAGCTGAAGTCTCTCCATCAACAGACTTATCCTATTCCTTTAACAATCTCCTTTCCATAAGTAAAGTCATCTGACATTTTTTACTCTCAAACATTGAGTAATCATAGTACCAATCACGAAAAGAATCTGTATGCAAGAAGGAGAGCTGCCGAGGTCACATGGCATTTGTAACTCATGAGTAAGTAGCTCTTAATTAATAAAAACCTATGCAACTAATACAAAAATATTTCTCTCAACTCTATGTTAACAAGTCTACATGAGCAATACACATTGTTCCCTTCTCAAGCATCTATTAACAACTGCAAACATTCTTCAATACCTAATACTTAAATAATGGTGATAAATTTCATATATTCTTCAAAAAGTGTGAATGAATCTTGTGTTTTTTTTCTCTATTCAAAAAGCATCTTACATTTCAACTACGAAGGGATATGTATTTTCCAAAATCATCGAATATTTACGAGTTTAATCTCGACAATGTCGCCGGTCCTAATATCAGGCACCGCCCTCTCAGTCTCCGCCGCCTCAACCGCCCTCCTGTTCAAAATCCGCTCTCCACAAAATTGCAACTTATTAACAAATTTACCAAAATATATATACATCTTTTCCCCCCCAAAAAGAAATAAAAAAAATCGAAATAATTACCCCATAACATCACCGAGCTTGACTATAGGTTTCCTCGGAGCTTTAATCTCTTCCTAGACTTCTTCCGTTACCTCAACGGTTTCGGTTTCGGAATCTACGGTTTCGACTGCGGCCTCCTCGCCGGAATCCGACGTGGAATTGGAGGGGTTGATTTGGCGGATAACGGGTGATGGGATGGGGAACCCGAACCCGATGGATAAGATGGGAAATGGAGTGGAGTTAGGGTAAGCGAAGAGGAGATGGTGAAATTTTGTAGTTTAGAGCGAGAAGATGGGGTTAGGGGAAGAGGGAGGAGGCGACAAGGGAATAGACTTGAAGTTGCCATTAGATAGCAGGGAAGAGGGGGGCGACGGCAGCGGGAAGAGGAGGATTTAGAGATTGGGTTTGGGGAGAGAGGGATTTAGGAGTTTTAGAGGGATAAAATGAAATATTTTGGGGGAAGAGAGAGGAAAAATGAAAAATTTTGGGGGAAAATAAATTATGGACTATACCCACAGTGTTTTATCTCATTTGTAGGTATATGATACCTATACCCACAGTTTTAGAGATCCGTCACTATAGGTGTCCGTTGGTATATGGCAAATTTCTTGTAGTGAAAAAAGAAAAAGAAAAAAAAAAGTATACTTGTGATTGTATCCACATTATGCTCAGAATGTTATACATGCTTAAAAGAAAAATGTTTACTAAGATGCATGTTTACTAATATGCTGATATTAGCTTTGTTATGACTGCCAACAATGTAGCTAACATAAGGACCAAGGTTTGCAAAAATAACATAACCATAACCATGCTAAACAGCATCGAACGAAAATTTTGTGTTTGTACGACACTAAAATCTTTGATGCAAAATTAGATGCACAATCTTTGGTGCTAAATCTTTGGTTCTAACAAAAACCCAACAAAACGAATGCAATACCTGAGATGCAGAGATGGAGAAATCGGTGGTCGGGATCAACTCAAATGTAGAGATGGTGAAATCGGTGGTCGGGATCAACTCAGTCAGTGGTCAGGAAGACGGTGAAGCCTGGGTGGGGTTCGGTGGTTCGGTGGTCAGTAAAATCGGTGGTGCAGAGACAATGAAGCTTAGGTGGGGTTCGGTGGGTCGAAAAAGAGAGAGACGGTGAAAGGGGGAGATAGTGGATCGATGAGAGAGAGAGAGAGACAGAGGAGGGGAAGAGAAAGATTTGGATATTTTGATATTCCGGTAAATTGCACTTCTTAAATATGCTTTAACATTAAAACTGCACTTCTTATCTCTTCTTAAACATTAAAATTAAGCTTTGACATTTAGACTTGGTGCTTTCCAATTTAACAGAAAACATAAATATGCTTTGTTTTTCTAAGCTAAACATAATATTTCTACAATTACTGATTCATTCTGTTATGAAAAACTCGAAAGTAGACTTTAAAAGTAAAATTTGTTAAAATTGCCTAATCCAATGAGAACTTCCCATCCACCTACTCATGTATATTCCATTTTCTTTTGCCAAAGCCAACTTGTGCCAAAGCCACTGCTTAAGCCTTTTAGATAGTGCTCCAATAATCTAGTAAAAAAAAATGAATGGGTAACATTGAAAGGAGTTATAGCACCACGGAAAACTTATCCTTGACAGGTTTGTAATTTATTTCATTGGGGTTTATCCACAAGCTTAAAATCTAATTAGTTTAATTCATTCAATCTTGGTTCAAATTGAAAGACTGAATTAACTAATGGGGTGTGTCAAAAAACAAACCCACTATCAGATTTATATGTGGTTTTGTGAATCTACAATCACTTAACAAACCCACTAAATGCATCAACCTGAATTGATGATTCACACAATCAACTAAAAAATTGAAATTTAAAACTTTAAAAATTTAATTAAATCACAACCCAATACTTACCAGTTTAATAGCAACTTCCTCATTAGTCTGAATACTAGTACCTGCAACCAAAAACAACCAACAACCAACAACCAATAAATAAAAAAAAACAAAATAATTGAAGACCAAAACTTTATCAAATTCTCACTCATAAGAAACCTAAATGGATCTCCCTAAACAATCCACTTCAGAAATCAGTCAGTGGTCGGGGAGACGGTGAAATTTTCTAACCCATAAGAACATTGAAATTTAAACTAACCCATGAGAATGAGCATCAAAACTGAAAATTGAACTGACCCATTAGAGGAGGGCAATGCCATCGACGGAGGTGGGGCATCGGGGCATCGGGGCTGTAAGAGGCGGGACTTCGAGAGGGGATCGGGAAGAGAGGGGGGGGGGGGTTCGGGAAGTGAGGAGAGAGAGGGAAGGGCGTCGAGAGGGGATCGGGACGCATTAGAGGAGGGGAGGATGAGGAGGGCAGCGCCATCGACGGAGGTGGGGCATCGAGGCGTCTGGGCGTCGAGAGGGGATCGGGAAGAGAGAGAGGGGGGGTCGGGAAGTGAGGAGAGAGAAAGAGAGAGAGAGGGGGAGGGGTGGGATGGATGAGAGAGAGAGAGAACGTCGAGAGGGGATCGGGACCCATTAGAGGAGGGGAGGATGAGGAGGGCAGTGCCGTCGACGATGTCGGGGTGTCGGGGCGTCTGGGCGTCGAGAGGGGATCGGGAAGAGAGGGGGGGTTCGGGAAGTGAGGAGAGAGAGAGAGGGAGGGGCGGGATGGATGAGAGATAGAGAGAGAATTGGGGAAGAGGGAGGGGGAGAGAGAGAGAGAGAGGGTTGTTTGAGTTAATGTGTTTTGGGGTTTGAATTTTTTGTTTTGGGATTTAAAATTTTGGGCGAAAAAATATGTTTTGTGAGAATCAATTTGGGCCATTGATTTTAGGGGAGATTGAAGGAGAGCCACTTGATAGCTTTCTTTGTGTTTCATTATATATATATATATATATATATATATATATATATATATATATATGTAATCTCTAATAATCTCTAATAATATTATAATGGGAGAAGACCTTGGTGTCAATCTATCAACGCGTGCAACGCATGTACATAATTAATATGAAGGAGGTCTCAGGTTCGAGTCCTCACTATGCCAGAGTTTTTACTTAAAAAAAAATTATTAAAACGTTCATAGCACGTGTAAATTACTCGTATAATATTATAATGGGAGAAGGCCTTATGTCATTTGTGAATCTATCAACGCGTGCATTACACGTACATAACTAATATGAAGGAGATCTCAGGTTCGAGTCCTCACTACATCAGATTGTTTACTTTAAATTTTTTAATATATTAAATGTGTATTACACATGTAAATTACTATCTATCTATCTATCAATAATATGATATATAATATCTCTAATCTTTAATATTATATTGGGAAAAGACCTTAGTGTCATTTGTCATTTTGTCATTCTACCAACATGTGCAACGCACGTACATAACTAATATAAGGTTTCCGGTTCAAATCCTCCCTACATCAGTTTTTATTTTTATTTTTTAAAATTATTAAAACGTGCATTGGACATGTAAATTACTAGTACTATTATAATGGAAAAGTTTGAATTGTAAATCTACCTACTTACGTGCAACGCTAACTCTCTCCCATTATAGTCTTCACAATTACTTTTCAAAATATACAATTCTATTTATTAAGACATATATTGCACGTGTAACTCAAAATGTTTACTTTAATTTTTTTTTACAAATTAATATGTGCATCGCACTACTAGTATACCTCTAATATTATAATGGGAGAAGGCCTTAGTGTCATTTGTCATTTTGTCATTCTACCAACATGTGCAACGCACGTACATAACTAATATAAATGAGGTTTCCAGTTAAATCCTCCCATTGTCATTTTTTCATTCTACCAACATGTGCAACGAACGTACATAACTAATATAAAGATGATTTCCGGTTCAAATCCTTCTTATGTCAGAACTTTTATTTTTATTTTTTGAAATTATTAAAACGTGCGTTGCACGTGCAAATTACTTAATTATTAGTAATAAAAGAGAGAGAGAGTGAGAGAGTGTTGTTGAGTTGCAAAATACTACGACCTCATTTACTATAGAGTTGTTGAGTCAAACCTATAAACTTTTTTGCATATAAAATTATAGAGATCTCAGATCGCACAGGTTATTCAAATCCAACTTCTACAGCTAATAATAATTATTTGGAGAGTCAGAGATCCGATCGAATTCATGATAGCGAACATAGGTTGAACCGACAAGAATGAGCACTTTCGTCTATGCAGATTAAGAATAGCTACATGTTAATCATGTGCTCTCGAAGTAGCATATATAATTTAAACGTAGTAACCTCCTGAAATATCATAATTTAGAATCTTTTAGTAAAAAGGATTTGTCACAACCACCCTATAATTTAGAGAGGCACCTGACTATAATTTATCTCATCATATATGGTTTTGTTTTTGTTTTTATTTTAAAAAAAGGTAGAGTATAGCCGAATTTTTAATTAAAGAGAAAATAAAGAAATACACTTAAAAACTCTAGAAGAACTGGGAGAAAACAACAACAACAACAAGATATGAAAGTTAAATTTTAAAAACTCTAGAAGGATAGACAATAAACTAAGCAAGCGGGAAAACTAAAATAAGAAAAAGCGACAACAAAATCGGCAATCCCACCAACCCTGGGAGGTAGGCAATATATAGTGGTGGGATCAAACTCGACCTCCTCGCTGTGGGAATGGCCTACTGATGCATTCTTTGGCACCTGCAGCTGCTCCTTCATAAGGAGATCAAATGCATAATGTGCATGAGTTTGCCATGAATAGAAGAACTAGAAGCACGAAAGTAAAAATTGTTTCTGTTTGACCAGAGCACCCATGTTGTTGCGGCATATTGTGTCAGTTTCTTGCGAAGGTGTTTTCTATCCAAAGGTCATCATATGAGAAATGGTAGGTTTTTCAACACCCAATGCACGAAGCATCTCATGCCACACCGCTTTGCTTCCCGAGCAATCGAGGAATAAGTGATTCCTCATTTCTACGTGTGTGTTGCAGAAACCACACACGACCGCGATAGATGGTTATCGCTTATCAAGTTCTCATGTGTACGGATTGCATCGTTAAGAACTAGCCATAGAAAGACTTATTTTTGAGCAGTGCCTTTGCCTTCCAAACTACCACCAAGGGAGTCGACATCCCCGGTAGTGGATCCTGGAGTAGAGAGATATCTGACCGAAAAGTGTCCTCTCTTTTCTAGCTCCCAGGTACGACTATCTGGTCACGAAGTGCATCGTACCCTAGAGGATGAGATGTGTTGTCCTAACTCATTCAATTGGTTTAGTAGGTGTGGTGACAATCTAGGTGTTGGGATTGGGTTTCATTTGCCACGCTTCCATTCCTTAGCAACTGAGAGGTGTGGTTTTGGGAATTTCTCGTAAAGATCCGGGAAGAGGGCCTGGAGGGTATGCCCACCACACCACTATCCCACCATAATCTCGTTGCTTGGCTCATTCCAATGCTAGATGAGGTAATCTGTTGAAAGGATCATAAGGTTTGGAAATGCCTTTCCGAAACCATGCGAATTTGGATCCCACTTGGAATCCTTCTTTTCTAGTGCCTTTCCCCCGTAGGTATTGTTGGATCGATTCTTGTCATCCTTCACCATTGGGGTGGAAAGTTTTCCATCACCATTTCCCTAAAAGTGTCATGTTGATGTCCTAGGTTCATGTCCCTAAGATCAATGATCCCCAAGATGCCATGCACTTTCCTCATGCATGCCTTCTCCCATCAAATGAGGTGATAGCCTGCTCTAGCCGGGTCTGGGCCCTTCCAAAAAAATCATTTGTGGACATTATCAATCTTGTAGATAACCCATCTCGGTACTTAGTAGAAAGACATATCGTTGGTCGGGAGGCTTGAGAGCACTGTGTTGATCAAGGTCACTCTGCCTCCCAGCGACAGTGATTTCCCTTTCCATTCCACTAGTATAGCCTCTACCCGATCGATTATGGGCATCCAATCAGATTTTTTTTTAACTTTCCCGATCTAAGAGGTAGAATGAGGTATTTAATGGGGAAGGACTCCACCTTGAAATTTAGTGTGGATGCATGATCCCGCACTTTCTTATCCGATAGAGCAATAGGTACTATGCTGCTTTTGAGGAAATTGACTAGCAGGCAAGACTATAGCTCAAAGCAGTATAGGATTCCTTTCGATGCCACCATCTCTGCTAAAGAACCATTGCCTAATAACTGTGTGTCGTACGTATATTGTAGAATAGAACAACCAACTCTATCCCTGATTTTTCCAATTAGCACATTCCAAACTTCCAACCATGCCCTTTAGACCTCGGCTACCAAGGTGAATAGTAAAGGTGCAGTGGGTCACCCTGTCGGAGTTCCCTTCTGCCTGAGAAGGAATTTCCCACTGTTCATTGACCCTAATGGACATTTTATTTGTCTATAGACATTGTTGGATCCATCTTATCCATTTCCCCCCAATTCCCATACCCCAAAGCGTTTTGAGACCACAATCACATTCTACTGAGTTGTAAGCATTTTTGAAGTCTAACTTCAAGAGAAAGCTTTTGGAGTTCGATAAATGGCAGTTGTGTATTATTTCCTCTGTTGTGATAACAAATTCCAACATACACCTACCTTTGATGAAACATGTTTGATCCTTCCCAACTAGCCTATCGACCATTTTGCCAAGCCTTGATGCCAGAATCTTGGTGATGATCTTGAGTGAGAAGTTGAGTAGTTCGATTGGTCTGAAGTCCCCCACCATCCTCGACTCTTATCTCTTGGGGATGAGAACTAATTTTGCATAATTCATTCATCCAAACTTGAGTTGCTAGTTACAACTCATTAACGGCCATCATCAGGTCATCATTAATTTAATCCTAGAAGATGTGGTAGAAAAAGATTGGGAATCCATCTGGCCATGGTGCTTTGTCGTTGCCCAGTTGTGTGAGCCCTTCCTTGACCTCCTCCAATTGGAATGGTCCTTCCAGTGCCTAGAGGTCATTGGTTAGGTCTGGAGGTGGATCAAGCCAAATCTCTGGTTTAAGCAGGATACAAAAGACCTTATTACCTCCAAACAATTGTTTATAGTGCTCTTGGAAAGCCTCCCAAATCTGTCTTTGCTCTTGAACGACATTGTTTGGCATTTCAATGGAAAGGACTAGGTTAGCACTCCTATTAGCACACGCAATATGATGGAAGAACTCACAATGTGATGGAAGAATTTTGTGTTGGCATCTCCTTCTTTGAGTCATTGGATTCAGGACCTTTGTTGCCACTTGATCTCCTCAAGTTTGTAAATACGGGCTAGGTCACCTCTTAGGTTTAACAACCTAGTCAACTCTCTTTGAGAGAGGTCTCCAGATTCTCCGATTGTCTCTAAACTGTCAATGTCCTTTAGGAGTACCTCCATAGTTCTCCAAATGGGCGTGAATCATTGGGGATCCTAGGTCCCGAGTCTAGTCCTAAGACGTTTGACCTTCTCATCCCAGATAGCTGCACCTTGGAAGCCTCTGGTAGTAAGGTCCCCATTCTCCCTAACCATATGGTGGAAGCCCTCAATCTCAAGCCAGACTTTTTCAAAACAAAATTTCCTATGACTACGGTGTGGGGCACCCTGAGGAAAGGGGAACTGGGACAAGGTCGGAAGTTGGCTTGGGGATAGATCGAGCATTAAGAAGGGGGTAACTTGGACTCCTAATCCAGGAAAACCAAAATCCTATATAGTTTCGGTAGGATTGGCGAGGCCTGCATGTTTGACCAGGTAAACAACCTGTATAATATTGGGATATCAATAAGTTTATTGTCTGCAATGAATTCGTTAAGCTCTTCTCTCTCTGCATCGCTACAACCTCTACCTCTATGTTTGAAAGAAAAGCGTGTGATGTTAAAATTGCCTCCTACAAGCCACGGAGCGGGCCAACGTATTTGGATCAAATGGAGTTCCTCCCAAAAGGAGGTGCAGTCTGCAACATCATAGGAGCCATAGATGCTAGTTCTACCTGGGTCCATCCATCAAAGCGTCGTCTAAGAAGAACAACTATGGACAAATGTTAAGTCCATTCATCCAAGCATTCGAATAGGACTGAGTTAAAGCCAATAGCAATGCCACCAGAGGCACCGGTGGTGGGTTTCATGCACCAATCCTTAATCTTATTACCTTCAACTCGCTTAAGGTGTATAGGAAATTGGAATTTGGTCTCTTGAAGACCTACCACATCGTATTTGGTCGAGCATTTGGTGCCTCTGACCATTTCTCATTTACCTCATTCCCCTAAACCTCTAACGTTCCAGAATAGGCAACTCAGGGGGGGTTGTCATCTCGGGTTTTTCCTAGGCCTTCTTTCTCCCACTCTCATCCCTGAATCTTGTTCATGAGTAGGGGGATACATTCATGGCCGTCATCTATGGCTAGGTGACAAACTCGGGCTAGATATACTCAAAACATCATTTATTACTCATAAAATTAAAAATAGAAGCAAAAATTTTTTTGGGTACCACCACCGGAGTTATGGGCGGCGGTGACCTCCAGAAGATGAACCTAGGCCCCTTTGCCTCAGCTCCATCTCTCACTGTCTGAATCCTTTTATGTAGGGAAGGTGGAAGGAACAACTTCTTTAGCTTGTGAGGAGGTATCCTTGTACCTAAGCTTCTCAATTTCCCATACCATGCTGTCCACATCTTCATCAAGACTCTCATCAGAGAGAGACCCATCCAGGTCCAACATGCCTTCTTCTTCCTCTTATGACAAAAGATCATCATTAGAGAAGGTCGGTGAAGGTGGTGATGTAACACCGTAAATTTTTTAAATAATGTTTTTAGATTAATAAATGAATTAAAGTGATTTTCGGTGATTTAATAAATATTTTTCTGAAATCTATCCTTTTAAACGTGCAAAACACGTGCAAATATTTTCTTGGGAAACTCAAAATTAGAAATTATTTTGGAAAAACCTAATATTTATTAGTAGGTATTATTTATAAATTTTCTAAATTTTTTTGATATTTATTTGGCATGTTTGCAAATATTATAAAAAGATGGGCTTTTGTGCGAAATTACCATTTGGAGTAAAAACTCCAGATTTTCAGATTTCTGGACTGAGCATGATGGCTGGTCAACTTAGAGGTAAAGATTTTAATTTTTATTCTAATAGATTTAGTTTATTTCGCAAATTTGTTAAAGAATGACCTTTTTGCAAAATTGCCACTTAGAGGAAAAAAATTACAAAATTTATTTTCTGGTTTAAAATTGATGCCGGCCAGATCTGGGGAAGTTATTTTTGATTTTTATCTCAATTAAATTGGTTAATCTAATTACTTAGTATAAAGGATATATATATGTAAAGATATATTCTAAATGGATATTTCGTAAAATCTTCTCAAAACCCTAATAAATGATATTTTGTCCCGAGATGACAGTTGGTATGTTCCAGGACTGTGTGTTGTTGTGTCCCGAGATGACAGTTGGTATGTTCGCGTGTCGATGGTTGGTAGGCCTATTCACGGAACATACGGTGCATTCGCGTGTCGAGGGTCGGCGGGCCTATTCACGGGATGTACTGTGTATCTGCACGTAGAGGGTCGGTAGGCTATTCGTGGGGTACACGGCAGGAAGGTAATTCTCCGATTTTTAAGTTATGTTTACATGATGCTTGCACGTCGAGGGTTGTCAGGCTTGTTCAAGGAGTATTCTAGATCTTGTTTCTATCACCGTAGTAGGATTAGTTGCATGACGAGGGATTTAACCCTATAAAGTAGAAATCGATAAGGGCTTGCATTGGACCTATCTAGTATGGAATGCATAAAATCCGACAAGTATGCATTAGAGAGTCATCATACCACATTTGTGTTTTCTTGACTTGATTTCATGCATGTTTGTTTTTTGTTTTCTTACACTTATCATTTAGCTTAGTTTCACTTGATGTTTCATGCTTTATTTATCATTATTCCATTATTTATGTGTTACTACTGTGGGAATGCGTTGATTATGAATTTATTCTTTATGTTTCATTTAAATTGTATTTCTTTTGATGTCACTCACACTATTATGGGTGATCCCTGTAGTTTTGGGGTTAGGGTTATCTCTAGCCTCATGTTTTACAGGTAAGTACCATTAGCTTGGAATTTGGATGCCTGTGGTAGAATGATAATGTGGCTTATGCAAATTGTAAAAGAATGTATTGTTAAAGAAAGAAATTGTAATTCAAGGTGTTTAATTTCTGCTGTGCTATGTAAAGAATTGATGTAATAAAAGTTAAAAATATTCTGTGTTTGGTATGTTTACCGATTACATTGAGGTAGATGCTGAAAATTGTGCCACGTATTTCTGCGTTTATTATATTGAAAATTCGGAACGCTACAGGTGAGGTGATAGAAGCAGCAGGGATAACATTTTTTGTAGGTGGGGTAGACTCACAAAAGTTGGGGAAGGTGTGGTTGCGATTGTTGTTGTTCGGATGTCGGTAGTGGAAGGTGGTTGAAAGGCAGTAAAGGTGGGGGTGTGGGGGTAGGGCAATAGGAAGTCGTTGAGGTGCTATGCAATTTGGGAGGATGAGGTCGTGGTGATGGAGGCTTTTTTTGGAGGGGGGGGTTAGGTTTGGCGGATGCAGGGGATGTGTGGGTGGGTGTGTCAGAGACTGGAGAACGATGTGGACGGTGGTAAGCTTGGTCCACGTCCGAAATAGGCCCAAGGAAATGAATGGGATGATCTTTAGGTAGTGTTTGGCCTAGCTTAAAATTAGCTTAGCTTCTCCTTTAGAAGGAGAAGCTGGGCCAAACACATATTTGAAAAGCTCTTATGAAGGAGAAGTAGCTTATTTTTTATTAAGAAAAGGAGCTCCAAAAGAAGCCCCCCAGATCTACTTCTAGCTTCTGGCTTCTCCTTTTCTTCTTTTTTTTACCCAAAACCAAAGATCAAAAAAATTCCCCTTCCCCTTCCCTTTCCCCTTCCCCTTCCTCCATTCCCTCGCCGAACCTCGCCGCCGGCATCGAACCACCGCCGCGGTCGTCGAACCTCGCCGCCGCCGTCGTCGAACCTCGCCGCCGCCGTCGAACCACGCCGCAGTCGAACCACGGTTCTTCGCCTGCGGTTGAGGAAAGGGGTATCGACGAGCTGAGGGCGAGGCTTCGATGGCGAGGAAGATGGGGTGAGGCTGGAGCAGTCGAAGGCCTTCAAAATTGATTCTGTTTGTTCAAAATTGATTATGGGTACTTTTCTTTCATTATTGAGCATGATCTCCCCTTTAATAAGACACGATGCAAATTTTCTCACTTATTTCTTCGAAAATTAAGAGATGATTAGATTTGATTACGACATGAGGAGCACTAGAAAGTTGTAATTGCATATTCTAGACCGAAACTCATCTATACATGGCTGTTACAATTTATACGTAGTTTTCATCAATTTATCTGCTCGATCACTCATGAAGTATAAAAATGAGTTGAGTACGTGTACCAGCTAGTCATCAAAAATCTTCATGCTGTGTTTCTGTTTGTTCTGAGCTAACAAATTGTTCTGAGCTTACAAAATTTGATACTTCATGCTGTGTTTCTGATTGTTCTGAGCTAACAAATTTTGAAACTTCATGATGTGTTTCTGTTTGTTCTCAGAAGACAAAATTTGATACTTTATGCTCTGTTTGTGTTAGTTCTGAGCTTACAAATTTTGATGTATAAAAGTAGCTTTTAATTGATATCTGCCAAACAACTTCTAGCTTAAAAGTAGCTTTAAAGTTAAAAAAAAAGCTGACTATCCAAACAGCTTCAGCTTTTAATTTCAAAGCTGCACTTTCTAGCTTCTCCTTCTGAAGTAGCTTTAAAGCTAAAAAAAGCTAGGCCAAACGCACCCTTAATAGCATATGGGGGATGTGAGTTAATCGGCCCTTGACATTTGGCAGGCTCTTTTTGATTTAAATCCACCAGATCGATTTGGGGTGTTAAAGTTGGGCCTGGCCCAATAAATATGGGCTTCTTTAAAACTGTGATGTGGGCCTCATCAGTGTATTTATTTTTCAAAATTGAATACAAATTAAAATTTGAAACGGTTGGCGTGGAGTAGCTGGTTGGGATACAGCTGTTGTGTTGGATTTGGCAGGAAGCAGGCGTGGGTGTTTGTGTAAAACTCCCCCGCTTCTTAAAAGTTTATGAGTCCCTCGTCTTTCCCAGGTTCCTTATCTTGTTCCGGTTCTTTTCCAAAGACGGAGTTTCTTTTGACTTTTTTGCCTTTTCTCTGATTTATTGCAACCGCATGATCTGATCCATCCACTTTGGCACCAGATCCAACAGTTTTGGAGACAACGTCGGTTTGGATCTGAGTTTCATCCTCTCTATCCTATTGATGATCGGTTTCCTCCCTTAGCCGACACTTGGGCTCGTTACCTACTTGTACGTACAGTCGTCCGTAATCGAAATGGGAGTGATCAATTTTTCTTTTGTTTTTGATGTCGTGACTGTATGTGGTTATATGGCGAACCTAATCAAATGGAGTTTGTGGGATACCCTTAGAGCATCTCCAATGGGGGCCTTTATTTCTCATCTCTATAATAGAATATTCCTGGGAATATTTCATTATAGAAATGAGAAAATAAAGGGGCACTCCAATCATGCCCCTCTATAATTTATACAATATAAATTTTTGGCAAAAATAGAATTTTAGATTAGTTTTGTTGTAATTAATTTTATATTAAATTGCTTATATTAATAATCTATTTGGGAAAAAAATTTATGCTGTTGGAAATGTCTTGCCGAAAGCTTTAAAACGAACCTAATATTAGTACTTTTTGGAACTAATTTTAAATTATGAACTTTTTACTTGTAGTAACAATGTAAAATAATCAAGGGTAAAATTATTTAGGAATTAATTTAATAATATCATATATAACATAATTAATATTATCATTATTTAGGATTTATTTTATTTTAAGCGATTATTAATGACTTAAATTTCCGAATAAAATGAATAATTTTATTTAGTTATCACTTTGCCTAGATTATGAATGAAATAGTAAATTGACATTAATCAAATAAATTTTCTAATTTAGTATATTTTAATATTAAATTTTGACAGAAATAGAAAATTTCGGATTATAATAATTAAAAATGAAAGTACAACATGAAGATGAAAAAAATATGTTAAGCTAATACAAAATAACTAAATAATTTTGACTATAAATATTGTATCAATTATTTTTTTCAAACAATAAAGAAATATTTAAAATTGGTCTCATTTTAAAAGTATCGTCGAGACTTTTTCAACAGTACCAAAATAATAAAATTTGGTTTAATATTTGATAAGATACATTCACGAAATATATAGTACACATTTTAATTAAAAGATATGAAAGAGATTCTTAAAAAGATATTAAGGTAAAAAAAGGGTAAAATGAAAAATGTAAATAGTGAATAGTGATTCGAAGAAGTTTCAAAAAGTCTCCAAATTTGGAGATTTTTTTGAAGCTTCTTCATTTTGAAGGCAATTTTGAAACCCGGTTGGAGCTTCATTTTGAAGAAATGAAGCCCCATTGGAGATGCTCTTAGGGTGGCCTAGTGAGGGAGCATGTCTAGATCCTTGCAGCGTAGAAGGAGCCTCGCTGCCACGATATGTGTGGCGATCTAGAGCAACCACTTCTCTGAACTTCACCATGAGATCCTCAATGGGGGTTTGTCACCAAGCGTGTAGGGGGAGTTGATATATCCACACCAAAAATAGCTCCCCTTCCGTCTCCTCCTCCCCTAATGTCTCCGCCCATCTCTCAAACTCAAGGTGGAAATGGAATGAGCTAAAATCTATTGGGTCATCTGTAGTTACTTCTTCTAGCTTGGTCATCGATGGGAGTAAGAAAGATAAGTTAGCGGCTCTGGGAGAGGAGTCTAGCTGTCCATTCCCATTCCCCGCATTATGTTTCCTTTTGACGATGTCGATGTTATCAGCTCTTCCCTGGATCACGGTTGTCACCGCAAAATTCCCTGAGTTTGGAGACATCTCCCATGTTAGTAGTGAGGTTAGGTGGAGGGATAGTTTGTACCGGTGCACCGATTGTTACCCCTCGCTTGACCCTTCTCTACTTCTCTACGTATTGGACCTCGCAACTCAAATGATTGGTGCCCCCACTTGACACAGCATGGACAATAGGGGTCTTGGAAACAGTCCGTCTTGGAAACAGTTAGACATGGGAGCGAATAGTTCTTCCCCTTCCTTTCTGACGACTCTCCTAGTTGAAATTTGATTCTTTCCTCCTCTTTCTATTCTTCCTCCCCACTACAATCTGCCATCCATCCTCCATCTCTATTGATGTTTTGGGTGGTAGTGATGGAGCGTTGTCTTGGTGGGGAGGTGTGTTTTTTGTGGTGGCTGTGATGCTTGCACAGTTGTCGGCTGTGGGAATGGGAGTGGTGGTGTGGTGGTGATGGTTGTCGGTGTTACCCAGTCCTGAGGTATTTTAGGTCCTAGGCGAAAAATAAAATTAGGTCATTTATAGACATGCAAGTATTTTTATATATATTAATAAAATATAATATAACGGCGGGGAACATAAAAATAATATTCAGAAAAATAAAGATTACCTTTGTTTGATTTTATGACATGAAATACTTCATATTTTTCATTAAGCATAGTGACAACGATATTCTTTATTGATACTCTTTATTGTAAGTGCTCAAGTACGCTTAAACTATACCTATTTAATGCAAAACCTTTCCAAAACTTCAGTATAACCGTGAAAGCCATGTCATAAAATTTTTCCTGAATAAGAATGTCCACCAAAATTTCAGGTGTCTGCTTCCCTGTCGAAAAAGAAAGATGTCAAGTTAAAATAGAGCAAATAATAACTGAATTATGTCAAGTTAAAAAGATGAAAATAATAAAAGAACTATAACAACTTAAGGCATGACCCCAAAGATGAACAAACATCACATATCTGTAAATATTCTTGACCAACAGTTAAGGTTATGAGGAAATCATAAGGGCTGATAACCTGCAACTTTTTTTGGAATTGATAAGCAGATTTTGTGTTGATGTTAGCACATATTCATTTTCAAGCATCTGAATATCAACATTAAAATGCAGATTTTCGGAGTCAGGAACATCAGTGATAGCTGCTAAAAATGATAAACAAAGTATTTTTATTGCTAAAATGAAAAGGAAATTAATAGTGTGGGATATAAACAAGGAGAGATAAAACACAAACTAAACATACAGTTCACTACCAGGGCATGTCGAGCTTTTTTAATAGGCAAACCTTGCTCACTACAAAAGTTGCTTCCTTTTTTATCGTTAAACGGTGGGTTTCCTTGCTTTGAATCAATCCAAGCATAAGCATGATCAACTAGTTGCAGAGAATTAATTGCTGTAGAAAGTCCACATAACCTCTCTTGCAGTTGCAAAGAAATTTGTTGGTTGTCATTCAAGGCTGCTTAGTTGCCCCAAGCTCACATAGAACAATGAAAAAATGCCTCAGACATATAAATTTGCACTCTTCGTCTGGATTTGAAATGATAGCACAATAAGCATCTCCAAAATGCTTCAGATCTAAAGTGAATTTGAAGACATTTGCCCAGAGCCTTCCCTGAACTGTAGTTGCAGATTCAGGCAACTCCTCGTCATTGTTATTAATTTCTGAACCAAGGACATCGTCAACGTTACTTGCTCAAGGGAAGCTAGAGCAAATTGGCAAGCACCTTCACTCAAGCCATACTGCTTAAAAATTTGCATTGCCCATTGATAATAGTGAAGCCTCCAAACTGCTAATGGTACAGAATCACTTGGACAGAAGAGACTTTTCTCTAAGAACATCTCATTAGTCATTACATCATAAATCATAGATAACAAAGAAGTTCACAGTACCAAAATATTGGAAGCCAGTTTGGAATGGGAGATTTTGCAGAGACTCTACCACTCCCTGTCCAGATGCCACTTTGTTTATGATTGTAGTTTTTTTTAGAAAGAACAACTTCGCTTCAAAATCTCATTAATCATTGTGATTGAGAAGATTGAAGAAGATGAACTCAGTGACTCACTGTCTTGCTTCAAAATCCAGTGAAGATGAACTCAGTGACTCATAGTGAGACAGTAATGATAAAAAAAAATTGAAGAAGGGGAGGTGAGAGAGAAAGAGAGACTACTGTGTACACTTAGGAACTTGAAAATGTACTAATTAAAAGAGGAGACCTTTAAAATTCCTAGTTCAAATATTAATTAAAAACCTATTAGAATCTATCTCTATCTCTTCAGTTACACTGATCATTGTGAGCTTAATTCTTTTTTTTCTTTGTTTTTTTTCCTTTTCAATTTTCCCCCCAAAATTTACCCCACGTGCATAGCATGTGTAAAATACTAGTCTATGTACTTAAAAAAAAATGGGCCCCTCCCCTGAATTGGGCCCTGGGCAGTCACCCAGCCCGCCCTGGGCCAAGGCCGGCCCTGGTGTTACCCCTGACTGGTCGGTGAGTGCTTTCCATCCCAACTCGATGAGGTACGACGGTGATGGAGATCATTGCCAGCCTCTACCCTTCTTTTTCCATCCCCAACCTCTATCCTCAGACCAAGCACCATCACTTCGCTTGTTCCAACGACCCCATTCTCTTTCGAGGGGCCCGCATGCTGGGACACATCTCTGTGAAAAGGAGGGTGGTTCAGATCTCCAGCTTCGTCTCTGACTCCGGGGGGTGGTTGGGACGAGGGTTGTTGTGGGGACATCAACCCATCATCTCCAATTCCTCTCTGAATACTTGTGTCTACTCTTTCTCCTTCCATGCCTCGGTGCTCTTCTTCGCTCTCTTCATTCTCTTAGATGAGCAAAATACCTCTATTTTTTCTTATCTTATTATATATGTTCATAGGATAACTAAAGTAAAAAAAATGAATAAAATTAAGAACTACATACTAATTAACTACATATTAATTAGCAACCCTTGTCCAAATGAGTCGGTGAACATATAAACGAAAGGATGAAAAGATGAGGAAATCGCATGTGTTGAATTACTTTGCATCTCTATTCACCACTACATCGATCGCCTTCGCATCAAGATCTATAATCAAAGAATTCAAACTATGAAAATTGCATGCTTCTGCATTTTCCTCAAAGTCGCCCTTACAATACAAAATATCCTATAAAAGATGGTCAGAACAATGAAAGAAAAGTAAAAATAAAACCAAGTATTACAACCATATGCTAATAAAAAAACTCTATCCCAAAACTTCATATCTCTAATAATTCTCCGTTTTTCTCTCCCAAATTCATTCTTCTCCTCCTCTACTATGCTCCTATTTCTCCACCCTATTCTTCACTCTCTTCACTATGACCTCCCCTCCTCGTCTTTCTTCTAGATCTCTAGATCTATTTCTTTTGGAGTTGTTTCCATTCTTTTCGTCTTTAGATTCTAGATCTGTCACTGGATCTTTGGGCTCTGTCGCTTCCTCTGTTGGATGAACTCCGTATTAGTGTCCTCCTTTCTTGGTTCATGAGATTGAGGATTTGAGTGATTATTGTCGTCCGCTACCTCGCCGACATCTTTTCTTGGCTTTATGCACTGTAAGTCCCCTTCTTTTTTGGGTGGTTCGTGTAATTGTTGTTCTTGATCTCTTTTATGCCCTAAATTTTTCAGGTTTGAGTAGTGTGATCTCGTATTTTTGCAAGATCAGTTGATGAATTCTCATTTTGCTCTTATTGTTATGGATTAATTGGTTTTTAGCATTATTTTCCTGATAATTTCCATTCTTATGTTCTTTCTGGGTGGTTTGTATTTTATATGCTATTCTTTTCCTCTGGTCTCTACATCAAAGGTTTCTTGTAACTCCTGTTTTTCGTTTTTCGTATTCTTGGTGTTTTTTTTTTCTTTCTTGAGTATTTATACTCTTCTTGTATTTTGGACCATATATTGGAGTTGTTTTCAATATATATTTATTTTTGCTCATTTTTTATCTTCTTGTGATTGATTTTTCTGTCCTTTGATTTGTTCGTGGTTGTTATTATTGTTTTTCCTCTTTATTTAGTTCTTATTCTCTTATTTTGTTCTTGGGTGCTCATGGTATTTTGGTTGCTAATCTATTGCTATTCATATTGCTTTTGATCTCTAATTAACTACCAAAGCCAAATTAGCATGTGGAGTTGCACGTAGATTGCTTGGTTCGTGGTTTTTGTTCGTGTGATTGTTCGTTGCCAGGATCCGTTTCCGTTATTCTTGGTGTTCGTTTCGTCTTCAGTTTAGGCAAGTAACTTGTACTCAATTTTTTTGTATGATACAAGTTATAAATTTCGCTTGTAGTGTAGTTGGGTTCTAGAGACAACTCGTGTGTGATGTATGTTTGATGAGTATTGTCTCTATAGTGCTATTGACCATAGTTGCCTCACGACACAAATTTGACATGAAACAACTTAGGTTTTGACCGTTCTTTATGTGATTATATTTGTAAGATAATTATTAGAATTTGTGTATTTATTTGGATCTATGTGATATACTTGTTGTGGACATGCTATATACCCTATTTCATGTTGTTGGGACACCTAGTAGACTCTATAACATGTTTGGTTGTGTTTAGAATGAGGTTCATATGTTGTATGTTGATTTGTTATTAAGAAAAAAATCTGTATTTTGTCGATGATCTGTTTTGATTGGTATTTTAGACCATATTAAGGTCAGAATCTTAACTTCAATAGTAAACAAGATTTTTAGAGAAATCTGTCTTCTTTCCAAATTTTCTGATAGATATCGATTTTGTTTTCGTATGTGTGAGATATGATTGTTTTACTACAGAGGTGTATTATATTTCCAGATTTCGTTTCTTGATAATTTCGATGACTAAACTATTTTGATACTAGTGCTAATAATATTATTTTGATCTGAAACTTTGCACAGTATTTCTATACCTATTTAGGGATTACCCAGAATTTTGGTGGATTTTATTGATGAGTTTTATATACCGTTTCATGCTTATTTATAAAAACTATACTTGCTAGATTTTGCTAGCTATTCTGAAAAGATTTGTATTTTCACCCTAATTTCTTTTCCTGTGTGAAAAATATTTATGAAATATGAAAGTTAGCTGGTTTTGTCTATTTTCTTCTCCCTTTGACGGATCTGAATTTCGTTTCACGGTTTGCGAGATATTACAGTTTTCATACAGCAGTGTTGGGAATTCTAGATTTTCCAAACTATCGTTTCTTGATATTTTCTAGTTTTTGTTGGCCAAACTAATCTTACTAAAAAATTATGAAACTTTATATTCTGATACTAGACATATAGGGGAATACCCCAGATTTTTTCTGGATTTATTTGAGGTGTTTTGATGCTGTTTTCCTGACTTTGAATTCAATTTATTGATTTATGGCTGAATGTATTTCCTGGTTTCAAATCAGTCATATAGTGTTTTTCTAAAACACTATATGACTTATATGTATCCTCTGGATTTGGTTGTAAGTCTATTTTCTAGATTCTCTGACGGATATAGGTTTTGATATTTTTGGTAATGAGAATTACTGTTTTAGTACTGTACATTCGTGCTGTCCTGAATTAGGAAGTACCATATTTTGTTCTGTTATGTGACTATCTTACCATCTGTATATGCTTTGTAACGACCCCGGATCCCCGTTATCGGACATCCGTGACATCACCAAGATCATTGCCTTCAAATGCATCTCAACACAGTAAATAACGTGGAAATTTAAACATTTTTATTGCCATCAGAGTTGTTACATCAATAATTACAAAGTCAAATTATCCTTGAACAAGGAATACAAATTACATACTTTATTACAACTGACTACAAGAATACTTAAACATTTCTTGTGAAGCCATTGACTGTCTTTCAGATCGGCAATCCCTTGGTAACTGTCGAAACTCCGTTGAGTGGTCTGTCTGCCCCCTCTGGGACCTGTCCCTCGGCTTGAGCCTTCTGCTACGCGACCCTGATAATTCTGCACCTGCTCGAAGGGTGACGTGCATACTGCCACTACTTGGATGCCCAGCTGATCTTGGGCTCTCCTATACTCGTGACCTGATATCCATGTACCTAAAAGGTGGGGTACGTCTGTAATTCTACTGACGCAATGCTGATAAGGAAATAGCGATCCTCAAACTATCACATAATTGCACCATATTTATCATTCACTGCAATTACAGACTCACGACATATCTTCTTTCCTAATCTCATATCACATGACACCGCATTCATTCATTTCTTACGACATATATCATCACGTCTCGCAATACATCACTTCCACACTCATACTTCATCTTAAATGGGAAATAAACGTGTATCCTAATTTCCTAGTATTTGTGTATGCCATGACCTGAGTCTAATGCAACAATACAGAATATAGAACAGATGCACTTAATCTAATGTCAGCAAGATTCTGGGTGCACATGCATCCCTATACTACATGTGACCCAGGTCTAGCCAATGTACTTAGTCTAATGCAAGCGAGACTTTGGAAATGTATGCATCCCATACTACATACTTTCCAAATCAAGCCGTTGTCTCCATGTTTAGGGATTAGAACCCTCGCTATGCAATGCATTTTAATTTGGTCTACTTCCTGTTCCTGATAGTATGACATGGTTGAGGAGGTGAAAATAAAATAAAGAAATAATGCGGGGCGCTACCCCGAAGTCACCAATAATTACTGCGTCGAACCATCCTCGAAAGCTGTGACGAACTTACAGATATATCGCGGTATATCCATTGCGCAAAGATCCTTTATGATCCGTTCATGTCCACCAACATAGAACCTGACGACCTCGGAGGTCCTAAAATACCCCCGATCCGTCAGGATATCAGCATCCCATTCTTACCATGGTACTTCAGGAATTAACAGTGCAAGATACACACCACAGTGCGTATCCCTAATGACAGGAAGAGACAACTAGTATCACCACTTAGTGCTAACTCTCAGAATAAGTTGGATTATAGGAAATCACCCCTAACACCAATTCGGTCTTCAAGCGAAACAATAAAAGAAAAACTAATCAATGCAGTTCACTGAAAATATGTTGTTATTCAAACCACACTCGGTGTCGATCAACAAAGTCGAGCCTAACTGGTCTGTCAAGGTAACAACCATCCTGGAATCACATCCACTGATTCCCAATACCTTCATAGGTCAGCGACCCAAAATAATCCCGGCCCGTGATCCTCAGTGAGTGGTCCAACGGTGCCCTGATGGTGTAATACAATTTAGTGAAGGTAAGCATGCACATAATTATCCTTTCTGGACTTTTGACAGACTCAGGCATCGAGACACCCAACACAATCCAACAGAGCTATATCCCAACTCACTCATGTCTACCATGAGTACATGTACAGGAACTTGCCTAAGTTCCCAATGAAACGCTAAAACCCATCTTTTAAATCTGATAGCTCACGATCACCATATTGCGGTAGGCAGAGGGTTCCTCATCAATTGTCCGATGGAACAATCAAGAAATACCAGTAGCTGTGATCCCAGCCACACTCATCGGAAACCAATACGCTCAGAATTTCCTAAAAGGGTGAGGAAATCCGTTGTCATCCCCTAGTCGATGATTCCCTCAATTTCCTTTTAAAGGACTCAAGTCTCCGAGTTAACTCAAAGCTTGAAGTCAGTCTAGACAATAGGTTGCAAAACTCATCATGTCCATAATTTCCAGCACACAAGTCAGAATTGCTTGGTACCTCCCATTCTGGAAAGGTAAGACCCTAGTCTATAACCTTCCAGTTGATTATTTCCTCAAATTCAATCGTCTTGTCATCCAATAACCCTTATATACTCTTAGTAGTATGTTCCTTTTCACACTTGCTGCATTTGTCCAATATCATAAGAGTTCACTTAGTTATCGGAATTACTCGATTCCGGATCCTAGGAGAAGTTGGGATTGTCTACTTTAACTTCCTAGTTGGACACGTCCCCAGATTCAATTCTTAATGTTCTCAAGGATACCAATTTCCGTTGGGTGCATAACAAGGGAAACGTTTATATCTCTAGTAATCATTTTCTCGACAAGGCCAAATTTGTCTCACTTTGGAAAATCATAACTTCCAACCTACAACCTGGAATTTCAAAATTCCAGTTGGGTTAGAAGGCTATGATTCCCTACTGCCAGTTTCTAGTTGGCCAGTCGCCCAAATTCTTAACAGATAAGTCTAGGAATATCTATCTCCACGAACTAGACAACTCGTATTAGGCTGAACGTACCCTACTTTAAAATTCAATAGTAAATCATCCCTAAGTCCAACGATCATGAAATTTGAGATTCTCTATCTACACATATACCATTTAGTCGTGTCCAAAAATCACATTCAAATTCATTTCACACAGCGATCTACGACTCCTCAAACATAGCTATATTTCAGCTGTTTATTTCCAGCAGGGTGTTTACTGCCCCTCACTAATTACCCTTGAAACCTCATCAAATGACTTCTAAAAATTCTAAAATTAGAGATTCATCAAATAGACTCATACCCCAAGCTACTCCCAAAATTTCGTAGCAAAATAATAAACGTACACGAAGTTAATGCTTTTTTGAACTTCAGCCCAAAGTGCAGTCAGCTTCAGCCGACACCTACGGACCAGTCGCATTCTACTATTTTTTCGGGGCATCAAACGACCTCGGAAAATTACGAAATTTAATACTATAGTTGTAGACACATAGATGAGCGTCCAAAAAAATTTCCAGCTCAAAATGCCCTGTCATTTCTGAGATATAAAATCGGAAAGACACACAAAAATCATCACAGCCAGCAGCCATTCTGGCTGCTTACTGTCCAGACTTGGACCCACTGTTCGGGCTACTAAAATGCATCCAAATATTATGAAAAAAATCATGGATACTCTAAATACATAGAAGAACAATATCCCAGAATTTTAGCCCAAGATTCCAAACCGTTTGGGTGTAAAAAATCCCCCAATATACCCTCACAATCATGCTACTTAACCAAAACTCAAAAAGAGTAATTCTCTACCATACAATTTATTCTTCCCTAGTACTTCTCATACTCAAACATGGTAACAAATCATACCTATCACTACTACACATCCATTCATACCAAAACAAAATAAATACAAAGGAGTTCAAGGATCACCCACTTGAAGTTGCAAGAACACTCCTTGTAGGCTTAGCTTGTTTTTCTCTTTGCTCCTTGTGCTTGTGTACCTTGGACAACACCTTCTCCTACACTTCTTCTTCTCCTTCTCTACTACTCCTTCTATTCTTATAGACTTCTTCCTTTTTTCCTACATATATATATATATATATATATATATATATATATATATATATATATATATATATATATATATATATATATATTTTGAACAAGGAGGAGTGGAGAAAGCTTTAGGAGGAGAATGAAATGGAGTTTGAAAAAATGGAGTGAAGTGAGATGGGGGTGGGGTTTATATGGGCCGGCCTTGGAGGGTGGGTGTGGGGTGGATGGTGGTGAGGTGTAGGGATGAGATGGAGAGTAGAATGGGTGAAGGAATGAAGGGTGGATTGGGTGCCAACACATCCTAGTTAGAAGCTTCTTGGAAACTTTCTTGAAGCTCCTAAGAAATTTCCTTCTTCATGAGTCAACTATCACATGGTGAATTAATCCCACCATTGGATCTCATCAAGATCCAAGCCATGATGTGATGCTCGGGTTCCTAACCCTAGGTTAGGTCAAGGAACCATAGGTCACCATATTCCTATTCTAACCCTAGTGCACAAATACAATTCACATTTAATCCAAGCACTAGCTTTAATTGAAAGTAACCCATATATTAAAATCTATAAAATATAGGTTTTGTAGAAATTATAGCTTCCTCCCGACAATTGTCTGGTCGAAACAATCGGGACGAAACTACAGTTTAATTGAGAAGATATCCCGAGTTTATCTCATCGGGTTCAGAACAGCTCGTATGTCTGAAATTCCTCAATTTAACTGATAATTTCTAGAAAAAATGTAATCGTGTGCAATACTTAGTCAATGCACGGGTTACAGTGTAAAATAGCCATATGCTATTTTGCGGGGTATTACATGCTTATCTGTTATTCTGAACTTGTGGGTCGTTATATCATGCTATTTTACTCTGTTTCATGCACATACACATCTGTCTGATAATAATTATAAAATGATCAAGCCGGAGTTTATGGGAAAGATCTAGTAGTGGGAAATTATAGAAATGTGTACTTAGAAGGGGGCCCGTGTTTCCCAAATAATTATCTGTCATCTATTATTTTGTACCCTGTCGACATTACTTTCTATAGGAAGGTGTAGGGAAGAAGAGAACTACTAGGTTCTATCTGTCTATCTGAATCTGTTATCTGATATCTGTCTGTCTGAACCCTGAGTACATGGCTCTATATGATCCCCTACGAAATCTACAAACGTAACTGTTTTGAATGTAGCAACCATGTGATAAAAGGATGGTACATGAAGTGCTACCTAGTTAGTAATTAATACAAGCCTTATAAGAATCTGACATCTGTATCTATATCTGATATCTGATCTGTTATCTGATTTTCTGGTCATCTGATATCTGAGTATCTATTATCTGTCTGACACTATCATTTGACACTATTATTTGACACTATCTGTACATCTGTTTGCATGCTATTTGACTTTTGACACTTGACACATGTTAGTATACCATGATAGTTGATTCTGTTATACCATGCTATATCTGTTTCTGCTATTATTTAGAATTGTTAGTTTTTCCATGTACTTGTATCCTGCATTACAAGCGGCCCGTAACTTGCATTGACAGGTACTTGTTTTCTTTTTCTTTCTCCTGCAATTTATTGATTGTAGATCAGGATGGTCGTTCGCCTGATGATATTGGAGAAATGAAATATTAGTGCTAGTCTTCTTTTGCTATTATTATTATCTGTTGCTTTTGAACAATGTATTTGAGTTTAAAGATTTTATTTGTATTTGGGCAATGTGATCAACGATATTAACTTGTTCGGATATGTTTATTTGAGACTATTATAATAATGGATTTTAATTAATTTCTGTTGGCACTTTGTTTTGTTTTGAGATATATATGTCTGTGTGAGGATGATTCTTTTGGCTTCCGACTCTGATTATTTCGAGATTTGTTGTAAAGATTCTGAATAGCTTATGGATGATGCAAATCATTCGCTGGGTTGAGTCGCGTATCCGTATTCCGTATTCTTTTTGGGAAGCGGGGCATGACATTTCTTGTTGACTGAGTCAACCCCGCTTTCCCCTGATTATTTATTCATATCTTCTCTCTTTTTTCTCGCCTTTCTGTGGGCTGTGGGCTTCGTTATGGCTAAATCATGGATTGAAGTGGTTAAAAAAATAAAGTTAAGGGCTAACCATATTATTACAGATAATGGCAGGTCCGTTCCCCCATGTCAGTCACCTTCGAGAAGGCTCCACCGATCACTATTGGTGGCAATTCCCATCCATTCTCCTCACTTTCTCCCATCCTTCATCTTCTACCTCCAAACCACATTCTCACCCTCACTGTTTTAGTTGTCTTCAACCTGGTCATTTCAAATTATTCTGTGAGAACAGGATGAAGTGCCTCTTCTGTAAAAAGAAGCGCCACACTCGGAACAGATGCTTCTCTCTTCAGCATCTTCTTGGTCTTCCTATGGGTTCTCCTATTTCTGACCAGGTGCTAGCATCACTCAATTTCCTCTCTCTCCAAACTAAACTCGCAGAGATTCAAGCCAAGAAACCCAAAAGAGTCAAGCTATCAGACTCCTCCGCACTGCTACCTACTCCTCTGTCATCTCAAATGCTAATTGTTTCTTCGCCCCTAAAGTCTCCATCTCCTCTTCTAGTAGTTTGTTGAGACCTCTCGCAGGATCTTATAGCTAAAAAAGATAACTTGGAATGTTTCAGTGCCGTTTCACTGTTCGGAGGTTCTATATCCAACAATTCTTTAGACTCCTTTTATTGCAATAGTTACAATATTTCAGATTGGACTTGGGTGTTTAATGCTTATTCCAATGGTGACGTAGTCATCAAATGCCCTTCATCTAAGATCTTTCTTGATTTAGTGGCTAATAAATCCTTTACTATCAGCTCGGTTAATCTACTTATCTGTAAATGGCCTTATTTGGGATCCACTCTTCTAGTGCTTTAATCTCATCCTACTAAAGTTTTGATTTTAGGTCTTCCCCCTACTGTGAAACTCTATGTATGGTAGCTGATATGACTAAGTGAATTGGTGACCTCACTTGTACTTCGTCTACCACTTTTTTAGCCTCGGGTTGCCTTCATGTAGAGGCTGAATTTTTATGTACCAACCTAGATGATAGAGTCTCAACTTACACTCTTAGGATTGAAGATTCTTCGTTTTTTATTTTCGTTTCCTATCATGACTCTTCTTCTTCTTCCGTGCCTACTGTAAGACCTCGCAAAATAGTATATAACTATTTTGTATATTAAATCATGCACAATTCAGAGTCGCACATATTAATGAGATTTTTCACAATTTTAATTGAGTAAATAATTAAACATATTGTTTGGTACGTCTCGAACTCAACGAAGGTGCATTGTGAACCAGAGTTGGAATATTTTCTTAACTAATTGAATGCTTATCTCGATTGTAAATTGAGATGGAATGTATAAATACTAGTAATTATTTTTGTGTAACACTATTTTTACATATACATACAAACATT
The DNA here is from genome assembly GCA_017893485.1 of Hemerocallis citrina. Classification (NCBI taxonomy): domain Eukaryota; kingdom Viridiplantae; phylum Streptophyta; class Magnoliopsida; order Asparagales; family Asphodelaceae; genus Hemerocallis; species Hemerocallis citrina. The sequence goes on along the minus strand of CM030364.1, from coordinate 233,215,610 downwards.
TTTCTTAAAATTGTGCATGTGTGCACTTGTCTTAATACATGTATATGTATACATTTATGTATGTTTGTATATAAGTATATATACTATCATATACTATCATATACCTAAACAAAACCATGGGCTAAGTATTACCATGGGCTTGAGAGCCATCATGGAATTCAAGTTTCAAAACTTGATTTTGTGAAACACTAAAAACCTAGCTACCACTAACTCTCCGCTCTCTCTCTTTCCATGGTCGGCCACCCACCCCCTGCCCCATCCCTTTGATCAAAATCCCATTTCTTTTCATTTACAAAGCATTTTATCACAAACTCCATTCTACCATTCTCTATTTCAATTTTCCTACAATCTCCTCACCCCAAATCCACTTCTTTTCATCTAAAAATCAAAATCTAGCTAAATTGGTGAAGAAGGATCAAGGGTGAGCAAGAGGAACTAGGAGGAGAAGAAGACCAAGCACAAAAGAAGAAGCACGGAGAAGAATCAACAATCCTTTAAATTGTGGGTGTCTTTCTAAACTCTTTGCATGTTTTTTGTTTGTTTCAAATTTGAGATAAAATGTTCTGATTTGCTTACATGATGGTGTGAATTGAGATTATATGTGTGATTATAATTAACAAGAGCACTAGGTGTACAATTGATACAAAAAGGCATGAACTTGTGAAGTTAAAACAAGAGTGATTAGAAAAATCATATCTTTGTGATATGATAGAATTTGGGAATGAAATTTTACAGCAGCAACTTGATTATGTCCCTATGAACTCCACCAAATTTTGTAATTTTTGAATATAGTTTGACATTTTAATTAATTCTAACATGTTGCTGGTGTGGGATAAATTTTTTGCTCTGTTTAAATCTAACATGCTTGACTTACAAAAATCATATCTCCATTTCTATCATGAATTTCGAGTTGAAATTTTTACTGTAGGTTCTCTTATATTTTTATACCAATTTTCCAAAGTTTCATATTTTTTTGATATTTTTTGATATTTTTAGAAAATACTACATCTTTAGCGGGTGAGAAAAATATTCACCTATCTAAGGTTCTATCTCAACAATTTTGTGTTCAGTTTGAAAATTTATTCATTGCAAATTATAAGGAATCTTAAGCTGAAATTTTTATGCATGTTTCATATATGTGTCTACAACAATCCTGCCAATTTTGGTAATTTTTTGTGATGAACTGATATTTAATAAAAATCATGTTTTTGTACTGGAATAAAATTGTTTCAGCTTTATTTTTGTTATACATACTTGTTACCCAGGAAAGAATAACTCTTTGATAAAAGGAAATTTGAACTTGATAATTTTACAGTAGTATCATGTAACCCCTGTTTTTCCAAAATGTATTTTTGTGTATTTCCTGTATTTTAAAAATTTTTGCAAATTATTTTTTTTCGGTTTTCAAATTCTTTTGTCAAATGTATTTTTGGATCTCCTATTAAAATCTGTTTTCGATCAATAAATTTATTTGCAACTATTTTCTATGATTTTTTTATATATTATAATAAAAATTCTTATTTTTGTTACTATTACTCTTATTATTATTATTGTTATTAGTATTATTGTTATTATTGTTATTTTTGACTAGTTATTAAAAATTCATTTTATCTACTAATTGTATAAATTATATTTTGTAATGAAAATTGCATTTTATTAGAGACAGTATTTTTATTTGTTATTTTATTGAATTTATAAACCCATTTAATTTTCTATTGGATTTTTCTTTAATACCCATTAACCCATACCCAATAACCCATTTACCCATTTTCCTATACCCAATTCCCTATTAATTCCTAGACCCACCTATTATAAATTCACCCACCTCAAATCGTTACATTGAACCATGCCTTGTTAATAAAATTTCCCAAAATCCTTATGTGCCATTTTACCCATTCATTAGTCACCATTAAAATCCTTCATTACCTTCCTTATACACATCCCACCCTTTATTAACCACCTTAATCCTTGCCCCATTTAATACCTACCGAACCCAAAGCACCCCAAATTGCTTACCTGTTTTATTACCCAACCTAATACTACACCATCCTACCGTGAGCTACTATCCCCCTTCACACCCGGATCCACCTAGTGCAACCGACCCTTTCCCCTTTCCCTGTAGTCGCCAGATCAAGTGCACCCCCCCTATTATATATGCACTATATATCTCTCTATATATATATATGCACTATATATATATATACCCTTGTTTCTTTTGTTCAATCCGGAACTGCTTAGAGCATCCACAGTGGTTTCCTATATTAGCCAATTTGCCATATTATAGCAAATGGAATGCTGCAACGGTTTTTTATTTTGCCATTTTTGGCAAACTTTCTATATTCGTTTATCAAATATGAGAAACAAAGTAGCGATTCTCAAATTATAAAGGACAGTATAACATATACCGTCCCTCTTATTTTAATATTTTTTATTCGCTTCGGATGGTATAACATATACCGTCCCAATTTTCTAATTTTAAAAATTTTTTTTTTTAAATCCGACGGCCAGATTTTGCCCAAAAAATTAAAAAAATAATAATTTAATACCCTGAAATCCCGGACGGAACAACATGTATCGTCCAAGAGAAGATATCCCGGGGCAGGTTAGGTGTAGTTAATTTAAGGATAAGTTAGTTTATAATTAGGTTTAGTTAATATTATATTATTCAATTTATTTAATTAACATAATTTAATAGTTAATAAGTAAGTAATATTTGTAAATAAAGTTACATATTTCTAGGACGGGATATGTTATCCCGTCCGACACTTTAACGTTTTTTTTTTCTTTCTTTCATGGACGGTATATGTTATACCGTCTCTCCCATTTAAAAAAAAAATATAGCAAACAACCACTGCACCACCTTGCCCCATATGCTATTACTGTAGCTGCCATATTATACAATATGAGAAATACCATTGTGGATGCTCTTATTCCTTTTTTTTACAAGCCATTGCACCCTTATTCCGTGCTCTCTCTCTCTCTCGAGTCTTTCCATCCGCCGTCTCGCGCTCTCTTGCTCTTGAGATTTTTCTTGCGCGTGCTCGAGTGTGCGTGTGGATCGTTCGTGAGTTCGCGGGTTTTCGTTCGCGGGATTTGCTCCCACTTTTGAATTGCATCGTTCTTCATCTCCAAATCAAGCCAAGTAACTTGTACTCTAATTCATTTGTTCGATACAAGTCAAAAAGTTTACCTATAGTGTAGTTGGGTCTAGAGACAACCCTAGATTGTGCTTTCTTGTTGGGTTTTGTCTCTATTGTGATAATTTGGTCATAGATGACTCATGACATAAATCTTGATATGTGATAACCTAGGATTTGCCCAAATCTTGATTTTTAATCATGTATGTGAATATTTGTGTGAAATTGTGTTTGGATTAAGATCCATGTGAAATAATAAGTGTGGACTTGTTAGTAACCCTAAATCATAATGTTTAGATGTTTGGTAGGTTGTATTTCAAGTTTGGATGTGTGGATCAATATTCTTGAAGTTATGATGTTCTTGATTAGAAGTGGGAAATCTGTATTTACTGGGTGTTCTGTTTTGTTTGCTGTTTTCGTCTATGCTAAAGCCAGTATCTTGATTCCTGTACAAAATATAAATTTTAGATAATTTTGTCTCTTTTTTTAAACCCTACTGATTTTGCTTGATTTGAATTTCGTATGACTGAGTTATGACAGTTTTAGTACAGAGGTGTCGATCAATTCCAGATTAAGTTTTTGGTTGATTTTGTTAACAAACTATTTTCAAGAACTATTATATACATATTATCTTGATCCAATATTTTGGTCAGTGTTTCTTTATGAAGTTAGGGATTATCCAGATTTTTGATGAATTTTAAAGACAAGCTTTATGTGGTGTTTCATGCTCTTTTCTAAAATCCACTCATGCTGTATTTTGCTTACTGTGTAGTAAAGAATCCTGTTTTCACTATAATTCCTTATACGGTATGAAAATTCTTTGTGAAATATGAAAGTTAGTAAATTCTATCTATTTTCATATCCCTTTGGCAGAATTGGATTTGATTCACTGGTTGCGGGAAATCTTAGTTTTCGTACAGCAGTGCTGAGATTTCCAGATTCGTTAAATTATATTGTCTCGATGCTTTCGTATTTTTGATGACTGATCTATTCTTACTGGAATATTATGAAACTTTATATTTTAATTCTAGACATATAGGGGAATACCCCAGATGTTTTGTGGATTTATTTGATGAGTTTTGATGCTGTTTTGTTGACTTTGAATTCGTTTTCCTGATTTCTGACTGAACATGATTTCTGTCTTCGAACCTGTTTTGAGTTAAGATGTTGTGAAGTACTATATGACTTAATTATACTCGCTGGATTCGTGTGGAAGTCTAGTTTCCAGATCCTTTGACGGATCTATATTTGCATTTCTGTAGAAACCAAAATTACTGTTTTAGTTCTGATCTATCATGCGGTCCTGATTATGAATCTACACCCTTTTTGCTCGATTATGTGACTGTATATTATCTAGGCATGCTGATTTGTTTTCCTGAACCTTATACTGATTATACCATGTTAACTTGACACTATGTTTTACAAATTCATGTTTGTTTGATAACCATAATAAAAGTAACCAAGCCGGGGGTTTTAAGGGAAAGATCTAATAGTGGATAATTCAGAAACGTGTACTCGGAAGGGGGCCCGTGTTTCCCATATTTGAAATTTGGTATATGATTTGGATTATTTAGAATTTGGTATATGATTTGGATTAATTGGAATTTGGTATATGTTTTGGTTAATTTGGAATTTGGTATATGATTTAGATTATTTGGAATTTGGTATATGATTTGGATTACTTGTCCCCGAGTATACTGTCCTCTATGGTCCACTATGAAATCTAAAGCGAAACTGTTTGTTGTAGCAACCATGTAGTATGGGATGCATGAAGTACTACCTAGATAGTAATTCACTACAAGACTTGAGACATGAGACCTGAACATGATACTTGAACATGATACATGCTTGCTTGATACTTGACTACATGATACATGAGACGTGATACTTGAGATTTGGTATTTGGTACATATTACATGATTACCTGTTACCTGATTATCCTGATTACCTGATACTCGATACATGTTTACCTGTTTACCTCTTGACCTGTTTACCTGACACTTGACACATGTTACCTTTTAGTATACCATGTTACTAGTTAGTTTCTCCATGTACTTGTATCCTACATTATTTGTGATCTGCGACTTGCAATTGACGGGTACTTGTGTTTTTTCTTTTTCTCTTTCCTGCATTCGTTGAATTGCAGATTTTGGAGGACAGGTTCCAGATGGTATCGGAGACATGAAGTATTAGTGCTGCATTTTATTATATTATTTCTTGTATCTTGCTTGAACAATAATTGTATTTTGAGACTTGGATTTATTCTTGTATTTGGGCAATGTGATCCAGGATTATTTGTGTATTTCAGATCATGACTATTTGAGATTAATATATTTTATTTCAGGTATTCTTGTTGGTATTTGGTTCATATGTACATGTGGTTGACTTTTTCTAGCTTTCGACTCTGATTATATTGTGATATGTTGTAAAGATTCTTGAACAGCTTATGGATAATGAAAATCATTCGCTGGACTTTTGTCGCGTATCCGTATTTCGTATTCTCTTTTGGGAAGCGCGGCGTGACAGGGTTTTTAGTGGTATCAGAGCACCAGGTTTGGCTAATGTATTAGTTTGACTGATATATTAGACAAGCTTGGCTCGATCTGGAATCTGCTCAACATTTCACCAACCATGCATGCATAAATAAATTACTATTGTCACGACCCGCTTCCCAAAAATACGAAATACGAGTACGTAACAAAAGCCCAGCTAATGATTTTCATCATCCTTAAGCTGTTTCAGAATCTTTACAACACATCACAGAATTTATCAGAGTCGGAAGCAAAAGGCACAACAATTCATGAATAATTGAAACAAATTTGCCAACAGAAATTTACTTGGAACTGTAATACCCCGCAAAATAGCATATGACTATTTTGCATCATAATCCGTGCGCAATTGAGAATTGCACAAAATTATGTATTTTCTAATAATAATTAATTGTTATTGAGAAATATCAGATATACTGTCTATCTTATTTTATGCTTTTGGAGGGTTATTATGAGATAATTTTATGTATTTTTGATTGTTAGTATTTTAAAGAGTGAGAGTTGGGGTTTATATGAAATGTATTGGGACTTTGGGGCTTATATGTAATATTCCCCTTATATTAATTATTTATCTATTATTTATTTATTTATTTATAAAACCCCCTCCCACCTCTCTCCTTCTTCTCTATCTCCTTCCTTCTTCCCGTTCCTTTCTTTTCCCAAACCCGATGGAAACCCCCCGGTCCTATCCTCCCTTCCACCTTCTCCGTTCGCGCCCAGCCGGAGGTGAAGAAACCCACCCCCATTCCCTTCTTCTTCTCCTTCTTCTTTCCCTTCCGATCTCCATCCCGACGCCCAAAAGAACCCATCGAACGATACTTTCCCCCACCTCAAATCCATCTCATTTATTCGTCAAATCCAAATTAAATCGAGGGGTAGACTAAATAAGAGATTCTCTACATCGTGGTAGCGTCGGATTTTCGAATGGATTCGGGAAGGTAAAACCCTAACTATTGTATTGTATAAAATTTTGTTGGTGTAATACCCTGATTTTTCAATAAATGAAAAATTATTTATTTTGCACGTGTTGTGCACGTGCAATATATTGTTGGATTATTTTATCATGGTGAGTATGTTTAAATATATTTTCTCAAATTATTTTAGTACGAAAAGCCTTCTTTAAAAGCCTTATTTGAATTAATTAAAAAGCCTTTTCTTAAAAAGCCCAAAAGCATTTTTATTTTAATTATTTTTATAAATTATTTTTAGCCCAAAAAGAAAGCCCATGAATTAATTTATTTTAATTAAACTTGTCATGTAGAAGACTTTTCTTAACAAAATTATTTTTATACAATTTTAGAATGTACAAATTTGGCCTAGTTGCATGCACGTGCACTACACGTACACGTGCATTGCCCATTTCTTATGCTTGGCCGGGTAGCATTCTTTTTTGGGAGGGAAAGTTGAATTTTTGGTGTGGAGAACATGGGGGTAGTTTCAAGGAGGTGGGTAGTTTTCCTAACTCCTACTTGAATCTAAGCCTTCCATTTTGCAACCACCGAGATGATCTTAGCCCTCCATTTCCCTCATTTTTTTGTATAAATACCCCCTTTCTCATGGCTAATTTTGGATATGCAAAGTGTAAATTCTAAAGCAAATAGTATTATAATTGTGAGTTATAAAAAAAAAAATAAGAGTTGTGTGGGTTGTATTGCTTGGAGTGGCCGGCACCATCAAGAGCATTCGGCTAGGAAGCTTTCGGCCAAGGAGGAGAAGTATTCGGCATTTGGTTGGAGGCTTGGAGTGGTGCAATCATTTGGCTAGGAGGAGGTGTTCTCATCTACTTGATTGCTTTTGTTTGTGTTCTCTCCAATTGAGGTGGGTAAAATATTTCATGTTTCTAATATAGGGTTCATGCTAGTATATTGATGACACTATACATGGAAAATACTAATAAGAGACCACTCTAATTAAAAAGTTAGTATGTGAATGGCTTAGAATGGTGTGGTAAATTGTGTATGTAAATTGTTTGCATGAAATTATACCATATGAAGCACTTTCTATGATTATCTAGTTAATTGAACAATGATGCAATGTGACTAGCATGATGTGTGAAAGTCTTTTATTAATTACTTGCAATTGTGTGGTTGAAACATGAAAATTGAGAAAGACATTAACACTATGGGAATTGAATAGAAAAGTATATTGAATGTTTGAATTCATGTGTAGAAGTGGCATGAATGAACCAAGGAATTGCTTGTTGTCATCATATTAGAAATGTACCAAAATTAGTACTTGTTGAATTTCACCTATTCATGTGCTATATGAATTCTTTGACTAGTATGAGTATGGGAAAAACCAAGTTGTATTGTGTGGTGAATGTAGATTAATAACCAGTAATTTATCATGAAAAAATTTTGGGATAAAAGAGAGGTTAGAAGAACAATCGATTATTTTCAATGTCGAAAAATAAAAGATTTGCTAGTTTTAATTAAATTAATTAATTTGGGTGGAGAAAAATGTGTTTTTAGTACAAAAATTTATTTTACAATTACTGTTTTGAAGATGGAATAAAGAAGATTAAATCTGGAATTTTTCAGTAATTTATTTGAAGGCAACATGAATCAAATTGTTTTGAACATCGAGTTGATTTCTACAAACAGTGAGAATATGAGTTAAATGGGTTTTAAGTCCACACTGTGACAACCTGAGCCAGTGGCTCAGGCGGTCGGAGGCGCTGTTCGGTTTCCCTGAGCGGTGTGGTTCGAATCCGGGTCTCACCAATTTTTTTTAAGTACTGTATATATATATATAAGACCGCGAAGAGATGGCATATGTACTTAGTGCATCCTCTTCTAGTCGCTAGCACCGATCGGCCTATCGGCGGGTGCTCTGGCCTTCTTCTCTATTGTGCTGGGTTCGAATCTTTCCCCTAGCACTTAGGGAAAAATATTTTTTTTATGAGATTTTGATGTCCAAAAAATATGAGAAAAATATGGTAATTTTCATAAAAATACAAGGAATTTTATGGGATTGGTTTGGATATTAATTGAAGAAAATATAATGTAGTTTGTGAACAAATGGTATATTAAAGCTATGGTTCTAAGACACATACTCATGGTTAGTTTCAAATTTATAAAGAGTTATTGAAATGATTATTAGAAAGTTTTTGACACAAAAGAATTTGTGGTGTGACATGATATTATAATCTTTACTTGAAGATATGGTGTAAAATATGAAGTACGAATATATGTTTGTAAGGTGCATGAGTCCATTGTATGATGATGGAGTTTAGAAACTTTGTTGATGAAATTGTTGGACTTGAATATGAAACTTGAGTTATAAGTATTCACCATGGATTTGTGAACAAATGAAATTATGAATAAGAAAGAATATGAAATTGTGACATGAAAGTGGTTATGACTTAAAGATTGTGAAATGAAATTTGAAATAGAGTAGCTAAGTCTCCCCGGCATTGAGAAAGATGAGTTGAATTGAAATTAGACCAAGGTTGGTCATGTTGAAACAAATGAATAAGTCCGGATGATGGAGAGGCTAACTCTAGTGATTATTTTGTTCATGATTTTTATATAAAACTAAGGACTAGTACATAGTGGAGATGTGATGAAAGTAGAAGAAAAACACGAGTATGAGGGCCAACGGATAGCGGTGTGAGAGCGATTCACAGGTTGCCTGCTTGATGCGTCAAGACAGTGCGTGGGCGCTACTCCGGAATTATCGTCCCGGTGGCGACGCTCGTGGGATGTTCGAGTGGCTATGGGTGGTGCCATTGTTCCATGGCGGAGGCTGAATTGTCCATAGGTTGCCTGCTCGATGCGTCGTGACAGTGCGTGGGATTCCCCTCCAGGCTGCCTGGGCATGGGCTCATAGATCATAGGACATCTAAGACCCTACCGTAGTTACAGTAGTAGTTTAAGACATATCGGGGGATTGAACCCTATCAAGATGAAGAACGAATAAGGGCTTGCCCTCGGACCTATGTAGTATGGGATGCATAGAATCCGAACAAGTGCGCATTAGTGTCATGTAACTTAAGTAACTGCATTAAGGACTAAGTGCACAATCACAACACGACATCAATAGGGTAGTCCCTTTAGTTGAAATGTGACAAGTTTGTGTTTGCTAAATATGAAATGTTAAGTTATACTATTTCCGGCAAGCGAGGACGGCCGTGTATAATGATCGTCGGTTGAATAAACTGACGTACCCACAGTCTAACATGCAGGTAAATGTTATGCTAAAGATTAAAGAGGATTGGGATGCTTAAAGATTATATCAAGCTGTTGTACTTGTATTTAATTGTTGTATTTTACTTCCGCTGTGCAAAAGAAAGATGTAATTATGATGTAATCTCTGATGTATGATGAAAAGTTTTAATTTCCCTGTAAAAGTGTACTAAGAAAGTGAAAAGATCCTGTAGAACATCTCGAATTCAGTGTATTTGGGATTCGGGGCGTTACAGAGTGGTATCAGAGCCACGCTTTCTACACTTTCACACTTGTACAAATTTATAGGGAACGACACCCTAGAAGTGGACATTAGAGTGTGTGTTTGAATCTAGAGATTTAAATGTAAGTGACTTACATTTGTGTTGCTCTAAGATTTGTGATTTCTCCTCCCTATTTATAAGATGGCTGATCACTTCGACCCTGCTGGAGGCGACGACTGGCACATCATTGAGGAAGAGTACCATCCTGGACAGGCAGATTCCGAGGACGAGTACTACCCTGGACAAGCTGATTCTGATGACGAGGAGTACCCTGAATCCCGAGAGATCACCCCACCTCCGGATTCATCTGATGATTCTTCTTCCGACGAAGAGGAAGTACCAGTTCCAAGTGGTCTTGTGGCTTCTCTTCAGAGGCAAGTGGAAACCCTGAAGGAGAGAGTTGGATTATTGGAGGCGCAGCTGGAGAAGCGGAAGGCCGACTATTCTGTTCTTAGCCATCGGATTTGGGAACTTGAGAAGAAAAAGAACCTAACTGATGTGCTGAAGGATGAGGTTGATGAACTGCGGGAAGAACTTCGAGCAGCGAAGAGGACCCGTAGGAGTTAGAGTGTTGTGGCTTCTGTTTTCTTTCATTCTGATGTTTAGAGATGTTTTTAAATTCGAATGTATAAACTTTTGGAATTCAATGAAATGGAAGTTGGTTTAAATTCTTGTTATATACTTCGAATTTGACGGATCTTTTGCATCAGAATATGTCGAGAAGAGGAGCAAGGAATGGGGAAGGTTTGGATCTGGAGACTGAACTTGCTAGAGTCTACCAGACGTTGAATGCTGTGGCTCAGAACCAAGCTAGGGGGCCGGCAAATCCAGTGCCCGAGGCGATAAAGCTGGTGGAATCGTTCAAGAGGATGAAACCACCCGTATTCGAGGGAAAGTCGGATCCAGATTCGGCTGACAACTGGATACGGCAGGTGGAGACCATCTTCGAGGTGTTGGAAACACCGGAGGGTAGCAAGGTCAAGTTGGCAACCTTGCAGCTGGAGAAGGATGCAGCAGTTTGGTGGCAATCTGTGAAGAGGACCATGGGAGGTCTGTTGTTGGGCTGGGAGGAATTTTTGGAGGAGTTCCGCAGCCATTATTTCCCCTCCGACGTCCAGGAGAAGAAGGCGATGGAGTTTCTGTCGCTTCAGCAAGGTAGCATGTCAGTGAGAGCCTATGAGACCAAATTCACTCAGCTCTCCAGGTATGCTCCAGAACTGGTGGCGGATGAGGCCAAGAAAGCTCGCAAGTTCGAGCATGGTCTGAGGCCTAGCTTGAGATCTCGTATGATACCCCTTGGTATCAGGAGATTCGATAAGCTGGTTAAGAGGGCGGCAGCGACGGAGGCAGATATGGAGCAGTTCCATGTTGTTCAGAACAGGAGGAACAACTGGCAGCCCGGGAAGAGGCCTGCACATTCGGGGAGTTTCAGGGGGCAACCATCTGCACAGAGGTTCAAACCGACGGGGGCGAACGCTGTGAGTGTGGCTGGGAGGCCTGGAGACAATGTGGTGAGACCTTCTGCGGTGACTTGCTTTAACTGTGGGGAAGCGGGACACTACCGATCTCATTGTCCCAAACTTCAGCGCAGTAATAGCGGCGCACCAACGCAGCAGGCTGGGAAGAGGCCGTACCAATCAGGGCGAGTATTTGCCTTGACAGAAGCTGATGCTGAGGAGGCAGATCAGGTCATCTCTGGTACGAGGGCTGGTGTTTAGAGTCTTTGTCATTTCCTTTCCCTTTGTTTTGTGAGGCTGTTATGTAATGGTGTATATTATGTAACAGGCGAACTCTATCTTAATGGAATTAAAGCTGTCGTATTGTTTGATACTGGATCCTCTCATACTTTTGTGTCTCCAAAGTTTGCTAAAGTGTTGGGAGTTGAACCGAAGATTTTCCCAGGCAAGATCTTATCAGTAGCTACTCCGTCAGGGGAAACTTTAACCACTGATCGGTATTATGCTGATTGCGAGATAGTGATTGGGGAGAGAATCTTTGGCATTGATCTGATCGAACTGACTATCTTGGGAGTCGATGTTATCATTGGCATTGATTGGATGTCGGTGTACAGTGCAAGCATCGAGTGTAAGGCCAAGACGGTGACAGTGAAGGCTCCAGGTGGACCTGAAGTCGTGTTCCAAGGGAAGCGGAAATGTTCTAAGCTGGTGGCAACTATCCGCAAGGAAGAGACTCCTGTGGAAGTGCAAGGGATTCCTGTGGTCCGGGACTATCCGACTGTGTTCTTGGAAGATTTTCCTGGGTTACCTCCGCATCGTGATGTAGAGTTCAGCATCACTGTTCAACCGGGAAGTGCACCCATTTCTAAGGCACCTTATAGGATGGCTCCAGTGGAACAGGATGAGGTGAAACGGCAGATTGAGGAACTGTTGGGAAAAGGCTTTATTCAACCTAGTGCGTCACCTTGGGGAGCACCAGTGCTTTTGGTTAAGAAGAAGGATGGATCGATGAGGATGTGCATCGATTACCGGGAGCTGAATAAGGTCACTGTTCAGAATAAGTACCCGATTCCTCGAATTGATGACTTGTTCGATCGTCTACAAGGAGCAGCTGTATTCTCCAAAATAGATCTTCGATCGGGTTACCACCAAGTTCGAGTGAAAGCTGAAGACGTGCATAAGACTGCATTTAGAACTCGGCATGGGCATTACGAATTCTTAGTTATGCCATTCGGAGTGACGAATGCACCTGCAATCTTCATGGACTTGATGAACAGAGTTCTGAGGCCGTTTATTGATTCTTTCGTCGTGGTGTTTATCGACGATATTCTCGTGTACTCCAAGTCTGAGGAGGAGCACACTGAGCATCTGGCAGCAGTGTTGCAGAAGTTGGAAGAGCAGCAGTTGTATGCCAAGTTGTCCAAGTGTGATTTCTGGAAATCTGAAGTGGCATTCCTGGGTCACATCCTTTCTAAGGAGGGAGTGGCAACTGATCCTCGGAAGATAGAGGCAGTGAGAGACTGGGCAAGGCCTACTACAGTGAAGGAAGTCAGAAGTTTCCTTGGGATGACTGGGTATTATCGGAGATTCATTCAAGGTTATGCTCAGATAGCTGTACCGCTTACAGGGCTGACCAAGAAGAATGTGAGCTTCAAGTGGACCGAGCAATGTGAGGCGAGTTTTCAGGAGTTGAAAGATAGACTGACTACTGCACCTATTTTGGCTTTGCCTAGAGCTGGTGTTGAGTATGACGTTTATAGCGATGCTTCACATCGGGGGCTTGGTTGTGTCTTAATGCAAGAAGGAAGAGTAATCGCTTATGGGTCTAGGCAACTACGACCACATGAGAAAAATTATCCGACTCATGATCTGGAGTTGGCTGCGATTATTTTTGCTTTGAAGCAATGGAGGCACTACGTGTACGGTGAGAAGTTGAATATGTACACGGATCACAAGAGCTTGAAGTATATATATCAGCAGAGGGATCTCAATCTGAGACAGCGGAGATGGTTGGAAGTGCTCGAGGATATGCGACCTGAGATCAAGTATCATCCTGGAAAAGCTAATGTTGTGGCTGATGCACTTAGCCGCAAGAGCAGTTTGGCCTGTTTGATTACGACTCAGAGGCATCTGATTGAGGAGCTGGACCGAGCTGGGATTGAGGTTGTCTTGCAAGGATTGGGAGCATCTTTGACTCAGTTGAGGCTTCAGCCTACTCTGAATACAAGGATCATTGCAAGTCAGGAAGTTGATGCTGATATTCTGGAGATGAAGGAGCAGGTTGGTGCTGGCAGGTTGCCCGGTTTTCAGATCAGGGATGGAGTGCTGTGGTTCGGAGACAGGCTGTGCGTTCCAAATCAGGCGGACCTGAAAGAGAGTATTCTTCAGGAGGCACATGCTACTCTTTTGTCTGTACATCCTGGGAGTACTAAGATGTACAAGGACATCAAGCAGCATTTCTGGTGGTCAGGTTTGAAGCGGGATGTGGCTGAATTTCTCGCGAAGTGTGAGGTTTGTCAGCAAGTCAAAGCCGAAAATCAGAGACCCGGAGGTCTATTACAGCCGTTACCTATTCCGGAATGGAAGTGGGATAACATCAGTATGGATTTCATTACGGGATTGCCTAAGAGTCCTAAAGGCAATGATGCAATTTGGGTTATAGTCGATCGACTTACCAAGTCCGCTCACTTTTTGGCGATGAAACTCACTGCTTCGATGGACAAGTTGGCTGAGATGTATGTTGGTGAGATTGTCCGACTTCATGGCGTTCCTTCGACCATTGTGTCTGATCGAGATGCGCGGTTTACTTCGCATTTCTGGAGGAGTCTTCAGGCAGCTTTGGGTACCAAGACGGATTTCAGTACTGCTTTTCATCCGCAAACCGATGGGCAGACCGAGAGAGTCAATCGTATTCTTGAGGATATGCTTCGGTGTTGTATACTAGACTTTGGAGGCAGTTGGGAGAGGCATTTACCTTTGGTGGAGTTTGCCTACAACAACAGTTTTCAGGCCAGTATTGGGATGGCGCCGTACGAAGCTCTGTATGGCAGGAAGTGCAGGACTCCTGTTTGTTGGTATGAAGTAGGGGAGCGTCAGTTGTTTGGTCCTGAGCTTGTGCAGCTGACTTCTGAGAAGATTGATCTGATCAGGAAAAGGTTGGTGGAAGCTCAGAGCAGGCAGAAAAGCTATGCAGACAACCGGAGAAGGGACCTTGAGTTTGAGGTTGGTGATTTCGTCTTTCTGAAGGTATCACCCAGCAAAGGTGTGGTTCGTTTTGGCAAGGGCGGGAAGTTAGCCCCGAGGTTTATAGGCCCGTATAAGATATTGAAAAGGATCGGGAAAACTGCTTACCGGCTTGAATTACCGGAAGAGTTGTCTCAGGTGCACAATGTCTTTCATGTGTCTATGCTGAGAGGTTATATTCCGGACCCGAGTCATCATTTGCCTGAAGTGCCGGAAGGTTTGCAGTTAGACCTGAATTACATCGAGTCTCCTGTTGAGATTGTTGACCGTAGGGAGAAAGTCTTGAGGAATAAGACGATACCGATGGTCAAGGTAGTCTGGAGAAACCACTTGGTTGAAGAGGCTACTTGGGAATCTGAGGAGAGGATGTTGAAGGACTATCCTGAGCTTTTTGCTTGATTGTATTTTTGTATCTTCTGTTTGTTGTGTGTGTTGTATTTTTGTTTGCTTTCCTCGCTCTTGATTGTAGTTCCGGGGACGGAACTATTCTAAGGAGGGAGTGCTGTAATACCCTGATTTTTCAATAAATGAAAAATTATTTATTTTGCACGTGTTGTGCACGTGCAATATATTGTTGGATTATTTTATCATGGTGAGTATGTTTAAATATATTTTCTCAAATTATTTTAGTACGAAAAGCCTTCTTTAAAAGCCTTATTTGAATTAATTAAAAAGCCTTTTCTTAAAAAGCCCAAAAGCATTTTTATTTTAATTATTTTTATAAATTATTTTTAGCCCAAAAAGAAAGCCCATGAATTAATTTATTTTAATTAAACTTGTCATGTAGAAGACTTTTCTTAACAAAATTATTTTTATACAATTTTAGAATGTACAAATTTGGCCTAGTTGCATGCACGTGCACTACACGTACACGTGCATTGCCCATTTCTTATGCTTGGCCGGGTAGCATTCTTTTTTGGGAGGGAAAGTTGAATTTTTGGTGTGGAGAACATGGGGGTAGTTTCAAGGAGGTGGGTAGTTTTCCTAACTCCTACTTGAATCTAAGCCTTCCATTTTGCAACCACCAAGATGATCTTAGCCCTCCATTTCCCTCATTTTTTTGTATAAATACCCCCTTTCTCATGGCTAATTTTGGATATGCAAAGTGTAAATTCTAAAGCAAATAGTATTATAATTGTGAGTTATAAAAAAAAAAATAAGAGTTGTGTGGGTTGTATTGCTTGGAGTGGCCGGCACCATCAAGAGCATTCGGCTAGGAAGCTTTCGGCCAAGGAGGAGAAGTATTCGGCATTTGGTTGGAGGCTTGGAGTGGTGCAATCATTTGGCTAGGAGGAGGTGTTCTCATCTACTTGATTGCTTTTGTTTGTGTTCTCTCCAATTGAGGTGGGTAAAATATTTCATGTTTCTAATATAGGGTTCATGCTAGTATATTGATGACACTATACATGGAAAATACTAATAAGAGACCACTCTAATTAAAAAGTTAGTATGTGAATGGCTTAGAATGGTGTGGTAAATTGTGTATGTAAATTGTTTGCATGAAATTATACCATATGAAGCACTTTCTATGATTATCTAGTTAATTGAACAATGATGCAATGTGACTAGCATGATGTGTGAAAGTCTTTTATTAATTACTTGCAATTGTGTGGTTGAAACATGAAAATTGAGAAAGACATTAACACTATGGGAATTGAATAGAAAAGTATATTGAATGTTTGAATTCATGTGTAGAAGTGGCATGAATGAACCAAGGAATTGCTTGTTGTCATCATATTAGAAATGTACCAAAATTAGTACTTGTTGAATTTCACCTATTCATGTGCTATATGAATTCTTTGACTAGTATGAGTATGGGAAAAACCAAGTTGTATTGTGTGGTGAATGTAGATTAATAACCAGTAATTTATCATGAAAAAATTTTGGGATAAAAGAGAGGTTAGAAGAACAATCGATTATTTTCAATGTCGAAAAATAAAAGATTTGCTAGTTTTAATTAAATTAATTAATTTGGGTGGAGAAAAATGTGTTTTTAGTACAAAAATTTATTTTACAATTACTGTTTTGAAGATGGAATAAAGAAGATTAAATCTGGAATTTTTCAGTAATTTATTTGAAGGCAACATGAATCAAATTGTTTTGAACATCGAGTTGATTTCTACAAACAGTGAGAATATGAGTTAAATGGGTTTTAAGTCCACACTGTGACAACCTGAGCCAGTGGCTCAGGCGGTCGGAGGCGCTGTTCGGTTTCCCTGAGCGGTGTGGTTCGAATCCGGGTCTCACCAATTTTTTTTAAGTACTGTATATATATATATAAGACCGCGAAGAGATGGCATATGTACTTAGTGCATCCTCTTCTAGTCGCTAGCACCGATCGGCCTATCGGCGGGTGCTCTGGCCTTCTTCTCTATTGTGCTGGGTTCGAATCTTTCCCCTAGCACTTAGGGAAAAATATTTTTTTTATGAGATTTTGATGTCCAAAAAATATGAGAAAAATATGGTAATTTTCATAAAAATACAAGGAATTTTATGGGATTGGTTTGGATATTAATTGAAGAAAATATAATGTAGTTTGTGAACAAATGGTATATTAAAGCTATGGTTCTAAGACACATACTCATGGTTAGTTTCAAATTTATAAAGAGTTATTGAAATGATTATTAGAAAGTTTTTGACACAAAAGAATTTGTGGTGTGACATGATATTATAATCTTTACTTGAAGATATGGTGTAAAATATGAAGTACGAATATATGTTTGTAAGGTGCATGAGTCCATTGTATGATGATGGAGTTTAGAAACTTTGTTGATGAAATTGTTGGACTTGAATATGAAACTTGAGTTATAAGTATTCACCATGGATTTGTGAACAAATGAAATTATGAATAAGAAAGAATATGAAATTGTGACATGAAAGTGGTTATGACTTAAAGATTGTGAAATGAAATTTGAAATAGAGTAGCTAAGTCTCCCCGGCATTGAGAAAGATGAGTTGAATTGAAATTAGACCAAGGTTGGTCATGTTGAAACAAATGAATAAGTCCGGATGATGGAGAGGCTAACTCTAGTGATTATTTTGTTCATGATTTTTATATAAAACTAAGGACTAGTACATAGTGGAGATGTGATGAAAGTAGAAGAAAAACACGAGTATGAGGGCCAACGGATAGCGGTGTGAGAGCGATTCACAGGTTGCCTGCTTGATGCGTCAAGACAGTGCGTGGGCGCTACTCCGGAATTATCGTCCCGGTGGCGACGCTCGTGGGATGTTCGAGTGGCTATGGGTGGTGCCATTGTTCCATGGCGGAGGCTGAATTGTCCATAGGTTGCCTGCTCGATGCGTCGTGACAGTGCGTGGGATTCCCCTCCAGGCTGCCTGGGCATGGGCTCATAGATCATAGGACATCTAAGACCCTACCGTAGTTACAGTAGTAGTTTAAGACATATCGGGGGATTGAACCCTATCAAGATGAAGAACGAATAAGGGCTTGCCCTCGGACCTATGTAGTATGGGATGCATAGAATCCGAACAAGTGCGCATTAGTGTCATGTAACTTAAGTAACTGCATTAAGGACTAAGTGCACAATCACAACACGACATCAATAGGGTAGTCCCTTTAGTTGAAATGTGACAAGTTTGTGTTTGCTAAATATGAAATGTTAAGTTATACTATTTCCGGCAAGCGAGGACGGCCGTGTATAATGATCGTCGGTTGAATAAACTGACGTACCCACAGTCTAACATGCAGGTAAATGTTATGCTAAAGATTAAAGAGGATTGGGATGCTTAAAGATTATATCAAGCTGTTGTACTTGTATTTAATTGTTGTATTTTACTTCCGCTGTGCAAAAGAAAGATGTAATTATGATGTAATCTCTGATGTATGATGAAAAGTTTTAATTTCCCTGTAAAAGTGTACTAAGAAAGTGAAAAGATCCTGTAGAACATCTCGAATTCAGTGTATTTGGGATTCGGGGCGTTACAGTTGGGTTAATTTTTATTGAGTAGGAATGTTAGGGTAGAGAGATTTAGAGATATTAGAAATTGTAGATGTGAGAAATTAGTGGATTTTAGAGAGATTTCAAGTTGTTAGTAAAATAGGGTTTTGGGTTTGTAAAAGAGAATTATATGGATATGAATTAATTCTCGTATGGTAGTAGAAATTGTAGTAGGACTATTAGAATAATTTGGAGTGCTTTAGTAATTGTGTAAAAATAAGAATCTCGTCGGAATTTGAGTGATTACGTGCAAAGCTCGTGTGCATCCTAGGCGTTCAATAGAATGCTTGTGTGATATTGGAGTTAGTATTATTATTTTCCCGTAACTATTTTTGGATGCTTGAGCCTTGATTGCTTTGAACTTTGATGATAGGATATACTAGCGACTTTGGATGCGTGGTGGCGCTTCAAGTCTTTGCGGGACAATTTGTGAGTATGATATCTTTTATTTTACGCACATGGTACGTTGTGAAAATTTTAAATTATGAATTGCTGTGTATTTTTGTTTTTGTATCTTAGTGTAGCATGGATGTTTTGAGTTAAGGATTGGTGTGGACACTCTTGTATGTGTCCACAACTATGGGTTAAATTCCATAAATTATCGAGGGTTGATACCTCAGAACTTGCAGAGTTCAACTGGTCTGAAAGGGCAGAGCTGAAGCCGATTGCTTTTGGACTGAAGTCCAAAAGGTCATAACCATTGTGTAGGTATGATCTTGCTATGAACCTTGAGAGTAGCTTTTGGTATGGGTTTATTGATGATTCTCAAGTTTTAGAAATTCTAGAGTTCGTTTGGTCAAGGGTAGTAAACGCTCTGCTGAAGGAGTGGCTGAATTTGTGTGCTATGTTGGAAGTTGTGGTTGTTGTAAGTTTGGCACCCTGTTGTTGAGATTGACTTCAAGATTAAGTTAGCTTGGGGACTTGAGCTCTTAAATAGTTGAGAGAGTCACCCACTAGGGGATTGCTGGGGATCTCCCCACCCTTCTAGAAGTCTGATTGTGTTGAATTCTGATGAGCGTAGCCTGGGTTACAGCTACTGCTATTTCTTGAATTATTTCATCGGACAATTGATGAGGAGCTCTCTGCATACTGCAGTGTGGTGTTCATGAGCTATCAGGTTTTTAATGATGTATTAGTATTTTCATTTGGAACTTAGATAAGTTCCTGTGCTTAGTACTCATGGTAGACATGAGTGAGTTGAGATATACTTCTGGTCGGGTTGTGTTTGGTGTCTCGATGCCTGAGTCTGTCAATGGTCAAGAATTGATGGTTATGTGTGTGCTTACCTTCATTTGATTATATTGCATCTTTGGGGCGCCGTTGGACCACTCGCTGAGGGTCACGGGCTGGAATTATTTGTTCGCTGACCTATGAAGGCATTGGGAATCAGTGGATGTGATTCCGGGATGGTTGTTACCTTGACAGACCAGTTAGGCTCGACTTTGTTGATTGACACCGAGTGTGATTTGAATAACAATTTGTTTTCAATAAACTGCATTAATTAGGTTTTCTTTTATTGTTTCGCTCGAAGTCCGAATTGGTATTAGGGGTGATTCCTTATAATCCAACTCGTTCTGAGAGTTAGCACTAAGTGGTGATACTGGTTGTCTCTTCCTGTCATTAGGGATACGCACTGCGGTACGTATCTTGCACTGTTAATTTCTGAAGTACCATGGTAAGAACGGGATGCTGATATCCTGACGGACCGGGGGTACCGACGTCATGTTCTATGTTGGTGGACACGAACGGATCATAAAGGATCTTTGCGCAATGGATATACTGCGGTATATCTGTAAGTTCGTCACAGCTTTCGAGGATGGTTCGATGCAGTAATTATTGGTGACTTCGGGGTAGCGCCCCGCATTATTTCTTTTATTTTCACCTCCTCAACCGTGTCATACTATCAGGAACAGGAAGTAGACCAAATTAGAATGCATTGCATAGCGAGGGTTCAAATCCTTGAACTGGAGAAACGGCTTGATCTGGGCCACATGTAGTATGGGATGCATGTGTGTCCAGAGTCTTGCTGACATTAGATTAAGTCCATTTGATCTGTATTCTGTATTGTTGCATTAGACTCAGGTCATGGCATACACAAACACTAGGAAATCATGATACATATTCATTTTCCATTTAAGATGAATTATGAGTGTGAAAGTGATGTATTGCGAGACGTGATAATATGTGTTGTAAGAATGAATGAATGCGATGTTATGTGATATGAAATTGGAAAGGAATATAAGTCGTGAGTCTGTAATTGCAAATGAATGGTAAATGAGGTGCAGTTTATGTGAAAGTAGCGTTGTGTGAATGTAAAGCTTTATGGGAGAATAAGCCACAGGAATATTTGCATAAGGCGTAAAGTGATGGGCCTTAAGCGACTAATTTGGGAATGATGTCCAAACTAAGGATAAGTATATTGTGAGCGGGTGTGGATATGCATACAGGAAGTGATGCAGTGAGTATTTGATGGGAATTTCCATTTATGATATTTACATGTTCAGGTTTACCTTGGTGTTGCCGCTAAATTTGGTGTGGGGGCAAACAGATAGAACTTGTGGATTCCTGGGGAAACTGAATAGGAAAACCTGCGTACCTGTTCCGTCGGGCCTCGATCGTCGTTCCTGCCGTGCACCTGCAAAAAGTGCGAGACACCGGGGTTGTTCCCGGCGACGCACCCTCCGACGCTCAAGTCAGTAATCTAGCAGACTATGAAAGAGCGTAAAGATTGGCGAAAGGTTGATTACCTCGCAATGGAGATGGATGGGGGGTATTTATAGGCGTCTTAGGGACTGGATTAGGAATGTAATCCCCGTGATTAGATAAGTAATATTCCTTGTAGTCAGATAAGGAAAGTAATCTGATAAGGTATATTCCCCCTAATCAGTTAAGGAATTTAATCCCTGACTCCCAGTGGTAGGATGGATGTGAATCAGGGCCGTTGGTTAAGGTTAATCAGGGACCTTGATTTTATCCCGACGGAATGGGTGCGTAACGGGTTAAAACCCGCACCCACTTTGAGGTGGATCCATTCGTGGGTTATTGGGTTTTTGAGGTGAAGACCCGACACCCAGTTTGGACCCTTTGGTTGGTGAAATTACCGTTTTACCCCTGTACTTCAAGATTCGTGTTCCGTTTGGACGATTCCGATTTAACCCCATTTTTAGCCATATCACGAGCCCCCCACTCCCGAAGATTGATGTTTAATCAGACTTCGAGGAGTAGTTTCACTGTTTTCACTGGCTATCAGGGTTGTATCGGGAACTAGATGGAGCATTGCTGAATCGCGAAGGAGGTGGTATGGTGATTTTTCCTGCAGATGGAACTCTTGAACCGTTGCCGTGCTCTTCTTAGTTAGCGGTTTGGCCGTCTCTGCTTGTTGGGAGTTGGTGCGAAGGGCGCCGAAGTCACGCACGTGACGCAGCCGGCGCTGCGGACATTCGGCGACTGACGCCGAACTCACTCGGTGCCGAACTCACCCCCGTAAGAGGGTCGGGGGCACGAGCGCTCGGTGGAAGGTGCCGAGCTGAATTAGTGCCGAACTCACGCCCGTAAAATGGTCGGTGGCACGAGAGCTCGGAGGACGATGGCGAGCTGAATTAGTACCGAACTCACGCCCGTAAAACGATCGGTGGCACGAGTGTTCGGCGAACGGTGCCGAGCTAAAAACGTGCCGAACTCACGCCCGTAAAACGATCGGTGGCACGAGTGTTCGGCGAACGGTGCCGAGCTGAAAACGTGCCGAACTTACGCCCGTAAAACGATCGGTGACACGAGTGTTCGGCGAACGGTGCCGAGCTGAAAACGTGCCGAACTCACGCCCGTAAAACGATCGGTGGCACGAGTGTTCGGCGAATGGCACCGAGCTGAAAACGTGCTGAACTCACGCCCGTAAAACGATCGGTGGCACGAGTGCTCGGCGAACGGTGCCGAGCTGAAAACGTGCCGAACTCACGCCCGTAAAACGATCGGTGGCACGAGTGTTCGGCGAATGGCACCGAGCTGAAAACGTGCCACGCCCGTAAAACGATCGGTGGCACGAGTGTTCGGCGAACGGTGCCGAGCTGAAAACGTGCCGAACTCACGCACGTAAAACGATCGGTGGCACGAGTGTTCGGCGAATGGCACCGAGCTGAAAACGTGCCGAACTCAGGCCCGTAAAACGATCGGTGGCACGAGTGTCCGGCGAACGGCACCGAGCTGAAAACGTGCCGAACTCACGCCCGTAAAACGATCGGTGGCACAGGTGTTCGGCGAACGGTGCCGAGCGGAAAACGTGCCGAACTCACGCCCGTAAAACGATCGGTGGCACGAGTGTTCGCCGAACGGTGCCGAGCTGAAAACGTGCCGAACTCACGCACGTAAAACGATCGGTGGCACGAGTGTTCGGCGAATGGCACCGAGCTGAAAACGTGCCGAACTCACGCCCGTAAAACGATCGGTGGCACGAGTGTCCGGCGAACGACACCGAGCTGAAAACGTGCCGAACTCACACCCGTAAAACGATCGGTTGCACGAGTGTTCGGCGAACGCTGCCGAGCTGGAAACATGCCGAACTCACGCCCGTAAAACGATCGGTGGCACGAGTGTCCGGCGAACGGCACCGAGCTGAAAACGTGCCGAACTCACGCCCGTAAAATGATCGGTGGCACGAGTGTTCGGCGAACGGTGCCGAGCGGAAAACGTGCCGAACTCACGCCCGTAAAACGATCGGTGGCACGAGTGTTCGGCGAACGGTGCCGAGTTGAAAACGTGCCGAACTCACGCACGTAAAACGATCGGTGGCACGAGTGTTCGGCGAATGGCACCGAGCTGAAAACGTGCCGAACTCACGCCCATAAAACGATCGGTGGCACGAGTGTCCGGCGAACGGCACCGAGCTGAAAACGTGCCGAACTCACGCCCGTAAAACGATCGGTTGCACGAGTGTTCGGCGAACGCTGCCGAGCTGGAAACGTGCCGAACTCACGCCCGTAAAACGATCGGTGGCACGAGTGTCCGGCGAACGGCACCGAGCTGAAAATGTGCCGAACTCACGCCCGTAAAACGATCGGTGGCACGAGTGTTCGGCGAACGGTGCCGAGCGGAAAACGTGCCGAACTCACGCCCGTAAAACGATCGGTGGCACGAGTGTTCGGCGAACGGTGCCGAGCTGAAAACGTGCCGAACTCACACACGTAAAACGATCGGTGGCACGAGTGTTCGGCGAATGGCACCGAGCTGAAAACGTGCCGAACTCACGCCCATAAAACGATCGGTGGCACGAGTGTCCGGCGAACGGCACCGAGCTGAAAACGTGCCGAACTCACGCCCGTAAAACGATCGGTGGCATGAGTGTTCGGCGAACGGTGCCGAGCGGAAAACGTGCCGAACTCACGCCCGTAAAACGATCGGTGGCACGATTGCTCGGCGAACGGTGTTGAGCTGAAAACGTGCCGAACTCACGCCCGTAAAACGATGGGTGGCACGAGTGTTCGGTGAATGGCACCGAGCTAAAAACGTGCCGAACTCACGGCCGTAAAACGATCGGTGGCGCGAGTGTTCGGCAGCTTGTGCCGAAGATTCGGACTTGTTTGTTTCTTTTTGGGCGGAGTTTTGGCGGTTCTGGCAGATGCGACCCTCTGCGCTTCTGACAGATGTGACGTCGTCTGGGTTTTCTGACAGATGTGACGTCCATTAACGCTGCCTCCTGGGCTTCTGCCAGACGTGACGTCCATTAATGCCGCCTCCTGGACTTCTGCCAGGCGAGATGGTCATTAATGCGCCGTCTGGGTCAGCGTGGAGAACAAGGTGACGTCTGGGGTTTCTGTTTGTCGTTTTGTGGGGGTGGGCCTGCGTTAGAGGCCCATTTACCTCGATTGAAGCGCTGGCTCCTCTATAAAAATCCTCACCCCCTCCTCATTTTTTACTTTCCAAGCTTTTCGTTCGCGTCTTAGTCTGCTGTGAGAGAGCTTCAGGTGATCACTGACTGTTTTCCGGCGAAGTTTCTGACGAGTTCCCCTTTCAAGGTAACCTTCATATTTATCTTCTAAACATGTCTGTTTCCCACACTTCTTCTTCGTCCGAGCCCTCCCTCGGAGCCGACGGAGCTCCAACTTCGGGTCGAGCGGCCAAGGGCAAGAAGGTGTTCGGCAAGGACTCTATTGTGGAGGATCCGAAGCGCATGGGGGCGTTCGGCCAGCTGCCGGGACCGTTGACGGGGCTCCATAGGGTTCGAGAAATCCCAGAGGATAAGGCGGAACGGATAGTGTACGGGAGGGCGAGGTCGTTCGAGGAGAACGCGGCGAGGGAGACAACGGAGGCCGACGAGACGGTGTCGATTCACGCCGAAGAGGACCTAGGTTCGATTCGAGACTGCTTCCAGATCCCGCAAGAGTACGAGCTTATGCTGCCGGGCCCCGGGGTTAGGGCTAACTCGGCGTTGCCGGTGACTATATGTTGCTGGCCGGTTGACGCCTTTATCGCCGGAGCTCGGCTACCTCTCCATCCGTTCGCGGTGACGGTCTTAAATTGGTTCGGGGTCAGCCCTATCCAACTTATGCCGAACGCCTGGAGAGTCATAAACGGCTTCGTACTTCACTGCCAGGCGGAGGGGATTCAGCCGGAGTTGAGTGTGCTTCGGACCATCTATCAGCTGCACCAAGGGAATAGGTCGGCCTACCGGTACTATCTGACTCCGAGGCATGGGGGGAGGCTTGTCGTCTGTCTGGACTCTATCAAGTACTGGCGCGAGAAGTATCTTCTGGTGCGTAGCGCGGAGGCCTGGCCTATTCCCGTTGGTTGGGTGGAAGGTGTTCCGAAGAAGGTGAAGGCGCTACCGGCACTTCGAGCCGAAGACGAGGACGCCGTACGGGCGCTTCTTGATCGGCCGAAGTACGACTGGAGGGAGTTGACCGAGGACGTCCTGTATGAGGGAGGGCTCGCTCATGTTAACCCCAGTACGCTGCTTTTATTTACTGTCTTCGTTTTCTTTTTGCTTCCTTTTCCTTGTCTTGTTCCGAGAAAACCAACTTGACTTTTGGTGCAGAGCAAATGGACTACCAAGCAGTGCTGGCGTTGAGGACGAGCCTCGCCAATAAGGCTCCGAGGAAGAGGAAGAGGGTGGCGTCGAAGCAGCCGGCGCCCAAGGCTCCGAAGATTACGCAGGTGGCCGAAGAAGTGGAGATCTTGGAGTCCCCCGTGGTCGAGGTCGGGGCCGCTTCGTCGTCGGCCAGGATCGGCGAGTTGCCCGTCACCGAGGTCCTAACCATGGTGACGCCGCCGTTGACGAAGGCGGCCGAGGAGCTTCTGACCGAGGCTCATAAAAGGATCCACGTCCCGGACTGGCAGGTTCGGAGGCACGACGGGTTCCTTGGTAATTCCTTGGCGAGCATGGAGGCCATCAAGCACCTCGCCACGCCGAAGGATCGCGCGGCAATGGAGGCCGGACGAGAGGGAGACGACATCATCGAGATAGCGCGCTCGGCGGTGTCGGTAAGTGCTGAGCCGAGCCCCCTCCTTTTCATGCCGACCTTTTTAAGTTTGTAATTTTTGTGAATTTTTGCGTTCTATTCGCAGATCGTTGTTCACTTCGGGCACCTTACCGAGAGGTTGGCGGCCCAGGAGAAGGAGATGAAGAAGGAGAACGACCAGGCCCGGAAGGAGAAGGACAAGATCCGGGGCGAGCTCGACAAACTCGAGCTGAATTTCGAGGCGAAGTCGGCGAGGGCAGCCTACCTCGAGGACCGGGTCAAGACGCTGGAGGACCAGCTTCGGCAGCAGAAGGAGGAGGCGGCCAAGCAGATGGCGGATGCGGCCGAGGCCCAAGCGGCGGCAGTGAAAAAAGCGGAGGATGCGACCTTGGAGAAGGCGTAGGGCTACCTCGCCGTGAACATGGCCAAAGCTTTCGCCGACGCTCTCGCCCGGGTGACGGAGGCCTACCCCACCGTTGACGTCTCGAGTTGGCGGCTTTTCCCGGGGTATGTCGAAGGCTTTGACCCCGAATCGGAGGGGGAAGAAGAAGAGGAGGAAAGGGGCGACGACGAGCCTTTGGTCGATCCCCCCGCCGGAGCTCAGGGGTCGGTGGTTACCCCCTTGGCGACGGTTGCCCCTTCGGAGGCGTCGCCCTCGACCCCTTCTCACCGCCCCGGGAAAGAGGTCGAGCCCTGATCCCGTCTGTTTTTTTTTTTTCTTTCCGTCTGTTTTTTTTTTGTGTAACGCCTAATAGCGGACTGGCCACCGCTACCCTTTTTTTGTAATGAATGAAAAACTTCAACTTTTTGGGCTCGGCTTCGTGCACTTGTCTGCTGCCTGTTGAGTGTTCGCGAATTTGTTCAATAGAACCTCCAAAGTCTAGGACGGACAATGGCTGAATTTTTGTTGCTTGTTTGTATTTCTTTTCAGCTCGTCCTGGTAGCCCAAGAGATCGAGCGTGCAGGGTCGAATGCCAAGGTTCGAGCCGAGGCAGGGCTCGGGGCGACAAGGCTGAGTCTGGCGAGGTGTAGAGAGCGACTTTACGAGGTCGAGCTAGGACTGCGCCGAGCTGAAACCGAGCGAGGCCAGCTTCAGCTTATCCTAGGGCAGCGGGACAGTGATATCCGGCGTCTGGAAAGCAGGATTGCCGAGATGACCGCCTCGGGTGAGGGCGAGGCTTCGCCAGCTGCCTTCACTAGTAGCCTTCGGACCAAGTGCTTCCGCCACACGCTGTCAAAGGTAACAGCGGAGAGGGATGATCTGCTTTCGGAGATTCAGCATTTGCAATCTACGGAGACTAAGCTTCGGACGGAGGGAGAGGAGCTAACAACTAAGGTGGCCGATCTTACGGTCGAACGAGATGAATTGGCGGCCGAAGTCGATGTTTTGAAGAGAGCCACCGTTGATAGGAGCATCGAAGTCACCCATCTTCGTCATCTCATCGCGAGCCATGTTGGAGTTCCGACCTCGGCGGTACCGGCCTGCTTTGAGGCCGAGGCGCAGGATGGTTCATTGAGGGGTCGGATCTCCGAGCTGGAAGCAGAGGTGGCTCGCCTCAGACCGCGTTCGGGGCCGGTTAATGTGAGGAGCACTTCGTGCACCCGGGCAGAGAGCGAGCGCGGCATCACTTTTTACGAGATGGCGACCCGTGAGCGCCTCGGCCGTCCGAGCCCGGGGGACGCGCAGAGCTCCGTTGCCATTTCGTCGAGCGGTGCATCTGTCGGCGTGGCTGCGAGAAGCAGTGCCGAGGATACGTCTCAACTTGCTGGCCTGGGATCGGGTTCCGGAGGCAAACGTCGTCGACCTCAAGTGTCTTTGAAGAGGAGCATCCCTGCGCCTCGGAAGCGTTGATGGGTTCGGGTTCGGTGTCTTGTAATCTTCGCTTTTCAGCTTCTTGTAATCTTTTAGTGCCTTGTAATATTGATGTATGTAAGGGTTCTTTTTTAATAAAATTGGAGTCGATTTAACTGTCGTCATATCATAGTTGCTCAATTTTTGCTCTGATTGTGGAGTTGTGGAACCGAGGTCTGAGACTTGGCGTTTTTGATTGGTGTTGACCGCCGGACTCGAGCCTGTTACACGATTGGTGCCGAAAAAAGCTCGGGACGGGTGCCGGACCCAATCCCTCGATAAGGTCGGTGGCAAGAACGCTCGGAGCGGGCGCCGAGGCTTCAGACTTGGGGAATCTCTGGGGATCTTGAGCGCCGAACTTAAGCGTGCAACACGACCGGTGGTACGAAGGTTCGGCGAATGGCACCGAGCTGGAAATGTGCCGAACTCACGCCCATAAAACGATCGGTGGCACGAGTGTTCGGCGAATGGTACCGATCTGAAAACGTGCCGAACCCACGCCCGTAAAACGATCGGTGGCACGAGCGTTCGGTGAATGGTACCGAGCTGAAAATGTTCCGAACTCACGCCTGTAAAACGATAGGTGGCACGAGCGCTCGGAAAATGGTACCAAGCTGAAAACGTGCCGAACCCACGCCCGTAAAACGATCGGTGGCACGAGTGTTCGGTGAATGGTACCGAGCTGAAAATGTTCCGAACTCACGCCCGTAAAACGATCGGTGGCACGAACGCTCGGAAAATGGTACCAAGCTGAAAACGTGCCGAACCCACGCCCGTAAAACGATCGGTGGCACGAGTGTTCGGTGAATGGTACCGAGCTGAAAATGTTCCGAACTCACGCCCGTAAAACGATCGGTGGCACGAGCGTTCGGCGAATGGTACCAGGCTGAAAACGTGCCGAACCCACGCCCGTAAAACGATCGGTGGCACGAGTGTTCGGTGAATGGTACCGAGCTGAAAATGTTCCGAACTCACGCCCGTAAAACGATCGGTGGCACGAGTGTTCGGTGAATGGTACCGAGCTGAAAATGTTCCGAACTCACGCCCGTAAAACGATCGGTGGCACGAGCGTTCGGCGAATGGTACCAGGCTGAAAACGTGCCGAACCCACGCCCGTAAAACGATCGGTGGCACGAGTGTTCGGTGAATGGTACCGAGCTGAAAATGTTCCGAACTTACGCCCGTAAAACGATCGGTGGCACGAACGCTCGGAACGGGCGTCGGGGCTTCAGACTTGGGAAATCTCTCGAGATCTTGACCGCCGGACTTAAGCGTGCAATACGATCGGCGGCGTGAACGCTCGGTAACAAAGTGTTGGAGTCCGAACCTTTGTAAGGGTAAGGGTGTGGGAGCAATTCCGAATGGCGAACTACCCCTAGCTCGCTTGGGAGCAAGCTTGTGGAGTAGAGTTGAACCAAGTGTTGGACTCCGTACCATTCAACGGCTGTGGGAGCAATTTCGAACGGCGATCTGCCCCCGGCTCGTCTATAGACGTGCCGAGGAGGGAGATTCGAGCCGAGTGCTGGACTCCGAACCATCGTGTGGGTAGTTTAAGAGATGCAGGAGCAGTTTCGAATGGCGAGCTACTACTAGTCCGCTTAGGAGCGAACTTGCGAAGTAAAGCCGAACCAAGTTTTGGACTCCGATCCATTCAACGGCTGCAGGAGCAATTTCGAACGGCGATCTACCCCAGGCTCGTCTATAGACGTGCCGAGGAGGGAGAGTCGAGCCGAGTGCTGGACTCCGAACCATCGTGTGGGTAGTTTAAGAGATGCAGGAGCAGTTTCGAATGGCGAGCTACTACTAGTCCGCTTAGGAGCGAACTTGCGAAGTAAAGCCGAACCAAGTTTTGGACTCCGATCCATTCAACGGCTGCAGGAGCAATTTCGAACGGCGATCTACCCCAAGCTCGTCTATAGACGTGCCGAGGAGGGAGAGTCGAGCCGAGTGCTGGACTCCGAACCATCGTGTGGGTAGTTTAAGAGATGCAGGAGCAGTTTCGAATGGCGAGCTACTACTAGTCCGCTTAGGAGCGAACTTGCGAAGTAAAGCCGAACCAAGTTTTGGACTCCGATCCATTCAACGGCTGCAGGAGCAATTTCGAACGGCGATCTACCCCCGGCTCGTCTATAGACGTGCCGAGGAGGGAGAGTCGAGCCGAGTGCTGGACTCCGAACCATCGTGTGGTTAGAAAATTAAAGGCTGAGGTATGCGATAGTATCAAAAATATGAAAAACTTTATTAATATCTAATGGTCGGCTGCTTCTAAAGTTGCTAGCCGTTATTACAATGAAAAAAGAACAAAGGAAAAATTACTAGTAGCAGGAGAGGAGTGGCCGACATCTCGAGTTACTTAGATAGGCGTGGCTGCCTTCTCTTGGTATTTCAAAAGATGGTCGGCGTTCCAAGTCCTGGGAATTTCTCTGCCCTCAAGATCTTCTAGCTTGTATGCACCGGGGCGGATCACTTTGGAGACTTTGTACGGTCCCTCCCAATTTGGGGCCAGTTTGCTTTTCTGTCCGGAGAACGAAATGGCCAGTTTTCGGAGGACCAGATCCCCTTCTTTCAGGTCGGTTGGGCGGACCCGTTTGTTGTAGGCGAGTTCGATTCTTCTCCGGTAACTTTGCTGCCGTATGGCTGCCCTTTCCCGGATTTCGTCTATCAAGTCTAGGCTCGTTCTGAGCTCCCTGGCATTCTGTTCTTCTTCAAAGGCTATCAGGCGAGGAGAGGGTATCCCAACTTCTAGTGGGATGAGGGCCTCGGACCCATAGGTGAGATTGAATGGACTCTCGCCCGTCGGGGTCCGCTTCGTGGTTCGGTAATTCCACAACACGTTGGGCAGCTGATCGACCCACAATCCCTTGGAGCACTTGTCGAGTCTCTTCTTGATGCCGGAGAGGATCTGTCGGTTGGCGTTCTCAGCTTGGCCATTTGACTGGGGATGAGAGACAGAGGAGAAGCGGTGTTGTATGGCTAGGTCTTCACATAAGGCTCGGAAGGCAGCTCCAGCGAACTGCGTACCGTTATCTGTAACTACGACCCGAGGAACACCGAATCGGCAGATTACATTTTTCCAGAAGAATTGAACGACTCTATGTTCGGTAATTGTAGCCAGGGGCTCGGCCTCTATCCATTTTGAGAAATAGTCGACTGCCACGACTAGGAACTTCAATTGTCCGGGGGCCGGTGGAAATGGCCCCAGTAAATCCATCCCCCACATTGCGAAGGGGATCGGACTTGATAGGGAGGAGAGTGGTGCTTGTGGAAGGCGTCGGATGTCGGAATACTTCTGGCAGGAGGTGCATTGCCGAACGTGTTGTTCGGCGTCTCGTAGGAGAGTGGGCCAGTAATACCCGTAGTTTAATACTTTGCGCGCCAAGGCTCTGGAGCCGGAGTGGGCTCCGCCGATGCCCTCATGGAGCTCCTGCAGGGCGTAGTCGGCTTGTTCGGGGGAGAGGCACCTTAGGTAGGGTCGACCGTCCACCTGGGTGAAGGAGCGCTTATACAGAATGCCTTCGTCCAATATATAACGCTCGGCTCGGGTCCTTATCTTTCGGGCTTCCTTCGGATCCCTTGGGAGGAGTCCGTCTCTTAAAAACTCGACGAGGGGCTTCATCCAATTATCTTCGAGGGGGAGTGGCAGTGTTTCGACGGAGTTGAAAGCCTCGTCCTCTATGCTTGGCTTGAGGAGGACTTCTATCAGAACAGTTTGTTCGAGGCCTTGCAGGGATGAGGAAGCTAATTTGGACAGGGCGTCGGCCTGGGCATTTTCTTCTCTGGGGATTCTTCGGATGAGGGCCTCCTCGAAGAGCGCCATGAGGCTCTTTACTTTAGCCAAGTACTTTACCATCCTGTCATCGCGGGCTTCATATTCGCCGAGGACCTGGTTGACGACCAACTGAGAGTCGCTGAAGATCTGCAGGCGTCGCGCCCCTGCGTTTCGGGCCATCCCGAGGCCGGCTATGAGTGCCTCGTATTCGGCTTCGTTATTCGAGGCTTTAAAGTTTATCCGGAGGAAATATTGGAGGACAAAGTCGTCTGGGCCCGTAAGGATGACTCCTGCCCTGCTCCCCTCGTTGCAAGAGGACCCATCGACATATACCGACCAGATAGGCGGTCCCTTCGTTGTTTGCTCGGAGTCGGGGATAGTTGTTTCAACTATGAATTCGGCCAGCGCCTGCGCCTTGATTGCGGTCCGAGGCTGATAAGTAATATCATGTTGGCTCAGCTCGATCGACCACTTCATGAGGCGGCCGGAAGTCTCTGGCTTGTGAAGGATCTGTTTCAACGGCTGGTCGGTAAGAACGACCATCGAATGAGACTGGAAGTATGGCCGAAGCTTTCTCGCAGCCATTATCAGGGCGTAGGCTATTTTCTCAATTTTCGGGTACCGGAGCTCGGCGTCCCGGAGCACTTTGCTGACGTAGTAAATGGGCTTCTGAGTTCTTTCTTCTTCCCTGACTAAGACCGCACTTAGCGTCTGTTCGGAGGCTGCCAAGTAGAGGTAGAGGGGTTCGCCCGGTATGGGTTTGCTGAGAAGAGGCGGATTGACGAGGTAAGCCTTAAGCTGGTCGAAGGAGTCTTGTTGTTGCTGCCCCCACTCGAACCCCTTAGCCCCCCTCAGGGCTTTGAAGAACGGGAGGCACTTCTCCCCAGACTTCGACAAAAAGCGCCCAATGGCGGCTAATCGACCAGTCAGTTTCTGAACTTCTTTGACGTTTCTAGGCGGGGCCATGTCCAGTATGGCCCTGATCTTCTCCGGATTTGCCTCTATTCCTCGCTGGCTAACCATGAAGCCGAGGAACTTGCCTGATGAGACGCCGAACGCACACTTGTTCGGGTTGAGTCTCATATTGTGCTTTCTCAAAACATCAAACGCTTCTTGGAGGTCGGCCACGTGATCAATGCCTCGGATGCTTTTCACAAGCATGTCATCCACGTACACTTCCATGTTTCGGCCAATCTGGGCCTGGAATACCTTGTTGACGAGGCACTGGTATGTTGCCCCTTGCATTCTTTAGGCCGAACGGCATGACTCTGTAGCAGTAGAGTCCTTGGTCGGTCACGAAAGATGTCTTCGGAATATCCCGGGGGAACATCCTTATCTGATTGTAACCCGAGAAAGCGTCCATGAAGCTGAGGAGCTCATGTCCCGAGGTTGCGTCAATCAGAGTGTCGATGCTCGGAAAAGGGAAGGGGTCTTTAGGGCAGGCCTTGTTAAGGTCAGTGAAATCAATACAGATTCTCCATGTTCCGTTGGACTTTTTCACCATTACTACGTTCGACAACCACTCAGGATAATTCACTTCCTGTATGAACCGGGCCTTCAACAATTTGTCCACCTCCTCTTTGATAGCGAGCTGACGTTCGGGAGCGAACTTGCGCCTCTTCTGCTGGACCGGTTTGGACCCCGGATCAACACTGAGGCGGTGGACCAAGAGTTCTTCGGAGATACCGGGCATGTCTGCAGCTGACCATGCGAACAGGTCTTGGTTGGCTTGGATGCATTTTACAATATCCGCGTATAGCGCGGAGGGGAGGGTCTTGCTGACAAAGAACCTGCGGGTTGGCTCCTGCTCCGAGAAGAGTACCTCTTCCAACTCG
Source organism: Hemerocallis citrina (assembly GCA_017893485.1). Classification (NCBI taxonomy): domain Eukaryota; kingdom Viridiplantae; phylum Streptophyta; class Magnoliopsida; order Asparagales; family Asphodelaceae; genus Hemerocallis; species Hemerocallis citrina. The sequence continues at coordinate 233,181,905 of CM030364.1, read as the reverse complement.
TCTACCGGCTCGGAAGTTGGCCGAGCAGCATCTTGGGGGATCTCGAGTGTTTCTAAGGAGAGGACGGGTCCGAGGGTGGAAGTCATATAACACTTGCGGGCCTGTTCCTGATTGACCCTAACTTCTCCCACTCCAGCCCGAGTGGGGAATTTCATTTTGAGATGATAGGCAGAAGGGACGGCCTCAAGGGCGGCCAGGCCGGGCCGACCCAAAATGACGTTGTAGGCCGCTGGGACATCTACGACCATGAAATCCATCGACTCCGTGCGGGTAGTAGGAGTTTTGCCGGCCGTGACATCGAGGGTGATTACCCCTTCAATCGTTACCGGTACTCCCGTGAACCCATGGAGCGTGTAGCCGGCGGGCTTGAGTCTGTCTCGGGAGAGCTTCAGCCCCTTGAAGGCGTCGAGGAAGAGGATGTTGACAGAGCTACCGTTATCCACTAAGATCCTCTCGACTTTGAAATTGGCCATGTGAAGGCTGATGACGAGTGCGTCACAATGAGGGGTGCGGACGCCCTCGAGATCTTCGTCAGAGAAGGTGACGGGCACTCCGAGGCCTTTAGGAGGAGGGGTGGTTCGGACCGAGTTTACCTCTCTAATAAAAGCTTTCCGAGAAGAGTTTGAGGAGCCCCCCATTGGACCCCCGTGGATGAGGTGGAGGACTCGTTCTTCCTCAAACTCTGGCGTCTCTTCTCGTTCTAGACGTTTGTTAGCCCCCCGAGGCTGGGGAGGAAGCTCGGCTTGGTCCTTTCTCACGAATTTTGCCAACTGCCCTCTCTGGATAAGGGCCTCAATCTCGTTTCTTAGCGCACGACAATCGTTGGTGTCGTGCCCATGGTCCCGGTGATAGCGGCACCATTTCTCTCTAACTCTTCTCTTAGCAGGGGTGTTCATCTTCGGAGCAGGAGGTAAGACCCCTTCTTTTTTGACTTCCCTGAAAATGGTGGAAATGTTTGTGGTGAGGGGAGTAAACTTCTCGAATCTAGGGGGAGGCCGGCGCAGGCCAGCATTATCCTTCTGGAACTTTTTTGCTCCCTCTTCTTCCGTTCCCTTCCTCTTAGACCCGGAGGCGGTTCCTTCCCAGTTGGGCTGTTCCTCGGCCTCTTCAGCTCGGATGTATTTTTCAGTGCGGAGGAGGAGGTCAGAAAAGTCGTGCGGCGGTTTCTTGGCGAGGGAGGAGCAGAGGTTGGAATTGAGGATATTGGATTGGAACGCCGCGGTAGCGATGGACTGGTCGAGGGACGCGATGGTTCTAGCTTCAGCTGTGAACCTCTTCACGTAGTCCCTCAATTTCTCCCCCTTCTACTGACGGAGGTGCAATAGTGAGATGCTGGTCTTCTTGGCCCTTCGGCTGCTGACGAAATGGGTGATGAACAGGGTTTCGAACTGTTCGAAGGAGAATATCGATGCCGGGGCAAGGCGAGAGTACCATTCTCGAGCTGGGCCTTTGAGAGTTGCAGGGAATGTTTTGCAGAGGAGGGCATCGGAAGCTCGATGGAGGAGCATCAAAGTCTTAAAACTTTCGAGGTGGTCAACTGGATCGGTCTCCCCAGTGTAGTTCTCGAACTGGGGAGGTTTGAAACCGAACGGGACAGGGGCATCTACTATGGTCCGGGAGAATGGGGGTCGGCTAGGACGTAGTGTCCTCCCCCTAAGCTCCTCTTCTCGGTTCATCTGTCCCAAGAGCTTTTCCACCTCGTTTAGACGGCGGTTCATGGTGTCATCTCTCCGACGGTGATCTGCCGAGCCACGAGACTCGTCTTCGTATGAGGGAGAGCGAGGGCTGCGGCGATGGTAACTTCGAGAACGACGAGGACTTGGGGTGCGCCTGGAATTGGTAGGAGCGGGTCGAGGAGAAGGGGACCGTTGGCGAGGGCTCCGGACCGGAGGAGGGGATGGGGCCCTCGGCTCAATGGGGTTCTGACGGAGGTTGAGGGCCTGTTGTACCATTGCTTGGAATTGCTGGAACTCGGCACGGGTGATGGGCGCCTCATTGTTCCTAGGCTGCTGCCGACCTGCTGGAGAGTGCCTCCTTCGATAGTGATCGGGGGAGTCCTTTCTCCCTCTTCGGACGGGGGACCTCCTGTGCTCTCGGTGTCGGGGGGATCGCTCTTGCTGTCGGGAGGCTTCCCCCCGAGCCCGCTTTTCGTCCAGATGGCGACGAAGGTCATCATCTTCCGGGCGTTTGGGAGGGGCATTGTGGCGACCAGAGGCTCGGGGATGATGGGAGGCCATAGAGGCACTGGAGGCGTTGTGGATGGAGATGTTCTCTTGGTGAAGAGGCTGTTTCTGGGGGTTAGGCCCCTTTGGATCAGGAGGTGGAGGGTTCCGTTGGAGCGGCTCTTCCATGGTAGGAGGGAGTTGCCCTTGTTGCTGAGCGGGATCAGGAAGGACTTCTTGCTGGTCAGGGTTGGGCACTCGGTTGGAGCCCCTAGATCTAACTTTGCGAGGCGGCATGGCAGGAGAAAACCTGTTCACCGGGAAGAGGAGAGGTCCCTATTCGTTAGTTTCCCACAGACGGCGCCAATCTGTTGCCGCTAAATTTGGTGTGGGGGCAAACAGATAGAACTTGTGGATTCTTGGGGAAACTGAATAGGAAAACCTGCGTACCTGTTCCGTCGGGCCTCGATCGTCGTTCCTGCCGTGCACCTGCAAAAAGTGCGAGACACCGGGGTTGTTCCCGGCGACGCACCCTCCGACGCTCAAGTCAGTAATCTAGCAGACTATGAAAGAGCGTAAAGACTGGCGAAAGGTTGATTACCTCGCAATGGAGATGGATAGGGGGTATTTATAGGCGTCTTAGAGACTGGATTAGGAATGTAATCCCCGTGATTAGATAAGTAATATTCCTTGTAGTCAGATAAGGAAAGTAATCTGATAAGGTATATTCCCCCTAATCAGTTAAGGAATTTAATCCCTGACTCCCAGTGGTAGGATGGATGTGAATCAGGGCCGTTGGTTAAGGTTAATCAGGGACCTTGATTTTATCCCGACGGAATGGGTGCGTAACGGGTTAAAACCCGCACCCACTTTGAGGTGGATCCATTCGTGGGTTATTGGGTTTTTGAGGTGAAGACCCGACACCCAGTTTGGACCCTTTGGTTGGTGAAATTACCGTTTTACCCCTGTACTTCAAGATTCGTGTTCCGTTTGGACGATTCCGATTTAACCCCATTTTTAGCCATATCACTTGGTATTCGTAAGTTCATTCTGTTTTACTTATAAGATTAATTTATTTGCTTATTAATAGATTATACTCACACCAGAAATGGCTAACCCCTTAGTGTTTGGGGGGTTAGGGGGTCTCTGGACTACCTTAGGCCCCTACTGTTACAGGTCCTCAGCGGTGCAGAGGTGAGGTGTAGATTCTGTGGAGTGGGGCTTCATTCTACAATTTGTTACTTAAGGTTTAACTGTGTGAATAGTGACTTTTATGCTTTAAATTGTATTTTGATGTATAAGTACGTGGATGATGATGATGAGTAATAGTGTGGAGTGGCATGATATGTTTCTGACCCGTACCCATCTTGTTGTGGAGTACCAGGTCCTGTGGTGTGGTTCATAAATTATTTTCTAAAAACCTTACTACGTTTTCAAAGTGATTTATGGTTTTTATTTGATATTTGATAATCTGTTATGAGTTTGGCCCCCAGAGCATATATATATATATATATATATATATATATATATATATATATATATATATATATATATATATATATATATATATATTGCCTGTGTGTCTCTGCTTATTTTGGCCTGGGGAGCCCGCGATATAATTGCCTGTGATGTGAGCTATGGAATTTAGAGCAGAATTCCGTAAGCTTTTTGTGTTTCGGGGCAAAAATTTCAGGGGAAACTCTGCAGAAATTTTCTTAGAAATATAACTATCTTAGTTTATGATTAAAGTGATATAGAAATTGAAAGAATTGAGTTTGGAGTCAAAATGGGGGCATTACGGCTTGATACGAATAATTGATGTTCGTAACTATTGATGTATTAACTCTGATGGCAATAAAAGTGTTTTAAATTTCCGTACTATTTACTGTGTTGAGATGCATTTGAAGGTAAAGATTCTGGTTGTGTCACGGATGTCCGATGACGGGGATTCGGGGCATTACAGTTGGTATCAGAGCTGACTTCAAATTGCAGTCTAACACAGTAGGAAATTAAAATCTTAAAGTGCCAAGTTAGAGGCAGAATTGTGATCAGATAATTCGAGCAATCGATATATATCTGAGATTCCTCTCTAACCAAGACTGAACTCGTTTGCATTTTCCAGAATGGTGTTTGAAGATATCTTCGTCAGTGATGTGTCAGTGGCAGCAGATGAGCCAATACCCACGAATGGACCAGTGTCGGTGGAGGAAGAGATAATGGAAGTCCTACAACAGAACGAGAATGTAGGAGGCTCACTCCCATCATCATCAAGCCCAACCGTGGAGCAACAGATAAAAGCCGACATATATCTGAGAATGAAAATGTTAAAGGAAAGTAAGGACAAGGAGGTTCGCCAGGCCGGGCAGCAGATTGCACACCTAAGGAAAGAGCAAATACAACTTCAAGCCTATATGACACTTACGGAATCATTGGTGTGAAATCTAGGAAGACACCCAGCCAAAAACTGCTAAGAAGATTACCAAACCAGGGGGAACTGGAAAAAGAACCAAACGTTCTAAAAGAGAACGCTCCCAGAAGTCAAAATGCCCGACAATTATAGCCAAGAATTGTTACAACTGTGAGAAATTTGGACATGTCAAGCCAAATTGCCCACAAGTACAGGGAGGATGCTCATCAAGCAAGAAACAGAACGTCAGTAACAAAGATTAAGATCATGTGAACCAACCATATTTTGAGATGTTTTGAGGGTTGAAGGAAGATGTAATCTACTTTGTATTATGAGTGTTCAACTCAGTTATGAATGATATGATGTTTTGGAAGGCCTTTTCATGGTGCTACTTCTTAGATGAGTGACTTTTCTTCTGATTAAAGCTTAGTTCGGCAGATATGACAATCATAAATCATATGGTAGCGTTTTACAACTATGATTATGATCTTTCATATATCTGAACCAGTCTCAGCGTATGTCATTTTATTAATGATCTTGGCATAGTCGTGCTCAGTAATGGCTAGTCTGTAACCAGACATCAATGGAGGAGCCTGCAACTGGATATCGGAAGGCAAATCTGCAACCCGACGTCGGGAAAAGCCAATTCGTAACTTGATGTGCAGGTAACAAGTCTGCAGTCAAATGACAAGTGAGGGCGAGTGGTATCACAAAAGTTGGAAAAGAATGATAACGCTACACCGACAAGCTCAATACCGAGGCTAGAATTCGAGACATACCATGGAAGGCCCTGGTAGAGATTAGCGTAAACTAGACGCCATCAACAGGAACCAATCAAGACGGAGCTCGAGGAAGGATCTGTCAATGATCAACCCAATCATTCTCAGAAGCGATAGAGTTCTCCAAGATCAGCTTATGATTAAACAGCCACCAGGAGCACGCCAAGGAGGAAATCTCGCTCAGACAGAGGGCAATCGTGTTAACATTTCAGTCAGGTCACCAAAAGGAGCTGCTCAGGGGCTGAAGCGGCAATGTGTGACTTCGTCCTTTCTAAGGAGGGAGTGGTCTCCAACCAATAGGAATCGTAATCAAGGAGTAAACCAACGTCGCTCGTAGACAAGAATGGAGCAAGGTAATGCAGCCATTGTCTACTCCAGAGCAGGAGCAAAAGAATGTCAACATCAAATTCATGATGGGCCTGTCCAGAAGGCTGAATGACAATAGTTCAACCTGGTAGAAGACCAGTTTTCGAGAATATCACTCGAGAAACTGGAGATGGTTCAGGAAGTGTCTCGTGAACCATTGATGTTCATATTTTGTTTTCCTCTCAACTAGAAGCGTTCTGAGGACAGAACGATTCTAAGGAGGGAGTGGTGTAATACCCCGCAAAATAGCATATGGCTATTTTGCTTCGTAATCCGTGCGCAATTGATAATTGCACACAATTATGTATTTTCTAATAATAATTAATTGTTATTGAGAAATATCAGATATACTGTCTATCTTATTTTAGGCTTTTGGAGGGTTATTATGAGACAATTTTATGTATTTTTGATTGTTAGTATTTTAAAGAGTGAGAGTTGGGGTTTATTTGAAATGTATTGGGACTTTGGGGCTTATATGTAATATTCCCCTTATATTAATTATTTATCTATTATTTATTTATTTATTTATAAAACCCCCTCCCACCTCTCTCCTTCTTCTCTATCTCCTTCCTTCTTCCCGTTCCTTTCTTTTCCCAAACCCGATGGAAACCCCCCGGTCCTCTCCTCCCTTCCTCCTTCTCCGTTCGCGCCCAGCCGGAGGTGAAGAAACCCACCCCAGTTCCCTTCTTCATCTCCTTCTTCTTTCCCTTCCGATCTCCATCCCGACGCCCAAAAGAACCCATCGAACGATACTTTCCCCCACCTCAAATCCATCTCATTTCTTCGTCAAATCCAAATTAAATCGAGGGGTAGACTAAATGAGGGATTCTCTACATCGTGGTAGCGTCGGATTTTCGAATGGATTCGGAAAGGTAAAACCCTAACTATTGTATTGTATAAAATTTTGTTGGGTTAATTTTTATTGAGTAGGAATGTTAGGGTAGAGAGATTTAGAGATATTAGAAATTGTAGATGTGAGAAATTAGTGGATTTTAGAGAGATTTCAAGTTGTTAGTAAAATAGGGTTTTGGGTTTGTAAAAGAGAATTATATGGATATGAATTAATTCTCGTATGGTAGTAGAAATTGTAGTAGGACTATTAGAATAATTTGGAGTGCTTTAGTAATTGTGTGAAAATAAGAATCTCGTCGGAATTTGAGTGATTACGTGCAAAGCTCGTGTGCATCCTAGGCGTTCAATAGAATGCCTGTGTGATATTGGAGTTAGTATTATTATTTTTCCGTAACTGTTTTTGGATGCTTGAGACTTGATTGCTTTGAACTTTGATGATAGGATATACTAGCGGCTTTGGATGCGTGGTGGCGCTTCGAGTCTTTGCAGGGACAATTTGTGAGTATGATATCTTTTATTTTACGCACATGGTGCGTTGTGAAAATTTTAAATTATGAATTGCTGTGTATTTTTGTTTTTGTATCTTAGTGTAGCATGGATATTTTGAGTTAAGGATTGGTGTGGACACTCTTGTATGTGTCCACAACTATAGGTTAAATTCTATAAATTATCGAGGTCGGTTGATACCTCAGAACTTGCAGAGTTCAGCTGGTCTGAAAGGGCAGAGCTGAAGCCGATTGCTTTTGGACTGAAGTCCAAAAGGTCATAACCATTGTGTAGGTATGATCTTGCTATGAACCTTGAGAGTAGCTTTTGGTATGAGTTTATTGATGATTCTCAAGTTTTAGAAATTCTAGAGTTCGTTTGGTCAAGGGTAGTAAACGCTCTGCTGAAGGAGTGGCTGAATTTGTGTGCTATGTTGGAAGTTGTGGTTGTTGTAAGTTTGGCACCCTGTTGTTGAGATTGACTTCAAGATCAAGTTAGCTTGGGGACTTGAGCTCTTAAATAGTTGAAAGAGTCGCCCACTTGGGGATTGCTGGGGATCTCCCTACCCTTCTAGAAGTCTGATTGTGTTGAATTCCGATGAGCGTAGCCTGGGTTACAGCTACTGCTATTTCTTGAATTATTTCATCGGACAATTGATGAGGAGCTCTCTGCATACTGCAATGTGGTGTTCATGAGCTATCGGGTTTTTAATGATGTATTAGCATTTTCATTTGGAACTTAGATAAGTTCCGGTGCTTAGTACTCATGGTAGACATGAGTGAGTTGAGATATAGCTCTGGTCGGGTTGTGTTTGGTGTCTCGATGCCTGAGTCTGTCAATGGTCAAGAATTGATGGTTATATGTGTGCTTACCTTCATTTGATTATATTGCATCTTTGGGGCGCCGTTGGACCACTCGCTGAGGGTCACGGGCTAGAATTATTTGTTCGCTGACCTATGAAGGCATTGGGAATCAGTGGATGTGATTTTGGGATGGTTGTTACCTTGACAGACCAGTCAGGCTCGACTTTGTTGATTGACACCGAGTGTGATTTGAATAACAATTTGTTTTCAATAAACTGCATTAATTAGGTTTTCTTTTATTGTTTCGCTCGAAGTCCGAATTGGTATTAGGGGTGATTCCTTATAATCCAACTCGTTCTGAGAGTTAGCACTAAGTGGTGATACTGGTTGTCTCTTCCTGTCATTAGGGATACGCACTGCGGTGCGTATCTTGCACTGTTAATTTCTGAAGTACCATGGTAAGAACGGGATGCTGATATCCTGACGGACCGGGGGTACCGACGTCATGTTCTATGTTGGTGGACACGAACGGATCATAAAGGATCTTTGCGCAATGGATATACTGCGGTATATCTGTAAGTTCGTCACAGCTTTCGAGGATGGTTCGATGCAGTAATTATTGGTGACTTCGGGGTAGCGCCCCGCATTATTTCTTTTATTTTCACCTCCTCAACCGTGTCATACTATCAGGAACAGGAAGTAGACCAAATTAGAATGCATTGCATAGCGAGGGTTCAAATCCCTGAACTGGAGAAACGGCTTGATCTGGGCCACATGTAGTATGGGATGCATGTGTGTCCAGAGTCTTGCTGACATTAGATTAAGTCCATTTGTTCTGTATTCTGTATTGTTGCATTAGACTCAGGTCATGGCATACACAAACACTAGGAAATCAGGATACACGTTTATTTTCCATTTAAGATGAATTATGAGTGTGAAAGTGATGTATTGCGAGACGTGATGATATGTGTTGTAAGAATGAATGAATGCGATGTTATGTGATATGAAATTGGAAAGGAATATAAGTCGTGAGTCTGTAATTGCAAATGAATGGTAAATGAGGTGCAGTTTATGTGAAAGTAGCGTTGTGTGAATGTAAAGCTTTATGGGAGAATAAGCCACAGGAATATTTGCATAAGGCGTAAAGTGATGGGCCTTAAGCGACTAATTTGGGAATGATGTCCAAACTAAGGATAAGTATATTGTGAGCGGGTGTGGATATGCATCCAGGAAGTGATGCAGTGAGTATTTGATGGAAATTTCCATTTATGATATTTACATGTTCAGGTTTACCTTGGTATTCGTAAGTTCATTCTGTTTTACTTATATGATTAATTTATTTGCTTATTAATAGATTATACTCACAACAGAAATGGCTAACCCCTTAGTGTTTGGGGGGTTAGGGGTCTCTGGACTACCCTAGGCCCCTACTGTTACAGGTCCTCAGCGGTGCAGAGGTGAGGTGTAGATTCTGTGGAGTGGGGCTTCATTCTACAATTTGTTACTTAAGGTTTAACTGTGTGAATAGTGACTTTTATGCTTTAAATTGTATTTTGATGTATAAGTACGTGGATGATGATGATGAGTAATAGTGTGGAGTGGCATGATATGTTTCTGACCCGTACCCATCTTGTTGTGGAGTACCGGGTCCTGTGGTGTGGTTCATAAATTATTTTCTAAAAACCTTACTACGTTTTCAAAGGGATTTATGGTTTTTATTTGATATTTGATAATCTGTTATGAGTTTGGCCCCCAGAGCATATATATATATATATATATATATATATATATATATATATATATATATTGCCTGTGTGTCTCTGCTTATTTTGGCCTGGGGAGCCCGCGATATAATTGCCTGTGATGTGAGCTATGAAATTTAGAGCAGAATTCCGTAAGCTTTTTGTGTTTCGGGGCAGAAATTTCCAGGGAAACTCTGCGGAAATTTTCTTAGGAATATAACTATCTTAGTTTATGATTAAAGTGATATAGAAATTGAAAGAATTGAGTTTGGAGTCAAAATAGGGGCGTTACGGCTTGATACGAATAATTGATGTTCGTAACTATTGATGTATTAACTCTGATGGCAATAAAAGTGTTTTAAATTTCCGTACTATTTACTGTGTTGAGATGCATTTGAAGGCAAAGATTCTGGTTGTGTCACGGATGTCCGATGACGGAGATCCGGGGCGTTACAGGAACCCAATACAATATTCTCAAATAAATCAGAGTCTGGAAAAAACAAATATCCTGGATCATATCTGTAATATCCCGAGCGGATATTACATTGTATAAATTATTATTTTTATTATTATCTTATTATTATTTTGCTTTAATTCCAAAATCGAATTATTTTGGTGATTTTTCACCCGGTTTGTTCATAGACATTATCTGTACCCATATACCGGTCAGTATACATCCGTATTGTATCAAATTGGTACCGTGATCTTCCGAACTAATAATAGAATTTATTTTATTATTATTTCCGAGATTAAATTATTTTTATACGAATTATGCGAAGATTTTCGGTATACATACATATATGCGCACATACGTGTAGTATGTCGATCAGTACATTGTACAAAGTATGTGGTATGTATTTTATGGATAAAATTGTTCTCCTTGTCATGACAATCCTAATTAGATAGTTAAGATTGTAGGAGAATTAAATATAGGATCAAGATGTATGCATAAGAGAATTAGGAGGTATTCTTCTAGAAACCTTCTCTCCTCCGCCTCACTAGCACCTCCACCACACCACACCACCACACCATCACCTCCCCTAGGTCACAACCGGCCCCAAAGAAGGAAGGGGTTTTGTGCACTTTTGTGTGTGTAATTTTGCACTCCCCACCCTTTTCTCCACCTATAAATACTCCCCTCTCTTCACCTTAGTCTCATTTTTAGAAAGACAAAAAGAAGGAAAGGAAAAGAAAGAGAGAACCATTCTAACTTGAGAGTTTTTTTTGTAGGTTTAGAAGTTTCCTAGGAGCTAAGGGGAAGGAGAAGTGTAGCAAGCTAGTTCTTCCATTAAGAAGGTTAAGGTGGGGGTTCTCCACCTTCTTTTGTATGTTGAATTGTTGTTTTGGTTTCTTCTCCTTCGCACCTTCCTTGTTTTGTTTTCCTTTGTTCTTTTGGGGTGTTTATTTGCGATAGTGTTGTTGTATGTTGTAGATGGTTAAAAGTAATAACCACATGAAAAAGAAATGTGATAAGTAGTAGTAATAAACATAAAGATGGAATCTTGTAGTAGTAGTGGTTGTTTTTGTGTTTATTAATTGGACTAAAATGACATATGCATATGGACTGGTACATACAACCATTTGGGGTTGTAGGACTTGAATGTGGACTCATACATAAGCATATGGACTTGTGTACAACCATTTTTGGTTGTAGAACATACACTTGAACTTTGGACTAAAGAACATGCATATGTTTGGTTGAACCAAAATGGAGGACTCCTTACTTATTTTATTGTTTTTATTTCCTTTTATAAATCTTAAGTAAAAAAGAACCCACTTCTAGATGCTAATTCTAGTATGAAAAAGATCTAAGTTGTTAGTTGTAGAATGATTAAAAAGATCTCTTTTATGTTTGACTAGTAATAATAAAGAAATAGACGCTTATTCTTAAATAAATGAAAAATAATAGTAGTAGATGTTATATAAAGTTGTAGTAGATGTTCGTGATTAAATAAAGTTGTAATAGATGTTTATGTTTAAATGAAGTTTTAGTAGAGGTTATGTTTAAATGTAAATGGTAGTTCATAAAGAAAGAAAGAAGGAAAGAAAGATAAATGGCCCTTGTAATAGCTAACAAGTAGTTATCCATGCTTAGTAAGATATTCTTATTCATGCTTAATGATATTCATGCTTAAGTAGTTAGTAGATATTCATGCTAGATGATACCATGTTTAAGGTAACAATTCTATGCTAATTGTTGTGGTTATGGTAGGAAAGTATCATACCATGTTTCATTCTTGTAGGAAAAATAAATACCATGTTTATGGTAGGAAGTATCATACCATGTTTCATTCTTTGTAGGAAAAATAAATACCATGTTTTATGGTAGGAAAGTATCATACCATGTTTCATTCTTTGTAGGAAAAATAAATACCATGTTTTATGGTAGGAAAGTATCATACCATGTTTCATTCTTTGTAGGATAGTATAATCCATGCTTAGATTGTTGTAGGATTATTGTTTAATTACCTACCATGCTTAGAATGTTGTAGGAGAGTATAATCCATGCTTAGATTATTGTAGGATTATTGTTTGATTGCCTACCATGCTTAGAATATTGTAGGAAAGTATAATCCATGCTTAGATTGTTGTAGGATTATTGTTTGATTACCTAGCATGCTTAGAATGTTGTAGGTTGATGCTAAGTACCTATCCATGCTTAGATTGTTGTAGGATTAATATTGAATTAACCTACCATGCTACGAATGTTGTAGGTTGAGGCTAAGTACATATCCATGCTTGAGTTGTAACGATTAATCACGCTTAAGTAGTGGAGATCCATGCTTAAGATGGTAGTAGATACACATGCTTAAAGTAGTAGATGTTCATGCTTAAGTATGAGCAAAGTCCATGCTTAAAATAGTAGTAACCATTCTTGTATAAAGTAATGGTACATATCCATGTTGTAGTTGTAATGCTTAGCAAAGAAACTATCATGTTGTTATTGTAGCATTAGTGGAGAACCAATCATGTTTTAGTTGCAATATTAAGTTGCGAGGTCGTTCTAGCTAATCCCCTAGAAGGAACTCATGTTGAGATTGCTTAGTCGTTCTAGATTCAAGAGCCATGCATGCTTGAATGGTATATTGTAGCTTCATATATAAAAGTTGTTAGGTCGTTTTGGGCTTCGCATTGGTAGAATGCCTGTTTTAGGCTGTTAGTAGATTCTTCTGTTGCTTCTAAATAATAGAAGATCAAGTTTGCTAGAAAGCACGTTTGGTTGCTTCTAGGTTTGATTACCTGTATGGTTGTTTTTGTATGTAGTCATCTCTTACGTGGCTCACCTGGGCCGTATGTAACGGTTGGTCTCATACGTAGCTTAATTGGCTCGTATGTAGGTATTGTAGGCTGTGAGTAGATCCGATGAGATCTTGAGAAGTCTAGGTTAAGACAGGTTAATTGTGGCACTCTTTAGAAGAGGGACGCGTATGGTGCTTTTCATGCCGAGTTGGAAGCACAGCGCCGTGTCTCACTTGTTTGGTTAGAAGAGGAACACGTACAGTGCTTTTCATGCCGAGTTGGAAGCACAGCGCCGTGTCTCACTTGTTTGGTTAGAAGAGGGACACATACGGTGCTTTTCATGTCGAGTTGAAAGCACAGTGGTATGTCCCGCTTGTTGGTTAAGGGTTAGTGACATCGTTAGGATAGTAACAGTTACTTAACCATTTTTATCTATAAATTGCCAAAGGGTGAGAGTTGGTGTCAGGGGTGATACCCTATAATCCAACCTCTCCTATAGGCTGACACTAGGTGGTGTTATCGGGATGTATTCTCCTGTCAAAGGGATACGGACGGTGCTTTTTCATGACAAGTTGGGAGCACGGGTTTCGTATCTTGATTGTTAATTCCTGAATGTACCGTGATAAGAACGAGAGGGTTCCTAGGGAAATAGACCCTACGATCCCGGCAGGTTCTATGCCTTCTCATGATGAGTTGAGAGCACGGAAGAAGGTTGACAAGTATCTTGTAGTTCGTGTTGGCTTTTGGTGTGAGGTCCGGTATGCCGGGCAATAGTCACCAGTCATGTAGTATCATGTCAGGAACAGGATGGGTACAAGAGTAGAACTCATAGCGCGGGTTCAAATCCCTATAATGAAGAGACGGCTTGAGATGGGGCGCATGTAGTATGGGCTGCATGTTGCTTCAGAAACTTGCTGACATTAGAATAGGAGCATCCTAGTCCTAGTTAATATCGCGTTAGATTCTAGTCATAGCACTCACGAATACTTAAACTACACCGACACCATTGCCATGTTTTGTATGATGTTTGGGAGATTCACTGCTATGTTATCAGCCTTAAAGCGTCAGTGAATACTGACGTCCACACTTCCATAGGTACTGGATCAGCGAAGTACAGGTGCGCGATTCAGGAGGACTCAAGGCAAGAAGGCAAGGAGTCAATGTCATGTTTAGTTCCGCTGTAATATGTGTATTGATTATCTATTAGTTGAGAAGTACTCAAGTGAGAGTTACCAAGTGTTGTTCTTCATTCTTTGTACTCTGATGTAAATTGTTGAAGGTTGTAATACTTGGAATTGTAAAGGTATTATTGTAACACTATTGTAATGTATTGCAGTTGTATGACATTCAGACTTGTAATACATTGGGTGTTGAATAAAAAGTTTTAAATTCTCCTGTTTTTCTGTGTATTGTGACTAATTGAAGAAAAGGTCCTGGCTCGTGTCTCGGTTTTCCCAGTATTTGAAAATCCGGGCGCTACAATATCGCCCAAATACAGAATAAATATTCAAATAAACCAAATACACTTATTCAATGTTCAAGCAACAACTAATAATAATAATAAAGCAGAATTTCCAACTTAATACATCCTTTCGCCATTACCATCAAGCAGCTGACCAACCTGATCTGCAATTAGCAAATTTACAGCAAAAAAGGGAAAAGAAAAAAACAAGTACCCGTAAACAAGTCGTGGGTCACAAATAATGTAGGATACAAGCACATGGGGAAAAACTAACATATCTAACTAATAGCAGAAACAGACCTAGCATGGTATGACGGAATTTAACTAACATAGTATACTAACATGGGTCAAGTGTCAGATAATATGCAAATAGATATGTAGGTAGTCTCAAGTAATGTGTCATATGGTAGTGTCAGATAGATAACAGATAATCAGATATTCAGATAACAGATATTCAGATAACAGATTTCCATATAACAGATTCATATTCAGATTCAGATTCAGATTCAGATTCTTTATAAGTCTTGTGTGATTACTATCTAGGTAGCACTTCATGTGCCCAAATTTTTATCACATGGTTGCTACAACAAAACAATTTCGCTTTGTAGATTTCGTAGCGGATCATATAGGGTCGTGTACTCAGGGTTCAGATAGATATCAGATAATCAGACAGATAGAACCTAGTGGTTTTCTTCTACTCTACACCTTCCTATAAGAAGTAATGTAGAGAGGGTCAGACAGACAGATAGAACCTAGTGGTTCTCTTCTACTCTACACCTTCTTACATAAGAAGCAATGTAGACAGGGTCAGAAACAGATAATCATATGGGAAACACGAGCCCCCTTCTAAGTACACATTTCTATGTTTTCCTACTACTAGATCTTTCCCCTAAATCCCGGCTTGGTTACTTTTATTACGGTTATCAAACAGACATGAATGTGTGCGAAATAGTGTCAAATTAACATGATATAATCAGGTTTAGGTACAGGTAAACAAATCAGCATGTATAGATAATATATAGTCACATAATCGAGCAAAATGGTGTATGTTCATAATCAGGACAGCATGACAGATCAGTACTAAAACAGTGATTTTGGTCTCTACAGAAATGCAAACCAAGATCCGTTAAAGGATCTAGAAACTAGATATCCACACGAACTCAACGAGTATGATTAAGTCATACAGTAGTTCACAACAACACGGCTCAAAACTGATTTGAATACAGAATTTAGGTTCAGCCAGAAATCAGAAAAACAACTTCAAGAACAAGAAAACAGCATGAAAACACATCAAATAAATTCACGAAAAATCTGGGGTAATCCACTATATGTCCAGAATCAAAAAATAGAATTTCATAATTTTCCAGAAAGAATAGATAAGTCATCAAAAATAGGAAAACAACACGAAAATATAGTTTAGCGAATCTGGAAATCCCAACACTGCTGTACGAAAACAAGGATATCTCACAATCAGTGGATCGAAATCCAATTCCGCCAAAGGAAAATGAAAATAGATAGATTTTAATAACTTTCATATTTCACAAAGAATTTTCATACAGTATAAAGAATTATAGTGAAAACAGAGTTCTTTACTGAACAGCGCGCAAATTACAACATGAGAAGATTATAGAACAGAGCATGAAACACCACATAAAATTTATTTTTAAAATTCACCAAAAATCTGGCTAGTCTCTAATATCATAAAGAAACACTGAGCAAAATATTAGATCAATATATTATGTATAGAATAGTTCTTGAAAATAGTTTGTTAACAAAATTAACCCAAAACAGAATCTGGATTTGATCGACACGTCTGTACCAAAACATTCATAACTTAGTCATACGAAATCCAAATCAAGTAAAACTAGTGGGTTTTGAAAATAGACAAAATTATCTAAAATTCATCTTTTATTTTGGAATCAAGATTCAGACTATAATATGGACGAAAATAGCAATCAAAACAGAATAAGCAGCAAATACAGATTTCACACCTCTAATCAAGAACATCATAACTTTCACAATATTGATCCAAACACTCCCAAATTAGAAATACAACCTACCAAACATCTAAACATCATGATTTAGGAATTACTAACATGTCCAAGTCTATTATTTCATATGGGTATTCATCCAAACATCAATTCACACAAAAACTCACATACATGACTAAAAATCAAGTTTTGGGTAAATCATAGGTTATCTCCTATCAAAATTGGTGTCATAAGTCATCTACGGCCAAATTAACACAATAGAGATAAAATCCATCAAGAAAAATACAAATTTTGGTTGTCTCTAGACCCAACTACACTAGATGTGAACTTTTTGACTTGTATCAACCTAATGAATTGTAGTACAAGTTACTTGCCTTAATTTGAAAATGAAGAACGATGCAAATCAAAAGTAGGAGCAATTCCCACGAATGAAAATCCACGGACTTATGAACGATCCACACGCGCACTCGAGCACGTGCAATAAAATCCCAAGAGCAAAAGAGCGCGATACGACGGATGGAGAGAAACGGGAGAGATGAAGCAGGGACGCAAGGGTAAGGGAAAAACAAAAAAAATGTGTTGCACGGTTTTGGTTACATAAAGATATGTATATACATATAGTTTAAAGAAAGGGTGGGAGGGTGCATAAGTGGTGGCGGCTACAGGAAGAAAGATAAAAAGAAGAAGAAAAATGGGCCGGGTTGCTAGGTAGTATAAGGAAATAGGATTAATAGTAGGTTACGTATATAATAGGTAAGTTTATAAGGTATTAGGAAAGGAATGGTTAATAAACAGGAAGTGGATTTGTATAATAGGTAGGACATAAGGTAATAGTGTAGGTGGGCTGATTGGTTAATAAAGGAACAGATGGGTTTGGGATTTGGTAGATAACGGGTCTGGTGGATTAGAACAATGGGTTTTGGGTGTGATAAATGGGTATTTGGGTCAAATTCAAATGGGAATACAATTTACAGTGAAATCTATGGTCCTTGAAAAATCTAATTAGGAGTCCAAAAAATAATAGTTTGGAAAAATCACCACCAAAATACCATCACATGACCATGGAAAAATATAATGAAGATAATGAGGCCAAAAAATGAAGAAAAGAATTCAAAATGACGAAAACGAACAAAAGAGACGATCTAACAATACAAGGAGCTCAAAATAAAATAAAATGAATATATATTGAAAACAATCCAATATACAGTTCGAAAATATACAAGAGAGATAAAAATACACAAAATGAAAAATACACTCCAAAATATATAAAATGAAAAACAAGGGGTACAGTTATTATCAACATTGATCTGAATACAAGTCTTGTTCCATTCATTTGATCCCTTCTTATTCGATTTCCTTGATTCCTTGTTTCTTTCGTCTCTTTTAGTCGTTCTCATTTGTTGATTTCTTATTGGGTATAGTTTCGTTCTTTCCGTACCCATATTCCTTTGATTCTTTCATTCATCTTCATTTGTTGACTCTTTTTGAGTATCATGCTAGTTATTCTTTTTCTGCCATAATCTCTTGAAATTCCGCTTGTGTCCCCTCGTTCCTCTTCCTTCATATTCAATTCTTTGATTCCTTAATTTCTTTCGTCCCTTATAGTCGTCCTCCTTTGTTGACTCTTTATTGAGTATAAAATTCATTGTTCTCCTTCCCGTATTTTCTTTTATATGTACATATATATTTTCGAATATTTTGTGTATATCGATTATTATTTGTTATATTTTGGATCTTCTATAAAATTATTTTCTAAAATGAAAATTTTGTTATTTCGAATAACTGTGTATTTTAATTCACAAATTTCTACTTCGTACTTAAATTGAGCAATCAATATCTAAGTACGTGTCGAAGATTGCATCATTTCGTTCATCGTTTTGTTGCAACTGGATGTCGAGATGTCAAACATGCAACTAGACGTTAATGGAGGCAAATTGCAACTGGATATCGGTGAGGTAAAATGTGCAACCGAATATCCAGATGGTAACCTGCAACCTGTTGTCGTGGAGGCAAACCTGCAACTTGATGTCGAGAAGGCAACTTTACAGATGGATATAAATGAGGCGAACCCACATAAAAAATTTTCTGCTGCCACTATTATTATTGTTTTCCTTATTATTATTAGTATTATTATTATTATTATTGTTATTACTAATACTAGTATTATTATTGTATTTTTCTTACTATTTTATTTTTGATGTTGATATTGAATTACTTTCACAATGATGATGAACCCCAAATTATTTTCTGTCTTGTATTATTATCCTTACCAGTATTGTTAATATTTTATTATTATTATTAATTTTACCAGTCTGTTTATGATGATTATTATGTTATTATTATTTTTATTATTTTTGTCATTATTATTTTATTATTATTATGTGTTGATTTTTTTTGTATTATTAATATTATTTTTGTTAATACTCATTAGTTTTGACTTAATTATTTAAATTAAAGCCCTCCTCTAAAGCTCAATTTTATTTTGGTGTCTCATTCTTTTCTTCCTGCTCGGATCGTCGCTGGTTGTCGCGTGGTTTACAACGACATGTCTGCAGCTTGGAACGTCACTATCAGAGTGGCGTAGCGGAAGCGTGGTGGGCCCATAACCCACAGGTCCCAGGATCATATTGTTGCTTCTCCTTCCTTCATTGTTTTGGTTTCCCCTATCGCTTACAATTGTTCTCATCCGTTGACTTATTGTTTGATTCAATTCTTCTCTGTCTTTTCTCTCTTTGATTTCAGTTCTGTCGACTCCCTTATTGCTTTGTTATCTTGTGTTGATTCTTTCCTTTTGATACTGTTTGTTCTCTTTCTCGCATTCCATTTGACATCCTTGTTATCCACTTTCTTCTTTTTCTGGTATTGCCCCTGTTTTGTTCGTTTCCTTTTAGTCCTTTGTTTTGTTACCCTTCCCCTAAGTTTGTTTTTTTGCCTTGTCCTATGTACCGCCTTAACAAATTTCGAGAACAAAATTTTGTTGTAATGTGGGTAGGATTGTAATCCCTGTTTTTTCAAAATGTATTTTTGTGTATTTCTTGTATTTTAAAAATTTTTGCAAATTATTTTTTTTCGGTTTTCAAATTCTTTTGTCAAAATGTATTCTTGGATCTCCTATTAAAATCTGTTTTCGATCAATAAATTTATTTGCAACTATTTTCTATGATTTTTTTATATTATAATAAAAATTCTTATTTTTGTTACTATTACTCTTATTATTATTATTGTTATTATTGTTATTTTTGACTAGTTATTAAAAATTCATTTTATCTACTAATTGTATAAATTATATTTTGTAATGCAAATTGCATTTTATTAGAGACAATATTTTTATTTGTTATTTTATTGAATTTATAAACCCATTTAATTTTCTATTGGATTTTTCTTTAATACCCATTAACCCATACCCAATAACCCATTTACCCATTTTCCTATACCCGATTCCCTATTAATTCCTAAACCCACCTATTTATAAATTCACCCACCTCAAATCGTTACATTGAACCATGCCATGTTACAAAAATTTCCCAGAATCCTTATGTGCCATTTTACCCATTCATTAATCACCAATCAAAATCCTTCATTACCTTCCTTATACACATCCCACCCTTTATTAACCACCTTAATCCTTGCCTCATTTAATACCTACCGAACCCAAAGCACCCCAAATTTCTTACCTGTTCTATTACCCAGACTAATACTACACCATCCTACCGTGAGCTACTATCCCCCTTCACACCCGGATCCACCCAGTGCAACCGACCCTTTCCCCTTTCCCTGTAGCCGCCAGATCAAGTGCACCCTCCCCATCTTTCTAAACCCTATTATATATGCAGTGTATATATATACCCTTGTTTCTTTTGTTCAATCCGAAACTGCTTATTCTTTTCTTTTTACAAGCCATTGCACCCTTATTCCGTGCTCTCTCTCTCTCGAGTCTCTCCATCAGCCGTCTCGTGCTCTCTTGCTTTTGGAATTTTTCTTGCGCGTGCTCGAGTGCGTGTGAGGATCGTTCGTGAGTTCGCGGGTTTTCGTTCGTGGGATTTGCTCCCACTTTTGATTTGCATCGTTCTTCATCTCCAAATCAAGGCAAGTAACTTGTACTCCAATTTATTTGTTTGATACAAGTCAAAAAGTTTACCTATAGTGTAGTTGGGTCTAGAGACAACCCTAGATTGTACTTTCTTGTTGGGTTTTGTCTCTATTGTGATAATTTAGCCATAGATGACTCATGACATAAATCTTGATATGTGATAACCTAGTATTTGTCCAAATCTTGATTTTTAATCATGTATGTGAATATTTGTTTGAAATTGTGTTTGAATTAAGACCCATGTGAAATAATAGGTGTGGACTTGTTAGTAACCCTTAAATCATGATGTTTAGATGTTTGGTAGGTTGTATTTCAAGTTTGGTTGTGTTTGAATCTATATTTTTGAAGTTATGATGTTCTTGATTAGAAGTGGGAAATCTGTATTTACTGGTTGTTCTGTTTTGATTGCTGTTTTCGTCTATGCTAAAGCCAGTATCTTGATTCCTGTACAAAATATGAATTTTAGATAATTTCGTATATTTTCAAACCCCAGTGGTTTTGCTTGATTTAGATTTCGTATGACTGAGTTATGACTATTTTAGTACAGAGGTGTCGATCAATTCCAGATTCAGTTTTTGGTTGATTTTGTGAACAAACTATTTTCAAAAACTATTCTATATATATTATATTGACCCAATATTTTGATCAGTGTTTCTTTATGAAGTTAGGGATGACCAAGATTTTTTATGAATTTTAAAGACATGCTTTATGTGGGGTTTCATGCTCTTTTCTAAAATCCACTCATGCTGTATTTTGCTTACTGTGTAGTAAAGAATCCTGTTTTCACTGTAATTTCTTATACGGTATGAAAATTCTTTGTAAAATATGAAAGTTAGTAAATTCTATCTATTTTTATATCCCTTTGGCAGAATTGAATTTCGATTCACTGGTTGCGAGATATCTTAGTTTTCGTGCAGCAGTGCTGAGATTTCCAGATTAGTTAAGCTATATTGTCTCGATGATTTCGTATTTTTGATGACTAATCTATTCTTACTGGAATATTATGAAACTTTATATTTTAATTCTAGACATATATGGGCAATACCCCAGAGTTTTTGTGGATTTATTTGATGAGTTTTGATGCTGTTTTGTTGACTTTGAATTCGTTTTCCTGATTTCTGACTAAACATGATTTCTGTTTTCGAACTTGTTTTGGGTTAAGATGTTGTGAAGTACTATATGACTTAATTATACTCACTGGATTCGTGTGGAAGTCTAGTTTCTAGATCCTTTGACGGATCTATATTTTCATTTCCGTAGAGACCAGAATCACTGTTTTAGTACTGATCTGTCATGCGGTCCTGATTATGAACCTACACCCTTTTTGCTCGATTATGTGACTGTATATTATCTAGGTACGCTGATTTGTTTTCCTGAACCTTATACTGATTATAACATGTTAACTTGATACTATTTTGTACACATTCATGTTTGTTTTATAACCATAATAAAAGTAACCAAGCCGGGGTTTTAAGAGAAAGATCTAATAGTGGATAATTCAGAAACGTGTACTCAGAAGGGGTCCGTATTTCCCATATTTAGAATTTAGTATATGATTTGGATTATTTGGAATTTGGTATATGATTTGGATTATTTAGAATTTGGTATATGATTTGGTTAATTTGGAATTTGGTATATGATTTGGATTACTTAGAATTTGGTATATAATTTGGATTATTTGTCCCGGAGTATACTGTCCTCTATGGTCCACTATAAAATCTAAAGTGAAACTGTTTGTTGTAGCAACCATGTATTATGGGATACAAGAAGTGCTACATAGATAGTAATTCACTACAAGACTTGAGACATGAGACCTGAACATGATACTTGAACATGATACATACTTGCTTGATACTTGACTACATGATACATGAGACGTGATACTTGGGGTTTGATATTTGATACATGTTACATGATTACCTGTTACTTGATACTTGACTACATGATACATGAGACGTGATACTTGGGGTTTGATATTTGGTACATGTTACAAGATTACCTGTTACCTAATTATCCTGATTACCTGATACTCGATACATGTTTACCTGTTTACCTCTTGACCTGTTTACCTGACACTTGACACATGTTACCTGTACCTGTTAGTATACCATGTTGCTAGTTAGTTTTTTCATGTACTTGTGTCCTATATTATTTGTGACTCGTGAATTGCAATTGACGGGTACTTGTATTTTCTCTTTTTCTCTTTCATGCATTCGTTGAATTGCAGATTTTGGAGGACAGGTTCCAGATAGTATCCGAGACATGAAGTATTAGTGCTACATTTTATTATATTATTTCTTATATCTTGCTTGAACAATAATTGTATTTTGAGACTTGGATTTATTCTTGTATTTGGGCAATGTGATCCAGGATTATTTGTGTATTTCAGATCATGACTATTTGAGATTAATATATTTTATTTCAGGTATTCTTGTTGGTATTTGGTTCATATGTGCATGTGGTTGACTTTTTCTGGCTTCCGACTCTGATTATATTGTGATATGTTGTAAAGATTCTTGAATAGCTTATGGATGATGAAAATCATTCGCTGGGCTTTTGTCGCGTATCCGTATTCCGTATTCTCTTTTGGGAAGCGGGGCGTGACATATCATAAGTCAATATGGAACATTTCTAACAAGTTTCATAATTTTTGAATACAAACTGTTATCTCTTTAAATTACGATTTGCTGCTCTAGTTGGGAAACAATATATAGACAGTCTTAAATTTACATATTATTTCAATTCGTCATAACTTGTGTACGCTTGGATTTTTGAGTTAAATTTTGGATATGTACTGACTACATGTGTCTAGATCATGTTCACCAAATTTCATTAGATTTCGAGATGTTTGTGATTTTTAAAGGAGTTTTTAGTACACACTGGTTAACAGTCCTATAAATTTTGTGATTTTTAATGCATCGCTGTATGAGGCCTTTTTCATCACTAAGTTGGCTTATTTTGAGAATGTTTCCAATTGAAGAAGCAAAGTAGATTTCAAGACTTTTCTGTAGAATCTAAAATCATGGATTTTCAGTAAGTAGGTGATTAATTATGATTTTCGCAAGTTGCACCAGTGATATGTTGAATGAATTAGCTTACTGGTTTGAGTGTGTTACGCTATCCTCATACTAGAGCTTTATTATGGACTTAGAAAGTAGTTTCATTTGCTTGTGATTCATGTTTGATCATGCTTTAAGTTGGACTTGTTAGTGTCTACTAAATTGAAGTGTGAATAGCTATATACATTAGCTTGTTTAGGGTAATAGTTTTCACCTTAGGACTATCAATCCATTTGACTCTTGATAATTAGTAACCTTATCACCTCGAGATGCTATGGATAAGAAATTTTCTCGTGCGCTGTCGGATTTTAACCATGGAAGGCTGTTTGCGGGCCAGAAACATGGCCGAGATCCAAGCTAGAGGTGATGACGATTGACGAAGATCGATTCACCAATGTCATATGATTTGTTAAGTCAAGATGAGTTTCACTTGGGAACATTATGAAAAGGCTACGGTAATTAACTTGTAAGTAATTGACCCAATTTCACTAAATACGTGTCCATAATAGATGTTAGTTATTTTCACTAAAACATGGATAGGATTGATGCACTAGGTAATAATATCATGTCAATTAGAAATACTCTATGTATTGTTAGGACAGGAACTAGTCGGGTAGTTGTACTCGCCTCTCAAAGGGACACGTGCGGTGTCTTCCCACTTGTTTGGGAGCACGGGATGCATAGTCTTGTCTGTTAATTACTGAAGTATTGTGATAAGAATGGGAGGTTCTCACGTTGGAAGTAGGGAATGGACCCTACCTGTAACCTCTGTTTCCGATTTTTTGGGATTTTTTTTGTAATTCATTTCTCTTCTCATTCCTGTATTCTGATTTAATTACTAATAATCTTGTTGTTCTCTTCAACCCAATTGTATTCTTTCAGCCAGTTAATTCTTATGTTGAACCCTTTGATTTTTGTGCACTATATTTTATTCTATTGTGTTTGGGTATTCAATTAATCGATTATTTTTATTTGCTTCTTGTTAGAGCCAAACCCGTCAACCCAACCCCGCTAACCCACAAACCCTTCATATCTCCACTAACAGCATAATCCCGACTAATTCTAACCGTCCTCATGTTTATGGCCATCTATTACTCTCCCCATAACATCCTTAATTAATCATAATCTCTATTAATTAACCCTAATAATTAAATCTAACCCTAATCTGTCTTCATCAGCTGCTAACCCTTTCCTCTTTCTCCTTTGACTTCATCTTCTTCCACCACCGCAACCAATCACCACCTCAACCCATCCCGAGCTCGCTCTCTGCAACCATCGCCAACCTTGCGACATCCCCCTCGCCTTGTTGCACTCCACCGCAGGCCCCCAAGCCCCTCCTCTTCACTCCCCCTGCAATCACCCCTGCCGCTCGACTACCCCAGTTTTCACCACCGTCGCTACACCACCGAAGCCACCTTCTCCATCGACCACCGCCTTGCTACTGACCACCGCTTTCTGTGCACCACCGCTCACTGTCATCTCCACTGATTACTCCCGATCTCTTTCCCTTTACCTTGTTGCTGCAACACTACACTCGTTGGCCGAATGCACTCCTCTCTACCAACACCCGCGAACACCTGCGACCTCCATCTCATTGCTGCCTTGCCACCCCGTGGTCACATCTCGCTGCCTCCATCATTTCCACCATCCTGAATGCCACCCTCATCACGAGCACTCCTAACCCTCACCCCTCGACTGCTTGCCTCCCACAACCTGCAGCCCACACCCGAGCTCTCCTTGGCTGCACTTCGACCATCGCGGTCCCTCCACTGTTGTCAACCACCATCGACGACCACTTGTTTCTCAACTACCAACTGCACCATCGCGGCACCCCGCAGCTAGCCCCCGCCTACAGCGACCCCAAACTCGACATCCTTCACTGCCATTCTCGTGCTGTCTTGACATTTTATTCGCTGTTGCTCTTGTCGTGAGTCGTCGCGGCTTTCGTTCCATCGTATCTTCAATAAGGTAAATTCCTCTTGAGCCAACTATTTATTCTAGTTCAAGAATTATTTGATCTCCGCAAGTAATTCCCATTTTAATTATTGTATTTTATTTTCTTGATACCTCTCAAAGAAGCTATTATGGATTTATTGACGAAACCAAGTAGTAGTTTTCTTTTCGTGTTATTCCCTTGACTCAAACCTAAGTCTTTTTATACATTTTCATATGCATACACTTCATGAATACAAACTAGAAACATGTTATATAGAAGAATGATGATTTGAATGCTTTTCGATTGGATATGATGTTATAACTAGATTCATGAATTTAATGGTATGTTAATAATAATATTGTCTTGGTAACAGTAGAATTACACCATAATGATTTAGTGTCACGCCTCGCTTTCCAAAAATACGGAATACGAGTACGTGATATTGGCCCAGCGAATGACTAACGTCACCCATAAGCTGTTTATCCGATCAACTCAACAATATAATCAACACAGAATAATTGCACAGACAATAATAATAATCTCATGAACAATAATACTTGAAAGAAGCAATATATAATATCCAAGTACAATAATAATATCCAACGTCTGGAATAATAATAAAATCCGGGACATAAGCCCAAAACAATAATAATCCAATTCAAAATAATAACAAGTCTCAATACATTAAGTTTATTAAAGCGATAAAAAATTTAAAAGCAGAAATCTTCAGAATATTTGTTCTCCAATTCCAGTAGGAATTTCTCCTTCATTACCTGTATACACTTCATCTAAAACGAGGAGAAAGTTTGTCCTTATAGCAAGTCATGGACAGAAAGTAGAGAAAGTAGGGAACAATAGAATAATGGTATAACAATGAATTAATGGATCAATAAGAATCAAAAACATGGCACGATAGTAATAATCATTAACATGGTAATCAATGCAATGGTGTAACGGTGAATCAATATTTGGTAATAATCAACGGTTAATATCAATAACACTTAAACAATATTGGATACAAATAAGAATAATGATGAACAATATGCAATGTCGGTGATGTGTCGATCCTTATGTCTATTAATCATTTTAACTCTTAACTAATGCATGTACTACTGTGTCCCATGTGTGTCGTACCACAGGTTCGATGCATACAATCAATTTCGTTTAGACTAAGTTGGTAGACTCTATAGTTCATATACTGGGTATGATGACGATAACAATATAACACGGGCCAAGGTGCAGTTTCTTGCACAATGACGATATCAATAATAACACGGGCCAAGGTGCAATTTCTTACACAATGACGATATCAATAATAATACGAGCTAAGGTGCAATTTCTTACACAATGACGATATCAATAATAACACGGGCCATCATCTGAGTACAGTCCCTATATCATCAACTACTCCAGTCAATCCCTTAAACCCAGGCTTGTTATTTATTTATCAATGCACCAATACCATATGCAACTAAGACATGACATGAACAATAGTATCAATCGGGAACCAATAGAGTGATAACATGGATAGGACGACTAGAATGGTGATAATATCTCATTGGAACATGCAAAGCAACATACATTCATTAATTCATGCAATATTACGATATAGGAATAATTAATTCATTAAAAAGTAGTGTCCAAAATTCTGGACAGCAAGAGCAACCTGTACAAAAATACAGTTCCTGCTAACTCAGAAACCGAAAGTTGAATCCGTCAGAAAATCTGGAAACTAGAATTCCACATGGTTCCAACGCATACTTAAAGATCAAATTCCGACAACAGTAGCTAGGTCAAACACATGTTTCTTTATAGGTTTTATGTTCACGCAGAAATTCGATATCTTGTTGTTTTAATTTTTGAATCAGCAAAAACTAATATTAAATTCAGTAAAAATATTTTTTGGACTCCTAAACATGTTAAGCAACAATCTGAAAATTTCCATAGCAAAATTTTATCATCTGATCAGCCTTTTTACTATTTAAACATGAAAGGTACGAGAATCTGAAAATCTGAAAGTAAAAAACACAGCTACAGTAAAACGGACATAACTTTTGCTACAAAACTTGAAGTTTGAAAATTCAAGATGATCTGGAAACTAGAAAGATAAGGCTACAATTCATATTCAGAGAATATTTCATTTTGAGGTCGTTTACTAGTTCGAAAACAGAGGTCAATGTTCAGGTCAGCAAGCATATACAGTTTTTAGGGTATTTTTCTTGAAAATAAATTAATTAAACATGATGAGTATCAATTCTTTAGTCAACAAATTATGCAATCAACATGATGGGTATCAAAACATGATAAATATAATTAGAACATGCTCATACATCAATTTATCATCAATCAATCATCAATCAATCCAACAACATACAACCTAGCAATTGTCTTTTTGTGTGTCAATTATATGAACAACCCTAGTATCAATTCTATATGTGCTCATGAAAGATCCAAACTTTAGAGTCAAAAGTGGCACGATGTCAAGAATATTGGGGTTAGCTCGTGTAAACTCTTAATAGACCCAACGAATAGATGAACAATGGATAATACGATAACAAAGAGATCTGCTTGCAAGAATTTCAATAACTTGAATTTGATACAATTAACAATTCAAGAGGACAGTGACTTGCCTGTTAGACGGTGAAAACGAATACCAAGAATAACGGGATAAGAATTCCGAAGCAATGAACCCACTGTAACCCCTATTTCCGATTATACGGATTTCCATTTCTTTTCTTTTCTCCATGTATTCTTGTATTTCAATTCCGTATAGATTCTTCCGGATGCATTTAAATCATTTTGAATCTCCTATTGAAACCCAAATTTACATTCCAAACTAGAATCTTGTCCCTCTTCTTTTTATTTATCTATTTTGAAGCCTAAGTTAATCCATACTATCATTTATTAATTATTTTGAATTCATTTGAAGCCCAAAGTGTAGCCCATATCTTGTTGAATTTTAGCCCAAATTCAATCCCATCTCCTATTAGACTCTAACCCTAAACCCAAAACCACAAACCCATACACACACCTGTATATAAATTTTTTCACATTTTCCCACTCTGCACAATCCCCCGTATCCCCATATTCCCCACTATCTCGTAACTACCCCCCTAAATCAATATTACATTATTATTTTTATTAAACCCTTTACCTTCGTTACTCCCTCTCTCTCCTGTAACTTCCCAAAACAGAACCCCTACCCCCTTCTTCGACTTCTTCTTCCTCCTTCTCCCCAAACCGCAACAGAACCCATCTTCGACGCCCTCTCCTCATCGAACCTCCGAACCCCTCGTTTTGCCGTCGTCTTCAACCTCCGAATGCTCGTCTCCCTGCTCCTCCTCCCACTCGCGCCCCACAACCAAGCGTGCTCACCTTCGAGCCCTCTCCTCAAGCTCGTCGACAGCCGCAACCCATCTCATGCAGCTCGTCGTCCACCCCATCGACAGCTCCTCCTTAGATCGCCGCTCGACTGACACCTTCAACTTCGCCTTCAACCTCTACTCCTCACCATTGCAGAAATCCTCGCGCTCCATCGTCTTCCTCCGACAGCCATTCCCTGCACCGTCGAGCCCCTCGCCGCCAGCATCGTGAGACCCATCGACTTCGTCGCAGACCCTCCCCATCGTTCTCTTCGTCGCCATCCAAGTCGAGAGCAGTCCATCATCCCCTCCCCTGTTTTTGAGCGAGAACAGAGAGCGCTCACGATGGGGCCCTCGTCGCTGCAGTTACTTCCCAACCGTAGCGCTCCGCTGCTCATCATCATTGACTTCGTTGGTGCTATCGCTAGCCACCATCGCAGCCGTCGTCATATTTCCCACCGATATCTCTCTCTCTGCCGAAAGGAAGAAGAAGAAGTGGGATTGGCCGGCCCTGCTGTTTGCTGTTTTGGCGCAACAGATCCTGGCTTGCTGTCCCCTGTTTGGATCCCAATCCGGTGTGAGGAGGAGGGAATTGGTTGGCTGCTTCCGGTGTTTCGTGTTTTGGCTCTTCAGATATGGATTTGGTGTTCGCTATTTTGCCCCGATCCGCTGTGTGTGTAGGATATTTAAATGTTGCTGTTACTATTTGTGTCTTCTCGCACGGTCTTCGCACGTGCTTTTGGGATTGCTCCCCAGGATTCTGATCCCGTTATTTCTTATTCGCATCCGAACCGTCTACAAAAAGGTAAGTCCACTTGAACTCATTTAATTTTTCTAGTTCAAGTTTATTGACCTCCCGCAAGTAGTTCCCTTCAATTATCTTAAATTTGCCTTGTGTCCTTTCCGTTGGGAGTATCGAGGGTTTACACGAGCTAGCTCGATGTACTCTTGACATCATATTATTATCTATTGACTCAAACCCAAGCCTATATACACACATGACATGAATAAAATGACTAGAACTTGCATATGAGAAAAATACCTTGTGATCAAATACATGTGGATTAATTGAGATCTTGTGACTTAAACTATAACATGATAAATTAACTTGTACTCTTTAAAATCCATTCTAATTGATGTACATTAGTGTGATACATTTCATGATACAATAGCATGATGATTATCGACTTTGATGAACATATATGCGATGGCATTTTATAAATTCATGTTGCCTGTTCTGTTTTGCACAGAGGTTTCGACCCTGTTACCATAAGAATTAACACAAACGTACTGAATATAAATTGTAGCCCTAAGTGTCTAGTTGCTGATAACATCCTGGAACTTCGAATTCTGAATTGTAGTTCATAAGTTATCGCTATTTTAGTGTTACTGTGTCGGTTGTTTCAGATTTACTACTTCATGTATATTATTGTGCAATGCATCATGTTGCTGCATTCGTATCATCCCCTTGACACTCTAATACACCCTTGCATGGACATGAATGACTTAATAATAAAATACTAAACAAGCCGGGGTTAATAAGGATTGACCTAGTAGTGGATAGTCTCAGAAAATGTACTCGGGAGGGTCCTCTTGTTATATGGAATATTGACATGGAAGGTGGAGAATTACTTGTGAAGACGTGAACTTGTTATCTTGTTATCTTGTTATCGTGATATACCGAGTACACGCTCTGTAGATCCCACCACGAAGTCTAAAACGTACACTGTTTTGCATGACCGAACCAGTTGTATGGGACGCAGTAGTACGTGTACTAGATAGGAAAAACAACATGCTAATAAATCTAAGTTGACACGTATATACTTGATCGTGACCATTGTTTATTGATACCGTTATTGCTTTTGTAATTTGACCTTGATTCATATTCCTTGATGAACCTTGTTCCTTTACTCTCTGCTTTTCACTACTTGCTGTCCGTACTTGCTCTAAGGACAAATTCTTCTTTCTTTTTAGATGAACAACTACAGGTGCACAAGAAGAATCGCCAGAAGGCATTGGTGAGCAGTTCTTCTACGATTGGAGCAGGAGCTTTCAAGAAGGTATTTGTTGTTTATTTCCAGCTGTTGGTTATTAAATTAAACTATTGCATGTTTAGTCTAAGTATTTGTTTATGTGATTATTTATTTATGTGCGGTTGTAATTATTTCCTTGTTATGTTGTTGAGTTAAGACTGGTACAGCTTATGGATGATATGAGTTGGCGTACTTATATCATTCGCTGGGCCTCAGTTACATGCCTGTGTTCCCGTATTCTGGGAAGCGGGGCATGACACCCACGAACTAGCAAATCCATAAAATAGCACGTGCAATATACGTGCAATAAAGAGTCAAATCAATACAGCACCCAAAGAGACAAAACAACTCAGCACACAAAGAGACAACAGCGACTGCAACAGCTACAACCCAGCCAAGGGGGCTGGCGGCATCGCTGGTCGAGCAGCAAGGGGCGGCGACTGGAGTCGACGTCGACACAGTGGCGACGGCAGCGTCGCAGTGGCGGCGCGACGGAACAGGGAGGAGGAGGAATGGGGTTTGGGTTCTTGGGTTTTGTTGGTCATCGACGAGAGTGGAAGGGAGGAGCAGGGGGGTTCGCTGTATTGGTGTGCTGGCGGCGCTAGGGGAGGGTCGCCGGAGGTGTGGCGACAGGAGGGGGTCGCCGGAGCACGAGGGTGGCTGGAGCTGGCCGTGGAAGACGACGGGAAGGGGTTTCGTTGGGTTTGGGCGGGAAACAGTGGAGAGAGAGAACAATGAGTAGAGAGAGAGAGAGAGAGGAGAGAGAATATAAGTTTTCAAAATTGTGCAATTTTTAGGGTTTGCATTAGGGTTGTATTTATAGGGTACAATAAGGGTATTGGGTTAGTGGTTTAGAGTCCAATAATAGCAGATTTGGATTAAGAACAAATGAAATTGGGTTTAAGGTTCAATTAAGAGATAGATCCAAATCAGTAGGGTTCAAATAAAAATACGCACAATAACAAGAGAACAAGAGGATCGACAAGAATGGCTCAAACAAGAAGAACGGGAATTTTCATGAACGAAAATTTAATAAAAAGTAAATAATTGAGAAAGAAAATAGGGTATTTAAAATATTCGTGTATATATATATATACATGCATTGAATCAAACAGTGAAATGCATATAAAATGGAGCATGCATATAAAATGGAGCATGTTCGGGCTCAAAACATAATAATAATACAATAATAATAATAATAACGATAAAAATAATAATACCAATAACAATAAGAATAAAAATAACAACAACAATAAAAATAACGACGACGACGACGGTGACGATGACGACAACAACAACAATAATAATAATAATAATAAAAGTAATAATAAGAATACTAGTAATAATTATAACAATAATAACACTAATAATACTAACAAATAATGATATGCATCAAAATAGGATCTAAGTTTAACAAATTTATTAAAATCCGAAAATTAATAATATAAATAGTCGATCAATTAGGGATGGAAAATAAGTTCAAATATACCATCATTCAAAATGAATAAAATCTCGATTAGAAAACACTTTAATACAAGATCCGAAAAGAACTTAGCACAATATAAATTTATAAAAAAAATTATAGAAAATATACGGAAAATACTAATTATCGGAAATGGGGGTTACATTTAGTATAATTTCCTGTTAATTATTTTCCATGGAGTTATATACTTTTGTATCTCGTTTGTTGCTAATTATTAAAATCAACTTGCTGGCATGTTTCTTATCCCATGTTGTGCTGATTTTTTGACCGAGTTGCTATTATAATTAACTAGAACTTTATCAATGACATTTGTAGCCCTCTGAACCTATTTTTCAGAACTTCTTACTGACCTAAATTCAAATTTTTAGAATGCATATTATCACATTTTTAGTACTGTTAGGTTTTAAACTTCAGATTCCTGTTTAGAAGCACATCGACATGTTTTACCAATTTAAAATAAATGTTAACAGTAGAATCCTGGCATGAAATTTACTAGGATGTTGCTAGACATGATTATGAATGTGTTTATAATTTTTAATAGATTAATTGATGAATTTTCAGTCTCCATTTTCATGCAAGAACATGACCCTAGGTTGCTGCCGGAACTCTAAACCTGTAAAGAATATACATTTTTATTTTGTTTTTGTAATCAAAACATGTCGTGTGAATATGTGTTGGAACTGGCAGGGAGTCTAGTTTTTAGAACCCTTGACAGAATCTGATAAACTTTTCTGTAGCAGTGGGAAAGTTAGTTGTAACCCATGTTTTCCCAAAAAATGTGTTTTCCGTATATTTTTGAATTTTTGATTTTTGTAAATTGTTTTTTTATGATTTTTATATTGGAATACAATTCTTATTTTTGTTATTATTACTCTTATTATTATTACTACTGTTATTATTGTTATTATTATTATTATTAATTTTGACTGGTTATTGAAAATCCATTTCTATGTGCTAATTATATTTGTATCTATTTTAAATAAAATCTATTTTTGTAATGCAAATTACATTTTTATTATAAACAATATTTGTATTGTTTAATTTATTTTTCTATTGAATTTTCAAAACCCATTTATATTTTTGCCCAAACCCTATATCCTATTTTTAATAAAACCCTATAACCCCATTGCCCCATTTAGTCCAAACCCAATTACCCATTACTTTACCCAAACCCTGTTTAAACATCCATCTAACTACCAAACCCTATTTTTTATTTATATCCATTAACCCAATATAAAAACCCATACCCATTAGTATTTTACCGAAACCCATTTACCTACATGATCAGAAACCCTAAAAACCCAACACATATATAACCCATGTTCTCAAACTTGTTCATCTTCCTATACTTCCCCGATCCGCTTGTTCATCTTCTCCTTACCTTCCCGCTGCTTCTTTCCCTCTCCGGCATGCCCCTCAGTCACGCCAGCCCCGGCCAACTTCTCGGCACGCCTTCATGTCGCACCTCCGAGCCTCTCCCCCGTGTCCCTATGCCGTCCTCCACCTGCGTCGTGCCACCTCAGCGACAGTGCGCTCCCCCCGTTGTGCCCCTCACCCCGACGCCACCCACTGCATTCGCGCAGCCAGCAGCCCCGACCGACGCATGCAGCTTCCCTGCGTCGCATTTGTAATGCCCCGTCCCAATACTCAGACAATTTTAATATTTTAGAAGACAAATTAGATACTATGTAGTACAACTGCCCACCACAGGCTGCCTCTCAAAAGGTGGTTAACCAATTAGGTGACTCTTGATCATAGGAAATTTTATTTATACTCAAATTAGTTTTTGTATACTTCCCATGTGGGACTATATTTCTCAAATCCTTCTCAAATTCTCAAATCCCGCGCAGACCAGTCGACTGCTCAAACCACCAGTCGACTGTTCGCTCAAGATCTGGGGTATTACATACACCCCACCTTTAGAAATCAGTGTCCTCACTGAGTACGGGACACACATCTAGTGTAGGATCTGCCTTTCTAGCCGTTGTAGAATAGTCCTCGATCCCACGAAATGTGTAGAAACACCCGGTACATACAAATGCACCCTGCCTATCCGGAGAATCATCTCCCTGCCGTGAACTAGATCATAGGCCCTCTTCTACACTCGGTGTCGAAAGTCGGCTCTGATACCATCTGTAACGCCCCGCCCCAATACTCAGACAATTTTAATATTTTTAGAAGACAAATTAGATACTATGTAGTACAACTGCCCACCACATGCTGCCTCTCAAAAGGTGGTTAACCAATTAGGTGACTCTTGATCATAGGCAAATAATATTTATACTCAAATTAGTTTTTGTATACTTCCCATGTGGGACTAAATTTCTCAAATCCTTCTCAAATCCATCTCAAATCTCTCAAATTCTGAATACGCAGACCATTCGACTGCTCAAACCACCAATCGAATGTTCGCTTAAGATCTGGGGTATTACATACACCCCACCTTTAGAAATCAGCGTCCTCGCTGAGTACGGGACACACATCTAGTGTAGGATCCGCCTTTATAGCTGTTGTAGAATAGTTCTCGATCCCACGAAATGTGTAGAAACACCCGGTACATACAAATGCACCCTGCCTATCTGGAGAATCATCTCCCTGCCGTGAACTAGATCATAGGCCCTCTTCTACACTCGGTGTCGAAAGTCGGCTCTGATACCATTTGTAACGCCCCGTCCCAATACTCAGACAATTTTAATATTTTTAGAAGATAAATTAGATACTATGTAGTACAACTGCCTACCATAGGCTGCCTCTCAAAAGGTGGTTAACCAATTAGGTGACTCTTGATCATAGGCAATTATATTTATACTCAAATTAGTTTTTGTATACTTCCCATGTGGGACTATATTTCTCAAATCCTTCTCAAATCCTCAAATCCTGCGCAGACCAGTTGACTGCTCAAACCACCAATCGACTGTTCGCTCAAGATCTGGGGTATTACATACACCCCACCTTTAGAAATCAGCGTCCTCGCTGAGTACGGGACACACATCTAGTGTAGGATCTGCCTTTCTAGCCGTTGTAAAATAGTCCTCGATCCCACAAAATGTGTAGAAACACCCGGTACATACAAATGCACCCTGCCTATCCGGAGAATCATCTCCTGCCGTGAACTAGATCATAGGCCCTCTTCTACACTCGGTGTCGAAAGTCGGCTCTGATACCATCTGTAACGCCCCGCCCCAATACTCAGACAATTTTAATATTTTTAGAAGACAAATTAGATACTATGTAGTACAACTGCCCACCACAGGCTGCCTCTCAAAAGGTGGTTAACCAATTAGGTGACTCTTGATCATAGGCAAATAGTATTTATACTCAAATTAGTTTTTGTATACTTTCCATGTGGGACTAAATTTCTCAAATCCTTCTCAAATCCATCTCAAATCTCTCAAATTCCGAATACGCAGACCAGTCAACTGCTCAAACCACCAGTTGACTGTTCGCTCAAGATCTGGGGTATTACATCGAGACAGGACAACAAACAGTCCTGGAACGCATCCATTGGACTAAGCAGACCAAGAGCATATACTCATGTTTCCCAAGTTCCATCACATCTCTACTAGTGCATGTCCTTAAGTTGGTTATTGTTAAAACACAAAAATCCTCATCTCTAGAGTTAGTGTATTCTGCCGGACTTAAATACTCAACAACAACCCCAAGACCCAACTGGTCTAAATCAACAAATCTCAACTCCGGTTCACAGGACTCCCACTCAACTTCCAGAGATATCTCAAGACCAAAACTCACAAATCCATCGTCAAAACGATCATATGAAAAAACTTTTCCAATCAACAAAACCCAAATCTTTTATAAAATTTCGGAATCCAAATAAATATTAAATCCATTGAATAACTAAAAACCATATTTTTAAGTTGTAGAACACCAGAAACATCAACTCCTTTGAAAACACGTATAGCCCAATAAGGTCCAAAAGAATACATTTAAAGTTCCCACATAAATCTCTATAAAACATTTAAATCTTTAGTAAAATATCTTTTGAAATAATATAATATTAAAGGAACAATCATTCGAAAGAAACGTCAGAAAACTGAAGAAAACATCAATAAGAGTAGTAACAGTCGACTGTAAACAGCAGTCGGTCGATTGTCCAGAGCGAAAACCCAACACTTCAAGAAATATAATTCTAAGTAGTAGCAGTGACTGTAAAAAGTCATTTGTAGACTGTCCAGAGTGAAAATCCAAAACTTCGAGAAAACATCCAAACAGAGTAGAGACAGTCGACTGTAAAAATGGGCCAGTCGATTGTTCCTTGCAAAATTTCAAGAAAACGAGAAAACGCAGCAGCCAGGTAGCGACGGTCGACTGTAAAATTCACTCGGTCGACTGTTGACCTGTAGACTGCAGTTTTTAGTTGTGCACTTTTCAACCGGTATGGAGTTTTACTTTATGAAAACGAATTCTGTAAAAAGCATATTTCTAATATGATCAAATACAACTTATAGGATATACAAGGATCCATAAAAACCAATCAAAACCACTTGAATTAATAAAAATAACATTTTGTTGATTTTCTTTAAATAGAAAACGAATTTGTACATATATCAAAAGTAGAGTTTTTAGAAATCAATCATACATTAAAATAACTTTATTTTATATTCCAAACCATATTAATACCAAAATAAGTTTGGATATAGTCAAATTCTTCGAAAACACATAAAGACTTAATTTCTTCAAAAGCAATGAAATACGATCTTCATGAAAAAATGTTGGTGCATATTTGTGCCCCAAAGAAAACTTCACAAATCCATCAATTAGAAATCACGACATATCCAGATTTAATCTTAGTATTTGAGAAATTCAAAACCAAATAAAAATTTCATAAATCACCAAAATCCCCAATTTAGTTGTATTATATCAAATCCAATTCGATTTATCACAAATCTAATTCTCAAGACATGATCTCTTAATTCATTAGTCCTCCTCAAACTTCCTCAAACTTAATCACCATGATTTACTCAAGAACATAAACAAATTTAACATTTCCATGATCAAGTTGCGTTCATCCAAACTCAATAATAACAAAAATCTCATCTTTAAATCAAATTATGCATAACATCCACCATACTCAAACAAATTAGTGCAAATCCAAAGGAAATAGCCTACTTATGATTTAGATTAGGCTAAACAACAATCTCAAATCATCTACATGCAATTCTACTCATAAATAATTAGGTTTCATAAAAGATCCAATTTTAATTCATCAGTTCATCCAATCCATCATATATATTCATTCCCAAAACCTAGCATGCTTTCTAGTAGATGAAACACCACATAAAACATTCAAAGAACAAAACAAAATAAATATATCACTCACCTTGTTGAAGAAATTGAACGAAGACAAATAAAAAATAAGAAAAGTATCTCCTTCGCAAGAAATCCAAGATCTTCTCTTTAAATATCCAAGAAGTAATAATAATAAAATCCTTTGTGTTGTGCAGAAAAAAGACGGCTGCACTCCACCTTTTGAATAGGCTGGAATATAGGTTTTTAAGGTTTTGAACACATTTGCAAAAATACTCCTTTTAAAATATACCTTTGCATAAATAGATCCCATACTTGGAAACTTGATAAAAACCAATTTATTTGAGATTTAAAAACAAAAACAACCATCATAAAGTCAGCCGTCACTGTTTGAAAAAGCCAGAAAATAATTTTGCAGTTTCATCCCTTCAAATAGCAATTTTGCAAAAAGATCATCTTTTATCAAAACTTGTAAAATAAATCAAATTCATCAAAACAAAAAAAGTAAAATTTTTAACCTTGAGTTGACTAGGCATTATATCCAGCCCAAAAATCCAAAAATCTGGAGTTTTCACTCCAATTGGTAATTCTGCACAAAAGTCCCTCTTTTTGTAATATTTGCAAATAGGTCCAATAAATATCAAAAAAATCTAGAAAATTCACAAATAATATCTAATAATAAATAATGATTTTATAAAAAAAAATTTGACTTTGAACTTTCCAAGAAAACATTCGCACGTGTTTTGCACGTGTAAAAAGATAATCTTCAGAAAAGTATATATTAAATCTCCAAAAATCATTTTAATTCATTTATAAATCTTTAAAATAATATTTAAAAATATGGTTTACTAAAGCTCCCCCCTCCAGTGTTAAAGATATGCAGAGACTCACAGGGCGCCTCGCGACGATAAGGCGTTTTCTCTCCAAATCCGGAGAAAAATGTCTCCCCATTCTTCAAGGCCCTCAGGGGGGCTAAAGGGTTTGAGTGTGGGCAACAGCAACAAGAGTCTTTTGACCAGCTCAAGGCCTACTTAGTCAAACCCCCACTCTTGAGCAAGCGAAAACCCCGAGAAGTCCTCTACTTATACCTCGCTGCTTCGGAACAAATCCTCAACGCTGTTTTAGTAAGAGAAAAAGACAAGATGCAGAGGCCTATCTACTACGTGAGTAAAGTCCTCAGGGACGCTGAACTCCGTTATCTGAAGCTAGAGAAGATGGCCTATGTCTTGGTCATGGCATCCCAAAGCTCTGCCCCTACTTCCAGTCTCACTCGGTGGTCGTTCTTACCGACCAGCTGCTCAAACAAGTTCTCCAAAAGCCCAAGACTTCAGGGTACCTCAGAAGTGGTCCATCGAACTGAGCCAGCATGACAGCTACCAGCCTCGAACCGCTATCAAGGCTCAAGCCCTAGCAGAGTTCATAGTAGAGAGCACATTGCCTAATGCTAGGAAAGCGATAAAGGAACTCCCGTTCTGGATAGTGTATGTAGATGGCTCATCGTGCACCGATGGGAGTGGAGCGGGAGTCATACTGGCTTGTCCAGATGATTTCATCCTCCAATACTCGCTCCGTATCAACTTTCGGACGTTCAACAACGAGGCTGGGTATGAAGCCCTTATTGCCGGCCTGTGCATGGATCGCAAGGCCGGGGCCAAACGTATCAAGATATTTAGCGACTCGCAGCTGATGGTGAACCAGGTATCAGGGGAATATGAAGCGCGAGACAGTCTCATGGCCAAGTACTTGGCCAAAGTCAAAGAACTGATGGTCTCTTTCAAGGACGCACAGCTCTAGCGAATTCCCTGAGAAGAGAATGCGCAGGTGGATGCCCTCACAAAGCTAGCTTCCTCTTTCCTCCATGTGCTCGAACAAACTGTTTTAATAGAAGTTCTACTGCGGCCCAGCATCGAGGAAGAAGGCCCTGAGCCAATGGAGACGCTGCCCTTAGAACTCGGGGAGAATTGGATGAGGTCTCTACTCGAGTTTCTCAGAGATGGGATCCTTCCCTTAGACCCTAAAAAGGCCCAAAATATCTGAAACAGAGCCGAACGGTACACACTCATCGAGAGAGTCTTGTACAAATGCTCCTACACCTAAGTGGACGGCAGACCCTACTTGAGATGTCTTTCCCTCGACGAAGCCCAGTATGCTTTGAAAGAAGTACATGAAGGGATATGTGGTGCTTACTTAGGAGCAAGGTTCATCGCCCGCAAAATCTTGAACTATGGATACTTCTGGCCTACTCTCTTTCGCGATGCCGAACAACACGTTCGTCAATGCGGCCCTTGCCAAAAATTCTCAACAATCTGCTGCCTACCGCAAGCTTAGCTCTCATCTTTATCCAGTCCAACTCCTTTTGCAATGTGGGGAATGGACCTACTTGGGCCGTTCGCTCCAGCACCGGGCCAGCTGAAGTTCCTTATTGTGGCGATCGACTATTTCTCAAAATGGATCGAGACAGAGCCCTTAGCGATGATCACGGAGAATAGAGTGCAGCATTTCTTTTGGAAAAACATTGTCTGCCTTGTTTGTTGAGCTATGATTTACTTGCCTTGTTTGTTGCAACAAAAGACCTCATTTGTTTCGTCATTTGCTGCATCTGTGCGAACATCAACGAGGATTGAGTCAACATCTCCTTCGACAATTCTTTAATTTGCTGCTTAACCCCACTCAATATCGTCTCCAAAATTTCGTGATGCTGCTGCCAATCCAAATTTGGGCCACCACCCGATACTCATTTAGGATCTGGTGGTTCTAGTTCTTTCCAAATTTGATCCTCACCGACCAAATTTCCAATTGGATCTGAGTGCTCTGATACCAATAGATGGGTTTCTTCCATCATTTCCGCCATTGCAAGAGCACGAGAGCTCTTCTTGGCCATGAACAACAGGTAGAATGGGTAGAAATGAGATGAGAGGTTGAAGATGACAAGAATTAGAACCAAGAACAATTCAAGAATGAAGAGGAATTTGGGACACAACACACACAGTGCTCTAAATGAGCTGCTGCTCTCTTTATACTCTTACAACCCGTGCAAAGCACCTACATGGACAGACCATTTAGGTTGTTAAGCTGCGCGTCCCACCCTTTGAGATCATCACCTTTCTAATCCAATGGTTCACATTACAATCGAATCGTTAATCATTACATTTTACAAAAGAAACCCTGAACTTAATGGACTGAAATGCAAAACAGATACATTCTTCAACTTCTCCATTTGATCATCATCTTCAAGCTTGTAACTTCGACTGCAGCAACATCTGGCGTGCATCACAAACTGAACACTGCAAGAATCACAACTGCTCCCACCGCAATCCCAACTACCGCCGACGTTGATATCGACTAACTCGACGAAGAAAACGGTGAAGGCGGTGATCTCACCGAAGGCGGAGTCTTCATTGATGGCGGTGAATGCGTCACCGGCGGCGATCTCCCGCTCAGTGATGGCGGAGATGGTGTAGACAATGTTATCAGTGCTGGAGGAGACGTTGACAGCGTCACTGGCGCTGGGGGAGATGTTGACGGCATCATCGATGCTGGAGGAGATGCTGACGGCAGAGGAGCAGATGGAGTTGACGGTGGTGACGGCGGGGGCTGAAGGAGTTGACGGAGGAGGAGATAACGGAGTTGACTGTGGGGGTGACTTGGAATTCGACGGAGAGGGAGATTGTAATATCCCGGACGGATATTACATTTTATAAATTTATTTTATTGTTATTTCCGAAATTAAATTTATTTTATGCAAATTATGCAAAGATTTTCGGTATATATATATACATACACATGTGTATTGTACCAAATTAGTACATTGTGCAAATTGTGTGGTGTATATTTTTGGACAAAATACTTCTCTTTGTCATGACAAATGGCTATGTTTGGGATTAAGAGGATTAAGCTAGGGTTTAGAGTGCATGAGAGAATTAGGAGATCTCTTCTAGAAGCTCCCTTTCTCATCCACCTCACCCTAGAGCATGGCCGGCCCTTGATTCATGGAGGGGGTTTTGTGCAATTGTGTAGGTGCACTTTTGCACTCTCCCCCTTCTCTCCAACCCTATAAATACCCCTCCCTTCTTCTCTTGTCTCAATTTTACAAGAACAAAAATAAAGGGAGGAAACGAAAGAGAGAACTACTAATTAAAGAGTTTTTACTTGTAGGTTTTCTTAAAGAGATTTCATAGGAGCTAAGGGGAAGGAGAAGGTTTGCTTAGGCTAGTCCTTCCAACAAGAGTTTAAGGTAGGGGCTTCTCCATTTTTGTTCTTGTTTGTTGAGTTTTGTTCTTGTGTGGTTCTTGTTCTCTTTGTTGATTTTATTCTTTTGGTTGGTTGTTCTCCTTGTGGTGTTAGATTGTGTTGTTGTTTTTATTGTTGTGTATGTTGTTCGTAATTAAACAACTTGGACTATGAATGATGGCATGAATTAATTGTCCACATGAAAGTGAATGGTAGAACCTAATAAAGAACATAAAGATTGACTCTTTTGGTTGTTGTAATTGTTGTTCTTATTATTGTTATTTTGGACTAATGAACATAAACATATGGAGGGTTGTGTATACACCCATTTTGGGTTGTAGGACTTAACATTGAACTCATAAACATATGCATATGAACATTGTATACATATCCATTTTGGGATGTAGAACTCAAACAAGAACTTTTGGCATAAGCATATGATTTTTCGCATAATAGAACTATTACATTCCCCTTGGGGTTGTAGAACTTAATAATTATTAAAAATGAGTCCTTGTTATTTATTACTCTCTAATTATTAAATAAGTAAGTAATTATTAAATAAGTAAGTCTTTATGGTCTTACTCTCTACTTTATTAAATAACAATTCCTTGCTAACTCTTAGTTTATAAAGAGATTGAAGGACTTGTAATTTATAGAAAAAATAGATTTTTGTATTATGTAGAAATGGTAGTTCATAAAGTAGTAGTAGTCATCTATGCTCAAGTATAGTAATTGATCATGCTTGTTTAGGTAAGAAATCCATGCTATTGTTAGATACCATAATTAAATTATTGTAGGTTAAAAAGAACCTAACCTTGGTGTGATTTATGTTGTGGTTTATTTTGGAGGCCATTGGTTGTAGTATGATAAAGAACCCATTCTTGGGGTTAATATATTAATAAAACTCATTTTCATTATTAAAGATCTAGTCTTACTAATTCTAGTTCATAAGAGATAAGTCTTTTAGAAATTATTGTATGTCACTTTTACATCTAAATTGTAAAAGATTAGGCTTCTTTTGTTGCTCTAGGTTGTACTCATTATCCATGCTTAAGTTGTAGCAATTTTTCATGCTTAAGTTGAAGTAAGTATCCATGCTTAGATTATTAGAAAATTTTATACCATGCTTAAATTATTGTAGGAAAGTCATATACCATGCCTAGATGTTGTAGAAAAATTATACCATGTTAGATTGTTGTAGGATTGATGCTCATGCTATATACCATGTAGGATTGTTGTAGGTTGATACTCATGCTACATACCATGCCTAGATTGTTGTAGGATTAATACTCACGCCATGTTAGATTATTGTAGGATTGATACTTATGCTATATATCATGTAAGAATGTTGAACGATGCTAAGTAGTATTACTATGTTTAGAATGTTGTAAGTTCATACTTAAAATGTATACCATGCTTTACGTTAATGCTTAAAGTAGTATACCATGTTTAAATTGTTGTAGGATTGATGTAAAATTTCATACCATGCTTAAATTGTTGTAGGGTGTGGTAGTAAGGAGCCCATGCTGAGGTTGTATACATGCTAAATTGTTGTAGGAATTGTAGTAAGAACTCATATTTATGTTCTATCCATGCTTAACTTATTGTAGGAATTATAGTAAAGACCCATGTTTACGTTGTATCCATGCTAGATTGTATAGGTTTGATATAGTAAAGAAACCCATCATGCTAGATTGTAGTAATAGATGTTCATACTTAAGTTGTATTCATGCTTAGACGGTTGTAGGTTGACGCTTGTATTATATACATGTAGCGCCCCGAATTTCTAATATAATAACTTAGAAAATATGTGGCACAATCCCAGCATCAACTTCAATGTAACAGTACACATAGCCCAAAAACACAATAATTTTATTCCAAACTTTTGTTACAATAATCATTTGTCGAAACACAGCGGAAATACAAACACCTTGAATTACAACTTGTCTTTTACAACACAAAATTTAC
This sequence comes from Hemerocallis citrina, assembly GCA_017893485.1. Classification (NCBI taxonomy): domain Eukaryota; kingdom Viridiplantae; phylum Streptophyta; class Magnoliopsida; order Asparagales; family Asphodelaceae; genus Hemerocallis; species Hemerocallis citrina. The sequence continues at coordinate 233,138,189 of CM030364.1, read as the reverse complement.
TAAATTTTTTACATAAGCTCTATTACATCAGTTTTAATCTCCAACTATCTCAAGCATCCAACCTCCAAACTCTAAGCAATTACCTGTAACACATGAGGCTAGAGATGATCCCTAACCCCCAAACTAAAGGGGTCAGCCATAAATGGTATGAGTGACATAAAATCAAACAATATAATTTAATCATAAAACATAAAGTCATCAACAACATATATTAACCACAATGATAAATGAATGAGGAATAACAAAGATGTAAAGCCTGAAAACATCATAGAATGAAAACAACAAGTGCATCTAGTCTAAGTGTCAAGTGTATGAAAACTGGAAAACACATGCATAAAACCAAGTCAAGAAAACACAAGTTCTATATGCGGACTCTCTAATGCATACTTGTCGAAGTCTATGCATCCCATTCTACATAGGTTCGGTGCAAGCCCTTAACGTCTTCACTTCATAGGGTTCAATCCCCCGCTATGCAACTAATCCTATCACGATGACTACTACGAGATAAAGATAAACTGTGAGAATTAGTCCATGCCGGATAATTCCGGAGATGGATCCCACATCTCAGGTATTTTACCTGGATAATTCCGGAGATCATCCCACATCTAGACATAGACACATCATCACATGAATACCACATGTGCGTCGCCTCGACTTTGATAATTCCGGAGACCAATCCCACATCTCAAGCAAACCACTTGGATAATTCCGGAGATGGATCCCACATCTCAGGTAATTTACCTGGATAATTCCGGAGATCATCCCACATCTCAAGAAAGTTACTTGGATAATTCCGGAGATTGAATCCCACATCTAAAGCCATACTGAGGTGCATAACTCATGTTCTCGTTCATCATATCACCACTAGTGCCTGTCCTTATTATTCGGGTTATTTAATTACTCAACGAATTTCCTAGAGTGGTGTGCCCTACCGGCCTAAAATCAAAACTGAATAACTGAAATGCCTCAAAAGGGCCTCAACAAAATAACTCAATACCGGTATACTAGGGTCACACTTTTCTAGAGACTCAACTCAAATATCAAAACAAAAGTTCCATTAACAAGTGGTTCAACTAAAAGTCCCAAATGAAATACTTAACTGAATATTCTCGAAGTCAAATGCTTAATTAGATACTGAACTGAATGTCAAGTATATACTAAATTATTTGAAGAGCCAATCATTCGAAATGGCACTAAAGTTTACAAAGATCCTTCAGTATCAGTCGACTTATACTGTAGTAAGTCGACTGTCCAGAGGACGAATTCCCAAAATTTAACAAAAATATACTAAGTCATATAACAGTCGACTTAAAGGAGGGTCAGTCGACTTACCCGAGGTAATTTCCGATAACCTTCTCAAAATTATTCTAAGTATACAAGTCGACTTAAAGGGAACATAGGTCGACTGTCCAGAAGGACTAATAATTCTTACAAAAATAATTTCCTCAGTGGACCAGTCGACTGCCTATGAGCTAGGTCGACTGTCCAGAACGGCTTTTTCAAAGATTCTAAAAACACAATAGCAGGCTCGTGCCAGTCGACTGCACGGTAGGCCAGTCGACTGTCGGCCTACAGATATCAAAATTAGGCCTGATTAAAATAATCAAAACTGAGGTTTTCTATCGATTCATTGTTCAAGGAAAATAGTCCGTATTCAGGCAAAAAGATCTTCATTAAGGATATAATACTCCAAACCTCAAATATGTCAAAACCCAAGTTTTCATGTTCTAGATCACTAATTCCTTCATTAAGGTTTCTCAAGATTAAAATTCTTTCACAACTCTAAATCAAATCTGATTTACAATATATATAATAGATCCAGGTGTTCCTCATCTGATCAAAATCATACTCAAATCTTATTAATATGGTGTTATGAACAAGATCTACTAATCATTCTTAAATTTCTCAACATGGTATAAACAACAATCATTTATTCATATGAATCATACCATAATACAAGATCTATATCATTCACAACTTCAAATCTAACATCATTACCACTCGCATACATAGATCAACAACAAAATAAATTCATGTCGTTCACAAACAAAACAACACTCACGAAGTCATTCACAAATCAAAACAAACAAACCAAGTACTCACCTTTTAGTTGGGAAAAGTCCACGAAAAGTTTCTCCTTTTTGCTAGATCCAAAAATCGCCTTTCTCCACCAAAATAAGATCTCAAAATTCTGTATTATCAGTAAATGACGGCTGGAGAAAAACTATTTAAACAATCCGGAAATAGGTTTTAGGGTTTCACCCATTTTTGCAAAATAATCCTTTTCCAAAATACAATTTACATATATAGGTCATTCTTTGGAAATTCCATCAAAACTCATTTAAATTTGGATTTAAAAGAAAATATCAACTCTAAATCTCAATCAATACTGTTCAAACGTCCAGAATGCACATTTTGCACTTTAACCCCTAAAAATGTCAAATTTGCAAAAAGGTCCTTCTTTTCTCAAAAATTGCAAATAGTTCCAATTAATTTCAGGAAAATCTGGAAAAATACCAAATAAATCCCAAATATTAAATAATGATTTTTCATAAAGAAAACTTAACTTTCAAACTTCTCAAAGGTCATTTGCACGTGTTCTACACGTGTACAAAAGATAATTTTTCTGAAAATATCCATTAAATTTCCAAAAATAAATTTAAATTCATTTTTCAAATATAAAAATAATATTTGAAAATACGGGGTTCTACATCACTCCCTCCTTAGAAGTGTTCTGTCCTCAGAACTACTGCTAACGGGGTCCAAACAAACACATCAAGAAGGAATGAAAACTTATGGATAGGGACATAATTTTAAAGAAATACAATCACACAAGGGAATGCATTTCAACAAAAGATGTACAACATATAGATGAAACACCATCATGCAAAGAATTCAGAAAAATCAAGCTTCCGCTGCGCAACTCTGATAACTGCCACCGGAAGCCATGCTGCAACAACTACTGAACTCCTGCATCCAACTCTGATCTTCTACCTTTGTTCCAAGAATCAGTGGCCACTCCCTCCTTAGAAAGGACATGACTACGGATAGCCACCTCAAGACCTTGCTTGGAACACCTAAGCTCCATACTAAGACTAACAAGAATTTGGGTGATACAATTTTATGTAAGAAAACAGTATCAAATAAAACTTTGTCTTTATTCCATTAATCCAAATAAATCTTGTTACATGAAGAAAAATATTCAATCTTCAATTATTCCAAATAAAAGTTTTATTTAATACAAAAGAATGAATTTCCAAGTTCTTGCACACACGAGTCATGATCCTGAGTATCCTCATCAGTCAATGCAGACTCTCGTCCCTCTTCAGATCCTTGCCCTTTCCGGCACCATCTTTCTCCCGCTGCGGACAGTTTGATCGAATATGCCCTTCATGATCACAACGATAACACGTCTTCCCAGGTTTGGTGCATGTTGCTCGTTGATGTCCTGTCTCTCCACAATTGAAACAGGTTTGCTTCGCTAACCTCGGACACGTTGACCGGTAATGACCTGCCTTCCTGCAGAAATAACAAGTCACTTCCCGAGTTGCAGGTGCCTTCTGCACTGGGTTACTGGACTTGACTTGCTTCGATGGGGATTCCTTCCCTTCCTGATCTGATGCTGGCCTCCTTCTCTTGAGAGACTCGTCCTGCTTGTTGGGATCAGCGTTAATAAACACTGGTCCAATCCTATAGTTCTGATTCTGGTTCCGAATCTGCGCCAAATTAGCTGCCATCAGCGCATCCAGAGTCTGATACACCTTGGCGAATTCAGCCTCAAGATCAATTCCAGTTCCTCGAGAACTACCAGATCCATCGCCATTGTTGTCCTCGTTCATGGGTCTGGATGCAACCATACTAATCACTACAAAACGAGGGTAAAGTTAGAACATCACACACACATTTCACATTCACACCTCATGGCAAAACCTCACCCATACCCCAAACCATAATTTAGACCACATGTAGTTGATATATCCAATCTTAACACAAACATAAAATTTGGTAAATATGAGTAGAGTAAAATCAACCATACTAGTTCAAATTGCATGAAAATGTATAGTGTAATTTGTATAAATAAAATGTCATAAAGGAACTATTTTTTTACCCTTAGTTTCATTGTATCAGTAAAATTCTTGAAATATCAATTAGCAATAAGTAAGAGAAATAATCGAAAGTAAGAATGGTTCGATCAGAAAAACTTGTTAAACACATAATACTTGAATAGAGTGGACATAACGAAGTAGAAATCCCAAAAAGGACGATATTAAGAAAGAATAAAATGAAGATGTACAAAATAATTTGGGTAGTATGCAGGTTTAGAGAATCTAATGAAGATTAAGTGAAAACTAAAATATTGTTATGAATAGAGAAAATGCGAAGGAGAGCAGAAATTATACCAAGAAACCAGAAGGATCAAATTCCAAAAATAATACTAGGGAGCGAGATAAGATACGAGAGTGTATCAAACGGATTTAAAGAAATGCAGAGCAACAATGGTTTAAAAAAATTGAGTAAAACAAATCAGTAATGGGTTAAGTTTGAAAATCTCATAAAATGGTATGAACTAGTACTAAAGAATAAGACATTGATAAGTAATACACACATAAAACACTAGTGGGGTTATTATAGTAGAAATTGTTTAATGTGGGTTTGCCTCATTGATGTCCAACTGTAGACTTGCCTTCTCGACATCAAGTTGCATGTTTGCCTCCCTAACATCAGGTTGCAGATTGCCGTCTGGATATTCGGTTGCACATTTGCCTCCCCGTTATCCAGTTGCAATTTGCCTCTATTGACGTTTAGTTGCATGTTTGCCATCTCGACATCCAGTTGCAACAAAACAATGAACAAGATGATGCAATATTCCACACGCACTTAGATATTGATTGCTTAATTTAAGTACGGAAATACGTTTTGAAATTCGTGATATAAAAATAGTAGCAAAAGTAAGAAATGGAGTTGAAAGTCATCTGATGGAATATTAAAATAGAAGTATGGATTATAAATCACAATAGTACAAAATAATAGTAGTGAAAGAAATTTACAAAAGTAAGAAGAAATGGATTGAAATACATGCCTAAGCACAAACACAAAATAATGGAGAATATAGTGTTGAAAAATCCAAGTATATATATAATAATTTGAAAGTAAATATGCAAAACAAAATTTATAGTATAGCAAAACAATAATGAAAGGAAGTAGAAGTAGCAATAATAACTTAACACGTAGTAATTCAAAACTTTAATGTAATATGTAGAAGTAATATCAAGTATACGAGTAACGGAAAAACTCATGAAAGTAAGATAAATATGATGTCAAGGAAGAAATGGATAGGAGTTGCAAAATAAAATATGCTTGTGAAATGCTAAAGGATGCACTATGGAATTACAACAAAGTTGCCAAATAATAACTTGGATAAAAGAATAAGAAGTAAAAACCAATAGTAAAGTCAAAGGAACAGTTTTAAAAGAAAACAAGATGATTCGTAAAAGTTTAATGTTTGCACTCATGAATAGAAATAATATAAACTCGGTTGGAGATATAGAAACAAGAAATAAATTCAGTTGCTGACAATAAAGGAAACCGAATACAAGTAAAATAAGTTGATTTCACAAAAGTCATTTAGTAAGAAAACAAATATAAAACAGTAAGAGTGATAGGATACAAGAGTGAGCACAAAATTGAGGTGCACAAAATGCACACGAGAGCGAATAATCTAATGGAAAATAATTAAATTTTATAGCTAGGAATAAATAAATAAATGAAAATTACTTTGGCGAAAATTATATAATCCAGATATTATGTACAGCGGGTAGGATAGAAAAATATATAGTAGATCATGAATATAAAAATAGAAATTATATATGTTGAAAGGGTAATACCTTACATAAATAAATATCAAATACACAAAACGAATAAAAGATGTCAAAAATAGCTAGTGAGAAAGTATTTGCTTTCTGCAAAAATAATCAATACACTTGTGATAAAGAGATTTCAATCAAGTCTAAGCATACAAACAGCTTAAATCTCATTACAGGTCTTCATGACCAAACAATCAATTCACACACATCAGATGTCCACCAGGGTACTCACACTTCTAATGTCCACCTAGGTACTCACGCTTTAGTGTCCACACCTAGGTTGGTTTTCATACTATGTATATTATTACTATTGAAGCATGCTCTGATACCAATCTGTAGCGCCCCGAATTTCTAATATAATAACTTAGAAAATACGTGGCACAATCCCAGCATCAACTTCAATGTAACAGTACACATAGCCCAAAAACACAATAATTTTATTCCAAACTTTTGTTACAATAATCATTTGTCGAAACACAGCGGAAATACAAACACCTAGAATTACAACTTTTCTTTTACAACACAAAATTTACTAAATTTTTAATATAAGCTCTATTACATCAGTTTTAATCTCCAACTATCTCAAGCATCCAACCTCCAAACTCTAAGCAATTACCTGTAACACATGAGGCTAGAGATGATCCCTAACCCCCAAACTAAAGGGGTCAGCCATAAATGGTGTGAGTGACATAAAATCAAACAATATAATTTAATCATAAAACATAAAGTCATCAACAACATATATTAACCACGATGATAAATGAATGAGGAATAACAAAGATGTAAAGCCTGAAAAACATCATAGAATGAAAACAACAAGTGCATCTAGTCTAAGTGTCAAGTGTATGAAAACTGGAAAACACATGCATAAAACCAAGTCAAGAAAACACAAGTTCTATATGCGGACTCTCTAATGCATACTTGTCGAAGTCTATGCATCCCATTCTACATAGGTTCGGTGCAAGCCCTTAACGTCTTCACTTCATAGGGTTCAATCCCCCGCTATGCAACTAATCCTATCACGATGACTACTACGAGATAAAGATAAACTGTGAGAATTAGCCCATGCCGGATAATTCCGGAGATGGATCCCACATCTCAGGTATTTTACCTGGATAATTCCGGAGATCATCCCACATCTAGACATAGACACATCATCACATGAATACCACATGTGCGTCGCCTCGACTTTGATAATTCCGGAGACCAATCCCACATCTCAAGCAAACCACTTGGATAATTCCGGAGATGGATCCCACATCTCAGGTAATTTACCTGGATAATTCCGGAGATCATCCCACATCTCAAGAAAGTTACTTGGATAATTCCGGAGATTGAATCCCACATCTAAAGCCATACTGAGGTGCATAACTCATGTTCTCGTTCATCATATCACCACTAGTGTCTGTCCTTATTATTTGGGTTATTTAATTACTCAACGAATCTCCTAGAGTGGTGTGCCCTACCGGCCTAAAATCAAAACTGAATAACTGAAATGCCTCAAAAGGGCCTCAACAAAATAACTCAATACCGGTATACTAGGGTCACACTTTTCTAGAGACTCAACTCAAATATCTAAACAAAAGTTCCACTAATAAGTGGCTCAACTAAAAGTCCCAAATGAAATACTTAACTGAATATTCTCGAAGTCAAATGCTTAATTAGATACTGAACTGAATGTCAAGTATATACTAAATTATCTGAAGAGCCAATCATTCGAAATGGCACTAAAGTTTACAAAGATCCTTCAGTATCAGTCGACTTATACTGTAGTAAGTCGACTGTCCAGAGGACGAATTCCCAAAATTTAACAAAAATAAACTAAGTCATATAACAGTCGAATTAAAGGAGGGTCAGTCGACTTACCTGAGGTAATTTCCGATAACCTTCTCAAAATTATTCTAAGTATACAAGTCGACTTAAAGGGAACATAGGTCGACTGTCCAGAAGGACTAATAATTCTTACAAAAATAATTTCCTCAGTGGACCAGTCGACTGCCTATGAGCTAGGTCGACTGTCCAGAACGGCTTTTTCAAAGATTCTAAAAACACAATAGCAGGCTCGTCCCAGTCGACTGCACGGTAGGCCAGTCAACTGTCGGCCTATAGATATCAAAATTAGGTCTGATTAAAATAATCAAAACTGAGGTTTTCTATCGATTCATTGTTCAAGGAAAATAGTCCGTATTCAGGCAAAAAGATCTTCATTAAGGATATAATACTCCAAACCTCAAATATGTCAAAACCCAAGTTTTCATGTTCTAGATCACTAATTCCTTCATTAAGGTTTCTCAAGATTAAAATTCTTTCACAACTCTAAATCAAATCTGATTTACAATATATATAATAGATCCAGGTGTTCCTCATCTGATCAAAATCATACTCAAATCTTATTAATATGGTGTTATGAACAAGATCTACTAATCATTCTTAAATTTCTCAACATGGTATAAACAACAATCATTTATTCATATGAATCATACCATAATACAAGATCTATATCATTCACAACTTCAAATCTAACATCATTACCACTCGCATACATAGATCAACAACAAAATAAATTCATGTCGTTCACAAACAAAACAACACTCACGAAGTCATTCACAAATCAAAACAAACAAACCAAGTCACTCACCTTTTAGTTGGGAAAAGTCCACGAAAAGTTCCTCCTTTTTGCTAGATCCAAAAATCGCCTTTCTCCACCAAAATAAGATCTCAAAATTCTGTATTATCAGTAAATGACGGCTGGAGAAAAACTATTTAAACAATCCGGAAATAGGTTTTAGGGTTTCACCCATTTTTGCAAAATTATCCTTTTCCAAAATACACTTTACATATATAGGTCATTCTTTGGAAATTCCATCAAAACTCATTTAAATTTGGATTTAAAAGAAAATATCAACTCTAAATCTCAATCAATACTGTTCAAACGTCCAGAATGCACATTTTGCACTTTAACCCCTAAAAATGTCAAATTTGCAAAAAGGTCCTTCTTTTCTCAAAAATTGCAAATAGTTCCAATTAATTTCAGAAAAATCTGGAAAAATACCAAATAAATTCCAAATATTAAATAATAATTTTTCATAAAGAAAACTTAACTTTCAAACTTCTCAAAGGTCATTTGCACGTGTTCTACACGTGTACAAAAGATAAATTTTTCTGAAAATATCCATTAAATTTCCAAAAATAAATTTAAATTCATTTTTCAAATATAAAAATAATATTTGAAAATATGGGGTTCTACAATACCATACCTAGATTGATTGATATACCATGCTTAGATTGTTGAAGATCAACATACCATGCTTAGGAATGTTGTAGATTCATGCTAAGTTATATACCATGCTTGGGAATGTTGTAGGATTAATGTTTAAATTACCTACCATACTTAGGAATATTGTAGATTCATGCTAAGTTATATACCATGCTTAGGAATGTTGTAGGATTGATGTTTAAAGTACCTACCATACTTAGATTGTTGTAGGGTAGTACTTAAGTAGTATTCATGCTTAAGATTATTGTAGGTTCATGCTTAGGTTGTATACCATAATTAAAATGTAATAGATATCATGCTAAGTTGTAGTAATCTCCATGCTTAAATTGTAGTAGATATCCATGCTAGTATGTAGTAGTAAACATCCATGCTTAAGTTATAGTAAGCATTCATGCTTAGGTTATATGTACCAAGCTAGATTGTTGTAGGTTGAAACTCTTGTTATGTAGTAGATACCATGCTAATTGGTTATGGGTTAAAGTAGTAAAGAAACTCATGCTGTGCCATATACCGTGCTAAAATTGTTGTAGATTGAGACTCATGCTATCTGGTATACCATGCTTGAAATTGTTGTAGGTTGATGTTTGAGCTATACCATGCTTAAGTTATATCCATGTTAGAGTTGTAGAAAAGATACATGCTTAAAGTAGTAGGAGATACCCATGCTTAAATCTAGTAGTTATTCATGCTTAAGTAAAACATTTATGCTTAAGTTATGCCATGCTTAAGACGTGTAGTTATTCTAGATAGAAAAAGGTCTATGTTAAGGTAGTAGTAAACATTCATGTTTAAGTGGTAGTAAGTACTCATGTTAAGTGTAACAATTATCTATGCTTATGTAGTAGTAATGAAATCCATGCTAGGTTTGAAATCATTGTAGGTTGATGCCTATGTTCAATACCATACTTAGATCATTGTAGATTGACATACCATGCTAAGATTGTTGTAGGGTAATACTTAAGTTGTATACCGTGAATAAGTATAGTAGTTATTCATGCTTGAGTTAAAGGATCATGTTGAGTAAAGAACTATTGCGTTGTAGTTGTAGTATGAGTAAAGAACTATCGTGTTGTACTTGTAATGTTAGTAGAGAACTATCATATGGTGGTATTGTAGTAAGGGATTAGGAAGAAACCATGAACCCATGCATTTAGCTTCTAGGTGATTCTAGTTCAAATTTGAGAGAGGACCCAAGAATCTGGTTGCATGTAGTTCTAGTTCAAATTGGGAAAAGAACCCATGGATTCTAGTTGTATAAGGTTCTACTTAAATTTGGATCATATCATGTGAACATTCCTCACCTTCATGGGTAGTAAGGGTTGGAAAGGTCACTAATAATTGTTAGCTCGATAAAAGTTGTTATGTCGCTTTTGGGTTTCTCATTGGTAGAAGGCCTATTTTAGACTGTTAGTGGATTCTTCTGTTACTTCTAATTATAGAAGATCAATTTTGCTAGTAAATACGTTTGCTTACTTCTAGGTTGATTACCTGTATGGTTGTTTTGTATGTGATTTTGCTCATACGTAGCTCGCCTGGCCCGTATAGCTGTTAGTCTCATATGTAGCTCATTTTGCTCGTATGTATGTTGTTGTTCCATACGTGATTGTTTAGCTCGTATATGTTTTGTTTACTCGTATGTAGTTTATTGGCTAGTACGCGGTTTGTTGTGCTCATCTAGGGTGATATTATTGCTTTAGCGGCTATCGACCATCAAGACGTGTGTTCACTTTACTCCTAAGGGATTGTGGACGAGTCACTTATTGTGTACCGTCGGATCTTAATCGGTGTAGGTTGACCACGGACCGGAGTGTCGACAAAATCCAAGTTCAGGGTAGTAGCATATGAATAAGTTTGTATTGCCGGATCTTGGATCGATAGGCCATGAACCGAATCCTTAGGGATTCTGGTAAGTCTATGTTAAGCAGCCTAGTGGAGTCATCTTGCGAAGTCTTAACTTAAGACTTAGCATGTTGTGTAAGTTTTGTTGTCATCCCTCAGTTTGTTTAGGGTTAGTGACATTGTTAGGGTAGTAACTTATGGCTAATACTACTTTACCTATATTATTATCATTTACTCGCCGAAGGGAAGGAGTTGGTGTTAAGGGTGATTCCTTATGATCCGACCTGTCCTATAGGCCGGCACTAGCGGTATTATTGGGTTATACCCTTCTTGTCAAAGGGATACGGTCCGACCTTCACATGAGTTGAGAGCACGGAATCCGTATCTCGTCTGTTAATTTCTGAAGTACCTTAATAAGCGGGAGCGATTCCTGTCGGAGCTAGGGGGGATGGACCCCCGGAACTCTGTCTTGTCTTATATCTAAAGGCGAGAAGCCATAGACTACGGTCTGCTAGGGGGCAGCAGGGGATGCTTCGAGCTAACCTGTGTCCACGGAAACTCTAAGGATTCATCAGATATTTGAGTGGGGTCCGGTGCAACTGGGCAATAGTGGCAAACAGAGACACCACTATATGAATGCAGATGGCAAAATTAGACCGTTTCAGAGCAACCTCATCAGTCACGTTGTATCTTCAGAAATAAGTTGAGTACAAGAGTAGAGCTCATAGCGCGGGTTCAAATCCCTATATATGAAGAAACGGCTTGAGATGAGATGCATGTAGTATGGGCTGCATGCTATTCCAGAGACTTGCCTGCATTAGAATAGGAGCATCCTAGCCTTAGTTGACATTGCATTAAATTCTAGTCATAGCTCTCACGAGCACTTAAACTACACTGACACATTTATCATATTTTTATATGTTTGTTTTTGGAGATTCACTGCTAATCATCAGCCCTTAAGCGTCAGTATATGTACTGATGTCCCCACTTCAATAGGTATTGGATTGCAGAAGGACAGGTGCAAGATTCAGGAGGCCTCAAGGCAAGAGGAGCAGGAATCGATTTTATTCCCGCTGTAAATTATGTTGTTTACTATTATTGCATTGTTGTAATGCATTTATTGTTGGAAAGCATCCAAGTAAAATACCAAGTGTTGTTCCTTGTTCATTATACTCTGATGTAATTTGTTGAAAGTTGTAACACTTGGAATTGTAAAGGTATTATTGTAACACTGTTGTAATGTATTGTAGTTGTATAACATTCAGACTTGTAATACATTTTGTGTTGAATAAAAAGTTTTAAATTTTATTGTTTTTATGTGTATTATGACTAATTAAAGAAACGATTCTGTCTTATGTCACGATTTTTCAGTGTATGAAAATTGGGGCGTTACAAGCGGAGGGAGGGGCGGTGGAGTTGGATGACAGCATCGAGGACGGTGACGGAGCGGGAGGCGATGATGACGTTGACATCGGAGAAATGAAGGGGAGAAAAAACCCGTAGAAATTAGGGTTTTAAAATTTTATGTCTTTCCGTTTAAATGTTTGTTTCTTTCCTTCCTTTCATAAAGTTATGAGCAGGAACGACGACGGTGATATTGATAGAGTGTCGTTTTCACACGGTCAGAATAAGAGTTAGATCGACGTCGTTTAGCCGCGATGAGATTACTTTTCTTCTTCTTTTCTTTTTAAGTTCTCTGACTTATATAACTTTTTGCATAAGTCACGCAACAATTTCGTAATTACAGATTATTTACTCAAAAATTTTCATTTCCATATATACCACTAATAAAATTTGTTATTTGTATATACAATACTAACAAAGTTGAATCATTTAAAAATAGTCTCTCTTGTTTATTTTTTCATGGAAACAACGAAATATTTTATTTTAATATCCTGACATTGTTTTGCCCTTATCCTCTTAATCATTTTTTTGTAACACAAAATAATTGAGTGCGTTTGTTTTGTTATTTAGAAAAGAGTTTTCTGAATAGAGTTTTCTGAAAACTGTATTCTGAATAGAGTTATTCTGAAAATGAGTTTAAAAGCTGTTTGGCTATATTATTTTCTGAAAACTGTATTCTGAAAGCTGTTTATCTGAAAAAGAGAGTTTAGAAGCTGTTCTGTTATATTTCTAGATGAAAACTGTTATCTGAAAGCTGTTTTTCTGAAAAAAAACGAGTTTAAAAGCTGTTTTGTTATATTTCTTGCTGAAAACTGTTATCTGATAGCTGTTTTTCTGAAAAAACGAGTTTAAAAGCTGTTCTGTTATATTTCTTGCTGAAAACTGTTTTCTGAAAGCTGTTTTTCTGAAAAAGAGAGTTTAAAAGCTGTTCGGTTATGTTTCTAGCTGAAAACTGTTATCTGAAAGCTGTTTTTCTGAAAAAGAGAGTTTAAAAGCTGTTCGGTTATATTTCTAGCTGAAAACTGTTATCTCAAAGCTGTTTTTCTGAAAAAGAGTGTTTAAAAGCTGTTCGGTTATATTGGCGTCTGAAAACTGTATTCTGAAAGCTGTTTTTCTGAAAAAGAGTGTTTAAAAGCTGTTCGGTTATATTTCTAGTTGAAAACTGTTATCTGAAAGCTGTTTTTCTGAAAAAGAGAGTTTAAAAACTGTTCGGTTATATTTCTAGCTGAAATCTGTATTCTAAAAGCTGTTTTTCTGAAAAAGAGAGTTTAAAAGTTGTTCGGTTATATTTCTAGCTGAAAACTGTTATCTGAAAGCTGTTTTTCTGAAAAAGAGTGTTTAAAAGCTGTTCGGTTATATTTTTAGCTGAAAACTGTTATCTGAAAGCTGTTTTGTTGAAAAAGAGTGTTTAAAAGCTGTTCGGTTATATTGGCGTCTGAAAACTGTATTCTGAAAGCTGTTTTTCTGTAAAAGAGTGTTTAAAAGCTGTTCGGTTATATTTCTAGCTGAAAACTGTTATCTGAAAACTGTTTTTCTGAAAAAGAGTGTTTAAAAGCTGTTCAGTTATATTGGCGTCTGAAAACTGTATTCTGAAAGCTGTTTTTCTGAAAAAGAGTGTTTAAAAGCTGTTCGGTTATATTTCTAGCTGAAAACTGTTATCTGAAAGCTGTTTTTCTGAAAAAGAGTGTTTAAAAGCTGTTCGGTTATATTTCTTGCTGAAAACTGTTATCTGAAAGCTGTTTTTCTGAAAAAGAGTGTTTAAAAGCTGTTCGGTTATATTTCTAGCTGAAAACTGTTATCTGAAAGCTGTTTTTCTGGAAAAAGAGAGTTTGCAAGCTGTTCGGTTATATTTGTGACATTTTTTAAAATCAATTTGCATTCATCATTTGCTGACATTTAATTTTAATTGTTGCAGTTAGATTGCAATGTTGTACAAGTATTGGAACAAGAAACTTGAGCAGCATGTGAATCGAGCAAAAATCAGACGCCATCATCTCCAAGATTCGTTCGTCACGTTAGAGTACAAAATTAAAAGAAAATCTTGTACGAACATACTATAATCAGTGAGGTTTTGGTGAAGCAACTAATCTCAGTTCATGTATAAGTTATGCAATTTGGATAAATGTTTTAATGTTATTACTGTCTCTTTTGGTAATTGCAGTTCTTCAGTATTAACTGAAGAGTATTTTTTAGTTTGTTTTGTTGAGATTGCATGTGAGAACAATTAGTAGCAGTAACTGGATAGAAGACTGCATGTGAAAACAAATAGGATGTAATTTTTTTTGGGTTGTGAGCAGTATTTGGATTGTTTTATTACATGGATCCTAATTCCGTTATTATTGGATCCTAATTCTTCAACCCAGTACCCTAATGGTACCCTATAAATGCAACTATACTGTGAACCCTAATTTCTGCACACAAATCGAAACCTAGCCGCCTATTCTCTCTCCTTCCGTTCTCTCTCTCCTAGTTACTGTTCATCTTCATCCCCAAAAACCCACTACCTTCTCCCGACCAGCTCCGGCCACCCCCATCTCCGGCGACCTCCCACTTCGTCCACCTCATCTCCGGCGACCCCCTAGTCGCCATCCACCCCCAGCACAACCCCGTCCTCTTCCTCTTCCGTTTCAGCACCAGAACCCACCATGGCCATCTCCTTCTCCGACCAAATCCCCTTGCTCCGGCCACTCCTCGCACACCCCTTCGTCGTCCCTCCTCCCGTCGACCAGCCCAACACCACCATACAAGCCCCCCGATCCTCCCTTTCATCTTCCTCGACATTACCAACAAAACTCCCAAACCTAATTTTACGAGCCTTTACCCGATCACCTCCTCCGGCGACCTTCCCCCCTCCCGTCGCGCCACCCCCAGCGCCGCCACTGTAGAACCCCGTATTTTCAAATATTATTTTAATTATTTGAAAATGAATTTAAATAATTTTTGAGGATTTAAATAAATATTTTCTAAGAAAGTTATCTTTTGTACACGTGCAAAACACGTGCAAATGACTTTTCAGAAGTTTGAAAAATTAAGTTTTCTTTATGAAAAATCATTATTTATTATTTGAGAATTATTTAGTATTTTTCCAGACTTTTCTGAAATTAATTAGTACTATTTGCAATTTTTGAGAAAAGAAGAACTTATTTGAAAAATTGACGTTTTGGGGGTTTAAAGCGCAAAAATGCATTCGCTGGACATTCTGATCAGTATTTGTTGAAGTTTGGAAATATATTTTCTATTAGATCCTAATTTAAAAGATATTTGATTCAGTTTTCAAGAATACAATTATATATGTAAGATGTACTTTTAAAAGGATTATTTTGCAAAGTGGATTATAACCCTAATATTTTACTCCGGCATATTTAAGGGAAATTCTTCCCAGCCGTCATGGAGTATATTCAGATTTATTGAGAATTCTTTGAGGAGCACAAAGGAGGATTCTTGGATCTAGCAAGGAGAAGCTTTTGTGGATTTTCTTCAAGAACAATGTGAGTTGGTTTGTTTTGTTTTGTTTGCTTTGTTTGATTTGAATGATGAATGAAGTAAGATCTTTGTTATGCTTTGTTGTGATCGTTACACTATTGATTTGTTAGTCTTATTGTATGTATGACATGGATCTATTATTTAATATGGAGGATGAGAACTTCATTGATATTTGGATCATGTGTGAGAAATGTTAAGATTTGTTGAGAAAATGTTGATCTATGAGATCGTATTGTTGGGAGACATATTAAGGACTGATTATGTTGTGATCAGATATTAAACATCTGGATCTAGTGATTACAAACCAATCTTAATTATATGTTGAGGAAGACATTTAGTTTTGTTGAGAAAAACCCTAATGGGAGGATTGAGAGTTTAGATCATGAGGATATGAAATTTGAGTATTTGTTTGATTGAGAAATGTATCCATGATGGAGATTATTGAGAGTTGTTTATTTGCCTGGATACAAGTTAATTTTATGATCAGTGAATCTTAGGAAAACTCCAGTTTGATTTGTGTTCAGATCTATACTTTTTGTAAATCTGTAGCCGACAGTCGACTGGACTGCGAAGCAGTCGACTGGTACGAGCCTACTGTGTATTTTTAAGTCTTGAGATTTGTTCGGGACAGTCGACCTAGACTGAGGTCAGTCGACTGGTCCTCTGTTTGTGATTTTGTTCAGTTCTTTCGGGACAGTCGACTGATGACTTGTCAGGTCGACTGGTCATGCCTTAGATTATTTTTTTGAGAAATGTTGGATTATGTCCTCTGGACAGTCGACTGATCTGATGTGCAGTCGACTGGTCCTGAAGGATCTTTGTATTTGATTGTGAGATATTTTGTTTAGTGTTTGATTTTAAGATGTTCAGTTAAGTATTTGTTTTTGAGATGTTCAGTGAAGAACATGATTTTGGGATATTTTGTTGAGCCACTTGTTTAGTGGAAATTTGTTCAGATATTTGTTTTTGAGTCTCTAGAGGTATGTGACCCTAGTATACCGGTGTTTGTTCAGTTATTTGTTGAGGCCCATTGAGGCACATTTTCAGTAATCAGATTTTTAGTCCGGTAGGGTACACTACTCTAGGAGATTTGTTCAGTAACCCAAACTAATAAGGACAGGCATTAGTAGTGTCATGACGAATGAGAACTTGAGTTATGCACCTCAGTATGGCTTTTGATGTAGGATTTAATCTCCGGAATTATCCAAGTAATTAACTTGTGATGTGTGATTTATCTCCGAAATTATCCAGGTAGTTAACCTGAGATGTGAGGTACTTCTCCGGAATTATCCAAGTAATTATCTTGAGATGTGGGATTGAACTACGGAATTATCGGAGTCGAGGCGACGCTTTTGGGGTATTATTGTGATAAGGAATCTATGTTTAGATGTGGGATGATCTCCTGAATTATCCAGGAAAAATACCTGTGATGTGGGATCAATCTCCGGAATGATCAAGCATGGGCAAATTATCATAGTGTATCTTCATCTCTTAGTAGTCATCGTTGTCAGCATGTAGTCATGATGTTTTCTTGAATCACTTTTATGCATTTGGATTTCCTGTTTTTACACACTTGGGCTTTTGGTTTTGGTATCACCCATCGTTCTTTTGTCGTACTTCATACTTTAGTGTTTGATTATTATCTGTTGGATATTATGTTTTAAGTTCATTTATTCTATTGGTTTGATTTGTTACCACTCACACCATTTATGGCTGACCCCGTAGTTTTGGGGTTAGGGTTCAACTCTAGCCTCACATATTGCAGGTTATTGCTTAGATTGGAGGTTGGATGCTTGAGTGGGCAATTTGAGATAGTTGGACTATTTAGTGTTTGTTGTAAAATTGTAATGGCATAATGAGTTATTATTGAGTTGTAAACAAAAGATTAATTTGTGTAGAGATGTTTAGACTTCCGCTGTAATTGTAATAATCGTTGTAATAAAAGAAAGAAAATCTTAGTGATTTTGGTAGTGGCTATTGTTGTATTGAAGTGGATTGCTGGGATTTCGCCACTTATTTTCTAAGCTCTCATATTAGAAATTTGGGGCGCTACAGAGATTGGTATCAGAGCCAGCTTCAATGTAATAATAGACATAGTATGACAACCAACCTAGGTGTGGACACTAGAGAGTGAGTACCTAGGTGTGGACATCAGAGTGTGAGTATCACATAGAATTAAATTATGATGTTTGGTTTGAAATTATGGTTTGACTTTGCCATAGGGCATTGAAATGAGTTTGAATTGTATGTGTGCTCTAACTTTACCCTCGTTTTGCAGTAATCACAATGGTTGCACCCAGAGGTAGAAATGGTGGCAACAATGAGGATGGTTCGGGTAGTTCTCGAGGAGCGGGAATTGACCTAGAGGCTGAGTTTGCTAAGGTTTATCAGACCTTGAACACATTGATGGCACTCAATGTGGCGCAGCAGCAAGCGCAGCAGCAGAATCCGCAGCCAAATCATGGAGCTGGACACGGATTGGTGAATGCCGACCCCATAAAGCAGATTGAATCCTTTAAGAGGATGAGGCCGCCAGTCTTTGAAGGGCAAGCTGATCCAACAGCAGCAGACGATTGGATTCGGAAGATGGAGACGATCTTCGATGTATCGGAGACTCCAGCAGCCAGTAAGGTGAAGTTGGCTTCTATGCAGCTCGAGAAAGACGCTGGTGTCTGGTGGGAGTCACTAAAGAGGACTCTGGGAGATCAGCCTTTGAAATGGGAAGCTTTTCTGGAGGAATTTAGAGATCGCTTCTTTCCTCTTGATGTTCAGGAGAAGAAGGCGACTGAGTTCATGAACCTTCAGCAGGGGAGCATGACTGTTCGGGAGTATGAGACGAAATTTGCTCAACTTTCGAGGTATGCACCAGAGTTGGTCATGGATGAAGCAAAGAAGGCCAAAAAGTTTGAGCAGGGCTTGAGGCCGAACTTGAGGTCAAGGATGGTTCCGTTGGGTATCGGAGATTCGAGAAGCTGGTCAGGAGGGCCGCGATGACTGAAGAGGATATGGAACTGTTTCAGAAGAAGCAGGATACATGGAACCGGAACAAGAGGCCAACATCAGGCCAGAGTGGGAAGGGATTCCCTGCGAAGCAGGCAAAGTTCAGTGGACCGGTGCAGAAGGCGCCTGGAGCTCAGGGAGTGACCTGCTACTACTGCAAGGAAGAAGGACATTACAGGTCAGCATGTCCGAAGTTGGCAGAGCATGTTTGTTCTCAGTGTGGGCAGACTGGACACTCAAAGCCCCATTGTCCACAACTGAAGAAAGATGGTTCGGGTGGAAGCAAAGTC
Source organism: Hemerocallis citrina (assembly GCA_017893485.1). Lineage (NCBI taxonomy): Eukaryota > Viridiplantae > Streptophyta > Magnoliopsida > Asparagales > Asphodelaceae > Hemerocallis > Hemerocallis citrina. The sequence goes on along the minus strand of CM030364.1, from coordinate 233,119,032 downwards.
CCGAAGAGGCAAGGGCGAGTATTTGCATTGACCGAGGAAGATGCGAAGAACTCGGAAGATGTAATACAGGGTATGCAGGAATTTTGATTTCTTTCATTTTTGAATCAGTGTAATGAATAAAAGCTTTTATTTCAGAACAATTTAAGATTGAGTATCATTCTTATTGTAACAGGAGTTGTTTTAATAAATGGAATAAAAGCAAAGGTTTTGTTTGACACTGGTTCATCGCATACATTTGTATCGCCAAGTTTTGCAAAGATCTTAGGTTTGGAACCTAAGTTATTTCCAGGAAGGGTTTTGTCGGTGGCAACGCCGTCAGGAGAAGAGCTGGTAGCGGATCGATATTACGAGGGCTGTGATATCGAGATTGGTGGAAGGATGTTCGGCATCGACTTGATCGAGCTACAAGTGTTGGGAGTGGATGTCATCGTAGGCATCGATTGGATGGCTATTTATGATGCCACAATTGATTGCAAGCAGAAGGAGGTGTTGGTGAAAGCACCAGGTGGACCTGCAGTAACTTTCCAAGGGAAGAAGAAGATCCCGCAGGTGGCTGCAATGGTATCTAAGAAGTCTATTGCAGATGAAGTCAAGGGCATTCCGGTGGTTCGAAAGTTTCCTCAGGTGTTCTTGGATGATTTTCCAGGATTACCGCCGCAGAGAGATGTAGAGTTTTGCATCAATGTTCAGCCGGGGAGTGCGCCGATTTCCAAGGCTCCATACAGGATGGCACCTGTAGAGCAGGATGAAGTGAAGAAGCAGATTGAAGAGCTTTTGAGCAAAGGGCTTATCAGACCGAGTTCATCTCCGTGGGGAGCGCCAGTGCTATTAGTCAAGAAGAAGGATGGGTCGATGAGGATGTGCATTGACTACAGGGAGTTGAATAGGGTGACTATTCAGAACAAGTACCCACTGCCGCGGATAGATGATTTGTTCGACAGACTTCGAGGAGCAGCGGTGTTTTCGAAGATTGACTTAAGGTCAGGATATCATCAGGTGCGAGTCAAGGAGGAAGATGTGAGCAAGACAGCGTTCAGGACTCGTCATGGATTGTATGAGTTCTTGGTGATGCCATTCGGGTTGACGAATGCGCCAGCAGTGTTCATGGATATGATGAATCGGGTGTTGAGGCCATTCATTGATTCCTTCGTAGTGGTCTTCATCGATGATATCTTGGTATATTCGAAGTCGGAGGAGGATCATTCTAAGCACTTGACAGCGGTATTACGGACATTGCAAGAGCACAGCTTGTATGCCAAATTGTCGAAGTGTGAATTCTGGAAGTCTGAGGTAGCTTTTCTTGGCCATATTCTTTCTAAGGAGGGAGTGGCTACTGATCCTCAGAAAGTGGAAGCAGTGAAGGATTGGCCCAGGCCGACGTCAGTGAAGGAAGTCAGAAGCTTCTTGGGATTAGCTGGCTACTACAGGAGGTTTATTCAGGGGTATTCTCAGATTGCAGTTCCATTGACAGGTTTGACCCGGAAGAGTGTGGCATTTGTGTGGACAGATAAGTGCGAGGAGAGTTTCCTTGAGTTAAAGGAAAGGTTGACTACTGCACCTATATTAGCATTGCCGCAAGCAGGGAAGGATTATGACATCTACAGTGATGCATCTCTCAGAGGTTTGGGTTGCGTCTTGATGCAGGAAGGCAAGGTCATTGCTTATGGTTCGAGGCAGTTGCGTCCGCATGAGAAGAATTATCCAACGCATGACTTGGAGTTAGCGGCTATCATTTATGCCTTGAAGCTGTGGAGGCATTATGTTTATGGTGAGAAGGTCAATATGTACACTGACCACAAGAGCCTGAAGTATATCTATCAGCAGAGGGATTTGAATCTTCGTCAGAGAAGATGGTTGGAAGTTTTGGAAGACATTCGTCCTGAGATCAAGTATCATCCGGACAAGGCGAATGTAGTGGCTGATGGACTTAGCAGGAAGAGTAGTTTATCGAGATTGATCACTACTCGAAGAGAGTTGGCAGCAGAGATCGATCAGGCAGGTATCGAGGTGGTACTGCGAGGTTTAGGGGCTTCTTTGGCTCAGTTGAGGCTGCAGCCGTCCTTGAGAGAGAAGATTGTGGAAGGCCAGAGATCAGATTCGGAGATCCAGAAGATGTTGCAGCAGGTTTCAGAAGGCAAGTTATCAGAATTTCGTGTCCAAGATGGAGTTCTTTGGTTGGGTGAGAGGTTGTGTGTTCCAGATGATGCAGAGTTGAGAGAGAGTATCTTGCAGGAGGCACACAGCACATTGTTATCAGTTCATCTAGGAGGTACGAAGATGTACAGGGATATCAAATCCCACTTTTGGTGGTCTGGCATGAAGCGAGATGTAGCAGATTTTGTGGCAAGGTGTCTGACTTGTCAGCAGATCAAGGCAGAGAATCAGAGACCTGGAGGTTTGTTGCAGCCTTTACCCATTCCGGAGTGGAAGTGGGAGAATATCAGCATGGACTTTATCACGGGTTTGCCTAGGAGTTCGAAGGGCAATGACTCGATTTGGGTTGTTGTGGACCGATTGACTAAGTCGGCACATTTTCTAGCCATGAAGATTACTTGGTCGATGGAGAAATTGGCTGAGTTATACATTGAAGAGATTGTGAGACTTCATGGAGTTCCTGTTTCGATTGTGTCTGACAGAGATCCGAGGTTTACATCAAGGTTTTGGAGAAGTTTACAAGCAGCTTTGGGCACCAGGACTGATTTCAGTACAGCATTTCATCTGCAGACAGATGGTCAGACGGAGAGGGTGAATCGAGTGCTGGAAGATATGTTGAGAGCTTGTGTTATGGACTTTGGTGGTAGTTGGGAGAGATACTTGGCATTGGTTGAGTTTGCTTATAACAACAGTTACCATGCAAGTATTGGGATGGCACCGTACGAGGCTTTGTACGGACGGAGGTGCAGGACACCTGTATGTTGGTATGAGGTTGGCGAGAGGCAGATGTATGGTCTTGAGATCGTGCAACAGACGTCAGAGCAGATTGAGCTGATTCGCAAGAGATTAGTTGAAGCTCAGAGTTGGCAGAAGAGTTATGCTGACACTCGACGGAGAGATTTGGAATTTGAGGTTGGGGATGCAGTTTTCCTCAAGGTTTCTCCGACCAAAGGAGTGATCAGATTTGGTAAGGGAGGCAAGTTGGCGCCAAGGTACATTGGGCCATACAGGATCGTGGAGCGGATTGGCAAGACCGCGTACAGATTGAAACTTCCTGAGGAGTTAGCGCAAGTACATGATGTGTTTCATGTGTCGCTATTAAGGAAGTATGTGGCCGATCAGAAGCATCAGTTGGTAGAAGTTCCTGAAGATCTACAGGTGAACTTGAGCTACAAGGAACAACCTGTTGAGATCGTTGATCGTAGGGAGAAAGTCCTTAGAAGCAAGGTGATACCTATGGTCAAGGTATTATGGAGGAATCAACAGTTCGAGGAAGCTACTTGGGAGCCAGAGGATCGCATGCAGAAGGATTTTCCTGGATTGTTTGTATGAATGTATTTTCTTGTATGTGATTGAAATTCTTTGAATGATTGAACCATTGATTGATACGTGATGTAATCTCTTATTTGAATGTGATGTTATATGAAATTATTTGGATTATGATCTAATTATGAAATTTTGTTTCCTTTTGTTGGTATGTGGTTGAGCTCATTAGTAGTAGTTCTGAGGACAGAACTCTTCTAAGGAGGGAGTGATGTAGAACCCCGTATTTTCAAATATTATTTTAATTATTTGAAAATGAATTTAAATAATTTTTGAGGATTTAAATAAATATTTTCTAAGAAAGTTATCTTTTGTACACGTGCAAAACACGTGCAAATGACTTTTCAGAAGTTTGAAAAATTAAGTTTTCTTTATGAAAAATCATTATTTATTATTTGAGAATTATTTAGTATTTTTCCAGACTTTTCTGAAATTAATTAGTACTATTTGCAATTTTTGAGAAAAGAAGGACTTATTTGAAAAATTGACGTTTTGGGGGTTTAAAGCGCAAAAATGCATTCGCTGGACATTCCGATCAGTATTTGTTGAAGTTTGGAAATATATTTTCTATTAGATCCTAATTTAAAAGATATTTGATTCAGTTTTCAAGAATACAATTATATATGTAAGATGTACTTTTAAAAGGATTATTTTGCAAAGTGGATTATAACCCTAATATTTTACTCCGGCATATTTAAGGGAAATTCTTCCCAGCCGTCATGGAGTATATTCAGATTTATTGAGAATTCTTTGAGGAGCACAAAGGAGGATTCTTGGATCTAGCAAGGAGAAGCTTTTGTGGATTTTCTTCAAGAACAATGTGAGTTGGTTTGTTTTGTTTTGTTTGCTTTGTTTGATTTGAATGATGAATGAAGTAAGATCTTTGTTATGCCTTGTTGTGATCGTTACACTATTGATTTGTTAGTCTTATTGTATGTATGACATGGATCTATTATTTAATATGGAGGATGAGAACTTCATTGATATTTGGATCATGTGTGAGAAATGTTAAGATTTGTTGAGGAAATGTTGATCTATGAGATCGTATTGTTGGGAGACATATTAAGGACTGATTATGTTGTGATCAGATATTAAACATCTGGATCTAGTGATTACAAACCAATCTTAATTATATGTTGAGGAAGACATTTAGTTTTGTTGAGAAAAACCCTAATGGGAGGATTGAGAGTTTAGATCATGAGGATATGAAATTTGAGTATTTGTTTGATTGAGAAATGTATCCATGATGGAGATTATTGAGAGTTGTTTATTTGCCTGGATACAAGTTAATTTTATGATCAGTGAATCTTAGGAAAACTCCAGTTTGATTTGTGTTCAGATCTATACTTTTTGTAAATCTGTAGCCGACAGTCGACTGGACTGCGAAGCAGTCGACTGGTACGAGCCTACTGTGTATTTTTAAGTCTTGAGATTTGTTCGGGACAGTCGACCTAGACTGAGGTCAGTCGACTGGTCCTCTGTTTGTGATTTTGTTCAGTTCTTTCGGGACAGTCGACTGATGACTTGTCAGGTCGACTGGTCATGCCTTAGATTATTTTTTTAAGAAATGTTGGATTATGTCCTCTGGACAGTCGACTGATCTGATGTGCAGTCGACTGGTCCTGAAGGATCTTTGTATTTGATTGTGAGATATTTTGTTTAGTGTTTGATTTTAGGATGTTCAGTTAAGTATTTGTTTTTGAGATGTTCAGTGAAGAACATGATTTTGGGATATTTTGTTGAGCCACTTGTTTAGTGGAAATTTGTTCAGATATTTGTTTTTGAGTCTCTAGAGGTATGTGACCCTAGTATACCGGTGTTTGTTCAGTTATTTGTTGAGGCCCATTGAGGCACATTTTCAGTAATCGGATTTTTAGTCCGGTAGGGTACACTACTCTAGGAGATTTGTTCAGTAACCCAAACTAATAAGGACAGGCATTAGTAGTGTCATGACGAATGAGAACTTGAGTTATGCACCTCAGTATGGCTTTTGATGTAGGATTTAATCTCCGGAATTATCCAAGTAATTAACTTGTGATGTGTGATTTATCTCCGGAATTATCCAGGTAGTTAACCTGAGATGTGAGGTACTTCTCCGGAATTATCCAAGTAATTATCTTGAGATGTGGGATTGAACTACGGAATTATCGGGGTCGAGGCGACGCTTTTGGGGTATTATTGTGATAAGGAATCTATGTTTAGATGTGGGATGATCTCCTGAATTATCCAGGGAAAATACCTGTGATGTGGGATCAATCTCCGGAATGATCAAGTATGGGCAAATTATCATAGTGTATCTTCATCTCTTAGTAGTCATCGTTGTCAGCATGTAGTCATGATGTTTTCTTGAATCACTTTTATGCATTTGGATTTCCTGTTTTTACACACTTGGCTTTTGGTTTTGGTATCACCCATCGTTCTTTTGTCGTACTTCATACTTTAGTGTTTGATTATTATCTGTTGGATATTATGTTTTAAGTTCATTTATTCTATTGGTTTGATTTGTTACCACTCACACCATTTATGGCTGACCCCGTAGTTTTGGGGTTAGGGTTCAACTCTAGCCTCACATATTGCAGGTTATTGCTTAGATTGGAGGTTGGATGCTTGAGTGGGCAATTTGAGATAGTTGGACTATTTAGTGTTTGTTGTAAAATTGTAATGGCATAATGAGTTATTATTGAGTTGTAAACAAAAGATTAATTTGTGTAGAGATGTTTAGACTTCCGCTGTAATTGTAATAATCGTTGTAATAAAAGAAAGAAAATCTTAGTGATTTTGGTTGTGGCTATTGTTGTATTGAAGTGGATTGCTGGGATTTCGCCACTTATTTTCTAAGCTCTCATATTAGAAATTTGGGGCGCTACAGCCACAGTCACCCCCGATCTCCCCTCTCCTCTTCCATTCATCGACAGCACCACAGAACCCAAACCCACTGTTTTCCCCCTTGTTCCTACTCCCGATCGCCGGCGCTACCCTCTGTTCCGATCGACGTCGTCCGCCCCGACGCGTCGCCGTCTGCGCCACCGTCCATCGCCGTTGGCCTGGCCATTGCTGGAGTTGCTGCTGTCTTGAGAAGTTGAGAAGTGAGAGAGGAGAGCAGTATTCTGAATAGTGAGTTAAGAAGTTGAGAAGTGAGAGAGTAGTTTTGGAAAATAGGGGGTATCAGTATTCTGAATAGTGTTCTGAAAAAACACTTAAAACAAACGCCAACTCAGAATAGAGTTTTCAGAAAAAGAAAAAAAAATACTAAAACAAACAGACTCTCAATTCCCCAAGAAACCAACTGACAAAGCAAACATGTTATGTAAACCTAAAATATTTATCTTATTTCCTACTCTGTTTATTGCATTTTCCATACTTCGGGAAATGCAAAATTCAAAACCATTTGACAAAGTATAAATATACCATCTTCTAGAAACATAATAAAATGTTATCTGCAATGACTATTTGCTAATCACGCGCTACCAAAAAGGGTAGAGTTACATAGTGGGGCAACACCCAGATTGCACGCCAACTTCTTCCATGCATTTAGTTATGCATTAAGACAAAATATGCCCTAATCAGAAATACACATTTCCTTCATAGTAAACTAGCAAGCAAAACATCAGCTTCACGAGACTCCCTAGCACATAACATAGTCTCACAAACTAAACAATATTCTCCCTTATCTTTCATTCCACTAACCCCAATATCTCAATCCCAAAACACTACAAACCAGAAAGTTTTCCAGCACCTAGCACTTCTCAACAAAGAGTAATGCTACATCCACTACCAATTTCACTGCATTTCTTTTCACTACCTTAGGTGGCACACTCCAATAGGTAGGAAAAGATAGAGTAGGTGGGAAAACTCTCCAATAGAAGTATGCCACCTAAGGTAGAAAGAAAATGGTAGTAAAATTGGTAGTGGCTAAAGCATTACTCAACAAAATCCCCTCCGACTATACACACTAATTCAATCAAATATATCAAATGACAGGGTTTGCCCGTTGACACGTGCCTACGGCACGTCTTCGGAACGGTGTACCTTGTTTGATCATATAAAATAGTTTTGGAGGTCCAGCAAATTAATTGAAGTAGCAAACATAGAGCAAAAAACATATTATATGATTCTTTTTGATTTTTTAAAAATTATTTTTAAAGTTTTTAAAATTTTAAATTTTTTAGTTTTTTAAATTACTAAAATTTTTATTTTCTTAATTTTTTGAATAGAAGAGGGAGGGAGGGAGAGAGAGAGAAGGAAAAAAAATTAAATAAATATAGGAGTTGTTTTGGATGGGAGATTTGAATTTGAGTTTTAGCGAAAACTTTTGGGGGAAAAATATGTTTTGTAAGGTTAGATCTGGACCTTTGATTTTTTTGGGGATTGAAGGAGAACCACTTGATACCTTTCTTTGTGTTTTACTATATAGACTAGGTTTGCCCGTTGACACGTGCCTACGGCACGTCTTCGGAACGGTGTACCTTGTTTGATCATATAAAATAGTCTTGGAGATCCAGCAAATTAATTGAAGTATTAAACATATTATATGAGAAACTTTTGGGGATCCAGCAAAAAACATATTATATGATTTTTTTGATTATTTTGAATTATTTTTAAAGTTTTTAATTTTTTAAATTTTTCTTAATTTTTTTAATTTGTATTTTCTTAATTTTTTTAATAGAAGAGGGAGGGAGAGAGAGAGAAAAAAAAACTTAAATAAATATAGGATTTGTTTTAGGTGGGGATTTGAATTTGAGTTTTGGGGGAAAACTTTTGGGGGGAAAAATATGTATTGTGAGGTTAGATCTCGGCCTTTAATTTTTGGAGGAATTGAAGGAGAGCCACTTGATAGCTTTCTTTGTGTTTTATTATATAGATTATACCACTCCCATTTGTCAATTTCCATCCAATTTATAAACTTTTATCAAATAAACAGGCAGTCCAAATTTCACAAGATATAATTAAAAACACATACTAACCAAACACAATCTCAGATTACCAACATTAACATCCAAAGCAAAAGCCAAGAAAGATAACACCTCAATATCCGTGCTATCACTCTATCCAACTTCACCGTTATTCCACCTAATTCGTCTCCTCCGCAACCTCACAGGAACTTCCTGTAGGGGCGCCCAGCGTCCTCATCTTGCATGTGCTTCCAAATCCAAGAGAACAAACCAAAATCACAAAATTAGGGTTTCAACTATAAAAAGTTTCACAATTTCTTTAAATTTAGGGATTCGAGAACCGTACGAACTCTCTGACGATTCCCTTGTAGACAAGAAGGGGGAGGGCGATGCCGAAGATTCCGACGAGGGCGAGGTTGCGGCGAGTCCACCGGAAGTTGAGCTCCAGATCCTCTCTTCCCGCGTTCCACGCCTCGATGAACTTGTTCTTGTTCACCTCCATGCCTCCTGCCATTTTTTATGGCGATGGTGAATTTGGGATATAGGGTTTGAGAAAAAATGGGAATTGCGATTCGATCGACGAAGAAGATTAAGCTAATCGATTGGAGTTTTGGAGAGGTGGAGATGTGGTCACCGGCCGTGAGAGTAGGACTTATTGTGAGGGAAATGGCATTCGGGCCGGGCGGGCCGGTTCGGGCCCCAACCTGGCTGGCTAGCCCGGTTAACGGGTGGGTCCGGATCGGGTTGGGTAAATATCCAGACCGGACCGGGTTCAAATCCCAAATTATCGACCCGCATGACCCACAAACCCATACAGGTTCAACCCGACCCGAGCCGGGCCGGGTCGAATCATTGGTTGGCCCAAAAAAAAATTTTGATTTTTTTAGAAGATCCAAAAAAATAAAAAAAAATTGTACATTTTATATTAAATGAGTGTGAACAACAAAATTAATAGCTCATGCTCACTACTCAATTAGCCCATCCCACCCTAGCTATTTATAGTCAACTCTATATTCTCACTCCTCTCATCTCACCAATGCGAGACTAAATATATTTGGTTTTTTAAACTTTGAAATTTTTTAGTCTCCCATTGGTGAGATGAGAGAAGTGAGGGAGTGGAGTTGGCTATAAATAGCTAGGGTGGAGTTGTCTAATTGGGTAATAGGTAGTAATCAATTAATTTTGATGTCCACACTTATTTTTATAAATTTTAGAGTAATTCTATATCTATATGCATATATACATATGGGTAAAAGGGATATGAGCAACTTGCTCATTTAGTAAATGAGCAATTGATTATGTGCCATGCATGTGATACATTGGACAACTAACCTTTTAAGGATTTTTTAATCGCATGTATGCCACATTATTAATTGCTTATTTACTAAATGAGCAAATTGCTCATACCCCCTTTTCCTTATACATATATATACATATATTTTTTTGGTATATGTATACATTTATATACATATATTTGGCACACAAAACAAGATTAAAAAAATCAAAAAAAATAATCAAAATGGGTCGAATCCACAAACCGGCAGGTCACGGATCGGGTTCGGGCAGGTTGGCGGGTTGACAGGACGAGTTGAGTGGGTTGGTATTGAGATTTTTCCGACCCGGATTGACCCAGTTGGGATAACGAGTCCGACCCGAACCCAAACCAGGCCAAGGCGGGTTGGGTCGAGTTGGGCAGGTCGCGGGCGGGTCACGGGTTGACCCGACCCGGATGCCATCCCTATGTATACTGATATGTGCAAAAATAATAATAATAATAATAATAATAATAATAAGACTTCCACATAGGTCCCCAAGCCTGTAATATATAGATATTCAACCATCTAATATCAACCATTCATTTTTAAGTGAGAGTTAATATTAACCATTCATTTACTCAACTGTTGTTAGTTATCATAATACACTCAAAGTTCAAATTTATTTACGACATTATTAATTATTTTACAAAAGTGTCACTTATATAAAATAAAAGTTTGTGCCACTATGAGTATTTTGTAAAAAGTATGTAATGAGTAAAGGGATGTCGCATGTTCCAGGCCAGATTACACCAAACTAGTAATCTGCACGTGCAATGCATGTTCTAATTTTAAAGAAAAATATATGGTAAATAATAAGACGTAATCTGGCCTCGAACCTAAGACCTCACTTTACTCATTACATACTCTTTACAAATTACCTCTAGTGGTACAAACTTTTATTTTATATGAGTGACATTTTGATAAATAATTATGTCGTAAATAAATTTGAACTTTGAGGGTATTAGGGTAAGTAACAATAGTTGAGTAAATAAATGGTTGAGATTAGATGATTGAATGTCTAAAAATGATAACCCCAACACTCCCATTATAATATTAGATATTATTCAATATATATATATATATATATATATATATATATATATATATATATATATATATATTCATTAGAACGTGCATTGCACGTACATATTACTAAGTGATTAATGTAAGACTTATTTGTCACATTGAACCAACTTTAGAACAAAAAAAATTACATATAGAGAATGAGATCTGATGCTATTTGTTTTTGGGATGTGGGGCAGCAGTTGTGAGTTCATGTAATTTGTGAAATGGAAACTGGAGTAATAGTGTCGTGTAACCCCTGTTTTTTCGTTTTTCGTATTTTTGATGTATTTTTCTTCTTCTTGAGTATTTGTACTCTATTCTATTTTTCTTGGACCGTATATTGGAGTTGTTTCAATATATATTCATTTTTGTTTCATTTTGAGCTCTTTGTGTTGATTTGTTCGTCTTTTGCTTCGTTCTTCATCAATTGTTGTTCTTTTCACTTTATTGGATTCTTGTTCTCTTTATTTTTGCTCTTGGATGTTCATGGTGTTTTGGTTGGTCATACCCTATCTCTAATCCTATTGCTTTGATCCCTAATTGATTTCCAAAGCCAAATTAACCATAATCCTATTTTGAGTCCTATGCAAATTTATCCTAATCAAATCCTAATTAAACCAATCCTATTTCTACTCCTAAACTACCCGCAACCCAACAACCCAAATACCCGCATACCCAAACCCTAAACTAAAATCATATATATATACAACTCTCTCTCCATAAACCCTAACCCTAACTCTCTCATCCCGGCCTCCCTTTCTCTCTTTCTTGTGCGCGCCAAGACACCCAAGCCCGACCTGCATCACCCCGACGCCCTCCATCGCGAACAGCCTAACCACCTGACCCTCCTTTGCCGATGCCCTAGCCGGTCACCCAACACCTGAGCACTCCACCATCTCATCTCTCTCTCCCCGTCCTCCGCCATCCGACGTGCAGTAGCGACGCAGGAGCAGCGACAGCCAGCAAGCAAGCCGGCGCCACTCCTGATGTTCCGACGCTCTCTTGTTCTCTCTCGCTTTGTGGGTTGCACGTGCGTAAGTTTGCACGTGTGGATCATCGTTTGGTTCGTGATTCTTGTTCGTGGGTTTTTGTTCGTTGTCAGGATCCGTTCCCATTATTCTTGGTGTTCTTCATTTTCGTCTTTGGTTAAGGCAAATAACTTGTACTCAAATTCCTTTGTATGATACAAGTCAAAAATACCTCTTATAGTGTAGTTGGGTTCTAGAGACAACTAGTGTTATTTGATGGGTTTTGTCTCGATAGTGCTATTTGACCATAGTTGCCTCACGACACAAAAATCGATATGAAAACAACTAGGTTTGACCGTTCTTGATCTATTCATATATGCGAGATAATTAGGTGAAATTATGTGTTTGATGAGATCCATGTGATATGATGGCTGTGAACATGTTATTTACTCTATTTCATGATTTTGGAAACTTAATAGACTCTATACCATGTTTGATTGTGATTGGAACGAGTTTCGTGCGGTTTATATTGGTTTTGTTTTCAAGAGAAAATATGTATTTGTCGATGATCAGTTTTGATTTGTATTTTAAACCCTATTAAGGTCAGAATTCTTAATTTTTGTGGTATACATAAACTGTAGAGAAGTCTGTCTTTTTTCCAAACTCTCTGACCTTGATCAATTTCGTATTCGTATGAGTGAGTTATGGCTATTTTACTACAGAGGTGTATTCTATTTCCAGATTTCATTTCTTGATGATTTTGATGATGAATCTATTTTGATACTAGTCCTAATTATATTATTTTAATCTGAAACTTTGCACAGTATTTCTATACCTATCTAGAGATTACCCAGAATTTTGGTGGATTTTATTGACGAGTCTTATACGCCGTTTCATGCTTATTTATGAAAGCTATACTTTTTGTATTTTGCTCCCTGTTCTGTAAAGAATCGTATTTTCACCCTTTTTCCTTTTACTTTATGGAAAATATTTATGAAATATAAAAGTTAGCTTATTTTGTCTATTTTCATCTCCCTTTCACGGATTTGGATTTCGTTTCACGGTTTGCCAGATATTACAGTTTTTGTACAGTAGTGTTGAGAATTCCAGATTTGCCAAACTATCGTTTCTTGATGTTTTCTGATTTTTGTTGACTGAAAACTATATTTTCTGATACTAGACATATAGGGGATTACCCCAGATTTTTCCTGGATTTATTTGAGGAGTTTTAATACTGTTTTTCTATAATTGAATACGATTTACTAATTTTTGGCTGAACGTATTTTCTGGATTCAAATCAGTTTTGAATTATGATTTTGTAAAATACTATATGGCTTATATATAATCGCTGGATTTGTGTGGAAGTCTGTTTTCCAGATTCTTTAACGGAATCAGATTTGGATTTCTTTACTAACGGGAATCACTATTTTAGTATTGTAATGTCATGCTGTCCTGAATACAAACATACACTGTTTTGCTCGTTTATGTGACCGTATATCATCTATGCATGTTTATTTGTTTCTCTGAAACAAATAATGATTGTACCATGTTAGTTTGACACTATTTCATGTATTATTCTGTCTGTTGATAACCATAATAAAAGTGATCAAGCCGGGGTTTCTTAAGGAAAGATCTAATAGTGAAAAATATGGAAACGTGTACTTGGAAGGGAACTAGTGTTCCATACTGTTAATGTTACTGTTACTGTTACTTTTACTGCTACTGTTACTGTTATTTTTACTTCTACTGCTACTGTTACTGATACCTGAGTACACTGCCCTATTATGGTCCACTATGAAATCTAAAAGCAGAACTGTTTGTTGTAGCAACCATGTGTTATATTTTGGGGCGCATGAAGTGCTACCTAGCTAGTAATACACACAAGACTGTAAGAACATACGACTGATATTGTTAGAGTGATACTGTTGGACTGATACTGTTATACTGTTACACTGATATACTGAACTTACTGTTACTAGACACTATTAGTTGCCATATGACACTATACTTGACACATTCATTTGTACTGTTAGTATTCCATGCTAGTTGACTTCGTTTTACTAATTCATGTTAGTTATTACTGTTGATGCATTATACTATGCTATATTTATTTCTGCTGTTGGTTAGATTTGTTTTCCATATACTTGTATCCTACATTATAAGTGGCCCGTAACTTGCATTGATGGGTACTTATTTTCTCTTTCCTTCTTCTGCAATTATTAATTGCAGATCAGGATGGTCAGCTGCCCGACGGCATTAGCAAAATGAGATATTAGTGCTGGATTTTTTGCTTATTAGTATTGCTATTATTGTTGCTTTGAATAATGTATTTTGAGTACTTGGATTGGATGATTACTTTGTATTTGGGTGATGTGGCCCAGGATTTTGTCCTGTCCAGATTCTGATATATTTGAGCTTAATGTGTTTTGTTTCAAGTAAATTTTGTTGGTTTATAAATTCAATTATGCTTGTATGGTTAACTCTTTTGCTTCTGACTCTGATTATAATGTGAGATATTGTAAAGATTCCTGAACAGCATATGGATTATGCAAATCATTTGCTGGGTTGAGTCGCGTATCCATATTCCGTATTCTTTTTGGGAACCGGGGCGTGATAAGGCTTTTAGTGGTATCAGAGCCCAGATTTGGCTAATGTATTAGTTACCTAATTTATTAGACAAACTTGGCTCGAACTGGGATCGGCTCAATATTTTACCAACCATGCATACGTAAATGAATTATTATCAACTTTGATTCTGGATGCTAATTGTTTTGATTTTTGTGCAGCTATGGCTCGTGAGAATTCTTCTCAGCCTAATCCGATTGAGGCTGTCACTGCTGTGCTTGAGCGGCTGATCAATCATTAGCAAAACCACAGTAATCTAGTGATGGCTGCTCTTGAAGCTGCCCGGGTTGTGCCTCCTGTTGTGCCTGTGCAAGAAAATCTTTCGCCTCATCCAGGAACAGTTACGAATTTTATGAGGCTGCATTCTGACCTTTTTTCCGGCACTGAGACGCCTTTGGAAGCTGAATAGTGGTTGATCCGCACCGAGCGCTTGCTCTTGGCGGCACGTGTTGCCGAGGCTGAAAGGGTAGACATGGTTTCCATCCAGCTGGTGGATTTGGCTTATATTTGGTGGATGGCCGAGTCCGAGCGACTTGAGAGGCATATTACTTAGACTACTTTCACTCGGGGATTCTTGGAGAAGTTCTTCCCAATAGTACTCGAGTTGAGATGGAACAGCAATTCCTGGCCCTAAAACAGGTTAAGTCATTATTCTATTTTGGAATTTTGTTATATAATTGTTCAAACGATGTTGTAATATAGACTTCTTGAAACAGGGTTTCAGGTCAGTGGATGAGTACGCAGCTGAGTTTATTAGACTTAGCCGCTTCATTGTCGTTCTTGTGACTACCGAAGATGATGGGGCTCGTAGATTCACAAATGGGCTTGAGCAGGATATCAAGTGACATATTGTCTCTCTCCATTTGCGTACTTATGCTGAAGCACTTGAGGCAGCTCGAGCTCAGGAGCAGGATCGTGGTGGTTTGGTTACTTCTCCGTAGACTATTCTGCATTCTGCTGCTAGGCCTTCTGGTGGTCCTATTCGGAGGCCTGTCCCAATCCATCCGGTCAAGACAGTTTCGTATCCTTCTGCTATTTTCCAGAAGGGTGGTTTTTGCAACTTCTTTCAGATGTCTGGGCATAAGCGTAAGAATTGTTGGCGCATCAACTGCCGGTGCTTTAGGTTTGGCACCGCTGATCATTCAGTACGCGATTGTCTGCAGCAGCAGCAGGTGGCTCTTCTAGCCAGGGGTCCTGTTCAGCAAGCAGGCCCAGGTCGTGGTCTAGTTAGGCCTCTGCTTCCTCCTCAGCGTCAGATTGTCGGTCAGAGGACCGCTGTTCCGAGGAGAGGTCGGGCTTTCAACTTGACTGCTGCAGATGCTGAAATAGCTGAAGGAGTTGTGGCAGGTATCTTTTTGTTTTTGTTTTGTTGTTGTTGTTTTGCTTTCTCTTTGTTTCTTTCTTTTGGTCTTGTTTTGCTTTCTTTCCGTTATCTTTCTGCATTGTTGTATCCCTTACCCTTGATTGTCTGTTTTTTCTTTCTCCTTGTCTTTTGCTCCCTTAGGTGTCGTCCTTGTTTGCTCTTTTTCCGCTCGTGTTCTCTTTGATTCTGGGGCAAACCATTCGTTTGTCTCCTCACGATTTGTTGCTTGCTATCAGTTGGATTGCAGCAACATGTTTGAGTCTTGGAACATTTTGACAGGTGGTGGTGTTGTCATTTGTTTCCGTGAATGCAGACAATGTTCCGTTGTTATTGAAGACGCAGATTTCAAAGCCAACCTGATTATAATTGGGAATTCAGGATTCGACGTTATTCTGGGTATGGATTAGTTGGGTGAAGCCCATACCATTATTGATTGCTATGCCAAGAAAGTTGTTTTCAGAATTTTAGATCGAGCAGAATTTGAGTTCCATGCCGGAGAGTCATTCCTTGGCCGAGCAAAGACTGCAGTTGTACAGGTGGATTGTGCGATGGAATTGCACTCAGGCTGTGAGACTGAGCCTCTAGTAGTTCAGGATTTCTTGGATGTTTTTCCAGATAAGTTGCCTGACTTACCCCCTGATAGGGAAGTGGAGTTCGGTATTGATGTTCAGCCTGGAACGGCACCGATATCGAAGAGTCCCTACAAGATGGCACCAGTTGAGCTAGTAGAGCTTAAGGTGCAAATTCAGGAGTTTCTTGATTTGCATTTCATCAGACCTAGTGTTTTGCCTTGGGGTGATCCTGTCCTTTTTGTCAACAAGAAGGATGGTAGTCGTCGACTGTGTGTGGATTATCGGGAACTAAACAGTGTTACTGTGAAGAATCGGTATCCTTTGCCTAGGATCGATGATTTGTTCGACCAGTTGAGTGGGGCTGCTATTTTCTTGAACTTGGATCTTCATTCTGGATATCACCAAGTCAAGGTGAAGGCTGCTGATATACAGAAGACTGCATTCAGGACTAGATACGAGCACTATGAGTATCTTGTGATGTAGTTCGGGGTCACTAATGCACCAGCTGTATTCATGAGTCTTATGAACTGGGTCTTCTCTCAGTTCTTGGATAGATTTGTGGTGGTCTTTATTGATAATATTCTGGTATATTCTCGAAATTGAGAAGATCATGCCCAACATCTTAGAGTGGTTCTGCAGACTTTAAGAGAGAATCAGCTCTACAGGAAACTCTGCAAGTGCAAGTTTTGGCTCGACAAGATTTCTTTCTTGGGGCACATTATTTCTGGCGATGGTCTTTCTGTGGATCCAGCCAAGGTTGAAGCTGTGAAGGATTCGCCTATTCCTAAGTCAGTTTCCGAAGTTCAGAGTTTTCTTTGTCTTACGGGCTATTATCTGAAATTCGTTCAAGATTTTTCGAAGATTGCAAGGCCGTTAACTAAACTGATAGGAAAAGATCAGAAGTTTTGTTGGTCTGGTAAGTGCAATGAGGCTTTTGTTGAGTTGAAGAACAGATTGACATCAGCGCTTGTATTGACTATTCCAGATGATTTAGGCAAATTTATAATTCACTGTGATGCTTCTGGTAAGGGTCTTGGAGTAGTTCTTATGCAGAAGGGCCATATCGTTGCTTATGCATCGAGGCAGTTGAGGCCACATGAAAAGAACTATCCTACTCATGACTTGGAGTTAGCAGCAGCGATCTATGCTTTGAAGCTGTGGAGACATTATTTACTTGGAAACCGCATGGAGATCTTGACAGACCACAAAATTCTCAAGTACGTTTTCACCCAGAAGAAATTAAACATGAGGCATAGGCGATGGTTGGAGATTATGACCGATTATGACATTAGTTTGCAATACCATTCTGGTAAAGTAAACTTGGTACTAGATGCTTTGAGCAGGAGACCGGCAATTATGTTTCTTACTCAGTAGAGTGATCTCATTGAGTAGATGAGGAGGTTGGGTTTGGAGGTTTTGTTGCCAAGTTCTGGTCGGAGTTGTCTTGCGCTCCAGCTTCAGTCTTCTCTTATTGATTAGATCAAGGAGGCTCAAGCTGGTGATGCACAGTTGTAGGGTTTTCGAGCTGAGGTTGAGTCTGGGTCCAGAACGGACATGGTTATTCATGCCGATGGTTCGCTTTGTTTTGGTTCCCGGTTGTGTGTCCCTAGGGGTGAAGTTCATCAGAGGTTGCTTGAAGAAGCTCATCAGCCCTCGTATTCTATCCATCTTGGCGGTACTAAGATGTATTGAGATTTGAAGCTCCATTTCTGGTGGCATGGTATGAAAAGGGCTGTAGCTCGGTTTGTTGCTCAGTGTTTGATGTGTCAGCAGGTTAAGGCAGAGCATCAGAGAACTGCTGGACTTCTTCAACCGCTTCCTATTCCGGAGTGGAAGAAGGAGCATATCACCATGGAATTTGTGAGAGCTTTACCGAGGAGTTCTAAGGGTCACAATGCTGTTTGGGTGATTGTCGACCGTTTGACGAAGAGTGCTTACTTCATTCCTTTTCGTGTCTGTCAGTCTACTGAGAGCCTTGCTGAGAACTACATGCAAGAGATTTTAAGGCTTCATGGGGTTCCAGTCAGTATTGTATCTGATAGGGATACGAGATTCAGATCTCAGTTTTAGGAGTCTTCAGGCTAGTTTGGGGAGTAAGTTGAAGTTCAGTACATCTTTTCATCCCCAGACCGATAGACAGTCAGAGCGGACTATTCAGATTCTTGAGGACATGTTACGATCCTGTATGTTGTAGTTCGGTGGATCTTGGGAGGACCATTTGCATCTCGTAGAGTTCTCGTACAACAGCATCTTTCAGGCCATTCTTAAAGCTGCACCGTTCGAGGCACTTTATGGATGTAAATGCATATCACCAGTGTGCTGGGTTGACATTGGTGAGAGGCAGTTGTTGGGTCCGGAATTGATCACCAGGATAGTTGATGCTGCGACTCAGATCAGAAAGCATCTTCAGGCAGCTCAGGATAGGTAGAGGCGGTGGGCTGATGTCCATCGGAGGGCTTTGGAGTTTGTTGTTGGTGACCATGTTTTTCTTAAGGTATTGCCGTGGCGCAGTGTCATTCGGTTCGGTGGTGGGGACAAGCTTAGCCCTAGGTTTATTGGACCGTTTGAGATTTTGGAGCGAGTAGGCAAGGTGGCCTATCGTCTTTCTTTGCCGCCAGCATTATCAAGAATGCACGATGTTTTCCATGTCTCACAACTCAAGAGATATATCCGTGATGTGAGTCTCGTGATCGACTACTCTGATTTGACGTGCGGCCAGATTTGACTTGTGAGATTCCGCCAGTTGCTATTGTGGATCGGCGGGAGAAAGTGCTTAAGAACAAGGTCATCAAGTTGGTTCGTGTTGCTTGGAATCCTCACTCGCCTAGTGAGTCGACTTGGGAGCTGGAGGATGAGATTCAGCAGAAGTTTCCTCATTTGTTTGAGTAGCTTTTTGTTTTGTTTTGTTTCTTTTCTTTTGGGGTTACCCTATGTATATTCTTTTTGAATTTCGAGGACAAAATTCTTTTTGTTAGGTGAGTAGGATTGTAACCCCTGTTTTTCGTTTTTCATATTTTTAATGTATTTTCCTTCTTCTTGAGTATTTGTACTCTCTTATATTTTTCTTGGACCATATATTTGAGTTGTTTCAATATATATTCATTTTTGTTTCATTTTGAGCTCTTTGCGTTGATTTGTTCGTCTTTTGCTTTGTTCTTCATCAATTGTTGTTCTTTTCTCTTTATTGGATTCTTATTCTCTTTATTTTAGCTCTTGGGTGTTCATGGTGTTTTGGTTGGTTACCCTATCTCTAATCCAATTGCTTTGATCCCTAATTGATTTCCAAAGCCAAATTAACCACAATCCAATTTTAAGTCCTATACAAATTTATCCTAATCAAATCCTAATTAAACCAATCCTATTTCTACTCCTATACTACCCGCAACCCAACAACCCAAATATCCGCATACCCAAACCCTAAACTAAAATCCTATATATATATACAACTCTCTCTCCATAAACCTTAACCCCAACTCTCTCATCCCAGCCTCCCTTTCTCTCTTTCCTGTGCGCGCCGACACACCCCATCCCGACCTGCATCCCCTGATGCCCTCCATCCCTAACAGCCTAACCCCCCGACCCTCCTTTGCCGATGCCCTAGTCGATCACCCAACACCCGAGCAGTCCACCATCTCATCTCTCTCTCTCCCTGTCCTTCGCCGTCCGACGTGCAGCAGCGACGCAGGAGCAGCGACAACCAACAAGCCAGCCGCCGCAACTCCCGATGTTCCGACGCTCTCTTGTTCTCTCTCTTGCTTTGTGGGTTGCACATGCGTGAGTCTGCACGTGTGGATCGTCATTTGGTTTGTGATTTTTGTTCGTGGGTTTGTTTGTTGTTGGGATTCGTTCCCGTTAGTCTTGGTGTTCTTCGTTTTCGTCTTCGGTTAAGGCAAGTAACTTGTACTCAAATTCCTTTGTATGATACAAGTCAAAAATACCGCTTATAGTGTAGTTGGTTTCTAGAGACAAGTCGTGTGTGTGTTATTTTTAATGGGTTTTGTCTTTATAGTGCTATTTAACCATAGTTGCCTCACGACACAAAAACCGACATGAAAACAACTAGGTTTGACCGTTCTTAATCTATTTATATATGCGAGATAATTAGGTGAAATTATGTATTTGATGAGATCCATGTGATATGATGGTTGTGAACATGTTATTTACTCTATTTCATGATGTTTGAACACTTAGTAGACTCTATACCATGTTTGATTGTGATTGGAACGAGTTTCGTGTGGTTTATGTTGGTTTTGTTTTCAAGAGAAAATCTGTATTTGTCGATGATCAGTTTTGATTTGTAGTTTAGACCCTATTAAGGTCACAATTCTTAAATTTTGTATTTGACATAAATTGTAGAGAAATCTGTCTTTTTTCCAAATTCTCTGACCTTGATCGATTTCGTTTTCGTATGAGTGGATTATGGCTATTTTACTACAGAGGTGTATTATATTTCCAGATTTCATTTCTTGATAATTTTGATGATTAAACTATTTTGATACTAGTTCTAATTATATTATTTTTGATCTGAAACTTTGTACAGTATTTCTATACCTATCAAGGGATTACCCAGAATTTTGGTGGATTTTATTGATGAGTTTTATATGCCGTTTTATGCATGTTTATGAAAGCTATACTTGCTGTATTTTGCTCGCTGTTCTGTAAAGAATCATATTTTCACCCTATTTTCTTTTACTGTATGGAAAATATTTATGAAATATGAAAGTTAGATTATTTTGTCTATTTTCATCTCCCTTTGAAAGATTTGGATTTTGTTTCACGGTTTGCGAGATATTACAGTTTTCTTACAGCAGTGTTGGGAATTCTAGATTTGCCAAACTATCATTTCTTGAAGTTTTCTAATTTTATTTTTACTGAACTAATTTTATGGAAAATTATGAAACTTTATATTCTGATACTAGACATACAGGGGATTACCCCAGATTTTTTTCTGGATTTATTTGAGGAGTTTTAATGCTGTTTTTCTATAATTGAATACGATTTACTGATTTCTGGCTGAACATATTTTCTGGATTCAATTCAGTTTTGAGTTATGATTTTGTGAAATACTATATGGCTTATATATAATCTCTGGATTTTTGTGGAAGTCTATTTCCAGATTCTTCGACGGAATCAGATTTGGATTTCTGTAGTAACGGAAATCACTGTTTTAGTATTGTACTGTCATGCTGTCCTGAATACGAACATACACTGTTTTGCTCGTTTATGTGACCGTATATCATCTATACATGTTTACTGTGACTTTTACTGTTATTTTTACTGCTATTGCTACTGTTACTTATACCTGAGTACACTGCCCCATTATGGTCCATTATGAAATCTAAAAGCAGAACTGTTTGTTGTAACAACTATGTGTTATATTTTGGGGCGCATGAAGTGCTATCTAGCTAGTAATATACACAAAACTATAAGAACATAAGACCGATACTGTTAGACTGATACTTTTGGACTGATACTGTTATACTGTTACACGGATATACTGAGCTTACTGTTACTAGACACTATTAGCCGCCATATGACACTATACTTGACACATTCATTTGTACTGTTAGTATTCCATGCTAGTTGACTTTGTTTTCATGATTCATGCTAGTTATTACTGTTGATGCATTATACCATGCTATATTTATTTCTGCTGTTGGTTAGATTTGTTTTCCATATACTTGTATCCTACATTATAAGTGGCCCGTAACTTGTATTGACGGGTACTTGTTTTCTCTTTCTTTCTCATACAATTATTAATTGCAGATCAGGATGGTCAGCTGCCCGACGGCATTGGCAAAATGTGATATTAGTGCTGGATTTCTTGCTTACTAGTATTGCTATTATTGTTGCTTTGAATAATGTATTTTGAGTACTTGGATGATTACATTGTATTTGGGCGATGTGGCCCAGGATTTTGTCTTGTCCAGATTTTGATTTATTTGAGCTTAATGTGTTTTGTTTCAAGTAAATTCTGTTGGTTTATTAATTCAATTATGCATGTGTGGTTGACTCTTTTGCTTCCGACTCTAATTATATTGTGAGATGTTGTAAAGATTCCATAACAGCTTATGGATGATGGAAACTATTTGCTGGGTTGAGTCATGTATCCGTATTCCGTATTCTTTTTGGGAAGTGGGGCGTGACACATTGGTTCGGCCCTGGGGAGTAGGACCGGCTCGGGGGTAGCAGCAGAAAGGTAAAGGCCGGGTGCTCGGTTCGGATCTAGTAGCTCGACTCGGATCTTCTGTACCTGCACACTGCCTGGAAACACCAGAAGAAGTCCCGGCGATAAGCCCTCCGACGATCTAGTCAGTCACCGTAAAGGAGACTGGGCAGCTAGGGTTCAGGTGGGTAAAGTTTGATTACCTTTTAAAGTGAGGAGGGGGGCTGGTATTTATAGGCAGTGGAAAACGGGTCTGGAACCCTAATGGGCCGGGTCGGACCCGTTAGCCTGTGGGCCTAAGCTGGTTGCGGCCCGTTGGACTCCAGTTGACTTGATGATCACAGGGGGGAGGATCCAAAGGAGATTAGAGGGCTCTGATTTGTGCTACTCTTTTATCCCACCTCACAAGCCCCCCACTCCTACAGGACTGTAAGAGGTCAGTTGTGGAGGAGTAGGCTGGTTCCATGGATAAGAGTGGAAAAAGAGTTTCTTTGGCGTGGGCTGGTTAGGGTCGCGCTGAGCTAGAGCGAGTTCGGTTGGCCGAGCACGAGGGGTCTACTGCCGAGTGTCGTCAACCAGGTCTTGATGATTCCCACCGTTGCCAAGGCAGAATGGGGGCAGTTCGGAGTGTCGAAGATGGGAGAGGTCGCCGAGCTTGGGTCACCGTAGTGGCGAGGAGGTTACCCCTGTGCTGGAGATGGCCGTCGAACGTTCAAGCTTAGAGGGTCGGTGAGCGAAGGTTGGCCTAAGGGACTGGCAGGTGGAAGCTACCCCTGGGCTCGAGATAGCTGTCGAGCGTTGAGGCTCAGGGGGTCGACAGTCGGAGGTGAGCACAAGCCACTTGGCTTGTGAAAGCTACCCCTGTGCTCGAGATAACTATCGAGCACCGAGGCTTAGGGGGGTCGGCAAAGAGAGGCGATCCCAAGAGACTTGGTTTGTGAAAGCTACCTCTCTGCTCGAGATAGCTTTCGAGCATCGAGGCTCAGGGGGTCGGCAGTCGGAGGCGAGCCCAAGCCACTTAACTTGTGAAAGCTACCCCTGTGCTTGAGATAGTTGTCGAGCGCAGAGGCTTAGCGGGGTCGGCAAGAAGAGGCGAGCCCAAGAGACTTGGATTGTGAATGCTACCCATGTGCTTGAGATAGCTGTCGAGCACCGAGGCTTAGGGGGGTCGGTGAGGAGAAGCGAGCCCAAGAGACTTGGCTTGTGAAAGCTACCCCTGTGCTCGAAATAGCTGTCGTGCATAGAGGCTCAGGGGGTCGACATTTAGAGGCAAGCCCAAGCCACTTGGCTTGTGAAAACTACCCCTGTGCCCGAGATAGCTATCGAGCACCGAGGCTTAGGGGGGTCGGCAAGGAGAGGCGAGCCCAAGAGACTTGGCTTGTGAAAGCTATCCCTGTGCTCGAGATAGCTGTCGAGCGCCAAGGCTTAGGGGGGTCGGCAAGGAGAGGCGAGCCCAAGAGACTTGGTTTGTGAAAGCTACCCCTGTGCTCGAGATAGCTATTGAGCATCGAGGCTCAGGCGGTCAGCAATTGAAGGCGAGCCCAAGCCACTTGGCTTGTGAAAGCTACCCCTATGCTCAAGATAGCTGTCAAGCACTGAGGCTTAGGAGGGGTCCGCAAGGAGAGGCAAGCCTAAGAGACTTGGCTTGTGAAAGCTACCCCTGTGCTCGAGATAGCTGTCTAGCGTCGAGGCTCAGGCGGTCGGCAATCGGAGGCGAGCTCATGCCACTTGGCTTGTAAAAGCTACCCCTGTGCTCGAGATAGTTGTCGAGCACCGAGGCCTAGGGGGTCGGCTCGGAGATTCTCGTAGCCATTACAGGAACCGTTTTTGCAAGAATCAAGGAGTCACAGTAACTATTTTTGCGAGAATCGAGGAGCTACATGAACTGCTTTTGCGAGAATCGAGGAGTTTCAATCCTCTATATAAGGGAATCCCCTTCCCCTTTTTCATTTCTTTCTTTCACTCTCTCTCTTTCTAAAATCCAAAGCTTCTCTCTCTAGAGGTTTTCCGTCACTGTCGATGAGCTTTCCGGTGACCTTTCGTTAAGCTTCACTCTGGTTAGTACTTTTTAATATGTCCAGGGCTCAGTCTAGCTCCTTCGCCTCAATCCCCGGCAGTGGTACACACACCGGTTTGTCAGACTCTTCAACTTCTTGGGATATGAAAGAGGAAGTGCTGGCCGTGCATCCATTGCGCACCCACAAGCCGTTTGTGGTTGAGAGCAGCGACTCAGAGGAAGATGAGCCCCCCGCTGAAGCCATTGACGACGAGGATGAGGAGGAAGAATCTCCCGGAGGGTCCTCCACCGAGGAGGCGAGAGCCGCTGAGGGTGCCCGGGCGATGGGTGAAAAGGTCGAGGGAATGGGCTCCTCCTCGAGGGACTCTGTCCTCGAGCCACTATTGACTCCGTCGCCTGAGAATGCTCCTAAGGTGATAGCTCTCCGGAAGCTAGAAGTCCCCTTCTTGCCTTAGCCGCGGTCGATTAGGAAGTACCCGAACGACGTCGAGGACTTGGTCTGTTATGAGATACAGCCCTCCTCGTCGAGCCGGGTGAAGATCAAGATGGACGGTACCCCCTCAATTTTGAAAGGGGAGGACCTGTCATTGTTCCGCACGAGCTACTTTATTGGGAGGGAGTTCGAGTTGATGGCCCCCAGCACCGGCCTCAGGCCTACCGACCCTCTATTGCCCTGGTACTGCGTCTTCCCGTGGACGCATTCTCGTCGGGGCTGAGCTTGTCCATCCATTCTTTCATCTGCGAAGTTCTGAATTGGCCCTCACTATGACCGATGCAGTTTGGGCCGAACTCCTGGAAGCATATGGTGAGCTTCGTCCTGCTGTGTGAAGAGAGGAAAGTGCCGCTGAGGCTGAAAATCTTTCGAGCTATGCTGGGAGTTAGCTCGTCTGGAGAGTTCGAGGGGATTTATTACGTATCGCCTCGGAGAGGGGGTAAGGTCGTGCACGACCACCCTCACTCGATAAGGGAATGGAAGAAGAAATACTTTGTCGTCCGAGCGATGAGCCATGGGAAATCCCGACAAGGTGGAACTTCTACAAGCCCAATTTTAAGGGTCCCAAGAAGGATGATCTTTCGGCTGAGGAGTGGGCCTTTGTGGAGCGTCTTCATAAGAGCCACGATATAAGTTAGTCGAAGGTGACAGAGAGTCATATGGCCCGCATCGGACTGAGCCCCGCCCCGTCTCGTATGTTTTTGTTCGTTTTTTCTTTTAGTAATCCTCTTTTGTGCTCATCGCTTTTTAATGGATTTTTCTGCAGAGATGGACCCCGAGGCGATCAAGGAGAGGAGGCTCGCCCTGAAGAAGCAGAAGGCGGAGCAATCCGACAAGGAGAAGTAGTCGGGGGCCCCTTCCAAGTCACCTTCCGAGGCTCAGCTCAAGTCGAGGGCGAAGAGGGTGCGGTCCGGTCAGGCGAAGGAGACTGCGATCGTGCCGAGCTCCAAAGCCTCAAAGATGTCGAAGATCGTGCTGAGCTCCCCTCCGTGCCAATGCCCAAACCATGATCGGGGAAGAAGGGCTTCAACCTTGGGCCCCGGACTGGTCCATTCGGAAGGGGGATACCCTGACCGAGGGTCCGATTGCCATGGAGTTCATGGATAAGATGGCCACGCTGCAGGATCGGCAAAGCATGGGTGCTGACACCCTCGAGTCAGCCTACATGAGGTGGGCTCAGGCGAGCGTGTAGGTAAATTTCGAGGCTTTGTATTTCTGTCTTTACGCATTTGTTCTTCACGATTTTGTTTCTACTCAAGTGTTTTTACCTCGTCTGTAGGCTTGCATGTCTGGCAACCAGGTGATGAGGATCCACAACCTGGAGTTGAAGTATGAGCGGATCCAGACCAACCGCTTTAAACGCGAAATGATGGACATGAAGACCGCTCTGGACGCCTCGATGAAGCGAGAGCATGCCCTAAAGGCCGACCTAGCCTAGATGGCCGAAGACAGACTGAGGAAGTAGGCGACGCTGAGGAAGGCATTTGAGGTGGAGAAGGGGTTGCTGACCTTGAAGGCGCAAGACATGGTCATTGAGGCCCAGAATGAGGTACGACAAGGCGCTGAGCCATGTCAGGCACTTCTATCCGACCTTGGATCTGACGGGCTTCGACTACAACATGGTGATCGACGAGATGCCGAAGACCCCCGGGGGCAATGCGCCAGCTGAAGGGGAAGGCGGAGCCGGAGGGGCCAGCACCGAGCTGGTTGTCGACCTCGTGGCCATTGCCGGACTCGAGGGAGAGGTTGGCCCTACGCCGTAGTTGTTTTCTATTTTTGTTTTTGTTTTTGACATTGTATTTGCAGAAGGCGGACTGGCCACCGCAGTATTTTGTAAAAGTATTGTAATTTATGACAAAGATTTTTTGGTTGGCCAAGTGTTTTGACTTCGACTTTGTGCCTGTCCGACCCTTTTCAACTTGTGTAATTTTTCGAGATTGTAAGTTGTGAATTCATGGCCTCGGAATGATCTTTTGTCTCACTTCTATCAGATGTCGGCCTCCTTCCTCGAGTCTGATGCCCAATGATCCGAGGTGACGTGGCTTTGGAGCAAGATCCGGGTATTAGAGTCCACTCTTGACAGATATCGGAAGGAAGCTCGCGATCATGACGCCGCTTTCCACTACTTCCGAAACAAGTCGAAGGAGCTGAGAGCGGAAGCTGCCCAATTGAAGAAGGCGATAGTCATCCGTGACCTCGGAAGTGCGGGCCTCGGATTTTCGATGTCAAGCGCCTTGGTTCAAAGGCCTACCTCAGAGTCTCTCCTTCATGAGGTCATCGTGGAGAAAGAGACGACATTCAGCATTACAAGATGATGTTGGGGATGTCGGTGTCTTTGGGGTACGAACCATCTCCGATCCGAAAGTTGGAATATGTGAGGTCGGGCGATGTCCAAAGCTCTGTGGCTGGCGTGTCTACCTTGGCTGCTCCTGAGGATTCTGCTGAGCAGGCCGTGGAGCCAAGCTGATCGGCGGGGCTTGAGTTAGCTCATGCTTGTTTGGAGGGGCTCTAAGGATAGTTTAGGCTGAGGCGATAGTCGTTGCAATAAACTTCATTGTATTGTGGCCTCCCAAGGCGCTTATGATAATAAAAAATAATCTTTTCGATTTGCCTGGACTTGTTTTTGAGAATGAGCATTGAGGGATTGAGGGAGGATCCCTACTTGGTTTAAGAGCCGAGCCGATGGTCGAAGACTTGTGAGATTGAGAAATCTTGCCGTGCGGTTAGAACGTGGAGCGGAAGAAGGCCCGTTTGGTTTGAGAAATGAGCACCTCCAGCTTGTTAGGAAGCTAGGGCTTTTGCTTTCCGATGGCGGGTTCTCCACGGCTGGGCCGAAGGACGTGTTCAAGTGAAAGGACGGCGATGAGGGCGAGCGATCCTGGAAGCCTGGCAATGGAAGACGTTTCGTCTTCCAAGGTCATTAATGGGGGACGTTTACGACTTCCAACGTCATAATGGTGAACGTTCTGCCTTCCAACATCATTAATGGCGGACGTTCTGCCTTCTGCCGTTTCGACTTTCCATGTCATAAATGCGGCTCTCTTGAGGGCTATAGAACTTCCACCCCCTCACCAAAAACTGTCTCACTTCACCGGGAGTTCTCATCGCCAGTGGCTCTCCTACCACCTTCTGACAATTGGGGGTAACGGCTGTGAGTGCTGTTTATCCCCAGTTGTTAGTAGGTGAAAAGAAGGCCGATCTCGGAGACGGTTCTCGGGGTGCTTGCCGAAGGCAAGTGCCCTAACTGAAATTTTTTCTCAGGAGCCCTAGAGTGGTGGCTCTCCTGCCATCCTCTGACAATTGGGGGTAATCGGTCATGAGGGCTGTTTATCCCCAGTTGCCAGCGGGTGAGAGGATGGTCGATCGTGGAGGCAGTGCTCGGGGCGCTTGCCGAAGGCAAGTGCTTTAACCAAAATTTTTGCTCGGGAGTCCTGGGTCGGTGGCTCTCCTGCCACCCTCTGAAAATTGGAGGTAACGGCTATGAGTGTTGTTTATCCCTAGTCGCCAGTGGGTGAAAGGTGGGTCTATCCCTAGTTCGGGGATCGGGGCGCTTGCCGATAGGAAAGTGTCCTAAGTCTTAACAAAAATTTTTGGTAGGGCATTGAGCTGACGTCCCAGCCGAAGGTTTAAGACTTTGGCTGTCCCGATGATACCTCCTTAAGAACCCAAAGTCCGAGCCGAGCTGCAATGACATGAGGGTCGAAGACCTCCCTATGCTCGTGGTCACCGCACGGCACCGAGGCTTGGAGTTCGGCCCGAAAAGATTGCACACAAAGTGGCAGTAACTATTGAACGACTTAGGACTGTTGCATATCTTCTTACCCTCTTTAAAGATTTAACTCAATGGACGATATTCCTACCAGGAGCAAACCCTTTAGTGTCACTTGGATTCCCAAAACTCATTTTGAAGCGGGGAAAAACTCCACACACTTCCTCTGCTTTGTTGACTTCGAGATCACCGCCGGGTGTCGAGGCTTGGGGGTCAGCACGGAGCGACGAGCTCCTCTGCCTTAGCTTGAGAAAGCTACCTATGTACTTGAGATCACTGTCAGGTGTCGAGGCTTGGGGGTCAGTATGGAGCGCCGAGCTCTGCTGCCTTAGCTTGAGAAAGCTACCCATGTGCTCGAGATTACCGTCAGGTGTCGAGACTTGGGGGTTTGTACGGAGCGACGAGCTCTGCTGCCTTAGCTTGAGAACGCTACCCATGTGCTCGAGATCACCGTTAGGTGTCGAGGCTTGGGATTTTGTACGGAGTGACGAGCTCTGCTGCCTTAGCTTGAGAACGCTACCCATGTGCTCGAGATCACCGTTAGGTGTCGAGGCTTGTGGGTCGATACAGAGCGACGAGTACCGCTGCCTTAGCTTGAGAAATCTAACCATGTGCTCGAGATCACCGTCAGGTGTCGAGGCTTAGGGGTCAGTACGAAGCAACGAGCTCTGCTGGCTTAGCTTGAGAAAGCTATCCATGTGTTTGAGATCACCATCAGGTGTCGAGGCTTGTGGGATCAGTACGGAGCGACGAGCTCTGCTGCCTTGGCTTGAGAAAGCTACCTATGTGCACGAGATCACCGTTAGGTGTCGAGGCTTGGGGGTCGGTACTGAGTGATGAGCTCCGCTACCTTGCTTGAGAAGCTACTCATGTGCTCGAGATCATCGTCAAGGGTCGAGGCTTGTTGTTCGGTACGGAGCGATGAGCTCCGCTGCCTTAGCTTGAGAAAGTTGCCCATGTGCTTGAGATCACCGTCAGGTGTCGAGGCTTGTTGGTCGGTACGGAGTGACGAGCTCCGCTGCCTTAGCTTGAGAAAGCTACTCATGTGCTTGAGATCACCGTAAGGTATCGAGGCTTGGGTGTCGGTATGGAGGTACGAGCTCCGCTGCCTTAGCTTGAGAAAGCTACCCATGTGCTCGAGATCACTGTCAGGTGTCGAGGCTTGGGGGTCGGTACGGAGCGACGATCTACGTTGCCTTAGCTTGAGAAAGCTACCGATGTGCTCGATATCACCGTCAGGTGTCGAGGCTTGGGGGTCGGCAAAGAGCGACGAGCTTCGCTGCCTTAGCTTGAGAAAGCTGCCCATGTGCTCGAGATCACCGTCGGGTGTCGAGGCTTGGGGTGGAAAGTGCAAGAACTTACATAGAGAATCTGAGCTAAAAACTTGGAGAGAAATAAGCCTATTTTCTTTAATCTTTTCATACAAAAAGTTGTGGCATGTGATGCCGATTACAAGGGATTGGTTACATAAGAAGTTTAGTCCTCCCCTTCGAGGTACGTGATGAGGTGCTCCGCATTCCAGGGTCTCTTGACTATGTTGCCTCTCAGGTCAGTGAGTCGGTAGGTGCTAGGGCGCACTACTTCGGAGACCTTATACGGGCCCTCCCAATTAGGGGCCAACTTCCTCTTTTTGCTGGGGTCGGACACTGCCAATTTTCTGAGGACGAGGTCACCCTGTTTGATGTTGGTGGGATGAACCCTCTTGTTGTAAAATTTCTTCACCCGTTGCTGGTATATGCTTCTTCTGATGGCGAGTTTTCCCAGACTTCGTTAACTAGATCCAAGTTGGCTCTGAGGCCTGCCAAGTTGCTCTCCTCATTGAAGGCCATGATCCTGGGCGAAGGGAGGCCAATCTCTAAGGGAATAACTGCCTCGGTGCCGTAGGTTAGGTTGAAGGGTGATTCGCCCGTGGGGATCCTCTTCGTCGTTCGGTGAGCCCAGAGAACGCTCGGAAGTTCATCGACCCATAGCCCCTTTGGGTGAATTGTCCAATCACTTCTTAAGGCCGTCCAGGATTTGGCGATTCGCATTTTCAGCTTGGCCATTTGATTGAGAGTGGCATATCGATGAGAAGCATTGCTGAATGCCGATGTCTTCGCAAAACTTTCGAAAATTCTTGCTCGCGAACTGGGTCCTGTTGTCGGTGATGAGCACCTGTAGGATTCCGAACCGGCAGATGATGTGCCTCCAGAAGAATTATTGGGTTTGATGCTCGGTGATCGTGGCCAGGGGTTCTGCCTCAATCCAATTGGTGAAGTAGTCGATGGCCACCACCAGGAATTTTCTTTGGCCCGTTGCTTGAGAAAAGGGACCGACCAGGTCCATTCCCCACATAGCAAAGGGGGTCGGCATGGCCAGGGATCGAAGGTTGGCCTGCGGGAGTCTTTTTACTGATGAGAATCTTTAGCAAGGGCTGCATCTTTTGACGAGGTCTTGGGCATCTTGTAATATGGTCGGCCAGTAGTACCCGTGATTTAGGGCCTTTCGAGCGAGCAACCTTCTCCCCATATGGCATTTGCCGATCCCTTCGTGTAGTTCTGTCAGAGCATACTTGGCCTCGTCAGGAGCTAGGGAACGGAGGTAGGGTCTATCGTTAGCTATCGTGTATGAGCATTTGAAGAGCGTTCAGTTAATCAGGGTCAATCTCTCGGAGCGGACTTTGATCCTTCTTGCCTCGGATCGGTCTTGAGGGAGTTCTCCCTTCGAAAGGAACTTTCGAATGGGTGTCGCCCAGTTGTCGGGTCAGAGATCGGTGGTGAGGCAGGAGGCTTCAAGAAGGTCGGTGCTGGGCTTGAGGAGGACCTCGATCAGGACGGTGCAGTCGAGCCCCTCGAAGGACGAGGAGGTGAGCTTCGACAATGAATCCGCTTGGGCGTTCTGTTCCCTGGGGATTCGTTCTACCGAGTGGTATTCGAAAGATGCCAAGAATTGATGGACTACCGCCAAGTATTGCACCATTCGAGCATCGCGAGCTTCGAACTCCCCGTTGATCTGGTTGACCACGAGCTGGGAGTCGCTAAAAGACTTGATGTGTCTGGACCCGGCCTTATGTGTAAGGGTGAGCCCAGCAATCATAGCTTCGTACTCCGCTTCATTGTTCGAGGCCGGAAAATTGAGATGGAGAGAGTATTGAAGAACAAAATTATCAGGGCCCTTCAGAATGAATCCCGCACCGTTATCTCCCTCGCAAGAAGAACCGTCGACATAGACTTCCCAGATTGGGTCTGTCTCCTGGATATCGGATGGCTCGGGAATAGTGCATTCTGCGATGAATTCGGTGAGGGCCTACCCTTTGATGGCTGTCCTGTGCTGGTAGCTGATGTCGTACTGACTCAACTCGATCGACCACTTGACCAAGCGGCCGGAAGTATCGGGCTTGTGAAGTATGGCCTTGAGAGGCTGTTCTGTAAGAACCTGGATAGAGTGGGCTTGGAAATAGGGGTGAAGCTTCCGTCCGGCCATTACCAGAGCGTAGGCCACCTTCTCCATCTTAGCGTATCTGGTTTCCGCCGAAAGCAGGACCTTGCTCACATTATAGAGGGGCCTTTGGACACCCTCCTCTTTCCAAATGAGAACGGCGCTGAGGGCGTTCTCCGAGGCTGAGAGATATAGCTGGAGTGATTTGCCTGGCTTGGGTTTGCTCAGAAGTGGGGGTTGGCGAGGTATGATTTCAACTGTTTGAACGCCTGCTGTTGTGGGTCCCCCCACTCGAAGCCTTTTGCCCCTCGGAGGGCCTTGAAGAAGGGGAGTGATTTCTCCCCGGATTTCGATAGAAAATGGCCGATGGCCGCCAGCCCCCCCATTAGCCGTTGGACTTCTTTAATATTTCACGGAGGGGCCATGTCGATAATGGCCCGAATCTTTTCGGGGTTCGCCTCTATGCCGTGCTGGCTGACGATGAACCCAAGGAATTTTCCGGAGAAGACGCCGAAGGCGCACTTGGTGGGATTAAGCCTAATGTCATGGGATCGGAGAACACCAAATGCTTCTTCAAGGTCGGTCACGTGGTCCTGTCCTCGTCGGCTTTTGACGAGCGTGTCATCGATGTATACCTCAATATTGCGACCGATCTGGTTTTTAAATACCCGGTTGACGAGCCTCTCATAGGTGGCTCCGGCGTTCTTGAGCCCGAAGGGCATGACCTTGTAACAGTATAGGCCTCGGCCGGTAACAAAAGACGTCTTGGTGATTTCAGGGGAAAACATGCGGATTTGGTTGTAGCCTGAAAAGGCATCCATGAAGGTCAGCAGCTCATGACCCGACGTCATGTCGATCAGGGCGTCTATGCTCGTGAGAGGGAAATGATCTTTTGGGCACGCCTTGTTGAGGTCTGTGAAGTCTATGCATATCCTCCCGCTACTGCTGGCCTTCTTCACCATCACGAAGTTAGCCAGCCACTCCGGGTAGCTGACCTCCTGAATGAATCGGGCGAACAACAATTTGTCCACCTCCACCTTTACGGCTTGTTACCTCTCTGGGGCAAACTTGCGCTTCTTCTGATGAACAGGCTTGGAGCCCGAGGTGACACTCAGTCGGTGCATGATCAGATCTTCAAAAGTCCCAGGCATGTCAGACAGATTCTAGGCGAATAGGTCGATATTGGGGCGGACGCAATCAATCAGGCCTGGTTTCAAGTCGAGAGAAAGGGTGCGGTTCACGCGGAAACATTTGGATCTGTCGTCTGCTTCGAACGAGATTTCTTCCAATTCGTCCACTGGTTCTGACTCCGGATGGTCCCTCTCGGGAGCGAGCTCAACTGCGTCGAGGGGTAATACCCCGCCCCTGGCCGCGGTCATGTAGCACGAACGTGCCGACTCCTGGTTACCTCGGACGACACCAACCCCAAGGTCGGTTGGGAATTTTAGCTTTAGATGGTAAGCCGAAGGGACGGCCTGGAACGAGCAGAGCCTGGGTCGGCCGAGGATGGCGCTGTATGATGCCTTAACATTGACCACCATGAAATCCATCGACTCGGTTCGGAGGAAGGGGGTCGTACTGACCATTACATCTAGTGCCACGATCCCCTCAATTTGTATGGGGATGCCCGAGAACCCACGAAGGGTGTAATCGGCCGGCTTGAGCTTTTCTCGGGGGAGTTTGATGTTCTCAAATGCTTCTAGGAAGAGAATGTTAATCGAGCTGCCGTTGTCCACCAGGATGCGGCGGACCTCAAAGTTGGCCATGACAAGGCTGATGATGAGGGTGTCGCAATACGGGAGCTGGACGCCTTCGAGGTCTTCTCCCGAGAAGGAGACCGCCCGCTGCTGGACCCGAGGGGAGGGATGATCCCGGATAGAGTTGACCTCTCGGACGAAGGCCTTGCGAGAGGTATTGGATTCCCCTCCTATGGGTCCACCATGGAAGCAGTACAGGATAGCCGGTCTGTAGCGCCCCGAATTTCTAAATACGAAACTTTAGAAAATACGTGGCACTTTCCCAGCGATCCACTTCAATGTAACAATATACATAGACCAAAAACTCAAGTCATTTTATTCCAAATCTTTATTACAACAACTTCTTTCAAATAGCAGCGGAAATACAAACACCTTACATTACAATAATTCTTTTACAACACTATTCTTTACAAAATTACACATGGCTCTATCATCTCACTCATACTCTCTAAAGCTAACCCAAGCATCCAAGCCTCCAATTCTAAGCAATAACCTGCAACATGTGAGGCTAGAGTTGAACTCTAACCCCCAAAACTACGGGGTCAGCCATAACTGGTGTGAGTGATATAAACAACAAACATAAATAACAGATAAACATAAATTCTCAATCAACATGTACTGAACAAAAATACATAAACTGAACATGTAATCTGAAACAAGAACGATAGGCCAGTACATGAGTGAACCAAGTCGAGAAACAATACCAACGATCAAGTATCCATCAATCAATCTCTCTCAAAATATGTACAGTTCAACTGTACGGTACAGTCGACTGTTCAAAGGACCAGTCGACTGATCAGAACAACAATAATCCTCACCTCTCTGATCATGCCCAACTATCAATAAATCTCAATACCACGATGTATGTCCAACAATCGATCTCCAATAATACCATAGATCGGATACCCATATATCCATCTACAAAACTAAAGAGGGTATAGATAGAATACGAACCCGGCATGCATCGCCAATAGTGACTATTACACCGACGAACATATTCATCTACAAACAAACTAAAGAGGGTATAGATAGAATACGAACCCGGCATGCATCACCAATGGTGACTATTACACCGACGAACATATTCATCTACAAACAAACTAAAGAGGGTATAGGTAGAATACGAACCCGGCATGCATCACCAATGGTGACTATTACACCGACGAACATATTCATCTACAAACAAACTAAAGAGGGTATAGATAGAATACGAACCCGGCATGCATCACCAATGGTGACTATTACACCGACGAACATATTCATCTACAAACAAACTAAAGAGGGTATAGATAGAATACGAGCCCGGCATGCATCACCAATGGTGACTATTACACCGACGAACATATTCATCTACAAACAAACTAAAGAGGGTATAGATAGAATACGAGCCCGGCATGCATCACCAATGGTGACTATTACACCGACGAACATATTCATCTACAAGTAAACTAACGATAACAAGAACCTTCAAGATCATGAAAACTCATCAGAACCAGTCGACTTATGCCGTAATAAGTCGACTGCCTCGAGAACTAATAGTCAAGATTATAACAAGTGCAGTAAGTCGACTTAACCAACCATCAGTCGACTTACCCGAGATAATTATCAATAATTCTCAAGAAACAATCCAAGTGCTAACAGTATAAGATGACTTATAAAAATCATAAGTAGACTTATCAAAAGTATAAGATGACTTATAAAGATCATAAGAAGACTTATCAAAAGTATAAGATGACTTATAAAGATCATAAGAAGACTTATCAAAAGTATAAGATGACTTATAAAGATCATAAGAAGACTTATCAAAACATAAGATGACTTAAAAGGGGACATAAGTCGACTTATAAGAACATAAGTCGACTTACCCGAGAGAATTTCGAGAAAAACTAAAGATACAATATTAGGGTCGTACCAGTCGACTGATACCTAGTCCCAGTCGACTGTCGGCCTACAGATCTCACAATTTAGGTCTGAAATCAATAATCAATACTGGAGTCAATCTCAAATACCAAATCTCTTCCTCTACTCATATCTAATCCAACTCGTAAATAACAATGTCTAGAGATTCCTCCATCCAATTTCTTATCTTCAATAATCATAATCGAATCTTAACATGTTTCAAGCAATCAAGAATTGTCAATCGAGATCTACTAATCTATCATGGATTTCACATGTATATTACGAATAACAACCATGGCATCGATTTCATACAAGATACGAAATCATCAAACAAAACAACATGCAATCATACCCATAAACAAACAAGTCTATATCACTCACCTTTTAGAATCAAGAAGAATCCACAAGCCTTCCTCTTGCTAGATCCAAGAACTCCTTCTTCAATCACCAAGAGAATAGAAATATAATAAGATCTGAGTTGTGCAGCGAATGACGGCTGCAAACTCTCTTATATAGGCCGGGATCAAGTATTAGGGTTTAGGAAATACATTTGCAAAACAATCCATCCAAATACAATTATATATATATGTCTTCTTTTGGAAATTCATCTCATAATTCATTAAAATTAGGATTTATATGAAAATATACTTCTAAATCCTAACTAATACTGTTCAAAATGTCCAGAATGCCAATTTTGCATTTTAGCCCTTAAAATGTCAATTTTACAAAAAGGTCCTTCTTTTCTTAAAATTTGCAAATAGTACTAATTAATTTCAGAAAAATATGGAAAAATACTAAATAATTCCCAAATAATAAATAATGATTTTTCATAGAGAAAACTAAAATTTTCAAACATCTCAAAAGTCATTTGCACGTGTACAAAAGATAAATCTTTTAGAAAATATCAATTAAATCCTCAAAAATTCATTTAAATTCATTTTCAAATAATAAAATAATATTTGAAAATACGGGGTTCTACACGGTCCCCCTGTTTCCTCGGGATCGGGATCCCGCTCGGGCCGCCGGCTTGTCGTCCGCGGAGGAGGCGAAGACTTCGGACTCTTCGGTTCTCTCCGGTCATTGAGATTGGCCCGGGCAAACTCCCTCAGATACCCACATTGGATGAGGGCCTCAATCTCGTTTTTGATGGCTCGACATTGATCTGTCTCGTGCCCGATATCTCGGTGGAAGCGGCAGTAGAACCTTTGGTCTTGTTTCTTGCCTGTGTTGTTCGGTCGGGGGGGGGGAGGGAATTGGACGATCCCTTTGTTCTCGATTTCCATCAAAATTGCCGAGATGTTCTGGGTCAGGGGCGTATATCTCTTCAATCGGGGGACCAGTGGGACCCTCTTGAGACCAGCTGTTTCTTTTGCAGGTTTCTTGAAAGGCTCGGCATCATCGGCCTTACACTTCCCCTTAGTCGTGGCTTCTTTGGTGCCTTCCGGATTGAGGGCCTTCTCATCCCGAATATACTTCTCGATCCTGTTGAGTAGGTCGGGGAAGTCCACGGGTGGCTTTTTGGCTAAGGAAGCCTTAAGCTGGTCGTGGCGAACGTTATGTCGGAAGGCTGCGGAGGTCACACCTACATCTAGGGAGGAGACAGACCTCGCCTCGGCTGTGAATCTCTGAACGAACTCGCGGAGGGATTCCCCATCCTTCTGTTTGAGGTCCAGAAGGGAGGCACTCGTCTTCTCGACCATCCTTCTGGTCACAAAGTGGGCTAGGAAGCCCGCCTTTAGTTGTTCAAACGAGAAGACCAAGATGGGGGTAAGTTTTGACAACCATTCCCGAGCTGGCCCACGAAGGGTAGTAGAGAAGGCGTGGCAGAGGAGGGGATCCGCAGTGCTGTGAATCATCATAAGGGTCTTAAACCCCTCCATGTGATCAGCGAGATCACCCTCGCTATTATAGGTCTCAAATTGAGGAGGCCTGAAATTCCAGAAGATCTCGGCTTCTAGGATTTGTGGGGAGAAGGGGGGTCCAGTCGGCCGACGACCGCGACCCGGTATGGATCCACCCTCACCGAGATGGGCGAGGCGGTTCTCCATCTTCTGCAAACGCTGAAGGACGGCACCAACCTATTCCTGGGGGTGGGCCGATCCCTGGAATTTGCCGCTTCCTGTCCCTGACCGTGGGTCAGAACTGTTGCAGACCTCAGTGCTCGTCTCGGATGGCTTGTAGGATCTCGTCCCGGAAATTTTGAAACTCGACCCTAGTGACGGGGGCTTACCCCACTGGGTCCTGCGGGGCGGAGGTCCACGGGGCGAGCGGCTGTGTTTTGGATCGCGCACCTGGGTTGGCCGTCGGTGATGGTTCGAGACCGAGTTGGAAGCGACATCTCCCCTTGTCCGACTGCCCTGCCGATCTAAGATGACACGGCATAAATCAGTCGCATTCGAGGGTCTGGTCGTGCCGTTCACCCGAGGTTGATTGGAACCCTAGGCATCCGCGCGGCTGTGATGTGGAGGGTCCGGATGTCATGCCGAGGTGACGGCCCTCATGGCTTTTGGAGCCATGGAAGAGCTCGGACCTGGGGTGACGTCCCTGGCTGGGCTCAGTCTGGCGACAGTACCTGAGGGTTTCCCACAGACGGCGCCAACCTGATGATGTTTATTTTTGGGGTGTGGGGCAGCAGGTGTGAGTTCTTGCAATTTGTGAAATGGAAACTGGGGTACTGGCATCAGTCTGACCTTGGGGAGTAGGACCGGCTCAGGGGTAGCAGCAGAGAGGTAGAGGCCGGGTGCTCGGTTCGGATCCAGTAGCTTGGCTCGGATCTTCTGTACCTGCACACTACCTAGAAACACCGGGAGAAGTCCCGATGATAGGGCCTCCGACGATCTAGTCAGTCACCGAAAAAGAGACTGGGCAGCTACGGTTCAGGTGGGGAAAGATTGATTACCTTTTAAAGTGAGGAGGGGGCCTGGTATTTATAGGCAGAGACAAACAAGTTTGGAATCCTAACGGGCCGAATCGGACCCGTTAGCCTGTGGGCCTGAGCTGGTTACGACCAGTTGGACTCCAGTTGACTGGATGATCACAGGGGGGAGGATCCAGAGGAGATCAGAGGGCTCTAATTTGTGCTACTCTTTTATCCCACATAAAGATCCCTTCAAATTAAGAATTTTTTCGGTTGACTGGATCTAAATTTGTATGGCTAATTGTTTTTGAGTCAATTGTGAGACCTGAGAATATTGATGGCTAGATATAAAAAAACTTCACCCAACTACTGTACATTTAAAAAAAAAATCACACCATTTTTTTTTATATAAAAAACTCACCCATAGTTGGGTGGTTTTTTTTTTTTTTTTTTTTTATTATTATTATAAAAAAATGTTGAGTGTGATTTTTTTAAAATGCACAATAGTTTGGTGAGGTTTTTTTTATATTTAGCCAATATTGATTTATGGGGGACTAATATGGATTTTAAATAGGCTAAATATAAAAAAAACTTCACCCAACAATTTTGCATTTTAAAAAAATCACAGTCAACTTTTTTATTCAAAAAAAACCACCCCCAACTATGTTTTTAAAACAATTTTTTTAAAACAACCTCACTCACCCATGTCTGCCTGAAAAATATAGTTGGGTTAGACATTTTTTGAAAGAAAAAGTTTGGTGTGATGGAAAATAGTTGGGTGAGATTTTATTATATTTAGCCTTTTAAATATTACCTGTGATTGTGAGGAAAAATCCCCAAGATTGTTGGTTACTGGACAATATTGTAGGCTCAAAACAATGAGATGGGTCGAACAAGGCCAACTCAAAATTCCATGCGGCCCAATCTAAAAAGGAAAAGCACAGGGCGCCCATTAGCACTGACGGATCTGATCCCTATTGAACTAAATTATAAATAGAGGACATTAAAAAAAAAATAGAAGTAGCACTAGGGTTTTCTTACCGCAGGGCTCAAGGTTTCTTATTTTCTCTTAAAATCTCAATCAAGAAAAAGTTGATAGATTGAAGTCAAAAGATGAATCATGCCAATGAAGAAAAAGTTGTAGAGATCCAAGCAGAAAAGATGAAGCAAGGTTCTTTTTTTAAAGAAAAAATCGTAGATAATTAGCCCTGGCATTTCATTAGTAAGAATTTAATAAAACACATCCAATAGGGAAATGTAAGCAACGCATGAAATACAATCACAATAACTTTGAATACAATAAAGAAATAGAGATCCACCGACGGCAGCTTCAAATAGCCAACCACAAACAACCCGAATTTGTGAGAAAACAAGAGATTGTCTAGATATTTCACCCAAACTTTGTCCAACCAAGACTCGTCCGATGCAAAATGAAAGATATTATATCAAACATATCCAATTTACTACAGTTCAACATAACATCCACACCTTGGACATGCCAACAACGAGCTAAATTGATATCACCACACTAGGAGGATCTAATGTCCTACCTGAATATTTGTTTGAAAAGGAGGTGAGTAAACATTTCCCACTCCACTGAGACAATTAAGCAACCTAACATCGACTATTAGCGTCACCCAATACCTCCATGCCGCTCTCACAAGCAAAAGATGCATATCATCTTAATCACCGGCCTTAGTCATCTTCAACCCTACGAGTTATAAGCCGAATTAACCTATTTACAATCCAAAGCATATCACAGCCATTGTCAGACAATGACGTCCCCAACGGCCACATCTGATCTGTTAGGTTTTGTGAGAAATTAACAATTGAGAATTAGGGTTAATATCTTAGATCTAAGTTGCTTGAAATATTCACCCTAGGTATCAAAATTGGAATACCTAGACTGCTATCACAAGTCAGTATTTATCTCTAAATACTGGTTTAGGTATCGGGCTATAAGCCCACAAACCCGCGTTCCAATATCCATTCAATTGTACGTTTAATACACGTGTTACTCATATGCACATGCAATATTTATATAGAGAGAATATACCAATATATCCAACAATCTCCCCCTATATTCTCAATATATAAAGTACAGGATTATCTCATCAGTTCAGTATAAAACTGACTGGGTGATAGCAGTCTATAAAAGAAAAGCATCATAAAGGTATAGTTTCGTAAGAACCAATAGAATTATAAAACTGAATAGTTCAATCAAGACTAAACCAATATAATTAAGTAGTTCCAAACCATATCCAATTCAAAATAGTTCACATAGACTAAACCAACTGGAATAATCTGACATAGTTTCAAAATCAAACAAAGCAAATAAACTTCAAGAACAAAATATGAGTTTTAAGCTCATGAATACAAGAGTCTTAAACTCAACAGAAGTGTTACCAAGCAAGTGACTAATTTATTCTCAAAAGAAATAAACTGAAATTCTATCCTTACACACTGCTTTATGTTTACTCCTCCATTTTGAGCAAAATCATTATTTTTGAAATCTATGTTGATAGATTCAACTCCTCCATCTTTGCTAGCTTATAGAAAACAATAATATCAAGAGAAACATCTCTAAGAATTCCAACGAATTTCACAAAGCATCTAGTTCCACAAAAGAACTTAGTACAATTCATAATTAGCTTAGCAAAAATATAACACAAGAATCACAATCAAGTATCTTTAATAAATAAAGTACATGAACTTTATAGTTTCTGCACAAGAACCATACTATGTTTCATATTGGAATGAAAAGACTGCCGTTTCAATCATGGTTTAACATTGAATCATCAAAATTGGAATGAAACATGTATTCATAAAAGACATATCATCAAAATTAAAATGTTATTTAAGACAATTTAATCATCGAAAACACATCGACAAGTTTTTATGTTTCGTATTG
Source organism: Hemerocallis citrina (assembly GCA_017893485.1). NCBI lineage: Eukaryota > Viridiplantae > Streptophyta > Magnoliopsida > Asparagales > Asphodelaceae > Hemerocallis > Hemerocallis citrina. The sequence goes on along the minus strand of CM030364.1, from coordinate 233,077,468 downwards.
GAATAATATGATTATTCTAAGTAAATTCCCTAGATATATAATACCATCAAAATTGGAATGACATTATATATTTGTAGAATTTATGTGGAATCATTAAAATTATCTAAAACATGTCAACTGCCTAAAATTGATGCTTAAATTTGAACTTCTCTATGGCTCCAATTGGATTCTAAATTTCAAAACAATAAGAATGTTAAAGCTTTGACTCAATAGCTTTCAACTCCATTTCCCTCACAGTTTTGATAATCAGATCACTTTCAAGTCTCTTAGCAAGAGCATTAGCCATACTTGTCGCAATTGCACTTTATCTATGAGAAAGTTCAACTAGGCTTCTTTCAGCCTTAATATACTCCTCTTACTATTATAGAGCGAGTTATCAGCTACAGTGCATTGTAGCTTGATAGTCGCATAACAGAATTAGAGAGTTACCTAAACTTCTCAATGGATAACTAGCAACAATTTTTTCAATCCACTCAGCCTTTTTCCCTGTAGAGGATAACACATAGAGGTCTGATTTCATGGATGATAGCACAGTGCCTGTTTGCCTTATATTTCCATAACATTTTTGTTCATCCTAGTGTAAACACATATCTACTAGTTATCGACTTTCACTAAATTCCGAGCATCAAAATGCATCAGATCAGCCACTCATTCGAAGAATGACTAGAGTAGCACAAAGCAAACTCTTGAATACCACTCAGGTATCTCATTAGCCTCTTAAGGGCACTCAAATGTGTATGTGATTATTAGTGAATCTGCAGATCATACCTACCTCAAAGACTATATCTATTCTAGTGCAGATCTTTATATACATGAGACAGTCAATTTCTTTAGAATGATCTACATGTCTCATAGTTACACAATCATTAGGTGTCAACCTTTTATCATAATCATAAGGTGTTTCAAAACACACTTTCAATCACTATATCCCTACTTTGAAACACATTTTAATTTGATGAGTTTGACTAAGAGTTATCCCTTGCCAACTGAAAACTCACCCTTATACCTATGGTGTCCACAGTACCTAGGTTTTCATGTTGAATTCTTTGGATAGCACAATTTTAACTTCATTTGTAATAGAGAGGTCACTTCCAAGAACATGCATATCAACAGAACAAGTAAATAATAGCCACTATATTTGACACACCACAAAGTTGAAGGCACTGATCTGAATTACTTGATTCATATGCTAGGCTCTTTCAAAAATTTGTCAAATTATTTATTCGTTGGCTATACATGTTTTAAGAACATACAATAATTTTACTAAATTGTAAATCTTGTTCACTAAACATATTAGTTCAAAACTTTCCAGTACAAAACTGTTCAGTACAAAGCCTTTTGAATATCCTTTATAAATGACAAAATTTTCAATAGATGTAAGGGTAAGAAGAATACTTATTGTAGCAATATGACAAACATGTGAGTAGACATCAAATAAATCTACCCAATTTTTCTCAGTCAATCTGTTAGCTACTAAAAAGCATTAAAATTGCTACTGAACAATCAAAATTAAATTTCTTCTTTGAAACCCCACTTACTTACTATAGTTTTAACCCTTTTCGGCATATCAACTAAATTAAAGTATTATTGTATGACACAAAATCATCTCATTGTCTGCTAAAGACTCTTCTTAGCTCATTTGTCATTCAGGTTTTTAAGTGTCAGTAAGGCTGGTTCTTGATTCCAACTGTGAATCATTGAACATGTTTGTAAGACTAGATTATTTCATACATTTATCTTTGATGAACACATCCTCAAAGAACTTTGCAAGTCTAGATTCTTCTAACACAAATTAGATAAATCCAATATCTGTCCACAGAGCTACATTCTGCACTTTCTAAACATACACAAATATTTGTTGTAGGTCCTATTTTAGGCCTTCTAGGGTCATGTACTCTAACAGAAGTATCACAACACAAAATTTTACTTTAACAGAATTATTTGTGTTTTCATAGTGATTCTAAATTTTACTTTAATATATAGTTCATAGTGATTCTAAATTTCAAAACAACTTGGATGTTAAACCTTTTTACTCAATAACTTTTAACTCCATTTTCCCCACAGTTTTGATAATTAGATCACATTTTCTCACAAACAATTAAATATATAGTTCTCAAATCCTAGCCAATTATGCTATGTTCAAGAACACAATTAGAACTATTATTATTAATTTTCTCATTTGTTAAACTCAACTTATACATGCAATTGACAATATATGCACTTTATAAGAGTGAATATAAAATTACTCTATCACATTTTACAAAATTGTTTGCTTTCTCTAATGGTTCTAACAATGTCCACTTCTCAAACACATTGAGTGAAGAGTTCTTTCCTTTATTCGTTCTTCGTCATCTTCATAACACCAAATGAGATAATGCCTTGTTGAGGTCTGTGAAGTCTATGCAGATCCTCCCACTTCTGCTGGCCTTCTTCACCATCACGAAGTTAGCCAGCCACTCCGGGTAGCTGACCTCCTGAATGAATCGGGCGTACAACAATTTGTCCACCTCCACCTTCACGGCTTGTTGCCCCTCTGGGCCAAACTTGCATCATTTCTGATGAATAGGCTTGGACCCCGGGGTGACACTCAGTCGGTGCATGTTCAGATCTTCAGAAGTCCCGGGCATGTCAGACAGATTCCAGGCGAATAGGTCGATGTTGCGGCAGAGGCAATCAATCAGGCCTGGTTTCAAGTCGGGAGAAAGGGTGCGGCTCACGCACAAACATTTGGATCTGTCCTCTACTTCGAACGAGATTTCTTCCAATTCGTCCACCGGTTCTGACTCTGGATGGTCTCTCTCGGGATGGAGCTCAACTGCATCGAGGGGAAATACCCCGCCCCTAACCGCGGTCATGTAGCACGATGGTAAGCTGAGGGGATGGCCTGGAACGAGCAGAGCCTGGGTCGGCCGAGGATGGCATTGTATGCTGCCTTAACGTTGACCACCATGAAATCCATCGACTCAGTTCGGAGGATGGGGGTCGTACCGACCGTTACATCTAGGCTCTGTTTGGTTCAAAGGAGGGGAGGGGAGGGAAGGGATTTTAATGGAGGGGAGGGGAGGGGAGGGAAAAGGAGGGGAGGGATTTAATAAAAACTCTGTTTGGTTCAAAGGAGGGGAGGGGAGGAAAAATAATTATCTTCTTGTTTGGTTCACAAGGGGAGGGAATGGATTTTATAATAAAATTACTTTTATACCCTTTTGCATATAATAAGAAATTCATACAACCACTTCATACAATAAGAATTGAAACAACAACGAATTAGAGACCAACATACTTTCTGACAATAATGCTTACCAAAATGACATAATGTGATCAGTAAAAAGGTTTAACGAATGCAACAACAGTAAGACAATTAGAGCTTCTGAAGAATTGGCCTGGGTTTGTCAACATCTTTCATTAGAGAGCAAAAAATCTGAGCTAATGAGTTTGCATCAAATCCACATTCTTTGATTATATTTGGCAAGGTCTCACTGTAAACATAGTCATTATGTAATTCGCTATGTTGCCTTCCATTTTCAACAAACAGGTTTCTCTAGCTCAAGCTGTGCAAACAAGAGACTCGGTATTAGCTAATATAGGTTCAGTGTAAAACTGAAGAGTCATAAGAATCTTAAAGATATTTCTATGCAATCCTTTGAACTTACCACGAGTAAACATAGACAATCACATTTTAACTGTACAAGGTATTTGGATAATAACTGTGTTGTTCATACCAGTCTTCTCGAAATACAATCAATATTTTATAAGATGAACAAGTATATAATTTGGTAACACGGACAAATATTAACTGAAACTTCAGCTTAAAATTGAAGACTCCCAAAGCATTGGTGGAGAATTACATTAGCAAGAGATCAAGTATCAAAGATACTCACCACTCAGAGCCCTTGAAAACTTACAGATCTTTACCAAGAAGATGATTAGGATAATACCACAACTAACATTTCTTCATTCAAAGAACACCAAACTCAATTTAAATATAATTCTAACTCTGCAATGTGCGAACCTTGAAAGAGTAAAAGTAAACTCTACACAGTTGGCAAAAATTTCAGATTCTCACTTGTGTTAACATGGGAAGATCTGATTCCTATATTAATATACGGCAGATGGCAAACCAAACTCTACACAGTTGGCCAAAATGTTCATCTATTTCTTCGTACGACGGATGGCAAAAATGTTCATTTGTTTCTTCTACACAGTAAACCAAACTCTACATCGTTAAGAAAATACCTTGATGACTGCAGATGGCGGACGACGGACGGCGGAGTACGGACGGCGGAAGGCGGACGGCGGACGGCAGAGTGCGGACGGCGGAGTCGAGGGCGACGAGGATAGGGAGAAAGAGAGTGCGGGAGAGAAACAGTCGGCAACTAGATAGGGAGAAAGAGGAGTTTTTTATTATATTAGGATTTAGATTTAAAGGGCAATTTAGTCCAGCCACTTTAAAAAATTAGCCATATTTTCTCTTCCCTCCAAATCCCCCCACTTTTGGAGGGGAGCCAAAATTGGCTCAGGAGGGGTGTTGCACCCCCCCATTTCCCTCCCCTCCCCTCGTAAAAAATGAACCAAACAAGAAAAGTATTAAAAAACCCCTTCCCTCCCCTCCCCTCCCCTCCATTCCCCTCCAACCAAACAGTGCCCTAGTGTCACGATCCCCTCAATTTGTACGGAGATGCCCGAGAACCCATGAAGGGTGTAACTGGCCGGCTTGAGCTTTTCTTGGGGGAGTTTGAGGTTCTCAAATGCTTCCAGAAAGAAGATGTTAACCGAGCTGCCGTTGTCCACCAGGATGCGGCAGACCTCAAAGTTGGCCATGATAAGGCTGATGACGAGGGTGTCGCAGTACGGGAGCCGGATGCCTTCGAGGTCTTCTCCCGAGAAGGAGACCGCCCACTGTTGGACCCGAGGGGAGGGATGGTCTCGGATAGAGTTGACCTCTCAGACGAAGGCCTTGCGAGAGGTATTGGATTCTCCTCCCATGGGTCCACCATGAACACAGCACAGGATAGCCGGTCCCCTTGTTTCCTCAGGATCGGGGTCCCGCTCAGGCTGCTGGCTTGTCGTCCGTGGAGGAGGCGAAGACTTCGGACTCCTCGGTTCTCTCCGGTCGTTGAGATTGGCCCCGGCAAACTCCCTCAGATACCCTCATTGGATGAGGGCCTCAATCTCATTTTTGAGGGCTCGACATTGATCTGTCTTGTGCCCGATATCTCGGTGGAAGCAGCAGTAGAACCTTTGGTCTCGCTTCTTGCCTGTGTTATTCGGTCGGGGGGGGAGGGGGGATCTGACGATCCCTTTGTTCTCAATCTCCATCAAAATTGCCGGGATGTTCTGGGTCAGAGGCGTATATCTCTTGAATCGGGGGATCGGTGGGACCCTCTTGAGACCAGCTGTTTCTTTCGCAGGTTTCTTAAGGGGCTCGGTGTCATCGGCCTTACACTTCCCCTTAGCCGTGGCTTCTTTAGTGCCCTCCGAATTGAGGGCCTCCTCATCCCGAATATACTTCTCGACCCTGTTGAGTAGGTCGGAGAAGTCCACGAGTGCCTTTTTGGCTAAGGAAGCCTTAAGGTAGCCGTGGCGGACGTTATGTCGGAAGGCTGTGGAGGTCACACCCGCATCGAGGGAGGAGATAGACCTTGCCTCAGCAGTGAATCTCTGAACGAACTCGCAGAGGGATTCTCCATCCTTCTGTTTGAGGTCCAGACGGGAGGCGCTCATCTTCTCGACCTTCTTGCTGGTCATAAAGTGGGCTAAGAAGCCTGCCTCTAGTTGTTCGAACGAGAAGATCGGGTCGGGGGTAAGTTTTGAGAACCATTCCCGAGCTGGCCCACGAAGGGTAGTAGGGAAGGCGCGGCAGAGGAGGGGATCCGCAGCGCTGTGAATCGTCATGGGGTTCTTAAACCCCTCCATGTGATCAGCGGGATCATCCTCGCTGTTATAGGTCTCAAATTGAGGAGGCCTGAAATTCCAGGGGATCTCGGCTTCTAGGATTTGTGGGGAGAAGGGGGGTCCAGTCGGCCGACGACCATGACCCGGTATGGATCCGCCCTCGCTGAGATGGTCGAGGCGGTTCGCCATCTCCTGCAAATGCTGAAGGACGACACTTGCTTGTTCCTGGGGGCGGGCCGATCCCTGGGATTCGCCGCTTCCTGTCCCTAACCGTGGGTCAAAACTGTTGCAGACCTCGATGCTTTGGCTGTCTAGAATGGCTGAAGGATCTCGTCCCGAAAATTTTGGAACTCGACCCTGGTGATGGGGGCTTACCCCACTGGGTCCTGCGGGGGCGGAGGTCCACGGGGCGAGCGGCTGTGTTTTGGATCGCGCACCTGGGTCGGCCGTCGGTGATGGTTCGAGACCTATTCGGAAGTGGCATCTCCCCTTGTCCGGCTGGCCTGCCGATTTAAGATGACACGGCGTAAATTAGTCGCATTCGAGGGCCTGGTTATGCCGTTCACCCGAGGTTGATTGGAACCCTGGGCATCCGCGCGGCTGTGATGTGGAGGGTCCGGATGTCGTGCCGAGGTAACGGCCCTTATGGCTTTTGGAGCCATGTAAGAGCTCGGACTTGGGGTGACGTCCCTGGCTGGGCTTAGTCTGGCGAAAGTACCTGAGGGTTTCCCACAGATGGCGCCAACCTGATGATGTTTGTTTTTGGGGTGTGGGGCAGCAGGTGTGAGTTCTTGTAATTTGTGAAATGGAAACTGGGGTACTGGCGTCGGTCCGACCCTGGGGAGTAGGACCGGCTCAGGGGTAGTAGCAGAGAGGTAGAGGCCGGGTGCTCGGTTCGGATCCAGTAGCTCGACTCGGATCTTTTCTACCTGCACACTACTTAGAAACACCGGGAGAAGTCCGACGACAGGCCCTCCGACGATGTAGTCAGTCACCAAAAAAGAGACTGGGCAGCTAGGGTTCAGGTGGGGAAAGATTGATTACCTTTTAAAGTGAGGAAGGGACCTGGTATTTATAGGTAGAGGCAAACAGGTTTGGAACCCTAACGGGCCAGGTCGTACCCGTTAGCCTGTGGGCCTGAGCTGGTTACGGCCAGTTGGACTCCAGTTGACTTGATGATCACAGGAGGGAGGATCCAGATGAGATCAGAGGGCTCTGATTTGTGCTACTCTTTTATCCCACATCAAGATCCCTTCAAATTAAGATTTTTTTCGGTTGACTGGATCTAAATTTGTATGGCTAATTGTTTTTGAGTCAATTGTGAGACCTGAGAATATTGATGGCTAGATATAAAAAAAATCTCACCCAACTACTGTGCATTTAAAAAAAAATCACCCCAATTTTTTTTATATAAAAAAACTCACCCATAGTTGGGTGGTTATTATTTTTAAAATTTTTTTTTATAAAAAATGTTGAGTGTGGGTTTTTTTAAATGCACAATAGTTGAGTAAGGTTTTTTTTATATTTAGCCAATATTGATTTATGGGGGACTAATATGGATTTTAAATAGGCTAAATATAAAAAAATTTCACCAAACTATTGTGCATTTTAAAAAAATCACACTCAACTTTTTTATAAAAAAAAAACCTCCTCCAACTATATTTTTAACACAATTTTTTAAAAAAAATCTCACTCATCCATGCCTCCATGAAAAATATAGTTGGGTTAGATTTTTTTCGAAAAAAAAAAGTTTGGCGTGATGGAAAATAGTTGGGTGATATTTTATTATATTTAGCCTTTTAAATATTACCTGTGATTGTGAGGAAAAATCCCCAAGATTGTCGGTTACTGGACGTATTGTAGGCTCAAAACAATGAGATGGGCGAACAAGGCCAACTCAAAATTCCATGCGGCCCAATCTAAAATGGAAAAGCACAGGGCGCCCAAGCACTGACAGCCGATTTCGATGATCTGATCCCTATTGAACTCAATTATAAATAGAGGACATTAAAAAAAAAAAAAAAATAGAAGTAGCATGAAAATTTTGCCGCACTGTCCTCTTTTTTAAAATAATTAGTGATTTGTCCTGCTTTTCAAAATAATTAGCGATATGTCCTTGTTTAGGACACGTCAGCAACAAACGTTATTGGAAAAAACGGCGTAAGTTATTTCGATGCCGTTCTTTTCAATAACGGCATCTCTTTTTAAAAAAATTATTGTGCCGTTATTGGAAATAACGGCATAGCTTATTTCTGTCTAAAGATCGTACAGTATCAATTGTGGCTCGAGAGAGAATTGCAAATTGAAAATAAGTGATGCCGTTCTCTGAGAAAACGGCATAGATTATACTGATGCCGTTATTGTGAAGAACGACATCACTTATAATCATTTTGCACAGCTTCCTATAATTGAAAAACCCTTCTTCTTCCCCCTTATCCCTTGCGATTGTTTCCTTCTCCATTCCGACTCCAAATCCCTAAACAAAAAAAAAAAAATTCCTAAAATCCCAAGTATTTAATTGATTTGTACTTAGAGTCTACTCTTCAATATCTCATTAAGAGTGCCAAATCAATCCAAATCCGAAATTATTGTAAGTTTCCAAAAACCCTAATTTTTTTTGTAAATTTGATTTTGATAGTATGATAGATGTGTACATTGGTAGTATTGTACAAGTGATGTAGATTTGTGTTATTTAAGTAGTAATTTTGGAAATAATATTATGGATTATTAGTGATATAGGGTTTACAAAATGTTCAATTGTTGAGAAAGGTGGAATTGTTCAAGTTGTTAGGAAAACAAATAATATCGGGAGATACTTTGTGGAGGGGGGGGGGGGGGGGGGGGGGTTCGTTGTCATTATGATGATTGCAAGTAGTTCAAAATCGTACTTAGTTTATAAAATCCATTTTAAAAAAATGTTATGAATGATTCGGATTTGAGGAATAACGAGTTTGTGATGAATTATACTTAGTTTATTTTCAAAACTCTTTTTCTAAAATTGTTGTTGATTAGTGTTCGTTATTGTTGACAGGCCAATGGATCCTACACAACCTTCTTCTTCCCATGGTGTTGGTGCTTCTTCTAGTTCTTCGTATGGACCACGGGGACATCCGGGTTCAATAGATCCTACCGTTCTATATCTGCAAGAAGACCACAGATCACAGACCGTTTGGACTGGAGATGTAGAGAAGATGAGTTTCCGAATGCACACCATAATACCGGCGATCCTCCGTATTGAAAATTACTTGGTTAGCAGCGGATTCTACGGGATGTCAAAGCTGGCAAAAATCAAGTGTGACCACGTCCTACTTACCGCACTTGTGGAGCGATGGGGGCCGGAGACACACGTTTCACTTGCCGGTTGGAGAGATGACGGTCACCCTACAAGATGTAGCCGTGATTGCGGGTCTTCCAATTGATGGGGTGGTCGTCACCGACAGCTTGATGTTCAACAAGGTAGCATTGGTACGAGATTATCTTGGCCTGGAGGTGCCTGATGAGGACCACAGAATATTCATTGGGGAATCCATTAGACGTTCATACATTGACGATCAGTTCACTAATCGATTGCCAGAAGTGCCGACGGACATCCAACTCCAGAACTATACCCGTGCTTACCTATTGTCGATGATTGGAGGGATTCTATTTCCTAACTCTTCAGGTGATGTAGTGCACCTTATGTACCTTCCACTCATTGCTGACCTGCAGACAGCCGGCCGATATAGTTGGGGAAGTGCGGCTCTGGCCTCTTTCTACCGTGCTCTATGTACCTGTTCGATGGGGTCGATCCAAATGACCGGGCCGATGTCTATCTTGCAAATATGGTGTTGGGAACGAATAAATCTCGGCCGACCCTATGTCACGGTACTGTCAGAAAGTTGGAGAGTACTACAGGAAAATCCTGTGCTGAGAGCTCCTCTCGGTACATACTGGGCGGGGAAGCGTACATGGAGGGATAACCCACGTGGTGTCCTCACCTATTACAGGGTTTGTGGGTAACAGGAGCGATGAGAGAGAGAGAAGTTTACGAATCAGAAGGGGTAGGAGAGAGGAGAAGGGGTTTTTCGATTATAGAAAGCTGTGCAAAACGATTATAACTGATGTCGTTCTTCACAATAACGGCATCAATATAATCTATGCCGTTCTCTCAGAGAACGGCATCTCAGAGAACGGCATCAGTTATTTTCAATTTGCAATTGTCTCTCGAGTCACAATTGATACTGTACGATCTTTAGAAAAAAATAAGCTAGCCGTTATTCCCAATAACGGCATGACAATTTTTTTAAAAAGAGATGCCGTTATTGGGAAGAACGGCATCGAAATAACTTATGCCATTTTTTTCAATAACGTTTGTTGCTGACGTGTCCTAAACAAGAGCATATCGCTAATTATTTTGAGAAGTAGGGCAAGTCACTAATTATTTTCAAAAAAGAGGCTAGTATGGCAAAATTTTCAAGTAGCATTAGGGTTTTCTTACTGCAGGGCTCAAGGTTTCTTATTTTCTCTTAAAATCTCAATCAAGAAAAAGTTGAGAGATTGAAGTCAAAAAGATGAATCATGCCAATCAAGAAAAGTTGTAGAGATCGAAGCACAAAAGATGAAGCAAGGTTCTTTTTTAAAAGAAAAAATCGTAGATAATTAGCCCCGGCGTTTCATTAGTAAGAATTTAATAAAATACATCCAATAGAGAAATGTAAGCAACGCATGAAATACAATCACAATAACTTTGAATACAATAAAGAAATAGAGATCCACCGACGGCAGCTTCAAACAGCCAACCACAAACAACCCGAATTTGTGAGAAAACAAGAGATTGTCTAGATATTTCACCCAAACTTTGCCCAACCAAGACTCTTCCAATGCAAAATGAAAGATATTATATCAAACATATCCAATTTACTACAGTTCAACATAACATCCACACCTTGGACATGCCAACAACGAGCTAAATTAATATCACCACACTAGGAGGATCTAATGTCCTACCTGAATATTTGTTTGAAAAGGAGGTGAGTAAACATTTCCCACTCCACTGAGACAATTAAGCAACCTATCATCGACTATTAGCGTCACCCAATACCTCCATGCCGCTCTCACAAGCAAAAGATGCATATCATCTTAATCACCGGCCTTAGTCATCTTCAACCCTACGAGTTATAAGCCGAATAAACCTATTTACAATCCAAAGAATATCACAGCCATTGTCAGACAATGACGTCCCCAACGGCCACATCTGATCTTCACCCTAGTTCCAAGGCCAACCGCAATTGGTCGAACCTCAGTATTTCCTTTGGATCCAATGATATTGTGCCATAAATCATGCAAAGCTCATTACCGATGACTTGACCAACATATATAGACTCAATTTCACATATAGGATATTTTAAGAAAATATTTGTAAATATAGGACACCCTCCAAACTATTGATAAAAATAGAACAGTTGGAAGTAAATTTTCACGAAAGACCCTAACTTTAGAGATATTTACACAACATTAAAACTTAATTTACATATTTCACTACCCTATTTAAAAAATAGATATTTCACAGAAAATAAAGAAATTAAGATTAAAAAGACTCTCAAAATTTAAAATCATATACATTGATAGAAGATTTACACAAAGAAAGCATATAACTGATAGAAAAATATCAGAATATTTGTTAATAACAAGTAAAATAACAAAAAAACTACTTAAGGAAATATAAAAAGAGATAGCATACAAGATATTAGATTATAGAAACGAACAAGCAAGTTGGTATTACCAATACCTACTAGCATACAAAATATTAGGCTAAGTATGACTAATAAAGCAGTAATATTAAATCAAAATATAGGACCAGAAATTTATATGATAAACATACAAGAGTTGAAAGAAGATTGCAATGGTCCTGAGTTTGGAGGAACTATAAGAAAAGATTTAAAAATCATAAATAAGAACATAAAAGAACTAGGTAGATATATAACTGAACATACAGAAGAAGAATTATGTATAACAGAAGAAGGCATGAAAGAGTTAGAAGCTATAACAAAGCTTAATATAAATATTTTGGAAATAGAAGATTTAATGGCAAATTCCTATTCAGTGAAAGTAGAGGAAGCCTTAAAAAATCTAGATATAACAAATGAAGAAATAAAAATCGATCAAGATAAAGAAAAGATTATAACAAAACCTACAAAAATTCAAACTGACATGTACAAAATCTTAAGACCACCATCTAACAAAAGACATTTATCGCTTACCACGAAAATGGCAAAACACAAAAAATAATAAGTAAGGAAGAGACAAAGATAAAGAAACCCCAAAGTATGAACCTACAGAACACTGCCAAAAAGGAATAGCAGGAAATGCAGAATGGCTAGATCTAGACTGCGTAAAAGACGTAGACACAACAATAGAATAATGGTTAAAGGCCTCACTAATAGTAGGATTTAGGTAAAATCTTTCAGGAAACGCATTTGAGAAATTTATAGAAGCAACCTTTATAGGAGTATTAGCAAAATGGTGGAATGGACTAAAGGAAGAAGAAAGAAATACTATAAGAAAATCAAGACCAATTGATGATAAAAGAACTGAAGAAACCTCAGCACAATGAATCTTAGGACTGTAAGAAATAATTACAAATTACGAAATAGCAATAAGAACGGAATTCAGTGTGTACAATAGAGGAGAAAAACACACTATATACAAAAAGAATCAAGTAAGATGGAGACTAAACAATTTAGAAATATGCGACATGTATTATTTTGACAACTATACTTGTGAATTCCGAGAATATTTTCAAGATAGTTATTATACAAAAGAAGAACGGAGTCCAACCTTGGACTCATTCTTTCTAAAACTACCTGATCCATGGATTATAAACATATATAGTGCATACATAGGTAAAAAAGTAAAACCAGAAGTAGATACTTTAGGATATAGAACACAATTTGTAAAAGATTATAGGGATAAAGTGTCTCAAGATGCAAGAGCAATAATGAAATACTATAGAACATATAAACAAAGAATTTGTTGTGAATATGCAAGACCGAATCATTTGGGATGTAATAATAACTATAATTATACAAAGAAGAGCAAACACAAATTCCAAAAATATAAACCAAAATATAGAAAAACTTTAAAGAGATATAAAAAACCCTATAAAAGATACTTTAGAAGAGTAAATAAAAATAGAAAATATCCGAAAAACCTAAAGAAATGTAATTGTTATATATATGAAGAAATAAGACATATATCACCAAATTGCCCCAAAAAAAATGAAAAAAGAAAATGTAAAATACGTAGAAGAAATTGAAGAAATAAATAACATAAATTATGAACCCAGAGAATATGAGGAAGACTGGTCAGAAATAAGTGAAGATGAAGAAATAATTGTATTGGAAGAAGATAGTGGAAGTAGTGAAGGTGAAACAGAAGAATGTGAAATAAACATGATGACAGAAATAACAGAAATAGGAGAACAATTAGAAAGAGAAGAAAACAATGAAGAAATAAGGGAAAGAATGTGCTTTGCAAAAATACGATAAAATAAAAGCAACCAAATTAGATATAAACCCAAAAGAGATATTTAAACCACCAATATTTGAAAGGAAGAAGAATATCATCATAATAGTCAGGAATAATGAACAACTTATAGACATTGAACAAGCACAAGAAAAAACCATAATCCTATTAATAACCGAAAGAATAATAAGATAATAGATGAAAAAAATAAGTGAGAAAACCAGAAAAACATTAAGACACATACATTTAAGAGCTGTGCAAATAATAATAAAAGCTTATTTTAAGGAAGGAATAAATACACCCTGGAAATATACCAAATGGATGATAGAATAATATCACGTACACAAGATGCCTTAATAGGAATAGTGCAATGAAACTTAATGTATTAAAAGATAAAATTTACAGTAAAACATAATTTCTCTATAAGCATGGCCGAAGAAAATAAGGACAAAAGTCTAGTCATGTACTATAAATTATTAGGAATAGAAATGATAGAGAAAAGCAAAGTTATGAGTATATAAATATGAAATATTTATGCTTTCACTAGCAAGGATGAAGTAAAAAATAGAAATACAGATAATTTAAAAATAGAACCGCTATTCAGCGAAATTATCGGATACAAACCAGCTAGAGAAAACCCTTAAATGACTATATCAAATGATATAGAATTTGACTTTAATAAAGAAAAAGAAATTGCAAAAGAAAAAATACGACAAATAATGTTCGGAAAGAGATCACTATCAATAAGAAACAAACAACAAGTTAATACCAATAATAAATTCATTAGACAATCAAAATAATAACCAATTTAAAATAGAAATAGAATATTATGATAGTGAAAAATGGAATAAACAAGTAGCCCTAGAAGATACAGGAGCTACTAATTCACAAATTAAACAAACAAATATAAAAATAACAGAATTAATACCATTAGAAAATCCATATTACTACCTAGACTATTAGAATAATAGACATTCAATTATACATAAAATAATACTGCCACTAAGGATAAATGGTAGAAATGAAATGTTATTACATTTATATGTAGAACCAGAACACCATGTTAATGAAATGTTATTAGGAACTGATTTCCTTACATCAGTACAACCTTACTCAATTCAAGAAGAAAAAATCACAATAACAGCAAACAATGAAAGTATAGTAATAAATAGAATATTGAGCAAATGAATCCTTTAAGAGCAACAACGAACACGTTATGCGTACTAATAGAATTTGTTTACGAAGGATACAAATAAGGAAACTATCATAGTATTAGAGACACCGGAGCAGACACTAGTCTATGATGCAAAAATATACTACCAAAATGGAGACAAGATGGATATAATAAAAAAATAATAACTGGATTAACTGGACAAACTATTATACTTGATAAATACAAACAAAATGTTAATATACAAATAGGAAATTACATACTAAAACCACCAATAATATACCAGCTTGATGATATGAGTAATGATGTGCTATTAGGAAATGAATTTTTCCAACAATACTATCCTATAACTATATCACATAAATCCGTTATATTTACAACACCTTGTAAGAACCAAGTAATAGCAATTAAAATAACCCAACCTTATTCTAGGACCGACCTGTCGCATATCAGAGTCTCTTCAACCCAGCATGGTGAATATCAATATTTACCAAACAAAACTAGAATACAACAAGTCTAAGAAATAACTACAAAAGAAATCTTACAAAAACAATTAGAAGATCTGTGCGGAGTGGACCCTTTGACAAAATGGAACTTAAGTAAACCCACAGCACATATAGAGTTAATAGATAAGGACAAAATAATAAAAATTGAACCTATAAGACATACTCCAACAAATTTAGAAGAGTTTGAAATACATATAAAAGAACTAATGGAAAATAATTACATAAGAAAATCACAAAGTCTACATTCATTACCAGCATTTATAGTGAGAAAACATTCAGAAGAAAAAAGAGGTAAATCTCGATGGTAGTAATGTAACCCCCAATCCCGACAATAGGTATTTTCCGTATATTTTCTATAATTTAATTTTTTATAAATTATTTTGTGCTAAATTCGTTTCAGATCTTTTATTAAAGTATTTTCTAATCGAAAATTTTATTCATTTCGAATAATGGTCTGTTTTGATCTTACTTTCTATTTCTTATTGACCGGATATTTATATTTGAGCCCTAAAACAAATATATTATTATTATTGGATTATTTTAATGAAATTGTTAAATCCGAATATTATTTTGTATGATATTATTATTTTTATAATTATAATAATTAATTGTTATTTCTTGATTAATCTATTTAAAATCCATCTATTGAAGTATTTTATTATTTTATTTGTTCTGATTTTCTTGGTGAATTTAAGTCTATTTTTAAGCCCAATTGATATTCTTTTCATTTGTATTATTTATTTATCTAATTGGATTTAAATTTTCGTTCATGAACTATTTTCTCTTTTATTGGGCTATCTATCTTGTGGATTTTATTTTATTGGATTGTGGATGTTTTAATTGAACCCTATAGTCTTCAAACCCATCTCTTGTTGAACCCAAAATTCAATTGCAGTTTGTTCTCAACCCAAACCCACTATTATTCGATCCTAAACCCATTAACCCTACATCTCTAATCCTTTATATAAATACTCTCTTCATATTAAACCCTAACCCTAACCTAACCTACCCCTACCTCTCAAACAATAGCCGCCAACCCCCTCCCCTATACTGTATAAACCCAACCCCTACCCCCGTCCTATTCATCCTCTACCTCTTTCTCCCTCTCATCTAATCTCGAAACCCAACTCATCTTCATCCTCGACTGCCACCAGCCCTGCTCGTCTTCGCCCCTGTCTTCTTCCCTCGTCTTCGCCTCCTCCTCCTCAGTCAACCGCCATCACCATTCTCAAACCCACCTCGTTCTCTTCCCCTGGTCGCCCTCCTCGACTGCACCCAGACCATCCTTTGTCGTCATCCCCGTCGAGCACCACTCCATCCTCCAGCACCTCATCCCTGCCCCCGTTGCCACCTTCTACCTCACCTTAGCTCCGCAGTCACCACCCTGCAATGCATCCTCTCCTTCCTCTGTTTCACTCCTGAAACAGAGCCCCGTCAACCTCCATCCATCGTTGCCTCACCATTGCCTTTGGCCTCCTCGACCGCACTCCCCGATCCGCCACCGCTCGAT
Organism: Hemerocallis citrina; assembly: GCA_017893485.1. Taxonomy (NCBI): domain Eukaryota; kingdom Viridiplantae; phylum Streptophyta; class Magnoliopsida; order Asparagales; family Asphodelaceae; genus Hemerocallis; species Hemerocallis citrina. The sequence goes on along the minus strand of CM030364.1, from coordinate 233,060,886 downwards.
GCCCCCACCAGCGTCACAACCCTCCACTACGCTCGCCACCTCGAAGCTCCACTTCAGTCGAGCCCTCGAATGCAAGCCACAACCCTCAAGCTCCCCGTCCCTGCCTCCATCTTCGTAGCCATCAACTGCGCTCACCGTCGGCCGCTGTGCACCACCGTTGAACTCGCCGCCGTTGCTTCCTGACCACAACCTCACAGCCGATCACCATCATCAGCTGCACTTGATCAGGCTTGGTCTTGATATTTTGATCCTAGCCCCTGATATTTTGATCATAGGATCTTGACCCTTGATCGCGACCGTGATCCTTGATCTTGATCTTAGATCTTTCAATCTGAGTCGTCGATCGCTTGATCTTGAATCTTGGTCTCGATATTTGATCTTGGTCGTTGGTTGCTTCATCTTGCACTTGATCGTCGATCGTCACCGAGATCCGTACCCGATTGTGATTGTCACATTGATGTTTGCTTGGTTTGTGATCGTCATCGTTGCCACTGGGATCCTTATTCCGTTATTCTTTATATTCGAATTTATCATCTATCAGGCAAGTCACTGTCCTCTTGAATGGTTAATTGTATTAAATTTAAGTTTTGTTGAAATTATTGCAAGTAGATCCCTTCGTTTATCGTATTATACATTGTTCATCTCTTTTGTTGGGTATATTGAGGATTTACACGAGCTAACCCCAATCTACTTGATATCGTATCACTTTTGACTCCAAAGATTGAATCTTTCATGTGTGCATATAGAATTGGTAATAGGGTTGTTCATATAATTGTCACACAAATAAATTATTGTAGAGAGAATTGCTAGGTTGTATGTTGTTTGATCGATTGATGATTGATTGATGATAAATTAGTGTATGTATGTGTTCTAATTTTATTTATCATGTTTTGACACTCATCATGCTTATTATATAATTTATTGACTAATAGAATTGATACCCATCATGCTAAATTAAATTATTTCATGAAGAATACCCTAAAACTGGTATCTTACTTGCTGGTTGTATGTTGTCTTCTATTTTCGACCCATTAAATGATCTCAATATAAATTACTTTCTAAATATGAATTGTAGCCTTATCTTTATAGTTTTCAGAACATCTTGAATTTATAAATTCCAAATTGTTTAGAAAACGTTATGCCTATTTTACTATAGCTGTGTTGTTACTTTCAGATTTTCAGATTCTTGTATGTTTCATATTTAAACAGTAAAAAGCCTGATCAAATGGTAAAATTTTGCTCTGATAATTTCCAGATTGTTATTGATCATGTTTAGGAGTCTAATAAATATTTTTAATGAATTTATTATCGAGTTTTCACTAATTCTAAAATTTTAACAATATGATGTGGAATTATCGAGTTTGAACATGAAATCTGTAAACAACAATGTGTTTGACCTAGTTACTATTGTCGAATTTTGAACTTTAAATATACGTTGGAACTATGTAAAAGTCTAGTTTCTATAACAGTTTTCGAGTTCTGAAACAGCAGGAAACTGCATTTTTGTACAAACTACTCTTACTGTTCAGAATTTTATAATCCAAAATTTAATAGATTAATTATTTCTATATCGTAGTATTGTATGAATTAATGTATGTATTGTATTGCATGATCTGTCACCGCTTCCCAAAAAGAGAATACGGAATACGGATATGTGACTAAGTCCAGCAAATGGCTTTCACCATTCATAAACTGTCAGGATCTTTACAACGAGTACAAGTTTAAACAAGAGATATACAAGAGAAATAGTCAACCATGCATGCATAATTGAATCAATATAGTCAACAAGATTACTTGAAGCAAGAAACAAGAATACTGAATTTCAAATAATCATATCTGGAACAAACCACAAGTCTGGGACATAAAGCCCAATACAATATCCATGGAGCAAATTACATTTATTCAAGATAAGCAACAAGAAATAAATAGATATAGCAAGAACACCAGCCAACTAGAATCTTAGATCACCTACTCCATCGGGCAACTGATCACCATAATCTGCAATTTAACAAATTGCAGGAAAAAGAAAGAGAAATAAAACATCCGTCAATGCAAGTTATGGGCCGCTTGTAGTGCATGCAACAAGTACAGAAAAAATAAATAAGAATAGAGTGACAACGGAAGCAAGTATAGCATGAAAAGGATGTAACAACAAAAATGGAGAATTAACTCTAAATCAAGAACAGGACAAGTAGCATGGCAAGATGAACGGATGCAAGTGGCAAGTAACAAGTGTCAAGTAAGCAAGTATCATGCAAGGAGTAACGAGTAACAAGTATCAAGTAAACAAGTATCATGTACAAGAAACAAGTAGCAAGTGTCAAGTCATCATGTTTATGTCTTGTATCTAGTCCTAACTAGGTAGCACTTCATGCGTCCTAGATTTTTACCACATGGTTGCTACATTGAAACAATTATGTTTTAGATTTTATAGTGGATCATAGAGGGCAGTGTACTCAGGGACAAGCTTCAATTATCAAGCTCCAAATACCAAATATCAAGCTCCAAGTATCCTGTGTCAAGTGTGCAAGTGTCATGTATCGTGTATCAAGGGTCATGTATCATGTGTCAAGTGTCAAGCTCCAAGTGTCACGTAATCAAGCACCAAGTAACCAGTAAGATCTATTGATCTCCTTCTGAGTACATGTTTCTGTATTTTCCACTATTAGATCTTTCCCTTTAAACTCCGACTTAATTTCTTATTATTATTATTATTCAAGCAAGCATGGACGTGCACAAACAAGTCAAGAAACATAGAGAGACAACAAGAGACATGTACAAGTTGAACAAAGGACACGAGTGGGTGATAAATGACTCAAGCTAGACTAAGACAACGAAAATTCTAGTTTTGGACAACAAGACAGTACTGCACCAAATCTAGGATTCCCGTTGCTACAGACATGAAAATTTGGATCCGTCAAAAGATCTGGAAAATAGACTCCTAGCCGAATCCAGCAAATATATATAAATCATATAGTATTTCACAAAAACAGGACTCAAAACATAATTGTATCCAGAAAATATGTTCAGCCAGAAATCAAAAGTTTGTATTCATAAGCAGGAAAATGGCATAAAAACTTACTGATTAAACCCAATAAAAAACTAGGGTATTCCCTAGTATGTTTAGCATTAGGAAATAAGTTTCATAATTTTTCAACATAGATAGCATAGTCAAATCAAAACAGAAAACAGCAAGGTATAACAAATTTGTAAATCTGAAACTCTTGACATAGCAGTACAAAACTGCAATAGATTACAAAATATAAATCGAAATCCATATCCGTAAAAAGGGTGATAAAATAGATACAATAGGATACAATTCATATTCACAAAGTTTTTGTAAACAGCAAGTAGAAACAGGTTGAAATTAAGGTTCTTTACTGAACAGAATGAAAATTCTGCAAGTATAGTAGTTGTTTACATGCATAGAATAGTTTATAAAAGTCATCAATTAAATCCACAGAAATTAGGGTTTAATCCTAATCAAGTCTAGTTGTACTCAGCAAAATTTTGGATCAAAATATTATCTTTAGCATCAGTATAAAAATAAATAACCATACAAAATTCATGTCAGAATCTAGAATTTTCTACATCTCTATAGTAAAACAACAATAACTTGCAACTCACAAATCGAAACTCAGATTTGTCAGAAATTATGGAAAGTAAAAAAAAAATTCTATGATTCATATTCACAAATAATTTTCATATACTGACCTTAATAGGGTCTAAAATACTGAACAAAAACAGGATATCAGCAAATACAGAAATGTTCTTCATACATAGAACCAATTAGTTCATATGAAACTCATCCAAAACATGAAAAAATGTGAAATATAGTCTACTAGATGTCCAAGCAACATGGTATGGGGTGTTTTACAAGTCTACTACGAGTTATACTACATCGAACACATTATGCATACACGATCATACAACACCTCATGAATCACGAATACATGCATGTATACAAGAATTGATTATCTCCAAACCTAAATTTATGTCGTGTTTATAATGAGACGACTACGGCGGATCAACACATAGAGACAAAATATAACAGGGTTTTTCATGAGAATTGTCTATAGAAACAAATGCTACACTACATGCGGTATTTAGTACTTGTATTACACAACAAAAAGAATACAAGTTACTTGCCTTATAGTCGATGATGAGAACGATGCAAGAACATGAATAATGGGAATGGTTTTCCCGAGCACGAACTCAAACCAACGAACGGACAATCACAAACACCCGTTCACAAACATAATCACGAACGCAAATCCAACGCTCGAGAAACAACACGTGCACACAACAGGAGAGGGGCAGCCCGGGGAATTGCGAGCACCGCGAAGAGGAAACGACAACTGCTAGGGGACAACCGACGGGACGACTGCGGACAGAGGCTTGGTGGAGGCAGCAGTGGCTAACGAGGCCGTTGTTGATTCTGTTCTACCGTCGGGAGGAGGGAGATAGCGCACGGGGAAAGCACGCTGCGGTTGTTGCTGTCTGACGACCAAGGCCATGGGGTGGCACAGCGGCACTGGCATCGCGGTTGGCTTCGCTGGCAATGCAAGAGGGCAACACAGGGATGCAGGTTGGGGCTGCTGGGTCGTGGCGGCGCGGCAGTTGTTGTCATGGCATCGCAGTTGGCGGGGGGGGGGGGGGGACAGGGTTGTGGGGTTGCCGGAGGGTGGTAGGAAGGTCAGAAGCACAGTGAGGGAGAGGAAGAACGGGAGGTAGGAGAAGCTCGGGAGATGGGTTGTAGGGTGGCTAGGGTTAGATGAAGAATAAGGTAGAAACAGGGTGAAATATATATATATGTAGATTATTAGGGTTTGGATGATGATAGGTTGGGGTTACAGGTATTGGGTAGATGGGTATGAGGCTTATTGGGTTTGAAAGGGATAATGGGTAGGAGGTTTTTGGGTTTAATTTGGGTAGGATTTTATTTATGGTTCAAATAGGATTCAGGGAAATAATTGGGTTTAAATTAAAGGATTCAACAATAGACATGGGAACAAAATAATTAAAAAAAAAAGATGTGAACGATTAATAATGATCACAAATAAAAGCTCGATCAACCAGAACGAAGCAATAAGCTGACAATTGAATCAAGAAGTTCAAATAAAACGACGACAAATCAAATAGATCGATATATATTGATAATGAAGATCAAATACACGGTTCAAAAAGAGACGAAGAATACAATATGAATAAATACACGGAAAAAGAAAATACACCCAAAATACAGAAAATGGAGAACATGGGTTACATGATCCCAATGAGTTATGGTCATCATTCTAGTTGTCCTATTCATGTCATCATATTGTTCTTCTATTGATACTATTGTTCATCTCATATCTTAAATTGCATATTGTATTGTTGCAATGATAAATAATTAATAAGTTGGGGTTTAGGGGTTGACTTTAGTAGTGGAAAATATAGGGACTGTACTCAGAGGAGAGGCCCGTGTTTCCCTAAATAATGTTCTGGCTATTATTTTATCGTGTGATTGTGAATTACGGCCATAACCCAATCTATCGTGTATTGTATCGTTGCCGAAGACCGTATCGTGCATTAAATATTGAATCGTGACTATTGAATATTGATTATCGTTGCCGAGTACATAAACTATAAAATTCACCACTAAATCTAAACGTAGCTTGTTTGTATGTAGCAACAATGTGGTAAATAAATGGGACGCATGAAGTGCTACATTAGTTAGGATTAAAATGAGAATCACACGACATCGACATGCATATTGAACATCATTGTCCTTATTGATATCGAATATTGGCTAAGTGTTATTGATATTGACCATTGAACATTATTATCAAATATTGAATCATTGTTTATAACAATTGCATCGTTTATCGTTATCGTGCTATATTATTGATTCCTATTGATCCATTGACTTCATTGTTATATCTTGCTGTCCATACCTCGCTCTAAGGACAATTTTTCTTCTCTTTTTAGATAAAGTGTTTACAGGTATTGATGGAGAAGTGCCTGATGGATTGGGAGAACAATATTGGTGAAGGAATTGACAACATCGCCGCTTAATAAATTATTATTTTTCCATGAAGACTTAATTATTGGACAATTGTTATTTCATTGTATTGTGAGCTTTTGACCCGAAATATTGCTATTATTGTTTCTAGATATTGGATTATTGTACTTGGATATTTTATATTGCTTCGATCCAAGTATTATTGTTCATGAGATTATTATTATTGTCTGCACAATTGTTCTGTATTGATTATTTTATTGAGTTGATTGGATAAAAAGCTTATGGGTGATGTTAGTCATTCGCTGGGCCAATGTCATGTACTCGTATTCTGTATTTTTAAGAAGCGGGACGTGAAAAGTAAATCATAAAGAAATAAATAAAAATACTAGGAGATTTGGATATCCACTACCAGATATGAAGATACTACTTAACATAGTAAGAACAAGAAAAATATATTCAAAATTCGATTGTAAATCAGGATTCTACCACATAAAACTAACAGAAGACTCAAAATAGTTAACAGCATTTAGTACACCACAAGGGTTCTATGAATGGAATGTATTACCATTCGAATATAAAAATAGCCTAGGAGTATTTCAAGAATATATGGATAAGATTTTTGAAAAACACAATAATTTCATACTAGTATATGTAGATGACATTCTAATAGGATCCGAAAACGAAGAGCTACGTAAAGAACATTTACTACAATTCATAGAAATAATAAAAAATACATGTATTCTACTATAAAAAAAGATAATGAAATTATTCAAAAATGAGATAGAATTCTTAGGAACAAAATTATAACATGAAGGAATATAACTAGAGCCACATATAGCAGAAAAAATAAAGACATTTCCTAATGTATTAAAAGAAAATTGAGAAGTACAAGCCATAATTAGATTACTAACAGACAAGAGGATACATACCAAATCTATCAGCAAAAACAAATTGGTTACAACAAAAATTTAAAAAGTTTAAGAAATGGTAATGGATCCTAGAGGATGAAGAAAAACTTAAGATATTAAAACAACAAACTCCATGATTAAATAAGCTAAGATTACATATTAAAGAATGTTTATGGATAATAGAAACAAATGCATGTGAAAATAATTGGGGAGAAATATTAAAATTCATTGGAATAGGTGAAGAAAAGGAAAGACTAGCAAGATACACCAGTGGATTATTCACACAAATCCAACAAAATTACCACATAAATGAAAAAGAACTATTAGCAATACTAAAAGCTATAAAAAAGTTTAAATTATTCATAATACATACAAAGTTTACAGTAAGAACATATAATACACAAGTAAAGAGTTAGATTAACAAATAGATCCAGCTATAGCAAATAAAAGATTCATAAGATGGCAGATGGCAAATGAAACTAGCAAATTATGATTTTACAATAGAAAACATAAAATTAAAGGATAATATTTTAGCTAATTTTCTATCAAGAAATTAACTATTTCATTTGTTACAGAATAGAAACTAGAGTCCAGCAAATAGAATATGTCACGTCCCGCTTCCCAAAAAGATAATACAGAATACGGATACGTGACTAAGCCTAGCGAATGATTTTCATCATCCATAAGCTGTTAGGATCTTTACAACATTTCACAAGAATAATCAGAGTACGAAATAAGAGAAGTCAACCACGCATGCATAACTGAATCAATATACCAACAGGAATTTACTTGAAACCAAATTTAATAATCTCAAATAAACCAGATCTAAACAAGTGAATAATCCTGGGTGAATAATCCTGGGTCACACTGCCCAATACAAAATAATCAAAGTAACAGATACAATTATTCAAATTACCAACAGGAAATAATAATAATAGCAAAACTCCAGCATTTAGAATCTCTTATCACCTACTTCATCGGGCTGCTGATCTCCATAATCTGCAATTTAACAAATTGCAGGAAGAGAAAAAAGAAAATAAACTCCCGTCAATGCAAGTTACGGGCCACTTGTAGTGCAGGCATAAGTACAGGGATAAACTAAACAAATATAAATAATAACAAAAATAAACATAGCATGGAATAAATATGACAGAGCAAAACAGAATGTCTAACATGAATCAGAAAACAGAATCAAGTAACATAGTATGCTAACAGGTACAAGTGATATGTATCAGATGTCAAGTGCCATGCAGACAAGTAAACAGATAACAGATATCCAGTAGCATGTAACAGACAGACAGATGACATGTGTCAGATAACAGATATAGGTAAACAGGTAACAGATGCCATGTTATTACAGGTCTTGTGTTATTACTTTCTAAGTAGTACTTCATGTGTCCCAAACTTTTACCACATGCCTGCTACATTCAAACAAATTACGTTTAGATTTTGTAGGGGATTCTATAGGGCCGTGTACTCAGGTATCACACAGACAAATATCAGATGCAGATCCAGACAGACAGATAGAATCTACGGGTTCTCTTCTGAATACACCTTCCTATAGGAAAGTATGCAGTCAAGTAATCAAACAGACCGAATCGTGTATCATGTAGTGATGAACACGTAGCAAATAATCCTGTGAAAAATACAGGCCTCCTTCCAAGTATACATTTCTATATTATCCACTACTAGATCTTTCCCTTAAACCCGACTTGGTTATTTTGTATTATTATCAAACAGGCATGTATGTGTCAAAAAACAGAGTAAGAATAATATGGCAAAAACAAGTAACAGGTTCAGGTTGAAAGATAAACATGCACAGGTGAAAGATAACACATAAAAGGATAGAACAACAAAAAATCTAGTTCAGAACAGCAAGACAGTACTGCACTAAATCTGGGATTCCCGTTGCGACTAAAATGCAAATCTGAATCTATCAAAGAATCTGGAAAATAGAATTCCGGCCGAATCCAGCAAATATATATAAGTCATATGGTATTTCACAAAAACAGGACTCAAAACAGGTTTGTATCCAGAATACGTGTTCAGCCAGAAATCAGAAGTTTGTATTCATAAACAGGAAAACAGCACGAAAACTCACTGATTAAATCCAAGAAAAATCTAGAGTATTCCCTAGTATTTTTAGTAACGGAAAATAAAGTTTCATAATTTTCTAACATAGATAGAATAGTCAAGTAAAATCATAAAATAGAAAGATATAGTAGTTTTGTAAATCTGGAATCATAAACACAGCAATACTAAAACAGCAATATCTCACAAAATATAAATCGAAATCCAGATCCATCAAAGAGGTGATAAAATAGATACAGTAGGCTATAATTCATATTCGCAAAGTTTTTATAAACAGCAAATAGAATCAGGTCGAAAGTATGTATCTTTACTGAACAACAAGAAAATTCTGCAAGTATGATAGTTGTTTGCAAGTACAAAATGGTTTATAAAAGTTATCAATAAAATCCATAAAAATTAAGGGGTTATTCCTAATAAAGTTTAGTTGTACTCAGAAAAATATTGGATCAAAATATTATCTTTAACATTAGTAGAAAAATAAATTACCATACAGAATTCATATAAGACTGGATCTAGAATTTTAAACACATTTATAGTAAAATAGTCATAACTCGAAACTCATAAATCAAAACTGAGATCTGTCAGAAAATCTGGAAAGTAGACTGAATTCTCTATAATTCATATTCACAAATAATTTTATATACTGAACTTAATATGGTCTAAAATACTGATAAAAAAATGGGCACAACACAAAAACGAAATTTTCTTTATGTATAAAATCAATATAGATCATATGAAACTCATCCAAATCATAGCAAACATGAAATATGGTGTACTAGATGTCCAAGCAACATAATATATGATATTTCACAAGTCTACAACAAATAAACTACAATAACCACAACCAAGCACATGATATTATACGAACAACATATATGTACACAACAAGAATTGGTCATCCCTAAGTTATTTCATGTCATGTGGGTAATGAGACAACTACGGACGGGTCAACACAATAGAGAGAATATACAATAGGGGTTTCACACAAGAGTTGTCTCTAGAACACAACTACACTACAGGCAGGTATTTAGTACTTGTATTAGACAAACAAAAGAATACAAGTTACTTTCTCAGGAACGACAATGGGAACGACACAAAAGCAAGAACAAGAATAACAGGGAACAGATCTTGGGACATGAACTCAACGAAAGAACGACGAACGAACCCACGAACAAGCGATTACAACTCTAGATCAAACACACGGACACAAACCACACCCATACACGAGAGAGGCAGCGGCAGGGGTGTGAGCACTGCGATGGAACGACGTCGAGACAACGGGCGAGGGGAGGCAGCACGGTGTAGAGTTGTTGCTGCGGTCTATTGGGAGGACACAGGGGGCTACAGTGGTACAGCGCTCGGGAGGAGGTAGCACAGGGAGTCGCTGCAGTGGCTAGGGCTGTCGTGGCTTGCTGTCGGCATCGAGGTGCACGGGGAGGTGTAGAAGGGATGGACGAGAGAGAGAGATAGGAGGTGATCGGGGGTGTGCAAGAGGCTCGGGATGGATGGGTTTGGAGGAGTGCAGGAGGTAGGAGGTCGGGGGTAGGGTATAGGCGGCTGATGGGTAGGGATGAACAGGAAAAAAATAGGTGGTATATATAAGAGCATATTAGGGTTTTGGCTGAAAGGGGAGTAACGCGTTTGATAGTGGAAATGGGTATCGGGTTGAGTATATTGGGTTTTGGGTAGTTTTAACAGTAGGTTTAAATTGGGTATAGGCTTTTAAATGGGTTTAAGCATAGAATTAGGGTATGAATAAGTCCAATAATTAAGATAGAGCAAAATGAACAAAATAATAAAAATAGGATATGAACAATTCAAATAATTGGGGATAAAAAATATAATAGCTCGATCAATCAAGAATGGGAGAATGGCAGACAATTGAATCAATAGATCAGATAAAAGAGATGACAAATTAAATAGATGAATATATTGAAAAAGAAGATCCAATACACGGCGCAAAAAGAGATACAAGATGAATCAAATACACGGGAAAAGAAAAAAAAATACACCAAAAAATACATAAAATGGAAAACAGGGGTTACAGAAAATGCTATAATTTGCCTCAAGAAAACCATGGAACAAATAAAAAAGTGCATTTAATTAATTACAGCTACAAATATGCGGACTCCAAAGTCTGTTCTACTAGCATGTAAGTCAGTATGCAACTACAGAAAACATGATGACAATAATAGTGAAAAAATGAGTGAGATGGACGAACCCACTCACTCGCTAAAAGAAGAAGCAATTACATTCTCAAATAAGACCACTTACAAAGAGGCACTTCTCACTAAGAAATCTCCTACCAAAGTATCAAAGAAAATATTATTTTTACAATATATTGAAAAATTATGTCAAGTAATCGAATTGCGCCAGTTCATCAAAACAATATCACAACAATATATGAACAAGGCCATCATCCTACCAGGAGCTAATTCAAGAACAACAAGGGCATTGTTCAAAAGAGGACTTATTCATTGCATCTATCCATCTAGAGAATGTGAAGAATTAGTCCACTTGCCAAGAGAAAATTACAAAGCAGCCAAGAGTTATTTTGGCCTCACAAAGACCTTAAAAATATATGTCAGAATGTATTTAGCAATCCCTGAGTATCTTGAAGAAGATGAAAAGCTTCCAGCAGGACATGTTATAAAAATAGGAATGACTAACCAAGTGATCTATGGAGCATCTAACATTGTACTATATAAGGCTGAGGAATTTGAAAAAATCCAAGAAAGAAGAGCAATGAGATTCAGAAACATGTATTGCGAGCTAAAAGACATAAAACTAAGAGACAACAACATATGGATCTATGACAGCCCAAAACCAGAGAAAATATAATGTATAGTGTAGCAAAAATAAAATAGCCACAACATAAGCATGAGTTATTTGACAGTTGGTACTAGATACTATCTACAGGAGCAATGACAATAACATAACAGATAGCTAGATACTACTGTAGCTTGATGAAGACAGAACATCAACACAAATATGGAGCATGAGAAGATGTCGGCCAATAGGAATCTCTTTTTCTAGAATAGTCCAAAATGTAATCAAAACAATTATTACAGGCTAATGTAAGCACTTAGTATTTGTAGCAATTATTGAACATATGATGTAAGCAGTGACGCATTGAAACTTGTTGTAAGCTGTTCCCTTGGTTTATAAAAGGGAAAGCTAAGTAAGAGAGAAGATATAATATCAAAGAAGGAGAAATTTCATATAAGTTTGTAGAGTTTGTAAGAAGTGGAATCAATAAAGACTATCTTTCTTCTTAAGCTCTTGAAAATATAAGGTTTGAATACTTAGTTTCTTACCCTCAGGGAGAGTTTTGTAAGGCTCTTCCTGAAGGATCTTGCAAAAAGATCCATTTGTAACCTTCTATAGTTAAGTTGTACACCTAGTAGCTGGAAACAAGTTAGGTTGTTGTTGCCTGTATAGAAGTGCTACTAATTGTTCCAGATGTATATCTTGGATGAAGCTCTCTTAGAGAGCATAGTAGTCCTGAGATGGGAGGAACGTAAAAGGAGCACTGAAATCGGGGTGCATACTAGAGGTATTTTATCCACTAGTAGTAACTGGTACAGAGCTGCTCAAAGATATTTAACTAGGTCGGAAGCATGATGGGTCGTTTTGTTTTGATTCTTAAGGTATCCTTAGAAATCTCTCTCTACTCCTGATTTTATAATTGTCGTTTTAAATCAAAAAAATTGCTAAAAAGGACTAATGGATAATAACGGTTTCAGTCTTGCCTAAGAAATTTAATGATTAATTATCAAGGAAGTGATAGAATGCTAGTTTTTTATGTTTATTATCCTCATAAAGCAACAAGCATGAACGATTTTTATGAATTCAAATTATTCTTCTTTAGTGTACAACGAGTAATATTTATAACAATAAATCAAATAAATTCTGGAGAAACTAGTAATATATATGTCCAAATAATTGATGATCTAACTTTTTTTGAAAAATCTTTATTATTTTATGAAAATGGTGAATTTAGTAGTTATATCTGGAGCACTACAACAGCATATAGACAATTTCTAGAAGAAAAATGAACTTATTGAAGAAGGAAATAGACATGTGGAAGAACTTGAAGAACCCCATATGATAGTAGTAGTGAAATATCTGAGACAGAATCAGAATCTATGAGAGATCTTGAACTCATGCCTGATTACTTCAATATTTTTGAGATAGACAATGCACATTATTTCGAAGAATATTATTTTACAGAAAACTATCAACTTTGAAGTTTTTTGACACTCTAATTAATACTATTTTTCAGGTTATTTCACGCTTCGCAACCACAGTTGTGGTATCAGAGCCTTGTTTCTAAGTAAGTAATTCACATATGATTTTCTCAAAATATTTAGTACAATTTAAGTAGTTAAAAAATTAATTAGATAAGATAAATAGAATATATTACAAAAACAAATTTTAAATTTGTAGAAAGATCACACATCTTATAGAAAAATCTATAGGACAGTAGGCATAGAATATTAATAAAAAACTATCCCTTAGTTGCAAATATTTTGGTCATTGTCCTCTTTTTTCAAATATTTTCAAATTTAGTCATAAATAAACAATTAACTCATATATGCCATGCTAATCAACCCCGAATTTTTTACCAAACTATCCCACTTTTTGAAAGTATGTACCAAACTATTCATGTTTGAAAGTTAAATACCAAAAAGTCTATGTCGCTAACTGAGATAGCGCATCTGGTAAAAATCCGCGTGCTAACCCCGTCAGCGTGCTATGGGCACACTAGGGGACACTACTCTCAAGTAGGGGTGTGGGAAAAAAAATCACCAAGTATAGACACGCTAACTCCGTTAGCGCGCCTATTTAATCTCGGCTCGCTAACGCGCGGGGTTAGCGTGCTAGGGGGGATACTACGGGACACTACTTCTTAAGCAAGGGGTGTGGAAAAAAACGTCAAGTATAGATACGCTAACGATGTTAGCGCGCCTATTTAAACCAGGCGCGCTAACGGAGTTAGAGTTAGTGCGCCTATTTAAACCAGGTACACTTATGGGATTAGCGTGCTAGAGGGACACTAGGGGACACTACTCCTTAAGTAGGGGGTGTAGGAAAAAAATATCAAGTATAGACACGCTAACGGAGTTAGTACGCCCATTTAACCAGGCGTGCTAACGGGGTTAGCGTGTCTATACTTGATGATTTTTTTCCCACATCCCTACTTGAGAGTAGTGTCCCCAAGTGTCTCATAGCACGTTAACGAGTCTGTGCGCGGATTTTTATCAGGCACGCTATCTCAGTTAGCGAAGGGACTTTTTGGTATTTAACTTTCAAACAGGAATGGTACATACTTTCAAACATTTAGGCCACATGAATTTATTATGTGGTAAACACTTAGGGATGCCACATGGCTCACGAGTCCAGGACCACTACCCATTTGAATTCAAAAGAAAGATGAGAACTGCTAGTCTGTTTGCTCCCATGGATCCAAATGCCTCACAGGAGCTCCTCAGATACTTTAAACGATAATATGCACGGAAAAAATTGAGCCTGTGCTCTGTCCAAAGAATTCTCTGCAGAATTCGCAATTAACTGAACAATGAACTCCAACAGCGTGAAAAGGTGAAGCCAACTGAAGTGAACGAAACGAAGGAGCAGAAGGAGAAACTCATAAATAATAATAGTAGTAGTAATGATTTGTGGAAGGAAGAATGATTTCAGGGTCCCACTGAGGGAAGATTACTGGCAGGAATACCAGAACGATTCATCGCAATTGCTGGCCTCTTTGGAGGCACCTTTCTCAGAACTGGAGGTGAAAAAGGCCATCCACCATATAGGAGCTGACAAGTCGTCCGGACCAGATGGCTTCCCAATGATGTTCTTCCAAGTGTTCTGGGAAGAAATTAAAGGAGACATTATGGCACTGATGGAGGAATTTTTTCATAACAATCTTAGATTGGGCATGTTCAATTTTGCAGAAGTGGCCCTCATACCCAAACAGGAGGAATCTAAGCGCGTGGGGGATTTTAGACCAATTAGCCTTATAAATTGCTCGGCAAAGATCATCACAAAGGTCCTGGCCATCCGCCTAGGAAGTATAATGAATAGTATAATCAGCAAAACCTAGACAGGCTTCATCAAGGACAGATGTATTCTAGATTGTGTGGCTACTGCTGAGCAAGTTATCCACCATTGCCATAAGAGCAACTCTAAGAACTTCCTCCTAAAGCTAGACTTTGAGAAAGCATACGACTCTGTCGACTGGGAATGTTTACTGGAAGCTCTCAGAGGGAGAGGATTTGGGGAGAAATGGATTAGATGGATCAAACAGTGTTTACTTCCTAGTAAAACGGCAATATCGGCGAATGGGAGGCCAGGAACGCCTTTTCCTTGCAAGAAAGGACTCGGCAAGGGGACCGTTATCCCCACTTCTATTCACTATTATAGCAGATGTGCTAAGGGGCATGCTAGGAAATTGCCAGAAAAAGGGATGGATCACGCCCGTGGCCAGCAGCAACTCCAATCAAGGGTGCACGATTCTCCAGTATGCTGATGACACCCTCCTATTTGGAAATGGGACCAGATCAGAATCAGTCTGCTTTAAAGGAGCCCTCTACTATTTTGAAGCATGTTCAAGGTCTCAGGATAAATTTCTACAAGAGTGCACTGATTCCCATTACGCTCTCTAATGAAGAAGCTCGGGAACATGCCACTATTCTAAACTGTGTGACGAATGAGTTCCCAATCAAGTACTTAGGGCTCCCACTCAAACCTGGGAAACTCACTAAGTCGGACTGGCTGCCGATTATAGATAGGGTGGAGGACAGATTGTCTGGCTGGAAAGGAAAAATCGCTGTCACTAGGAGGAAGAGTGGTACTCATTAACTCAGTTTTGTCTAATCTGCCCATTTACTACATGTATTTTTTTGAACTTCCAAAGTGAGTTATCCAAAGGATTGACCGAGTCCGAAGAAGATTTCTTTGGAGAGGGGCAGACTCCAATAGGGGAGGTTACCACTTGATCAAATGGAGCATTGCTTGTATGAAGAGGAAGCATAGAGGGCTAGGCATCATAGACCTTAGAGACATGAACCTTGCTCTTTTGGGAAAATGGTGGTGGAAGGTCTTTCACCACGGTGGAGAAGGATGACAGGAATTCATTCAGCCTTACCTTCGGGAAAAAGGTACGAGAAATCTAGGCTTTCGAGTGGGGGCTAAGGTCTCACGATTCTGGAAAGGAATAACCAAAGCAAGCGGACCGTTTAACTCAGCAGTTATGTCGACTATCGATAATGGACGGTCCACCAGATTTTGATGGGATAGGTGGTGTGGGGTTCATACACTGAAGGAAACCATCCCAGTGCTGTTTGCCAAATCAAATCGGCCCAATATCTCTGTGGCAGAGACTTGGAAGAGGGAAAATTGGAGGCTGCCGTTTCGAGGAAATCTCACCCCAGGATTACGCCAGCAACTGCTTGAATTGCAAACACACATCACACGGACCGGGACGATGTGCACCCAAGGCCCGGACCAGATGCAATGGGGACTCGAGACCAAGGGTGCGTTCACGGTCAGATCCCTATACCATCGAATTCACTTCCGAGGATGCCGACCCAGCTGGGCACAGGTGTTATAGAAGGCGAAAACACCACTGAAAGTCAGAGTATTCCTCTGGCTAGTGCTCAATAATGCAATCCTTACAAGAGAAAACCTGGCCAAAAGACAACCACAGATTGCGACCGACTGTGGATTCTGCAACATGCATACGGAGACTTTGAATCACCTGTTTATTCACTGCCCAAGGAGTAAGGTGACCATGGTAGAGGTCTTAAGAACCCTAGGAACAAGTACTACGCCGACGAATATGAGGATTTGTCGATTGGCCCCAGATTCGCATCGATTCGCAACGAAATGAAGGAGGCGTGGTACATTGCCATTGCAGGCAACTACATGGGTGTTATGGCTAGACAGAAACAACTTTTATTTTCGTGCTTCATGTAATAGTATTTCTGGTAACCTTACTCATATCATGCATCTTATTTTCTTTTGGGCTACAGCTGCCGCCACAGGAGAGAGAGGGAGGATTGCCAGAGTCTTCCAGGTGGAGGATTTTGATGATGAGGAGGTAGAGTTTGGGCCGACACTGGACTGAGAGATCGCCGCCTTCCATACTCGTCAGTGTTTACAATCTCTTCTAGTTTGTATTTGGCTTATTGTACTTTTGGTCGTGTGGGACATGGAGGATTAGACCCACCCCCCAGGGTTTTGTTGGGGGTTTATGTTTTATTTCCTGCACCGTACTTTTTCCTGCACTGTATTTTGTATTTCTCCCGGTCCACCGGGGTTGTTTTATTAATTTCTGATTAATGAAACAGGGTGGTTTTATTCCACCTTTTACTTCAAAAAAAAAACAACGCACAAAATTCAAGCGGCACAACAACATTGGGAGAAAGCCTGCAGTAGTGAAGATAAACTGAAAGAGGTTGATTGTATTATATCATCAGTAGTAGGATTGGAAGGAGTCAAGTTACAATTAGAGAAATAGGTGAAGGGATTAGTTCTTGATGAGATGCGGAAAACCTTCATATGGCATTCCTTGGCAATCCAGGGAATAGGTAACATATTCCTTTTTTAAAAAAATTTATTAAAGAATCCTTAAGAAGTGGAAATAGAAACAATTTAGCATGTCTTCGTAATGTTCGTTGTCTCTCTGATAAATGCATAGGTAAGGGGTGAGATACAAAGGCCTCTATGTTAATAATTGATATGAGTAAAAATAGAACCAAATCAGGACGGTTCAAATCCGGCAAGAATCCTAAAGCTCTTAAGGGTAAAACGGTAAATTTTGGCAAATATATACCCGTAAAAAAAGTTGGGCCTCTTTTAAGCCCAACAACTCATAACAGGTTTGTCATAGCAGCTCAACATAAAGGAGTTCATATACCTGAAGTGACATCTTAAACTCTTTATCTCTAAGAGAGTAACTACTTTTATATCTCCATCCATAAGAGAGGATTTTAAAACCCTATGTCTTTATCAAGAGAAGAATCCTAACTCTATCTCTACAACTACTTCTATCTCTTCATGAAGAACAAAGTTAACTAAGTCTATCTTTTTATCAAGAAGAGGATAACCAACATTATCAACTCACTTGAAAATAGAGATAAATCAATAACTTGAAACTGTCCCCTAGTGACTATAAATGCCCCATGACCTCTTCAGAAAGAAGGTAATTGCAATTTTTCTCACAAAACTCTTCGTAACTTCTGAGTTTTTTGGCTTGGGCATCAGAGGATCTATCTCCAAGGCCAACCCCAGTGTTTCAGACTATTTTGCAGGTCAATCGGAGCGATCACAACTGTTCAGATCAGACCTAAGCATTTGCACGAGTCAGATTTCAGAATCAATATCAGTTTGTGGCGATCAATGTTGGAGAAAAGTAAAGGTCAGTTTTTTTATTGTTTTCTATAAATAATTCACAATATCTATTTGCTCTCACACAAAAAAAGCAGTAACAGATTGTCTTTGTCTGTGGAAAACAGAAAATATCTCCAACCAAACTTCACCGATAAATAACTTATTTTTCCAACAACGCCTTTAAAGAGGAAGAATGCAACAGCCATTAGTCGTTCAGCCAACAATCCTTATCATCTTCTTCAAGCGAGGCAACAACCCTCTCAAACGGAGTAAAAACCTCCTCAGTGACAACCTTTGCCTCTTCCTCAACAGGTTGATCACCCGACGTCGCAACCCCCTCTCATTGGGGATGCATAAGCAGGCTCTTAACTGCATTATTCTGCATGCCGATCCGAACCTCACTTTGAACGACAGGGAGACATACCCTCCCATCGATCCATACAGCTAGCAACTCCACGGTTCCTCCTGTGGTGCCTCCCAGTGTGCTTCCTATGGTACCCTTGATACCACTAGTCCTTCGTACACTTATCAACAACAGGAATCATGATAAAAAACTCTGCCGTCACCTCGAAGAGAGGTGTTCCCAAGGCAAAGGCTCCCGCTCTAAGCACCATGGGAGCAGGAAGAGCACCTCCTCCCCTCAGTCACACCACATGAGGTCTCTGCCTCATCGTGATTGAAGGGCAAAGAATGCCCTCCTCCCCGTCATAGGCGCACTCATGAAGACCATAAGGATGAAGAGGCATGTCCTTCAAGTTGACCCAAGGAGGGGTCTGCACACAAGTACGAGTCACCTCTCAACTGTGCAAGAAAAATCCTATGGCTCTACAAGATCTGAGCCAAGGGTAGACCATGTTCTTCGTCGCCTCCAAGTAATGGAGGATCGCCTTGCAAGAATTGAAAAAGAGAAATGGGGTAATGCCCAAAGCTATCGTACTAGTAGGATCCTGTTCTGCAAGTCTATCCTTGAAGCTTGCATCCCAAAGAAGTTCAAACCACCAACCTTCGAGTCTTACAAGAGAGACACATACCCGACTAACCACATTAAGAGATGATGATCCACCAAGCCTCTGATGCCCTCCTCTGCATGACATTTCTAGCAACTCTCAAAGGACAAGTAAGTAGCACTGTCACATTTACCCGATAACCGGACCCGACCTGGACCCGGCATTGGACTGGAATCGACCCGATCTATACGGATCCGGGTCCGGATCCTAAAATAAGACCTGATTCACTTTCGGGTCCGGGTCCGGGTTCGCTTAAAATAGAACCGACCCGGACCCGTTAAAAAATACCCCCAAAACATATAGAATTTGAATAATAGGGTTATAGGAATATACATATAAAAGTAATTGTTGAAGCTAGATATGCAAATATAATGTTAATTCATGTACTTAAGTGCAAAAATTGTTAGAATTGTAGGGTATCGGGTGGAAAAATACTTAAGTACAAATATTTATTCTCTACTACCGGACCCGGCGGGTAAATTTTTTTAACTAGGACCCAGAACCGGACCCGGACCCGGACCCGATTCATGCAAGTCTGGGTCCGGGTCTAATTTTTGGACCCGTGAGGTACCAGGTCCGGGTCTGGGTAGTGGAGGACCCTACCCGATAGGACCCGATACCAGCTTTACCAGTAAGGGAGTTTTACTCATGCCACTCTGCAGGCACCATCTTCTTGTTTGACTAGTTTGAGGAACTCTTGCTCACCCACTTCGTAAGCAGACAAAAGACTGCGAAGACCAAGGCTCCTTCCTCAAGTTAAAGGAAAGAGAGGGAGAAACACTCAAGGACTTTGTCAGAAGATTCACAACTGTGCCGAATCGTCGAGAAAGCCATCGTGTCTCCTGACCAGTCAATTGGGGACAAATATCTTCTTTAGCTCATCAGTCAGGATCATATCGGCTTCTGCAATAAGAGGCGGGGCCTCGAGAGCTAAGACCGCAGACAAAGAAAATCCATCAGCAACAACAGTGGATGGGGCAGCGGGGGAGACTCTAAGTTCACCACAGGAGTAGTAACCCCCAAACTCCTGGTAACCTTTGACAGCGTGGGCTTAAGGGCTGGCCTTTTTCTTTTCTTCTCCCAAGGATGCTTGCTTCTCAAACCCGATCTCTTAGACACCGGGTCACATCGAAATCCATGTCGATCTTTCCTGCAAAAGAAGACACAAAGATGATAAGGCAACAAAAAGAAATGGATACAACGCTAAAGATGAAAAAAACATATAAAAGGAGATGCGTACTAGGGTTCATCAGGCTGAGACCACCCTTGAAGAGAACCTCCTCGGCTATCTCTCTCCAAACCAAATACGATCGAGCTAAAAGAGCTCTCACCATATCCAACTCCTCAGGACTCAAAATCGGATCTACCTTCACCCTCTTCGGCACCGTCTCCCTCCATGCAGTGGGAATCTCCCATGGTTCACGACTGAGAATAAAAAAATACTTGAACCTCCAACTCTTGATCGAATCAGGGTTTTCAAGCAACTTCACACCCTTCCCAGGAGTGAGATAGAACTGATACTCTGCTCTATTCTTCTGATGGATCTTGTACAACATTCGCAGCACATTGAGTCGGGGCTCGAACCCAGCTGCATGGCAGTGTAGAACAAATCCATTAACATGCCTCCACATATTCGGCATACATTGTATCGGGCCCAAACCGTACTACCTCATAACCTCGCTCACAAACGGGTGGAAAGGAAGACGAATCCCCACATGAGAGGCTTCGAAGGGGAGGTTTGGAAATACACAGAACATGGAGTGGTTTGGAAATTTTTAAAAAATTGACGAACATTAGCCCACATCCTGATTGCAGCAAATTTCGACTCCTAACAACTTCGAACAACTAACAGTCGAAGTTGACGAAAATTTGTGAAGTAGTTGCTCGTTGTGATGTACAGTCATTATACGCATAAATTTGTGTGGTTTGCAAATTAGTAAAAATGGACGAACTTTAGCCCGTCGATTGCAGCACATTTCAACTCAAATTAACTTAGCGCTTGGAACGGTCAAATTTTACAAAAGTATGTGAAGTAGCTGGTCGTAGTTATGTAAAATCATTGTACACAAAAAATGGTGTGGTTTGGAAATTTGAAAAAATGGATGAACTTTATCCGGCATCTAGATTACAACAGATTTCGACGCGTAAAAGCTTCGAATTCGAACGGTCGAAATTTGCTGCAATTAGGATGCCGGCTAAAGTTCATCCCTTTTTATAAATTTCCAACCCACACCATATTATGTGTAAAATTAAATTATACATATCATTGAGCAGGTACTCGGCATATTTTTGTAAACTTCGACTGTTCGAAGCTCGCAGTGATTTCAAAATATGCAGCAATTAGGATTCGGGCTAAAGTTCATCAACTTTCTGATATTTCAAAACTAAACAATTTTTTGTATACAATGATTATACATAACAAAAAGCAACTACTTCACATATTTTCATAAACTTCGACCGTTCGAAGTTCGAAGTTGTTATGCGTCGAAATGTGCTGTAATCATGATGTGGATTAAAGTTTGTCCATATTATCAAATTTCCAAATAACACAATTTTTTTGTGTACAATGATAATACATAACTACGATCAGCTACTTCACATACTTTTTTACTTTCCAAGTTCTGCACTCGGCCTTCCTGCCTTTGTATTGACAATCCGAACCGTTCACATTGATCTACACATCTAAATTAGTCTAAATATGTAAAATCAAATCATTTGAAATTCATTTTCCTATCCGTTGAAGTGTTACAAAATTGTATGGCTGAAAATCGTTGTTTTCTATAGTCACATGATGGATGGACAAATAAATTTCAAATAACTGATTTACATATTTAGGCTAATTTAGATGTGTAGATCAATGTGAACGGTTCAGATCGTCAATAATTTGATTTACATACGAAGGCTAATTTAAATGTGTAGGTCAATGAAGAGGAAGATGGAGCCCCGCAAGAGAGGTTATTCTCTTCTTTCTTAATATATCTAAGAGTTATGAAATGAAGTCTCCAACTTCACATTTAAATTCCGTTAAGAGACTACATATTGGGATTGAATGGAACCTGTACCTTACACACAAACCCAAAAAATAGGATTTGGGAAGGTTAGGCCAAAAATTGCTCAATCAGGATGACTGTTTTTATTAATAATAATAAGTATAAATTTCACTTAACCCAACCGAGTTTTCCTATATTTGCACTGTATCCTACCATACTTTTTTTGTGGCATTTTTCACTACTAATTAAGTTGTTCTTGACACCTTGCTTAAAACTAACTGATGGTGTTTGAGTTAAATGTGGTGTAATGACTGCAGTGTTCTAAAAGTCACTAGGCGGTAGTCGGGTGGCCAATGGAGGTCTAGCGCCTAGGCCTTGTAAGCGGGGCCTAGGCAACTAGGCGCTAAGCTTTTTTTTTATTTTTTATTTTTATTTTTTTTATTTTTGCCTCCAATTTATCTTTTGGTTTTGTTTTTGTAACACCCCGAATTCCATATAAGGATAAATTCGAGATTCCACAGGATCTTTACTTCACTTTGTACAATTTTACAAGGAATTTTAAAACCTTTTCAATAACAACAGAGTTACATTACACTTTGTTTTACACAGTGGAAGAATAAAAGATCACAACATTTGAAAACGAAATATAACTTGTACAACTTCATAAATTGAGTCATCGATTGCATCATATTGTCTTTACTCCTTCAAGAATAGTCCATTACCTGCATGTCAATCTGTGGGTACGTCAGTTACTTACAACTGACGAAATGCTATACTCGGCTATTCTCTCTATACCGGAAATAGTATAATGATCTTATTACTTTAATAAAATACAACAGTTGAATGAATAAATAAGTGTTAACTGTATCTACGCTAAACATGTAAGTGTATGTCATACCTTAATGCCTAATGCACACAATTTTATACTAGGATGACACTAATGCACACTTGTTCGGATTCTATGCATCTCATACTACATAGGTCCGAAGGCAAGCACCTACGTTCTTCACAATAAAGGGCTCGATCCCTCGCCATGAAACTACCCAGTAGCAAGAACAAGGTTCAGGCATTCCACGAGTGCGGATCCCAGCCCCAGAGTACACTGCCCAGCTGTTATACAGACTACTCGTCGTGCGAATCCCCCGCAAGTGCCCCATTAGTCCCGGTATACGTATATACACTGGAGTACGACAAACTATCCACCCGACTACGCATAGTTCCGGATTTCAAAAAAACTATCCGGCCGACTACGCATAATCCCGAATTTCAAAAAACTATCCGCCCGACTATTCATGATCCCGGAGTACACCGCCCGATCAATCATTATAATCCCGGATTTCAAAATAAATTTCGTCTCCATCGGAGCAACCTCAGTCCCGGAGTACACCGCCCAACTGAGTCTATAGTCCCAAAGTACATCGCCCGACTATATAGAGTGCCCCACTTACGTTTGCCCAGGTTTACTACACTTCTCTTAAGTGCCTAGCTCATAATGTTCAAGACATGAATAATCTTCAAGCCTAGAATTAGTATTACCTATTACCGGACTTAATCAACATCCACCGAGATGGCTCCAAAGCAAATCTCAAAACATATTAATCATTTCATTTAAAATTGCTGGTATACGAGGTCTTACTAACTCTAAATCAAAATTTCTCATGTACAAGAATCATAGGTATTCATACCCTTTAATAATCATGCATATGTCTCCAACTTATTCTTAAACAAAAATTCATGTTTCAACTTAGTATTTATTCATGCATTTTCAAACATAGAACAAATGATCTCTATCTCAAAAGATTCAACATTATAAACTTCTATAAGCAAACTAACCAATCAACATCTCAACATGAGTGTTAAAAAGAGAGATCTATAGTTGTTACCCATTTTTCCTTCAAAAGATTGATAATAATTTTTAGAACTCATTAGACAACTTATAGTTCATTTTTTATCTCCTCAAAATCTTTACTTTACTTCTATATATAAAAATCAAGTTTTAAAATAATTAATCTTGAGAACAATTTCATTTCATCTCAAAAGTCTCTTTTTACTACACAAATATTCATGAAAAATCTATAAATTATTTTTGATAAATTCTACATTAGATTTTATAAGCACTAGGATTTTTTTTTCCCAATTTTCAAATGCATTTGAATTCCCAATTTTCAACTTAGTATTTATTCATGCATTTTCAAACATAGAACAAATGATCTCTATCTCAAAAGATTCAACATTATAAACTTCTATAAGCAAACTAACCAATCAACATCTCAACATGAGTGTTAAAAAGAGAGATCTATAGTTGTTACCCATTTTTCCTTCAAAAGATTGATAATAATTTTTAGAACTCAATAGACAACTTATAGTTCATTTTTTATCTCCTCAAAATCTTTACTTTACATCTATATATAAAAATCGAGTTTTAAAATAATTAATCTTGAGAACAATTTCATTTCATCTCAAAAGTCTCTTTTTACTACACAAATATTCATGAAAAATCTATAAATTATTTTTGATAAATTCTACATTAGATTTTATAAGCACTAGGATTTTTTTTCCCAATTTTCAAATGCAGTTGAATTCCCTAAAATATATTAAATAAAACCTCCAAAAGAAAATAGGCTAATCCTAGGATTCGAACCCATGAAAGCCTAGGCAGCGGCCAAAGAAGCCCACGCCAACCACTAAGTCCATATGGACTTGTTGTCTCAACTAAAAACCAAAACCTTTTTCATATGTTCCTCAATCTAGTGTTCAAAAAAAAAATTAAACAAAAGAAATGTTTCGGCCATACTGAGTATCGAACCCAGACCCAACAAGGAAGCAGTGCACGGCCAAGCCAACAGGCCAATTGCGCCCAACACCCTAACACCATTTCGTGGGTTTTTGTCCCAATTTTCTGTTATTTTATTGTTTTTCATAAAACTAGATTTTTCATTTGATCAATCTTCTCCACTAGTCTCCAAATAGTTTATTTAGACTGAAATTTATTTACTACAGAAACTCATGGGTTTAAAACTTATATTTAATAACATCTAAATTTCAAATCTCTCTTTCTTCTCTTTTATTACAAGAATGTAGTACTTCATTTTAATCAACTAGAAAATTTGTATTACCTTTCAACAAGTTTAAAATAAGTTATGCATACCTATTTTACTTACAAAAATTCTTCTTTAATCATAAGGGAAATCTCTTCAATCATTTTCACAATTACTAGTTAACATGCAAATGACAATTACTCTTTCCTTTTTGTTCTAAATTTCCAATCATGACAATACTTTGTTCCTTAATCAATATTAATATTTCTACAACTTATCAAGCATAAAAACTTCTAATCATGATATTGAAATTATAATTATTCATTAAGCACGCAACTCCCTACAATTAGAAAGTATAGGAACACCCACTTTTATGTTTTACTACTCATTTTTCATCACATAAAAAAGTGTAAACTAAATCTACTTTTCATATCTCATTCAAAATATACATTCTCCCAAGATGAAGTTTTAACATGAATCATGGTATCAATTCTTACATCAAAATCTTCTATTATTTAACCACAACCATATTATTCATAGCATGTATATTAGCATGAAAATTACCTACATATCAATATCATCTCATAAGACTAATTTATAATTTCTAGCATGGTATTTCTACAACTAGAAAGTAAGAAATCACCCACCTTAATTTGGAGGTTGAGAACTACAAAGAGTGGGCTCCTTCTTGCTCCTAGTTTCACTAGTACCTCCTTACTCCTAGCAACCTTCTTCTCCTAGCAAAGTTCCAAGCAAGCACAAACTCTGTTCTCTCTTTCTTTCTTTTGCTTTCTTTTTCTTAAGTTTTGGTGTAAGAGAATGAAGGAATTTGGGTTCTATTTATAGGTTTAGACTAGGATCTAAATTGCAAAACTACACAACCTAATAAATTCTCTTATTTAAATTCCAAGTCTTCATATACATACCTCTCCTAACTCCTAACTTTTCATTTTCTCAACCCCTCTAATTTCCTAACTCCCGTCTCTCTCTCTCTCTCTCTCTCTCTCTCTCTCTCTCTCTCTCCCTCCACTACTCAAAACCCAAAAAAAAACCCTCTCCATGTGATAGCCGAAACCTTCTCTCATTCCGGGTGGGCCCCAAGCCTACTCCGTGTCACCCAGAGAACAAGTCAACAACAACCCCCCTTTTGCTGTTAATATTGCTCGTGGGCGCCCATTCATACATATTATACCATCCATTTCCAAACATTTTTACAATCAACAGCCAAGTACACTTATACATTTCCAACTATATTATATATACAATTATATATACTATTATACTATAAAAAAAAAATTTGGGGTGTTACACACACTCCGAAGTTTATTTTGAAAATAAACACCCTCAAATATGTTCGTCTAAAACACGTGCGTTGCTAGTAAAATATTAAAATGGGAAAATTGACTTTATCGATTGAAAATTATTAAATATAATCGAAAACAATATAAGAAAAATATATTTACTAATTTTATGTATTTCATGATGAAATCACTGCACATAGAAAATACGTGCATTGTACGTACAAATTATCTTAATAAAAATAGGAGAAATGAATTTCCGTTTTATAAAATAGATTTGAAAACATAAAATAAATAATTGGAACCTAGAAATTATTATCCGTAGCGGCGGAAAAATATGTAATTAATACGTGCATTGAAAACACATAAAAAGCACGTAAAACTACAGACATTGAAATATTATATTTTTGTTAACTCAAAATAGTGTAAAAATCCATACGGGAAGCGCATAAATAGTCGGTGATCAAATATGCGGTAAAAATACATTACAAAATACACCTGCATAACACACGAAGGCAAAATTGTAATTTTCAATTTTGCAGGGGTGTTACAGTTTTGTTGTTCCACCATGCATTATCTTGCTCTTTATTGCTCCACATTCTTACTCTTAATTTTTCACTCTTAATTTTTCTCCAAAATGAGCTTTAGATAGTCTAAAAGACACAATTGCATCACAGTGTTGGTTTTGGTAACAAACTTCTCTTGACTTGTCCATTGCAATCGTTACCTTTGAACACATGTGAGCACGAATCCTTCAAAGTATTCCTCGTGAAGAAGCCTTATTGGGAATTCTATGCCCTCCACCAAAGAACCGAGAAATACATCCGGGCTGAACATGCTTCAAAGACTCTGCCCCCTTGTTCAAGAGGAGTCTTCCTCCAAGAAAAAACACAAGAATGACGATGAAGAGAGACCCAAAAGTTCCGAAAGGATAGCACAGGTCAGTTTCGCCCCTCCACAGAACCAGGATTTGAGAATTATACTTCACTCAATACAAACATATCCACCGTTCTCATGGAGGTCGACAAGGAAGGGCTACTAAGGCCTCCTCCCAAGATGAGCTCCTCGCCAGGAGGAGGGATATGAACAAGTGGTGCGTGTTTCACAAAAACCATGGACACACCACTAATGATTGCAAAGCTCTCAGAGAAGAACTTGAAGGCCACATTCGACGAGGCTACCTCTACAAATTCACCCAAAGGAACGACATTGGGCCTCCTCCTGCCCGAGCAGCTAACAAGCGTCTAGAGAAACTCTTCGGGTCCCCAGACTGAGAACCAAGTGCAATTCTCCACTCCATCCAAGGGGGACCAATGAGAAGAGAGTCCAACTCCTCCCGCAAAGCCTTCATCAGGGAAGTAAACTCAGTGCATAACATCCCCCCTAATGGCTTAGGAGTCCTGGTGACTTTCTCATACCAAGACCTTGACGGTGTCCGAACTCCTCAATGAGACGGGCTAGTCCTCAGCTTAGACATGAAAAGTCATGAGGTGTGCCGCATTCTGATCGACAATGGCAGCTTAGTAAACATACTCATCCAAGATTCATTCAAAAAGCTTAAGCTCTTCTGAGACCACCTTAAGCCCGCAGGATACTCTCTACATGGCTTTTGTGAAGTTTCCATTCATATAAATAGTATAGTCACACTAGATGTAATTGCGGGTAAGGTCCTATCCTCTCAAACTGTGATCATGGACTTTATGGTCGTTAACATGAAGGCTGCCTACAACGCCATCATCGGCCGTCCCAGCCTTGCAGCTCACCAAGCTGTACCTTCAGTTTTTCACATGAAGATGAAATTCCCAACATCCTTTGGGGTAGGAAAAGTGAAAGGAAGACAAGCAGCAGCCCGAGCATGTTACGCTGCTATAGTGGGGGGCTCAGTCCTGTCCCTCGATGATGTATAACTTCCCCCAGAGAGAAGCCACTATGCCTCCGAGCTAGTTGACGTCCTCGAGAGACCCCTTGCTTCAAATAGGATGAGACTAAGAGCCTGCGTGTGAGCAAGACATTCTCCCCCCCAACTCAAAGCATGAATCATCAAGCATATTAAGGAGAATAAGAACCATACAAAGTCTCCAAAAGTTCTATTCAGGTGCCTGTTCAACTTGAAGACCTGTGGGGGGGGGGGGGGGGATCAAGAACTCAGAACATTGAGCACCTCATGAAGTTCAGCGATAGTGCTTAACACTCTCCTCCAGGTCTTCTTAGTCAAACATGTAATAAAGATCGATACTTATAACAGTCACAATATGTAATAAAAGCTAGCAATTGAAGCAGCCATATAATTTAGAACTTATAATAATGGCTTGCAACCAAAGCAGCCGACTAGTTTGTCTTTTTCAATAATAAGGTCATCATTTTCTTTCGAAATGTACTACTCTCCCAATCCAAGGAATGAGTTAGGTGCTCAGCTCCTCTTCGAACCACACCAGCAACTCATTAACTCAAACTAATGAGTTAGATGCTCCGCTCACCGCTCGAGCTCCACCAGCATTGTAATGCCCCTAAATTTCATACACATGAAATCCGTGATACATCCATAATATTTTACTTCAATGTAATAGAAACATAATACAAATTACAAGGGAAAATTTAAAACTTTTAATACATCATTGCTTATTACAAATATTAGAGTATTTCATACAAGAAATTACAACTTGTTATAATATTCAAGCTTCAATTTTCCACTAAAGTCCATGGTAGACTCGAGTCCAAGCCACTCCATGAACACGAATCCTGCAAAATCTTTTAAATTGTGGGCATGTTACTTGGATACAACTGATGCAAAGCTAGCAACAACAGCGATCTTCCAATTCTCAACAACCAAGAAATTTGATGCAAAATAAAAATAAATGCAGAAAGTAAATCTGGTCTTAGTGTAACAGTGTATGCCATCATCCTGAAAATCTAATGCACAAACTAAATGCACACAATGCTCATTTCTAATGCATGCTTGCTTGCAATTCTATGCCGCTCATACATAGGTTCCGAATGCAAGCTTCTAACGTTTCTCATCATTTTAGGGTTTAATCTCTTACTAGGCATCCTACATCCGTGACAAATTTCAAGATTCTAACATCCCACGAGTATTGGCTCTCATCCCGGCTTCTGGATATCAATCTCACTCTGCCCATCGATATTGAGGTTCTACTCACACGTACCTCCAATCTCTACTCACACGTACCTCAATCTCTACTCACACGTACCTCTTATGAGTGTCGTTCTTGACCCGAAATTTTGGGGATCATCTCACCCCATAAGATCATTCTTGAGCCTCATCGCGCGAACATACCGTGAGCGTCGCTCTATTCTCAGAATATTGGAGACTCATCTTACTCTGCCTGACTATTTTGATCCCCCTACTCATATCTGCTCTTGCTACATCACAACTCCCTTCTAGTGCTTGTCCTTATATCAGGAAAAAAAAACAAACCTTATCTAGAGCTAGCTCACCCTACCAGTTTTAAATCAACAACACTAGGAATACTAGTCCAACTTGGCTAATCCCCACATCTATGAATCACAACCTGCCGGTATCCTGAATTTTGCTCAACCTCTAGAAAGCCCACACAACTAGGACATCACACCACATTTTACTTTAGGGTGTTCTATGTCAACTTTAACTTGTAAATGCAATTCCAACATCTCGGAGTTATTAACAACTCCAAAACTCTAGGTCAAAACTCAATATAAGCTAGGTTCATTCACAACTCTAGTCTATCTTTTGTTTTTACACAACTAGCAAATTTCGTATAAATCTGGATCACATACCCAATTAATCGCATCTCTATATCTTGGTTTATTTCCAAATAATGATAGGTTCCATTATAAGATTTTATTTACTCAATAATCAACTCATGTCTATCAATTATTAGAATTACGCAAGCTAGTCATTCAATTAAATTAGTCACTTTTAATTCAAATCTAGGTCTACTCATCAACTATCAAAATTAAAAAATTGAACTAGACCACAATTAGATCTAGGTTGAATAATCAAAACATTCCTTATTTAATTTTGATTCTCTTTTCTCAAATATTAGTACCATATATGTTTTGATCAACTATCAACATTAATTAGAACGGCGAACTAGGTTAAACAACCTAGTTTTAATGAAAAAAATTAGTCTACACCTTAACACAAATATACCCTAACTTAAAAAAACTCGAAATCTGATTTTAATTAAAACAAATCCAGATATGAAATTAATTAAGTCTAAATCTGGAAATATTCATACTCTAAATCTGATTTAATTAAACTCTAAATCTGAACTTAATAATCCCAAACTCTAACTAGTTACAATTAAACTCTAACATAATCACAACCTCAAATCCAAACTAATCAAATCTAAAACTGAAACTAATTAAATCTAAATCTGAAACTAATCAAATCTAATATTAAGATTAATTAAATCTAAATCTGGAATTTATCATACGCTAATATGGACATTAATTAATCCAAGATATGAAATTAATCAACTCTTAATCTGAAATTAATAAACCTCTAAATTTGTAATTATTTTGAGACCCCAACTCAAGCCTAGTCCAAACTACACTCAAATCAAAATCCAACTCGAGCCCCCCTCTACCTAAACTCAAGCCCGAGTCCCTACAGTAACACCCGCAACCCACCTAGGCCTCTCAGATCCGACCCGACTCCACTGCAACCCGAGACCCACATATAATAAAGGGTTTTTAACATGTATGTCCCTAACAAATATGTGAATATCACATATACCCCTCACAAATGTGTATTTTCACATTTACCCCTAACAATGTGTATCCAACCTCCTAGTTACCCCTTAACTTAAAACTACTTTAAAAACATATAAATCCATTGATCCAAGCACAAACAGACCTGATTCCTGTTGAATCCCGACCGGATCCAACAAAACCCAAACCCGGATTGGAAAACAATATGATTAAAACCCTAATTAAATTCCCCTAATATCAAAAAATAAAAACCCTAAAATACAGCAGCCAAAATTTGGAAAAACTGAGGTTTTTAACCACAAAAGTTTGATATTTTATGCACTAAATGTTCATGACAATATCCAATAACAATTATATAAATCTACAATTGTATAACATGATATTTAGATTAAAAAAAGAGTTCTTTTGCATGGTATGAATCCAGGGGCGTATCTGAATTTTAGGGGGGTCCTAAGCAAATTCTCAAATGGGGCCTTTTACAAGTTGACAAAATTATAATGATAATTATTTAAATGCAAACAAATTTGGAGCATTGGAGACCAAACTATTTAAATGAAAACAAATTTATATATATGCTTCCAAAAAAAAAGTTAATCGATAACATACGTTTTTTATATGAAATGCCTCGTGGCAAAAAAAACCCGGACAAACTCTAACAACAAAAACGAAATATATTATCTCAAAGAGATAAATATGATATATTAGTGCACACGATCAGAATGAAATGATGATGATTATATGTATATGAGAATACTAGTTAGAAGCTTAAAATGTAGAATAACCATATGCACTTGAAAATTTGGTTAGAAATTTATCATAAACAAATAAATATGATATAACATAGAACATTTAAAAATATCATAGAGTGACATACATGGACTAAGTGAAAAATAATATTATATTCATAAAATGGTAAAATGGCATGTATAGCTATGTGAAAAATAATTAGTTTTAAAAATGAAAATGATCGAAAAAAATAATTGGCTCATGCAAGGTTTGAACCTGCAACTTTCACATTTCTAACACAACACTCTAACTAACTAAGCTAATAAGACAACTATTAATACAATGTAATTATATCACAAAATATTACATTTTACTTTTTGTAAATACTTAAAAAATATGGGGCCCTATAAAAATGGGGGCCCAAAGCAATTGCTTGGGTTGCTTGGGCCCAGATCTGCTCATGTATGAATCTTTAATAACATGTGAATATTTGTTCATGAACAAACAACACACTACGGTTGCGTTTGGTTTGTTATTTTGAAAACAGTTTTCTGAAAAGAGTTTTCTGAAAATGAGAGTGTAAAAACTGTTTGGTAATAATTTTGTGTGAAAACAATTTTTTAAAAATGAGAGTATAATGTATGTAGGTTTGGTTGTATGTATATACTGTATACAGTATATATACTCTGATACATACATGTTGTATACATATATATACATACTGATATATAAAAATATAAAATATTTTATTATAATAAATATATTTAATTATATACATATATATAATAATATATAATAATATATAATAATTATAATAATATAAATGTAATAATAATATATTCAAATTATATATTAAACAATTTATTATAATAATAATAAATTATATAATAATATATATCATAATATATAATAGTAATATATAATAATATATATAATAATAGATTATTATAATAGTATATACAAAATAGTATATATGAAATAATAGTGTATATAAAATAGTATATACAAAATAATAATATAATATAATATATATATAATAATAATATAATATAACAATAGTATATATGATAATAATATAATATAATAATAGTAGTATATATAATATAGTATATATATATATATATAATAATAATATATATAATAATAATATAATATAATAATAGTATATATAAAATAGTATATATAAAATAGTATATATATTGTAATAATTGTATATTATATAATAATATAAAATAATTTATTATGATAAACATATTTAATAATATTCATATATGTAATAACATATAATAATTATAATAATATACATGTAATAATAATCTATTATAATTATATATTAAACAATTTATTTCACTAATAATAAATTATATAATAATATATATAATAATATATAATAGTAATACATAATAATAATAATATATATTATAATAAAAGTGTGTGTGTGTGTGTATATATATATATATATATTAAAAAAATAGTAAGATAATATATATAATAATAATATAATATATATAATAATAATAATAATAATAATAATAATAATAATAATAATAACAATATATATCTAACAATAATATATTATAAATATATATATAACAATATATTATAATAATAGTTTGCTTCACTATCTTTCTCTTTGTTGCTAGCCACTTTGGATTTCTTCCTTTTGCTGCCAGTACTTGCTGTAGGTGAGGGTTCTTGTGATTGCATTTCATGAGCTGAGAAATTAAAGCTGTTACCATTACCATCATCAACATAATTTGGAATTGGAGTATTTTTCCAGTATGCTGCTTTAGGTTTCGACTGGAAAAAGGAAAGTTTTACTGCTTGTTATCCACTTACTCAATAATGATATATAAATGTGAAAAACAAGATTTAAGGAACTTTACCTGAATCAGAGCATCCCAAACTTCAGGCTCAGCATCCCATAAATGAATAGTTGGATTCCAAGCAAACCCACTCATACCATTTTTAAAAATATCGTAAACATCTGATTTTTTTTTTTTAATGTTTTCCAATGATTTTTTACCTTATCTTTATCAATTTTCCTCCCAAACAATACACTAAGCTCATTCACAATGTTATCGTACGCAGTGGTGGTAAAGGTACTACTAGACTGGAATACACAGTGGTGGTAAAGTTCATTCACAATTGATTTTTCAATAAATAGGGCATCGACTAGACTGGATCTGCACTGGTCTTTGAAAAATCATAACTCTCAACCTATAAGCTGGAATTACAAAATTCCAGATGGGTTAGAAAGCTATGACTCCCTAATACAAATCTTTAGTTGGTCAATTTTCTAAATTCTTAACAAGTAATTCCAGAATTTCCTATCTTTGCAGACTAGTCGATTTGTACTCAGCTGAATCCAGTCCACTTTGTAATTCAATAATAAATCAACCTTAAGTCCAATGCTCCTGAAATTTTAGATTCTTAATCCAAACATATACTATTCCATTGTGTCCAAAATTCACATTCAGATTCATTTCTCACAGTGAGTTATGACTCCTCAAACAATGCACAAAATTTCAGCTGCTCTTTCCGCAGGGTATTTACTACCCCTTACTAAATGATTTTCAAACCTTATCAAATGACCTCTAAAAATTCTAAAATTCGAGAATCATCAAATAGACTCGTACCATAAGATACTCCTAAAATTTCATAATAATGTCATAGACACACAAGGAGTTATGGTCATGTGAACCTCGTTCAAAACAACAGTCAGCTTCAGTTCCACTATCCAGACTAGTCACCTTCTGTAATTTCTTTGAGGTATCAAACGATCTCGGAAAATTATGAAATTTGAGACTATAGTTTTATACACATACAAGAGTGTCCAAAAACAATTTCAGCTCAAAATACCCAGGCTACACTGAGATACAAAATCAGAAATACACAACAATTTTCACACAGCCAGCAGCAATTTTGGCTGCTTACTGTCCGAGATTGGGTCTAATGTTTGGGCTATCAAATTGCTTCCAAATATTATGAACAAATTCATGGATTCTCTAAATACATAGAAGAACAATTTTCCAAAATTTGAGCCCCAAATTTCGAACCATTTGGGAGCAAGAAATTCCCAAATTCACCCTCACAAGCATGCTTCTTAACAAAAGCTTATAAAAAATGAGTTGTTCTTACCATACTATTTTTCTTAGCATTCCACTATTATTCATGATAATCAAAATTCTCCAAACAATACCACAATCTAAGAATTCGCATACACATCAAATAAATAAATTTTTAGAGTTGAGAGTGATCACCGACATCTTTAAGTTGCAAGAACTCCTTGTAGCTTGCTTGCTCCTTCCTCTTCAATCTTGCACCCTTGCTCACTTGATCTTGTAGTAGCTTTGGCCAACTCCTACTATTTCTATTACAACTTCTTCCCACTACAATCCCAAAATATTTCACCTTTCTCCTCTCCCCCCCCCCCCCCCCCCCTTTTTTTTTGAAACTAGAACAAAGTGAAGGAATGAAAGAATGAGAGAGTGGGTGGAAATGGGGGTTTTATAGAAAATGGGAGCTACAATTTTTGGAGTGTGGGCCGGCCAAGATGAGTGGTGGATATAGGGTAGGATTGAGTGGGTGAAGATGTGTGGGTGAGATGAGGACAACACGAATTCCCTAGAAGTTGCTTGGAAGTTTCTCATTCTCAAAGTCAACATACACATGGTGAATTACTTCCACCATTGGATCTTTATCAAGATCCAAGCCAAGATCATCATGATGCTGGGGTTCCTAACCCTAGGTTAGCTCAAAGGACCCTAGGTCATCATATCCTAATTCTAACCCTTGTGCACAATTCCAATCCACATTCAATTCAAGCACTAGTTTAAATTAAAAAATGACCTAATATATATGAATTAAAATCAATAAAAATATGTGTTTTATAGAAATTATATTTTTCTCCCGAAAATTGTATGGTCAAAATAATCGGGACAAATCCACAGTTTAATCGAGAAGATATCCCGAGTCTGTCTTATCGGGTTCAGAACAGCTCATATGTCTGAAATCTCTCAATTTAAAACTGATAACTATTAGAAAAATATGTAATCGTGTGCAATACTCAGACGTGCACAGATTACTATATAAAAATAGCCATATGCTATTTTGCGAGGTATTACACTTAAGAAGATACTTTGACATGTATATGTGTCCCGTCTATGACACCAACACAATCCTGAGACAACATTTTTAGATTAATATAATATTAATGTATCATGATAATGTTTGAGTGTATAGTAATTTAATGATAAAAGTTTACCATTGTTGAGCCATCGGGTTGTACAAGGAACTTTTCCTCCAATTGGAGGATAGCACTCAACACTTGATGAAGATGATGACTAATCATCTCGCCAGAACGACGGAACCAAAAGTTTACTTCACGATTTTTAGCATTGTGTGTTAATATGTAAATTGTTTTTGCAACTTGTTCTTCCATACTTGACCATCGTATGGGTCGTAACCCGCCCTCATTTTCCAACATACCACACATGGCTAAGAAAGCTGGAGGACCCATTCTTAAAATATTTGTACTAGTTTCATTGCTACAAATTCGACCCATTATTTCTTCACGTACCCTTTCTCTCTCAAAACTCATACTATAACTAATTTTTCTCTTACGAGACATCCTAATATAGTAATAAACAACACCACATATGAACTGAGCTACAGCTCTTCGGTGCAAATCAAACCATCTATTGCGTGTTATTTCCCAATCTTGATGATCCATCTAACATAATGAAACATTTACAAAATTAAATTAGAGTGAAACATTGTATCAAAACCAGATGAATGGAAATTTCAATGTTGGAATTATTAAATTTACTTGTAGCAAACCAGATTAATTAAATGAAATTAGGCCTAATGCAGATTGATAAGAAAACCTAATGCAGATTGATAAGAAAACCAATATCTAATCTAAAAGAAAAAGGCAGATTGATAATTTGATTCAATTGATTCAATCTGGTTATTGAATCAGATTGATAACCAGATTGATAAGTTGATTTTATTGTCGATAAAATCAAGTTCTTGTTGCAGTAGTGTTCTTATGTGTATGGTGCCCATAACTGGAAAGGGAAAATCAATGCATTTTTTGTTGGCAGTTCTTGTCACATAAGACCTAGAAGAACAATAACGCCTTGATTAAACTAAATAAAGGGCAGATTGATAAGTTATGGACACCATACACATAAGAACACTTCTGCAACAAGTTGTCTCCCCCACTGAGTTGGCTAGGCAGATTGATAAGTTGATTCAATATGGTTATCTTCTATTAAAATTTACAAGTCAATATCGATGAATGAATTAGACCTACTTTCTCTTCTATCAAAATTTCAATATTGGAATTATAATTAGATTCGATGGATTACCTTATAGCTGGCGACTACGGGACGGCGGAACGTCGGGATGGCGATTCGATGGATGGAGACGAGGGCGACTGCGGGACAGCGGGAAGATGGACGAACACAAGAGGGGAGGCGACGAGGAGGGTGAGAAAGAGAGCGCGATTGGGAGAGAGATAGTCTCGAGAGAGAATAGTTTTTTATTTTAGGAATTTATATCTAAAAGGGCAATTTAATCAAATCACTTAAAAAAATTAGACTTACTTTCTCCTCCCTCCAAATCCCCCCAATATTGGAGGGGAACCAAAATTGGCTCGGAAGGGATTTTGCACCCCTCCATTTTCCTCCCCTCTCCTCCTAAAAAATAAACCAAACAAGAAAAGTTTTAAAAAATCCCTCCCCTCCCCTCCTCTCCCCTCCAGGCCCTAAGAGAAGGGCAAGGCAATCCATTTTTTTTACCTAATTGAAAATTGCCTGGGTTGAAACTTTTTTGGGTCTCTTTGGCCATTTGCAGTGCTAGCATATTTCCTTTATTTCCAACACAGAAACTTTTCTAAAGAAAACTTTCCAAATATTAATGTGTAAAAAGAATAAAAATTAGTTTGCATACAAAGACTGAAACAAATTACAAATTGGGCATGAGATAGTGAGTTTTCATTAAAGAGTATCAATAGTACCACTCAAAGTAATATTTCAGAAATAGTAACAAGAATAAAACTTACCCAAATTTGTGATACAATGAAACATCCCAGAAGAAATTAAAAGTCAAACAAACAGTTCATGTAGGATAAAAACAACCCCGATATCAGAAATCATTGAGAAATAGGGTTTTGTTCATTGATTGAAGGATTTAAGGATTTAAGGATTCCAACGGATAATAACGAGAGAAGGCATAAGGGAAATTGTACATGAAAACGAAACCCTTTTCTCCTAGATTCAATCTTCATAATAAACGATCAGAGAAGTCAGAGAAGGATAGATAAGAGTATCTGTAGTCATTGAGTAAAAACCCAAAATTTGCAAAACTTTAAATAAATAAATAAATAAATAAATAAATAAAACACCCAACATTCGTGTTGGCTAAAAACCCAAATTTTGGGTATGAGAGACAATGCTCTTCTATCTTTGGCAATCGATATAGGAATTTGCAAAATATAGGAGACGAAACTTGAAATTTGGTATGTGGGTTATTTTCGCGAAAAAAACTGTCGGGCGAAATATGAGAATTCACTGACAATTTTTTTTTATTTAAATTATTTGAACAGACGGAAGAACATCTTCCATCCATAAAATTATGGATTGCTTAATTAGTTTTTTATACCATAGCTTTTCCTGCATTATCAATATATAATGAGGAATTAGATACATGGAGAATACAATTTGGAAGTAATGATATTGACACTAAACAATTTACAATATACGTTACCTTCTCAAGCCGGCTTCACATTCTTGCACTCATGTTTTTCATTTTCTGAAGCCCATTGCAGTAATTATCCAACTACATGAAAATAAAACATGAGCCAAACATTTTAGTACAAAGGGGGTGGAGTTTTATAAAAAGTCTTATTTCCATCAACAAGCTTTAAAAATTGATATGAGTTGATGTGCCCTACATTTGAGCGCAGCCACATCATAAACCCTTTGTAGGAAAGGAAAAAAAAAAGCAAGTCGTATAAACACTGGTTTCCTTCACTTCCATATCATAGCCACATGAATAATTTCTTGTTACTAAAATTTATAAAAACCTTTTAGAAAATAAAATAAAAGTGACTTTAAGTATAAAATAAGAGGCATACCTAAATTAGTGCAAAGCAATGAATTGGACTATAGATAAGAACGAACTATTTAGACATGAGGAAATTAAAAAGCAAACAATAGTAGCCTTGCGCATTACAATAGTTATCTATTAATTTATA
This sequence comes from Hemerocallis citrina, assembly GCA_017893485.1. Taxonomy (NCBI): domain Eukaryota; kingdom Viridiplantae; phylum Streptophyta; class Magnoliopsida; order Asparagales; family Asphodelaceae; genus Hemerocallis; species Hemerocallis citrina. The sequence goes on along the minus strand of CM030364.1, from coordinate 233,021,448 downwards.
GCAATAACCTTGTGGCCCTTTCCTTGTTTATTTTCATATTTGTTCTTACTCTATCTAACATGGCAAAAAAATAAAAGTCACTAGTTTGAATGTAGCAGAGAAATCAAAATCATTCACATATCCAAAAGTAACTACAATCAAATTGGTAAAACAAAACAAACAAACAAACAAACAAACAAACAAATAATCAAAATTCTTCTAACTTTAGTCAACTGAATGATAAGCTCAGGTCAAACCTATCACTAAACTCCTAAATCGGAGACAAAAAAACAGATCTTATCAAAACCCCAAAATTTCCCCATGAAACCCTAACCTGATCCAAATATTGGCCAAGACTCGAAACTGATCAACTGAAACCCTAGATTCCACCTTGACCAATAACAAATCAACTTGAACATGGATGCAATGAAGAGATTTCCGAGATTCAACAGATCTTGATCGGTTGGAACAAGAAAAAGGGGCGATTTGATCTGAATTCAAAAGGTGTATGAAAGAGGGAGAGCGTATCTGAGGCTGAGAGAGAGAGAGGTCATGCTTTTCTTCTTCGTCTTCTTCATTTTTTAGAGAGAGAAATAGGGGAGAGAGAAGGGGATTAGCATCGAAAGGGCGACGAGATTTGAGATAGGAGAAAGAAGATAGATGGCGGCTTGGGTATGGATTAAGAATTATAGGGTTTTACAATAATTTGAATGACACAGATTGCACCTGCGAATAAGACGTGCGGTCCAGATCTAAAATATATGAAAGATTTCCATGGTTCAGATAAGATCTAAAATATAATCAGAATTAGATGTGTGGTCCAAATCTGCTATGGACAGATTTATTCTTGCTGTTATTTATATATATATATATATATATATATATATATATATATATAGAGAGAGAGAGAGAGAGAGAGAGAGAGAGAGAGAGAGAGAGAGAGAGAGAGAGTATATTATGAAATGGTGAGAAGAGATCCTTATCATGAACAAGATATCACAGCCCTTTGATTTCGATCCGACGGTGCATATCAACTCCGCCCAAATCTCACCATCTGCGAGGGGCAGTTTGGCCATCTCCTTATTTCTTTCTTTTCTTCTCTTCTCACAAATTCACCCCTAAATTCCTTCAAACCCTAGCCAAATCCAACCCAAAGTCCACCAACATCCTCTCAATCTTCAACTTCTCTCCTCCGATGCCCAAATCCACCCCGATGCTACTCCCTTCCGCTCGATGCACTCGAAGTCGCCGCCACCATACACCGCTCGATGCTCTCTCGACCCCCCCGACACATCAACCAGACGGCCACCAACAAACTTTTGTAAGAACCATATCCACTAAGAACTGTGGGGTATCTCAATTCTAATATATATATATATATATATATATATATATATATATATATATATATATATATATATATATATATATATATATATATATATATATATATATTCCCCTTCCGTTGTGCACCACCTATGGTGCACACTGTGTATGCACTCGGCTTTCGGGCATCCATATCGTCAATTCGAACCGTTCACATTGATCTACACATCTAAATTAGTCTAAATATGTAAAACCAAGTCATTTTAAATTTATTTTCTCATGCGTTGAAGTGTTACAAAATTGTATGGCTAAATATCTTTTTTTATAATGACATGATGGATGGGTAAATAAATTTCAAATGACTTGATTTTACATAGTTAGACTAATTTAGATGTATAGATCAATGTGAACAGTTCGGATCGTCGATATGAACGCCCGAAGGTTGAGTGCACATGTCGTGTGCACCATGGGTGGTGCACAATGGAAGGGGTCTCTCTCTCTCTCTCTCTCTCTCTCTCTCTCTCTCTCTCTATATATATATATATATATATATATATATATATATATATATAATAAAACACAAAGAAAGCTATCAAGCGGCTCTCCTGCAATTCCCCCAAAATCAAAGGCCCAGATTTAACCTTACAAAACACATTTCCCCCCCCAAAAGTTCTCCCTCAAAACTCAAATTCAAATCTCCCCCAAAACAACTCCTTTATTTATTTAATTCTCTCTCTCTCTCTCTCTCTCTCTCTCTCTCTCTCTCTCTCTCTCTCTCTCTCTATATATATATATATATATATATATATATATATATATATATGGAAACATGGAGTTTTATACCCCAAATTATAATTATTTTTCAACATATAATAATGAAAACATGGACTTTTATTTACAACTAATTATTGTCATACTATTCAAACTTGAGCTATATAATTGTTGATTTACTGTTTACAAGGCTTTTCATATGCTGTATCGTTCTGAAAACATGCCGTAGGCACGTTCCCACCGGAAAATCTAGTGTATATATATATATATATATATATATATATATATATATATATATATATATATTATTGGTAAAATCTTTTGTCACAGTGAAAAATTTCATATTCTTATTAACTTCTGCCCACATAAATTTCGTTAGATTACAATTTGTGAATGACTCAACTTTATTCGTGCTTGTATAATGGTTCATGTCCATTCCTCAATATTAAAGATATATACCTATAATCCCTTGCTTTGAGTTGTGCTTGAAGTTGTTTACTGTATAATATTGTTGTAAATAGTGGACAGCTACCAAACAATTCTTTTACATCTGAACTCATCATGATTGTTATATAATATATATGCTCTTAGTCTTTCGCACACATGGTGTCGATTCATGAGGAATGTAAGAAGCTCATATTTAATTCTAGGATTAATGGATAGTTTCTTTTGTTCTTCTAATGTTATACAATGTCATATGTAGTTTCTTTTCTCAGTATATAATAAACTATACTAATAACCATCATTTTTTCCCTCTTATTGGCCAGGATTGTGAATAGTTCTTTGCGAATCATCCTTATCGAGGACACATCCAATACCTCAAGTGTTTTAAAAATGACTTCCGTACACATATCAATGAATTTTGTGGCCATAATTAGGTAAGCTATTTTATTAATAATACAGTGTTGTCAACTTCATGATTATATAATGTCATTTGTATAATGTTTCATAATCATCTACTTAATCTCAAGTACAGCACTTTGTCTACATCTGATTAATGTTAACCTTTAGAATTATATTTTGTAATTAGTCGTGTTGCATGAGCTGTACTTTAATGTTTTCTGTAAGTTAGTAACCAGATTGTCATGAACACCTAATACTCAAACTCTTTGATATTGTTATATATATAATCTCATCTTCTTTACGTCGAGGATGGTGATCTTAGAGCAGAAGGTTGGAAGCCGGTTGTTAACTTTTGTTTTATATAGTAGTTCTTGACATCTTTTGGAAGTAGATGAGGTGAAGGCATGCCGAAGTTTTTTTTTTTTGATCGTTAAACGGTGGGTTGAACCCCCCTGCGTTTCATTAAAAAGAATTTAACAAAACATACAACCAAAAATAAGGCTTATGAAGTTCAAATCCCAACATGGTGGGTCCTGATACTCATACACCCCAACCAACAAACAAAAATACAACGAAATCTATTCCTACTGATCGGGTGATCTCGTCCAAGTCAATTTCTCATGCCAATTTGAGCTCATTCTCTTTCTCAGTCCCTTACTTGTACACTGTTTATCTGCTCTGTTGCTCGCACGGACACCTTCGTCGCCCCTATCAGTGATTCATACGTCAACTTCGAGCACCATATGAGAAACCGCAGACACTCCACCAATCTGACAACTCCCTATACAGATTGAGTCCTGGTTCTCATCCCCTCGCTTGACCCTTGTTGACTCTCACTGGCACCTCGCAACGAATGATATTCTCTCCCCTGACTGCTCGCACGGACACCTCTATCGCTACCATTAATGCTCACGCATCAACTTCAAGCACCATATGAGAGACCGCAGGCACTCCACCAACCTGACAACTCCCTGTACAGATTGAGTCCTGGTTCTCATCCCTTTACTTGACCCTCGTTGACTCTCACTAGCCCCTCACAACGTAGGTTGTCCAGTACCCTGACTACTGAACAAATGCCACCACCCCCTCCAATCCCCCTGACATGAAAGAGACCGTAGGTGATATGGCTAAAAATAAGGTCAAATCGGAACCATCCAAATCGGGCATGAATCTTAAAACTTGGGGGTAAAATGGTAATTTTACCTACAAGCAGGTCTGAAATGGGTTCTGGGTCTTTTCTACAAAGGCCCAATAACCCACGAACGGATCTGCCTCAACTAGGTGTGGGTCCCAATCCGTAAGAAACCCAGTACAGCTGGATAGAATTAGGGTTTCTGATTGAATTTAATCAACGGCCCTGATTCGCTCTATCCTTTCACTGGGAATTAGGGATTTCATTCCTAAACTGGTCCCAAAGGCGGCTATAAATACCCCCCATCCACCACCATTAAGAGGTAATCAATCATTTGCCAGTTAACGCTCATTCATAATCTTTTCTGATTACTAACTTGAGTATCGGAGGGTGCATCACCGGAATCAACCCCGGTATATCGCACTTTTTGCTGGTGAACGGTTTCAGGTTTGACTATTCAGGTTCCTAAGAATCTGCAAATTCTATCTGTTTACCCCCACACCAGATTTAGCGGTAACAGATTGCCGCCGTCTGTGGGAAACAACGAATAGCGATCCTTCCTCCTCTAATCGGTCAGATCATTTCCTGCCATGGCTCTAAGAAAACTAAGATCCAGAGGGTCCAACCGTGGGCCCACTCCTTGATGAACACATTATTATTCACTTTTTTAGAGCAATAATCTTAATATAATTAGACATTTAAAAGCTCTCTATATGGTATTTAACTCCTATTTTCTCTTTTCCATAGGAAACAGCTTATAACAGCAAAACGAAGCAGATTTAGGACTTCAAGGATAATACACAGCAAACTGCAGAGGATCAGTCGACTGGTTCCTCAACCAGGCGACTGAACAAGAGAAGCTGATTTTCCACAACTCTCGACACAGTCGACTTACTCTCAAAGACAGTCGACTGGTATGATCAAAGATGAAATCTACATAAGTCTCGACTCAGTCGACTGGTTCGAAGACAAGTCGACTGGTCTGCGGCGGAGTAAACAGATAAGATATTCAAAGATACACCTGCATCTAATTTCAAATCTACTTGGATCAAGATTTTATGCAGCGAATCAAATCTAAAGACAGGGTATTTTCCAAGTGAACAGATAAGGAAAGAAAGGAGAAAAGAGAAAGATATTAATCATCAAATCAAATAAAGAAGGATCTTCCTGAAAAAGGGGAAACCCTAATTCTCAGCCGTGTTCTATAAATATCAGAATACCATCTCCAGAACGGCTCTCTCCCTCTCTCCACTCCACGACTCCATCCAACAATCATATATCTCTGGAAGGCGACTCAATCACTCAATCACCAAGTTCCTGAACAAGCATCAAGAACATCACTCCATCATCATCGAAGAAGAAGAGAGAAGACCCAGCAACCAGAAGGCAGTCGACTGTGTGATAGACAGTCGACCATATTGCCGGAATCCATTAGTTTATTTCTTCTTCTCTCTTATTTCTTTTTATGTTGATCATGTATTCAAACTTGTTAGGCAATAAAGTTATTATTATGTGGAACTAATTTCATAGTTGGGTAGATCGAAACCGTAGTTATGTAGTGCTATATTCTTCTGAGATCTTCTAATTACTTATTGATTGAATCTGGTTGAATTGACAAAGATTAATGATCATCAAACCTGGATCTTGAAGTCTGAGAGCAGTCGACTGAGGTGAGAGCTAGTCGACTGACATACAGCACGTGAGAATATCAAGTTTATGTTATCATTTATCTAAATCTGTTATATGAAGCATATTGAGACGACCGAATCTCGTGCCCATAATTTGTAACAAAGGAATCTTTAGGGGTTCTTGGTTCAATCAACTTAGAGGATCTAGATTTGATACCAATTTCTAGAACTTTAAGTGTTTGTTCGTTTTCCACTGTTCTGATGTTTTCTCTAAGTATAACTTAGTAGATACCCTGCTAGATACTTATAGAAAGAAACGAATTAGAGTAGATATCATGCCTAATTCTTGGCTTAGGGAAACAATACTTTAAGGAGTAGATACCATGCCCTTGAAGTGAACAACATGAGTAATTGGAAGTAAATTCAGAAGGCAAATTAGCATTACTAACTATTGGTGGAGATCAACAACCCAACTATTCAAGAGATATTTGTGATTCAACAATTCCTTCTTAGTTTTAATCTTTTTATTCCTTTTAGACTTTTAAAACAACTCATTATGATTTTTATTATTTTCTATTGATTAGTTAGTTGAAGTCTACAATCTCTGTGGGATCGACCCTTGCTATTACTACGATTCGATTCGTGCACTTGCGAGGTTTTTTATAATTTGTGTCTAGTTTATCTATTAATTTAGGTAGCTAGATTTCCAACAACACTCCTCCTCAGCCGCAACAGGAGGTTCCCCTCCAAACCATCTAGCTGCAGGGACAACTCCCCCCTCAACAAGATCAGCCCCCGCAGCAGGACCATCCTCCTCTTCAGAACCTTCAATCCCAAAGGGCTCTGTTCGGGCCCTAGAATGCCGGCACAGGGACCTCTCGCCCCAACCCTCAGAAGCAACCTCTTCATCGAGACCATGTCTCAGTGCATAACCCCTCTACTGACTCGATGGCATCTCACAACCCCCGGCCTTCTGAAGACCTCCGCAATACCATCCTTAAGTGGCAGAAAGAAGAGGACCTTCGCCGTCGTTTGGATGAAAGGCGGGCCCGAGAGGGAGCCTCCCAGCCAAGAACGTCCAAATGAGCGATCTCCTCATCACCGAGATTACAGGAGGTCCCCTCCTCATAGAAGACGGAGAGAGTCCCCCGAGCATCGTAGGAGAAGGCCTCACTCTCCTGCCGGTCGGCAACCCCCGAGGGATGATGCTGCACCCATCACCCGTGCCGAGTTCCAGCAATTTCAAGCAACCATCTTGCAAGCCCTCAACCTCCGACCAGACAACAACAATGCTCAGAGGGTCCCAACTCCTCCTTCGGTCCGAAGTCCTCGCCATCGGTCCCTAACTCCTCCCCCAGCTACTAGTAACCGCCATCATAGTCCTCATCATTCTCTGAGCTACCATCGTCGTAGCCCCCGCTCCCCTTCATACGAAGACGAGTCCAGAGGCTCATATGGCTACCTTCGAAGGGATGATGCCGTCTATCGTCGTATCCACGAGATGGAGAGGTGCCTCGGCTAGCTGGACAGGGAAGAGGAGCTGAGGGGAAAGACCCTCCGTCTGAGCCGACCCCCTTCTCCCGAACAATCATGGAGGTGCCCGTTCCAATAGGCTTCAAGCCCCTACAGTTTGAGACTTACTCTAGGGAGTCAGACCCCGTGGACCACATCAAAAGCTTCAAGACCCTTATGTTGATCCACCAAGCTTCCGATGCCCTACTGTGCAAAACCTTCCCAGCTACTCTTAAGGGTCCGGCCCGAGAATGGTACTCTCGCCTTGCCCCATCCTCCATATTCTCCTTTGAACGATTTGAGACCATCTTCGTCACCCACTTTGTGAGTAGCCGCCGCACCGAGAAAACCAGTATTTCGCTACTCTACCTCGGTCAGAAGAAGGGTGAGAAGCTCAGAGATTATGTGAAGTGATTCACCGCGGAAGCTAGGTCTATTGCTTCCCTCGACCAGTCGGTCGCTGTAGTAGCCTTCTAATCAAATGTCCTTAAATCAAGCCTTCGGGCCTCCCTAGCCAAGAAGCCCCCGCAAAACTTCTCCGACCTCCTTCTCAGAAGCAAGAAGTATATCCGGGCTGAGGAAGCTGAGCATCGCCCCACATTTGAGGGGTCTTCCTCTGGGAACAAGAGAAAGGCAGCTGAAGAAGAGGGAGCTAAGAAGCTCCAGAAGGACAATGGGGGCCAGCAGCGGCCCTACCTCCCATATTCGAGAAATTCACCCCTCTTAACGCCAACATTTCCACCATTCTCATGGAGGTTGAGAAGTAAGGGGTTCTGCCTCCTGCCCCGAAGATGAATACCCCTGGCAAGAAAAGGGACAAAGAGAAGTGGTGCTGATATCACCGGAACCACAGCCACGACACAAATGATTGTCTGGCCCTGAAGAATGAAATCGAGGCCCCCATCCAGAGGGGGTAGCTGTCTAAATTTGTGAGAAAGGACCGAATTGATCTTCCTCCTCCCCCTAGAGGGGCTAACAAGCGCTCTGAAAGGCGCGATGAGACTTCCGAGTTCAAAGAGGAATGCATCCTGCATCTCATTCATGGAGGCCCCTTGGAGGTACCTCCAACTCCTCTCGAAAGGCTTTCAACAGGGAGGTCAACTAGGTACATGGCATACCCCCTCCCAAAGGCCTTGGAGTTCCGGTCATTTTTTCAAATGAAGACTTTAAGGGTGTCCGAACCCCCCATTGCGACGCACTAGTTATCAACCTCTCTATGGCAAATTTTAAAGTGGAAAGAATTCTAGTGGACAATGGTAGCTCTGTTAACATCCTCTTCCTCGCGGCCTTCTGAGGACTCAAGCTATCGCGGGACAGGCTCAAGCCCGCCGGCTACACGCTCCATGGGTTCACAGGAGTGCCAGTGACTATCGAAGGGGTAGTCACCCTCGACATAACCGCTGGCAAAATTCCTACTACTCGAACGGAGCCGATGGACTTCATGGTCGTCGATGTCCCAGCTGCTTATAATATGATGCTAGGCCGACCTGGCCTAGCTGCTCTAGAGGCCATCCCGTCGGCTTATCATCTTAAGATGAAGTTCCCTACCAGGGCAGGAGTAGGGGAGGTAAGAGGTAGTCAAGAAATGGCCCGCAAGTATTACATGACCTCCACCGAGGGTTCGGTCCTCTCCCTCGAAACTCTTGAGATTCCCTAAGGGAACGCCCAACCTATGTCCAAACCGGTGGATGAGCTGGAGGAAGTACTCTTTTTCGAACAGGATCCGAACCGCAAGTTCTTCGTCAGCAAGACCCTCCCATCTGCTCTATGTTCCGACATAGTCCAATGAATTAGAAAGAACCACGACCTCTTTGCCTGGTCAGCAGCTGACATGCCAGGTATCTCCGAGGAACTCCTCGTCCACTACCTAAGCGTTGCTCCGAGGTCCAAACCGGTCCAACAGAAACGATGCAAATTTGCCCCTAAGCGCCAGCAAGCTATAAAGGAAGAAGTGGACAAGATCCTCAGGGCTCGATTCATACAAGAGGTCAACTATCCCGAATGGCTATCTAATGTCGTCATGGTTAAGAAAGCCAACAGGACTTGGAGAATTTACATCGACTTCACCGACCTGAACAAAGCATACCCTAAAGATCCATTCCCTCTCCCAAGCATCGACACCTTGATTGACGCTACTTCGGGTCATGAACTGCTCAGCTTCATGGATGCCTTCTCCGGGTATAATCAGATCAGGATGTTCCCTCCGAATATCCTGAAGACCTCCTTTATGACCGATCAAGGGCTCTACTGCTACAGGGTAATGCCCTTCGGGCTGAAGAATATCAGTGCGACCTATCAACGCCTCGTCAACAAAGTCTTTTAGGAACAGATCGGCCGAAACATGAAAGTATATGTTGATGATATGCTGGTCAAAAGCATCCATGGGGCCGATCATGTGGCTGATCTGCAAGAGGCGTTCGATGTATTGAAGAAGCATGATATGAGGCTCAACCCGAACAAGTGTGCATTCGGAGTCTCGTCCGGAAAGTTCCTAGGCTTCATGGTCAGCCAAAGAGGATTCGAAGCCAACCCCAAAAAAATCAAAACTATACTGGACATGGCTTCTCCTATAAGTGTGAAAGAGGTTCAGAAACTCATAGGGCGCCTCGCAGCCATAGGGTGCTTCCTGTCTAAGTCGGGAGAGAAGTGTCTTCCCTTCTTCAAGGCACTCAAGGGGGCTAAAGGCTTCGAGTGGGGTCAACAGCAACAAGAATCATTCGATCAGTTGAAAGCCTATCTAGTCAACCTCCCTCTCCTCAGCAAGCCTATCTCTGGGGAAACACTCTACCTCTACTTAGCTGCCTCCGAACAAACCCTCAGTGCTGTCCTGGTAAGGAAAGAAGACAAGGCTCAGAAGCCCATCTATTACGTGAGAAAGGTACTTCGAGATGCCGAGCTCCGCTATCCAAGGCTGGAGAAGATGGCGTAGGCCTTGGTTATGGCAGCTAGGAAGCTTCGCCCATATTTTCAGTCCCACTCGGTGGTCATTCTTACCGACCAGCCGCTCAAGCAAGTTCTACACAAACTCAAGACCTTCGGCCGTCTGATGAAGTGGTCGATCGAGCTGAGCCAGCATGACATATCGTACCAGCCTCGGACCGCGATCAAGGCTCAAGCCTTGCTGAATTCATTGTTGAGAGCACCATCCCAGAGGTTAGCCAAGCAGCAAACGGGCCTCCTATCTGGATGGTATATGTAGATGGGTCCTCTTGCACCGAAAGGAGCGGAGCCGGGGTCATTCTGGCAGGTCCAGATGACTTCGTTCTCCAATACTCCCTCTGCATCAACTTTAAGGCTTCCAACAATGAAGCAGAGTATGAAGCCCTTATAGCCGGCCTCGGTATGGCTCGCAAAGCAGGGGCACAACGTCTCTGGATATTTAGCAACTCGCAGCTGGTTGTGAATCAAGTCTTAGGTGAGTATGAGGCGCAAGATGACCGAATGGCTAAGTATCTGGCCAAGGTCCAAAATCTCATGGCTTCATTCGAAGAGGCACTAATTCAGCAGATCCCCAGAGAAGAAAATTTGCAAGCAGAGGCCCTCTCCAAATTGGCCTCCTCCTCCCTTCAAGGTCTCAAGCAGACCGTCCTGATTGAAGTGCTCCTAAGACTGAGCATAGAAGAAGAAACTCCTGACTCGATGGAGTCGCTGCCCGTCCAACTTCAAGACAACTGGATGAAACCTCTGATAGAATTTCTAAGAGATGGCCTCCTCCCCGAAGACCCTAAGGAAGCTCGTCGATTCTGAACGAGAGCAGAGCGGTACACCCTTGTTGAAGGGGTATTGTACAAACGCTCCTACACCCAAGTAGACGGTCGACCCTACTTGAGGTGCCTCTCCCCGGAAGAAGCCTTATATGCCTTACAAGAGCTCCACGAAGGTATAGGACGGAGCACATTCAGGGTCAAGGTCCCTCGCCAGGAAGGTGTTGAATTATGGGTACTTCGGGCCTACCCTCCTACAAGATGCCGAACGATATGTCCGGCAATGCAGCTCCTGTCAACAGTACTCCAACATTTGTTGTCTGCCCCAAGCACAGCTCACATCTCTCTCAAGCCCGGTCCCCTTCGCAATGTGGGGGATGGACTTGCTAGGCCCGTTTCCCTCAGCTCCCGGTCAACTCAAGTTTCTAGTCGTGGCGATCGACTAGTTCTCTAAGTGGATAGAGGCTGAGCCATTGGCTACAATCACTGAGAACACGGTGCTGTAGTTCTTCTGGAGGAACGTTATTTGTAGATTCGGCGTGCCTCGGGTCCTCATAACAGATAACGGAACACAGTTCACGGGGTCTGCATTCCGATCTCTGTGCGAAGACCTCGCCATTCAGCAATGCTTCTCCTCTGTCTCCCACCCTCAATCAAATGACCAGGTGGAGAATGCTAACCGACAGATCCTCTCCGGTATCAAGAAGAGGCTCAATAAGTCAGCCAAAGGCTTGTGGGCGGAACAGTTTCCCAACGTACTGTGGAACTACCGCACTACGAAACGGACCCCCACAGGAGAGTCGCCCTTCAATCTCACCTATGGGTTCGAAGCTGTGATCCCCTTGGAATTCGGCCTACCATCTCCTCACCTTATGGCCTATGAAGAAGAAAAAAATGCCAGAGAGCTTCGGGCGAATTTGGACTTGATCGATGAGCTCCGTGAAAGAGCTTCAATTCGCCAGCAAAGTTATCGAAGAAGGATCGAGCTGGCCTACAACAAAAGGGTCCGTCCTGTAACGCCCCACCCCAGTACTTAGACAAATTTAATATTTTCATAAGACAAATTAGATACTATGTAGTACAACTGCCCACCACAGGCTGCCTCTCAAAAGGTGGTTAACCAATTAGGTGACTCTTGATCATTGGCTAATTATATTTATACTCAAATTATCATATCAAAATTTCCATGTGGGACTAAATTTCTCAAATCCGTCTCAAATATGCAGTACCAGTCGACTGTACGATCGACCAGTCGACTGTTCGCTGCCAAACTGGGGTATTACATACACCCCACCTTAGAAATCAGCGTCCTCGCTGAGTACAGGGCACACATCTAGTATAGGATCCGCCCTTTCTAGCCGATGTAGTATAGTCGATCCCGGAGATTAATCACTCTCAACACCGCAGATCGGATACCCGGCTATCAATCACTACCTGTGACTCTCAATACCGCAGAATATATCCGACCCCGGAGATCAATGACTCTCAGCACCGCAGATCATACTGACCTCTACTACACCCGTTGTCGAAAGTCGGCTCTGATACCATTTGTAACGCCCCGCCCCAGTACTCAGACAAATTTAATATTTTCATAAGACAAATTAGATACTATGTAGTACAACTGCCCACCACAGGCTGCCTCTCAAAAGGTGGTTAACCAATTAGGTGACTCTTGATCATTGGCTAATTAAATTTATACTCAAATTATCATATCAAACTTCCCATGTGGGACTAAATTTCTCAAATCCGTCTCAAATATGCAGTACCAGTCGACTGTACGATCGACCAGTCGACTGTTCGCTGCCAAACTGGGGTATTACACGTCCTACCAATCTCAAGGAAGGGGACTTGGTCCTCAGAAAACTAGCTATCTCCTTCCCCAGCCAAAAGAGTAAGCTAGCCCCTAATTGGGAAGGACCCTACAAGATCACCAAAGAAATTCGCATCGGAACATACCGTCTTGAAGACCTTGAAGGCAGAGAGATTTCCAGGGCTTGGAATGCCGACCATCTGTTGAAATAACAAGAGAGCGCCTGAACGCCTCTTTAAGTACCTTCAAATGTCAACCATTCCTTTCCTTTCACTTGTATTTTGCTTATTTATTTTCTCAATGTAATAATGGCTTGCAACTTAGAAGCAGCCAACTAGTAGTTATCAATAAAGAGCCTCTTTCTTCCATATTTTCCTTGTGATTACTTGCATCTCTCTGTTTTTAATTTCTTTTACTCAAACGACAAGTTCGGAGTCCAACACTTGGCTCAATTCCGCTTTGCAAACTCGCTCTTAAGAGAGCTAGAAGTGGTTCGTCATTCGGAATTACTCCTACAACCGTTGAAATATAATCTAACGACGAGTTCGGAGTCCAACACTTGGCTCGATTCCGCTTCGCAAACTCGCTCTTAAGTGAGCTAGAAGTGGTTCGCCATTCGGAATTGCTCCTACAACCATTGAAATATACTCTAACAGACGAGTTCGGAGTCCAATACTTGGCTCGATTCCGCTTTGCGAACTCGCTCTTAAGCGAGCTAGAAGTGGTTCGCCATTCGGAATTGCTCCCACAACTGTTGAAATATACTCTAACGACGAGTTCGGAGTCCAATACTTGGCTCGATTCCGCTTCGCAAACTCGCTCTTAAGCGAGCTAGAAGTGGTTCGCCATTCGGAATTGCTCCCACAACCGTTGAAATATACTCTAACGACGAGTTCGGAGTCCAACACTTGGCTCGATTCCACTCCGCAAACTCGCTCTTAAGCGAGCTAGAAGTGGTTCGCCATTCAGAATTGCTCCTACAACCGTTGAAATATACTCTAACGATGAGTTCAAAGTCCAACACTTGGCTCGACTCTGCTTCGCAAGTTCGCTCTTAAGCAAGCTAGAAGTGGTTCGCCATTCAGAATTGCTCCCACAACCGTTGAAATTCACTCAATCGACGAGTACGGAGTCTAACACTTGGCTTGATTCTACTTCGCAAGTTCGCTCTTAAGCGAGCTAGAAGTGGTTCGCCATTTGGAATTGCTCCCACAACCGTTGAAACTCAAACAAACAACAAGTCTCAACACACGAACGTAAGAGAGTAAACAAACTTTCATTTCATTAAGAAGGGTCAACATACAAAGGAACCCAAATTACAAAGCCAAACTGTTCTACTACAAAAGACTACAAAAGCTCAAAGAGGCATAATTACACCAACTCATTCAACGCTTCTTTGGAATGAGGACATTTCGGTTCAGAGACACCCGGGGACGGCGTCGCCTAACCTCGGAGCTCATCTGTAGACCAACGGACCGAGACGCCTCTTCAACACTGCCTCTGACCATGGCCCCAACCGAAGCGCCACTAGACGAGGCAGCCACCCCACTTTGAGCATCAACCGGGCTCCGCCTAACGACAGGCGAACGAGTCGTGAGCTCGTCAAAAGAGATTCCCCTCTCACTCTCTTCGTGAGTACACGACGTGCTCTGAACATTGATCCTTATTAGCTGAGGTTTGAGTCGAGCAACTTCCTCCTCGAGCTCGAAGATCCGATCCTTTAAGGAGTCGTCCTTCATAGATATCTTAAAACGAGGAAGCCGAGCAGAGCCTTCAGCGTCGAAGCTATCGGCTATGATTCGACGAAGATGGGTCACTTTAATACTTTTGTCGACTGTAACCCTCCTCAGCTCGTTGATCTTTGCCGTCAACTCGTCGCGCTCGGCCATCAACTTACCCACTACCGAGGCTAACTCCTCTTCCTCCACCAAAAGTTCTTCTTCAGCTATCTTCAAATCTTGAACTTCCGCCACAAGATCGCCTTCCGCTCGTGTAACGCCGAATAGCGTCTTCCTAAGCAGCTCCACCTCGCCTTCAAGACGAGTCTCGCGAGATCGCTTCCGTAGTTGTTTCAGCTCAGAGTAATACTCTCTCGACATTGCCTTGAGATCCTCTAGATCTAACTCGCTTTTAAGGAAACACTCTCGGCTGCGCGAGAGGGCTCGCTTCGCTGCCTTCAGGTCAGTGCGAAGACGAGAGACTTCGGCTACTAAACTCGGCTCGGCAAAGGCATATCAACAAGAAGTACAGAAGGCGATGCTCAACACTTAGCCAAATTTCAAAGAAATCTCGAGTCAAACACTTAGCCAAATTTCGAAGAAATTCCATTTCAAAACACTCCAACACTTAGTCGAATTTGAGAAGAGATTTCAAACAAAACTGTATTCATATCAAAAAGCGGTGGCCAGTCCGCTACAAGGCAGTACATAAAAAAAAAAAAAAAATCTACAAGAACGAGGAAGTCAAGGGTCCACCTGGGGTGGTAGCTCGAAAACAGGCGCCTCGGTGGACGGCCCCTAGTCCCCCGTCACTCCGGCTCGGGGGTCGGCTGCGACCTCGTCGTTCCCTTCTTCCACAGCCACTTCGGCTCGGGGGTCGGTTGCCACAGTCTCAGGATTGGCAGGTGCCTCGTCATCCTGCTGCTCGCCCTCCTCCTCTCCTCCTTGCCACCGGGCCACAGCCTGTACCCCACCCTCTCGAAGCCGGGGATGAGAGCCTTGACGTGATCGAGCGCTTTGGCGTAGGACAGCTCCATGTTCGACGCCATGTGCTTTTTGGCCTCAACCTCTATCTCCTTCCTCGCCTTCTCCACGGCCTCGGCCCTACTCCAGCTTCACCGCCTCCACGGCCTTCGCCGCTGCGGCCTTCTCCTTGCCTGCCTTTGCGACCTCCGAAGCAAGCTTTTCCCTCGCTTGGCCAAAGCCGCCTCGAGGTCGCGACCTAGGCCGCCAGAGCGTCCGAGCGACGCTGCTCTGCTTCGAGCTGCTTCACAGCCCTCGCCCTCTCCGCTCGGTCCTTATCGCTGAGAGCCTTCAGCTCCATCTCATGCTCGGCATGCTCCTCGAGAAGATGTCCAAAGTGACAAGTAGCCTGCACGGAGAGGTGGTTAGAATACAACAAAAACCGAGCTAAAGACTTAGAAAATTTTCAAGAAAAATTTGGAGCAGCAAGGAAAACTTACCGACACAAGCGACCGAGCTACCTCGAGAGCGTCATCGCCGGTCGTCCCTGCCTTCAGGGCGGCTCGGTCCTTCGGGGTCGCGAGATGGCGAAACTGCCTGCATGCTCATGAGCGATTCCCCTAAGAAGCTGTCGTGGTTCTTCACCCGCCAATCGGGGACGAACAACTTCTTATGAGCCTCGGTTAGTATCTCCTCAGCCGGCACGATCAGGGGCGGGGCCTCGAGCGCCAGCACCGCTGAGACGGAGAAGTCCTCACCAACCGGGGCAGAAGGGGTCGGCTGGGCAACAATATCTGAGGACGGCTCCCGAGGCGAAGTAGCAACGACCGCCTGAAGGCACCTTGGTGGGTCGCCCGACGAAGGACCCGTGCTCGTCCTCTTCCACTTCTTGCCTTCGACTGCCTTGCTTCGTTCAGCCATCATACCCTTGAAGTCCATGTTCGGAGCCTCTGTCCAAGGGAAAGGAAAACAAGTTAGGAAAGAGCACGCAAGGCATTAAAGAAAAGAAAATCACAAAGTGAGATGTCAGGAGCATACTCGGGCCGATCGGACTAAGGCCCGACCCGTGCAACACCTCCTCGGTCATCTCCCTCCAACTCAACATTGGGAGACCGATCAGCTTGGCCACCACCTCCGCCTCGGCCGGGGTCAACACCGGCTCGGCCTTTGCGTACCTCGGCACATCCTTCTTCCACTGTGTCAGGAAGTCCCATGTCGAGGGCCCCTTTATCAAGAAGAACTTCCCCTTCCACGACTTTATCAAATCGTGATTCTCTATCAACTTAACTCCCTTTCGAGGCGACAGGTAGTAGCGAGGCTCGAGCTTGCTCATCCTGTTGATTCGGTATAAACTTCGGAGGATGACGAGCTCCGGCTCCACTTTGGCCGTTCGACATTGAAGTAGAAAGCCGAGCACGTGACGCCAAGTGTTCGGCATGAACTATATGGGGGACAGACCCTACCACTGAAGAACTACCGTCACGAAGGGATGAAGGGGGAAGCGCAGCCCGGCGTTCAGGGCGTCGTAGGCAAAGACGCATGTGTCCGGGGGGAAGATGGTGTTCGCTCGCACACCGAGACCGGGAAGAACCAGTGTGTACTCCTTGGGGATGGTGAAACCCTTTCTGATCCGAAGTAGATCCCGCTCGATTAGCACAGAGGGGAGGTCGTCCACTTCGGTGACCTCCCTCGGATCGTTCTCCTTGTAGGTCTCCGCAGCGACCAACGACGGCCTTAGTCAACAGCTCGCCGCTATACTGCCTTATCCCGGAGTGACCGAACAACACGGTCGGCATCTGACCCAGCTCGCCCGCCTGCTTCACTGTCTCCACCACCTCCTCAACTACCGAGGACCTAACAACACCCTTTCCCTTCTCGTCGGCAGTGGACGATCCCACTATCTCCTTCCTCTTCCTTCAGCTTACTACTTCTCTCCCCTCGGCATTCCGATCTTTCGAGGACGATGCCTCACTACCCGAGTTTACTCGTGACATCTCGAATAAATATCTAAGGCAAGGAAAACTGACCTTGAAGTGGCGTTCACGGTCGGAAAAAGCTCGCCGGAAATCGCCTGGCCTTCGCAACAGCTAGTGCAACCGCCCTTGAGCTCAGATCTCTGCTAGCAGAGCAACTAGAGAGCAAAAGTAAAAACTTGAGAGTAAAAAGTGAAGAATGAGCTAAGGGGTAAGGGGGTGGGAATTTATAGCCAAAAAGGCGACTGTTGGGCTTTTGAAATGCGTAGAGGCCCATTTAGGGAGATGAATCAACAAAGTAGAGAAAGCTATGATGGTTCAGAGGAAAGACGCGTCGGTTCACTTAACATCGCCGCTCGGTGAATCATAACTCGCCTATCCAAGTCTGATGAGCTACCGGGGCACCGACCTCCACATATAGAGAAAAATGCTGCTGAGCCACTTTCACCATCAGATTGTCCCCAAAATCGTGCCAGAACATGATGGACGGCTCAGATCGCGCCACGCCTACAAAACGACAAGATAACGTTTTCTCGTGATCTGAACCTCCAACTTCGAGATCTGCGCCAGGATGAGCACCCCAGATCCAACCACGTGGCTCGACGACTCGTAACTTTCCGAGCCACCGAGGCACTCTGCCGAGCTACCGAGGCACCTGACCTCCACATATGGAGAAAAATGCCGCCGAGCCACTTCCACCGTCGGATTGTGTCAAAATTCGTGCCCAGAATCTGATGAGCGGCTCATATCACGCCACGCCCACAAAACGACAAGATAATATTTTCTCGTGATCTAAACCTCCAACTTCGAGATCTGCGCCAGGATGAGCACCCCAGATCCAACCACGTGGCTCGACGACTCGTAACTTTTCGAGCCACCGAGGCACTCTGCCGAGCTACTGGGGCACCGACCTCCACATATGGAGAAAAATGCCGCTGAGCCACTTCCACCGCCAGATTGTGTCAAAATTCGTGCCCGAATCTGATGGACGGCTCAGATCACGTCACGCCCACAAAATAACAAGATAGCATTTTCTCGTGATCTGAGCCCTGTCCTCGTGATTTACGCCATGATGAATGTTCCAGATTAAGCCACGTGTCCCAGCAATTCATTCCGTGCTACTAAGGGGTAGAGGCCGAGCTGCTGACCCACCGGAGTACTCAGCCGATCTACCGAACAGCTTAGCCGAGCCACCGAGCTACTAAGGGGCAGAGGCCGAGCTGTAGACCCACCGGAGTACTCAGCCGAGCTACCGAACAGCTTAGCCGAGCCACCGAACTACTAAGGGGCAGAGGCCGAGCTACCAAACAGCTTAGCCGAGCCACCATGCTACTAAGGGGAAGAAGACGAGCTACCGAACTACCGAAGCGCTCTCACCGAACTACCGAGGTAACGACCCTCACATTTGAAGAAAAATGGCACCGAACCACCCTAGCCGTTGGATCGTGTCAAAAATCACGCCAGAACATGATGGATGGCTCAGATCACGTCACACCCACAAAACGACAAGATAGCATTTTTTCGTGATCTGAGCCTCCCTCCTCGTGATCTGAGCCGCCCTCCTCGTGATCTGTGCCGTGATGAGCGATCCAGATCTTGCCACGTAACTCGAACAGCTCGTTAGGTGTCGAGCTACCGAGCTACCGAGGATGGGGTGCCGAGGTGCCGAGGCACCGACCTCCGCATACGGAGAAACAGCCTGCCGAGCTACTCCGGCCTTCCGTTCCTCCAGAGAGTCGCGCCACAGGCTGATGAAAGGCCCAGATTGCGCCACGTCATAAATCAGATTAAAAAATTAATTTTTATTTATTAAAATCGATTTATTTATTTAAAAAATTATGAAAATAATTTAAAATTCAGGAAAATTAATTAAAAATTTAAAAAATAATTATAAATTTGGGAAAATATATTTGAGCCCCTGGGTAAATAATTATTACTTAGAATGGTTGATTAAGACCCCCGAATAACGAATCACCACTTCGCAAAATTAAATAAATAGTATGAAAAATAGATAAAAATTAAGAAAAATCAACAGAAGTCCAAAAGAGCTCAAAAACGACCTTGAGCGTGCAAATAGCTTCGAAGATCACCATAATACCTCATGCAAAGATTCAATACCCTTCGTTTGGACTCCGATACAACTCCGAAAGCCATTAAAACAGTAAAACTACTCCTCAAAGGCAGATCAAACTCAGTCTTCGAGAGTGGGGGGCTCGTGATATGGCTAAAAATAGGGTTAAATCGGAACCGTCCAAATCAGACACGAATCTTAAAGCTTGGGGGTAAAATAGTAATTTCACCTACAAGCAGGTCTGAAATGGGTTCTAGGACTTTTCTACAAGGCCCAATAACCCACGAACGGATTTGCCTCAATTGGGTGCGGGTCCCAACCCATAAGAAACCCAGTCCAGCTGGATAGAATTAGGGCTTCTGATTGAATTTAATCAACGGCCCTGATTTGCTCTATCCTTTCACTGGAAATTAGGGATTTCATTCCTAAACTGGTCCCAAAGGCAGCTATAAATACCTCCCATCCACCACCATTAAGAGGTAATCAATCTTTTGCTAGTCAACGCTCATTCATAATCTTTTCTGATTACTAACTTGAGCATCGGAGGGTGCGTCGCCGGGATCAACCCCGGTGTATCATACTTTTTGCAGGTGAACGGCGGGAGTCAACGGTCAAACTCCGGTAGAAAGGTTTCAGGTTTGACTATTCAGGTTCCTAAGAATCCAAAAATTCTATCTGTTTATCCCTACCCCAGATTTAGCGGTAACAATAGGCACCCCTCACTTTGACCTGAATAGGACAAAGTATAGCACAAACATTAAAATTATCGGACTACCGTCGCCCCTACCAACTAGGGTACATTTTCTTGCTAATTGTAAGTTGGTTGTAATTTGGATATTAAGGGAGAAAATTTGGATATTAGAGACTCCTCCGCTACTCCTCTCTCTCACACATACAACCCAATCTCCTCTCTCCCCTTCCCCACATCTCCCAACACAGACCCAAGCTCAAACACCACTTCCCTCATTCCATTTGCCTCACATAACGCTTCTCCCGCACCAAACCAAATAAACCATACCTGCCAATCGAAGCCGCAGATTGAAACTATGTGTTTGAGGAACCGTAAACACCAATGACGGAACAATGAACACCCATCCAGAAAGAATCACCCTTACAGTTGCTTACCACCGATTCATGTCCATAACTAGTCGCAGCCATCTTTTTGTTGATGATGAGGAACACACCCGAAAAGATCACGACTCCACCACAGTCCGACGAGGGCCCCTGCGACCGACTCCATGACCCAAGTCGACATCGTCCGACGTCCGGTACCCCATGTCGGCGATCTCGTCTCTTGCACACCTAGTAGCCACGAAATTAGCATTCGATCATCAGCCAGTTTGGGAACAAACTCTCCCTTGTCTCTGGACTTGAGACCAACCCCCAATAGTCATAGAGTCCAGTTCAACTCATAAGTTGCGCTTGGCCATCTCTTCCCAAACCAATATATCCACTGAATCCCACCCAAAGCACTTACCATTAGCACTCATAATAGTTCTATGCTGAGTTACAAATCACAAAGTTACTTGCAGCATAGTAATCATCAATATCACTAATCATCGACTGAAAACACAAAATCCCCCAATCCCAACCTAATCCCCCTCAACACCCCATCCTCCTCCCACCCGTTGGCGCGGCACGGCAGGGACTGATCGCAAAAGGGGTGTCGACCAAGGGGTGTGGACTGCTGCGTCGGGCTGTCAGCGACACTAGCATCGTTGGAGGGTGGCACCGGGCGGCTGGAATGTCACGCGCTGCTCGCCAGGGTGATCCTGGGCATAGGAGACTGCACTACTGCTGAAGGCATCGAGGTGCTAGCAGAGGGTGCCATTGTCGTCGCCGTAGGGGAAACACAATGGCGGGGCTGGCTGAGGGTGTCGTCGTCAAACGGGAGGAGACTGAATCGGGAGATTGGTTAGATGGAGTGTCGGAACACAATAGGGAGGAAAGCTTGGGGAGGAGGGAGGGACAATGGAGCAGGGGGGGGGGGTTGGGTTTAGTTTCTCTCTCTTTGACACATCATGCAGGAGATGTTGATATTTGTAGAATTAGTTTCTGTTTGCTTATTTTAAGTTAGGCTTTCTGTTAATTCGCTAAAAAAATTATGGCAATTGAATACCCTGCTTGGATATTTTACAAATGATTTGTTGCGCATTTAGTTTGATGCGAGTGTGCAGGTGAGATCCTCTTATGGAAACAGCAAGTGCAATAAGGGGCCTAGTGCATTCAAATAGATTTTACATTTTAATTGAACAGCTCAAATTATTTTGTTGGACATCAGTTGAATTAAATTAACACTTTATCGTGACATAGAATATTATGGTCATGTAAATATGTCTACCTTTTGCAAGTTCATTGTAATCTGCACTTATACCTGATGCTGCTATTTTTGAGTGTGGGGGCAACATGTGTGAGTTCTTGTAATTTGTGGTGGAAGGAGCGGCACAGGAATAGATATGGGCCTCAGGTCGATGTTTAGGAGGTATGTTTGGTTCAAGGGAAGCAGGAGAGGGGTCGAGACTGGTTGCTTGGCTCGGATCCTAGTGGGTTCAGCTCGGATCTTGGTACCTGCAGAATGCCTAGAAACATCGGGAGAGATCCCGGTGACAGACCCTCCGACGATCTAGTCGGTCACTGGAATAGTAATAGTTATTTGGTTCAGGTGGAGGAAAATTTATTACTTTGAGCAAGGAGGAGGGGGTCTGATATTTATAGGAAGGGTCAAACAGGTCTCAGACCCTAATGGGCCGGTCGACCTGTTTGCCTGTGGGCCTGAGTTGGTAGAAGCCCGTTGGACTTGTTGACTTGATGATCTCGAATGAGCGGATCTTGAGGGGATCGAACGGTCCTGATTAGGTTGTGCTCTTTTTACCCTTATCAATACCCTATACTTGTATCATGTTCCTCACTTATACCCATACCCCATAAACATGCTTGATAGTAATTATGTCACATTCTTTGTGGAGGAATGCAGACAAGAGATGAGAAACCCATAATATGCTGAATATCAGTATTCATCCAGATGGTGGGAGGAAATTGGAAGAAAGGAAAGACAATACATTTTCAACGGGGCATTAATACTGAAGAACAAATAAACAAAGGAGCCAAACCTTAGGTGCTTCCCTTCTGGCACTAGCAACCCTTTCACTACCAACACATTGGGGGGGTAGAGAGGGCGGTGAGATTTGGGGGTGGATTGGGCTAGGGTTCAGTTGAAGTCGGGAAGGAAGGATGGAAGGATTGGTTTTAGGGGTGAATATGTGAGAGGAGAAGAAATAAATGAAGACAGTGAGGAAGATGAGGATTTGGGGGAGTTCGAGGGCTTTGAGGAGCGAGGTGGAGCTAGGGTTCAGTTGAAGTCGGGAATTTGTGGGTGATTTTGTGAAGGAGGTGAAGTTGAGAAGAGAAGAAAAAGATTTGGGGAACTGTTCCAAAGTGAAGGGGGGATGGTTCGGTTGAAGTAGTTGAAGTCGACGTTGATTTTGACCCATTTTTGGGTGGATTTTGTGAGAAGTGAAGAATGAAGACAAGAAAGAGATGAGTGGAGAAATTCCATTTGTGCCCCTTACTTCAATTCTCTCTCAGTTAAGATGGGCGAAAAGACTATCAGCCATTGGATCTGTGATCTTTTGCTTACGATAAGGGCCTCTTCTCACCATCTCATAATAGACTCACCAATATAGGTTGTACCATCATGTTTCAATATATATACAGACATACATACATACATACATACATACATACATATATATATATATATATATATATATATATATATATATATATATATATATATATATAGTGCTCCATTGCAAACAGGTCTGTTTGCATAGACCCGTGCAAATGGCGTTACTGGCCATTGGATCAGATCGATCAAGATCCAACGGCCGTGATCGAACCCGCCTATCACCTCATCTCACTTAAGTTGTGAGGGGTAATTTGCGATTTTCGTCCCAAATAACTCTTCGCCTCATTCGCTCTTTCACTCACTCCCACTTTTGAACTTAGGACCGTTGTTTGGCCTAGATTATAAAACCTAGGCCATTGTTTGAAACAACGGACTTTTATAACCTAGGTCGTTGTTCCCAATAACGGCCTAGACTTTAAAATGTTGCTATTTCAAACAACCTAGGTCGTTTTTTGGAACAACGACCTAGGTTCATTCAATGATTTCTTTGAAACAACGACCTTTCAAACAACCTAGGCCGTTGTTGGGAACAACGGTCTAGGTTATAAAAGGTCGTTGTTTTAGACAACTCATTGAATGAACTTAGGTCGTTGTTCCAAACAACGGCCTAGGTTCATTCAACGCGCGGGGCTCGATCACGGTCTTTGGATCAAGATGAACTTGATCCAATGGCCTGCAATGCCGTTTGCACGGGTCTGTGCAAACAGACCCGTTTGTAATTGAGCATTGCTCATATATATATGTAGTTTTTTCCATTGCAAATAGGTTGCAATGGAAGTTTGCAAACGGGTATGCAAACAAGCTTATATGGTTGTACCATAATGTTTCATTAGTGATATGGCTAAAATGGGATTAAATCGGGGCCGTTCAAATCGGACACGAATCTTAAAGCTCAGGGGTAAAATGGTAATTTCACCTACAAACAGGTCTGAAATGGGAACTGGGTCTTTCTTCAAGACCCAATAACCCACGAACGGATCCACCTCAACTGGGTATGGGTCCCAACCCGAAATGAACCCGGTCCAATGGGATAGAATTAGGGTTTCTGATTAATCCAAATCAACGGCCCTGATTCATATCTATCCTTTCACTGGAAATTAGGGATTACATTCCTTATCTGATCACAGGGATTACATTCCTAATCTGATCCCTAAGGCGACTATAAATACCCTCCATCCACCACCATTAAGAGGTAATCAATACTTTTCCAGTTTAAAGTTCTTGCTTAATCATTCACATTACTGACAAGAGCGTCAGAGGGTGCGTCGCCGGGATCCATCTCGGTGTCTCGCACTTTTTGCAGGTTCGCAGCAGCAGTAAGAGACCAAGTCAACACATTGGTGAAGGTCAACAGGTTTGCTTTATCGTTTTCTCCAAGAATCCACAAATTCATCTGTTTGCTCCCACACCAAAATTAGCAGCAACAGATTGGTGCCGTCTATGGGAACCGAAAAAGCAACCTGACCTAACTTCATCAATGATACTAGTTTCAAACCATGCATCCAAAACAGAAGGGGAAGGCAGCGGTCTCCAACCGAAGAACCACTTCTCTTCCTCCTCTCCCTCCTCCGGTTCAAGGTGCTCCTACTCAACAAGCCCCTCCAGGGTCTCGGGGGGTTGCCCAGGGGGGCTCCCATCTGAGTCGTCTGAAGCAACATCCTCCTCATGACCAAGTCACGGGTCCCAATCCTTCAGTTGAATCCCTGGCTTCTCAAAGCCCTCCTGAGCCGGATCTTCGTCAAGTAATTGCTGACCGCCAAAAGGGGGTCGACCTTAGAACTCGCCTGAATGGATGGCGAGCCCTTGGTCGAGTCCATCAATCTGAGAACTCAGGGGCTTCAAGAATCTGAACCCCCCGACGACCGAGGACTAGAAGATCCCCTCCCCCGAGGAGGCAAAGAGAGTCCCCTCAGCGTCATCGGCAGAGAACTCATTCTCCAATAAGCCGAGCCACACATAGGGACCGCCAAGTTGGAGAGGCACCAGTCACAAAGGCAGATCTTCAAGACTTCCAAGCGACAGTCTTATGATCCCTCAATCTCCCCCCGGGCAGACCTCCATTCTCCCGCACCATCATGGAGGCCCCCATACCAGAAAACTTCAAGCCACCTCACTTCGAGTCGTATACCGGGGAGTCGGACCCCGCAGATCACATAGAGAGTTTCAAAACTCTTGTGATGATCCACCATGCTTCAGACGCCCTCCTCTATAAGATCTTCCCTGCCACGTTGAAGGGGTCTGGGAGAGAATGGTACTCTCGACTCGCCCCGGCCTCCATCTTCTCATTCGATCAGTTCGAAGGGCTCTTCCTTATTCATTTCGTGAGTAGCCGCCGGCCCGAAAAAACAAGTGTATCTCTGGTGACCCTCAACCAAGAAAAGGGTGAACGCCTAAGGGATTACATTCAACGCTTCACCGCCGAAGCATGGTCCATTCCCTCCCTCAACCAGTCAGTAGCCTCTGCCGCATTCAAGCGCAACGTCACTAATGCCAACCTCAGGGCATCCCTTGCCAAGAAGCCTCTTCGGGACTTCTCAGAGCTCCTACTTAGGGTGGAGAAGTACATACGGGCAGAAGAGGCTCTCAACCCCCTTGCTTTTGAGGAGACATCTTCCGGGAACAAACGAAAGAGCACAAGCGAAGAGGGGTCCCAAAAATTTCAAAAGGACGGCAATGGCCAGCGCCACCCGACTCCTCAGTTTGAGAAGTTCACCCCCCTCATTGCCAACATATCAGAAGTTCTTATGGAGGTGGACAAGGAAGGGCTACTCCATGCTCCCCTTAGAATGAATATCCCTGGCAAGAAGAAGAACAAGGATAAGTGGTGCCGCTTTCACAGGGACCACGGCCACGACACGGATGATTGTCGGGCTCTCAAGGAGGAGATCGAAGAACTCATACAGCGGGGGCACCTGACCAGGTTCGTCCAAAAAGAGGGGGGCGAGCTTCCCCCCTGAGGAGCCAACAAACGAACAGAAAGGCCCGCCGAGCTTCAAGACTCAGCTCCTCCCACCTTATTGTAGAAGTAGGATCTTGATTTTCAATAAGGCTGGTACTTGTAACTCGGCCAATAGCATGTAATAATGGCTCGCCCCATTGAAGCGGCCACTTAGTTTATATCAATAAAACTTTACATTTTTCATTGAAAATTATTGCTCTTGCTTCTTCTCTATCTCTTCGAGTCACATCCACGACTCGTTAAATGGTGAGTTCGGAGTCCAGCTTCTTCTACATGGCTGCTCCCGCAACTCACTAAGCTCTAACAACAAGTTCGGAGTCCAACACTTGGCTCGATTCCGCTTCAAATAACTTGCTCTTCAGCGAGTTAGAATAGGTTCGCCATTCAGAATTGCTCCCACAACCGTTGACTCTCTTAAACGATGAGTTCGGAGTCCAACACTTGGCTTGATTCCGCTTCAAATAACTTGCTCTTCAGTGAGTTAGAAGTGGTTCGCCATTCGGAATTGCTCCCACAACCGTTGATACTCTCTTAAACGACGAGTTCGGAGTCCAACACTTGGCTCAATTCCGCTTCAAATAACTTGCTCTTCAGCGAGTTAGAAGTAGTTCGCCATTCGAAATTGCTCCCACAACCGTTGATACTCTCTTAAACGACGAGTTTGGAGTCCAACACTTGGCTCGATTCCGCTTCAAATAACTTGCTCTTCAGCGAGTTAGAAGTGGTTCGCCATTCGGAATTGCTCCCTACAACCGTTGATACTCTCTTAAACGACGAGTTCGGAGTCCAACACTTGGCTCGATTCCGTTTCAAATAACTTGCTCTTCAGCGAGTTAGAAGTGGTTCGCCATTCGGAACTGCTCCCACAATCATTGATTCTCTCACTTATCAGCGAGTTCGGAGCTGAAGCTCTCCCCTAGAGTTGCTCCTCAAACTCATCTTCCAGATGGCTCTCCCAGAGCAAAGCTCTTCACTCTGGTCCTTCTAATACATACCTCTTCTCAACGAGTTCGGAGCTCACAACTCTCCCCTAGAGTTGCTCCTCAAACTCGTCTTCCAGATGGCTCTCCCAGAGCAGAGCTCTTCACTCCGCTCGCCTCCAAAGCGAGCCTCTTCTAAGCGAGTTCGGAGCTCAAAACTCTCCCTTAGAGTTGTTCCTTGCACTCACTTCAAAGAATGGGTCTTCCCATGGCTCTTACGAGGATCTTCCTAGCACCTCTTCTCCACCCCTAGGAGTGGAGCTCCTCTTCAAAAATCTCCAAAACCAAACAGCACATCACCAAGCTTCGAGCTCCTCACCTCTCCCATATGCCGATCCTCTTCCTCGTCGAGCTCCGACCCCTCCTCTATGCCGAGCTACTATGGGTAGAGGGGGAACACCGAGCCGAGTGGATGAGGTACCGACCTCCACATATGGAGAAAAATGCTGCCGAGCCAGTTTCACTGTCAAATTGTCTCAAAATTCGTGCTAGAACATGATGAACGACTCAGATCGCGCCACGTCTCCACAAAATGACAAGATAATATTTTCTCGAAATCTGAGCCTCTTGTCTCGTGATTCGCACCGTGATCGTGATCAGCCGTCCAGATTGAGTCACGTAGCTCAGATCTGAAATCCGAGCTACCGATCCATCAAACTACAAAATGGCAAAAATGCACCTCAAAATTCGTGCTCGGATTTGCCGAACAAGCAAGCACCCCGAAAGCAAAAAAGAAGAAAAGATGAAGGGGTTAGCGGGTCGGACCCAAACCCGTTCTCCTACCTCTTCTTCTTCTTCACTCTCCCGCCAAAACAAAAGCCCATCAGAACCAAAAAAAAAAAAAAATAGCTCATCCCTTCTTTTTCACTGTGCGACAAAACCAACAAAAAAGAAGAACCCAACTTCACCATCATCCCTACGACTGAGCTTCCCTCCATCGCCGAAGCTCCTCTCCGTCATCGCTACCGAGCTGAGCTCCTCTCTACTGAGTCGCCGAGCTCCGAGCTCGAACCGCCTCGAGCGAAACCATCACAGGCCTCTTCTTCCTCTGAAGCTCGACGTATTCCCAAGCTCGAGCAACAGCTCGTCATCTTCAACCTCCAAAACCGAGTTCCCACTCTCGCCAAGCTCCCTCCGTCATCGAGCTCACTTCTGCTCGCCTCCTTCTTCACTGAGCTCCATCACCGAGCTCGACCCCATCGCCGTGCCGATCTCCTTTATCCGCCGAAGCCAACAAATGAAGCTCACCATGGCTGACCACCTCCTCTCCGAGCTCCGATGCCGAGCTCCACCTTCGTCTCCTTCGCGAGCTCTACCTCCGAGCTCCAATGCCGAGCTCACAAAGCTCTGAAGCATCGAGCTCTTCAATATGCCGAAGCTCCATTCCTGTTGCCGAAGCTCCATTCAATATGCCGAAGCATCGAGCTCCGAAGTCCCACTCCGCCGAAGCTCCATTCCCGTCGAGCTCCTTCTCCAAGCTCGAACCGAATTCTCCAAGGTGCCGAGCTCCCTTGCCGAAGCTCCAAGCTCTAGTATGTCGCCCCCCTTCGCCGAAGCTCCGTTCCAGTCGAAGCTCGAACCCTTCGCCAAGCTCTGACTCCTTGCCGAGTTCACCTCCTCGCCATCGTCGGGCTCACCGTACTGAGCTCGAACCCATCACCATGGCAATGGCGAGCTCCGAACATTCCACCTCCAAGCTCTACACTTCAGTTGAAGGTTCGAGAACAAGCTCACCTTCCACAACGCGAGCTCCGACTCCATGCCCTCCGAGCTCTCCTTCACGAGCTCCCTTCGTCGCCGAACTCTACACCGCTATCACCAAAGCTCCAAAACCCACTTCGGAGCTCTCTCCATTGGTGTCGAGCTCTTCTCACCTCGCCGACCTCTACGCTCGACCTATCCCCTCGCCGTCTCGCTAAGCTCGCCCATAGCCTGAGCCCACCTCCCTCCGCTGAGATCCTCTCCCATACCGACGTCAATCTCCCTCTTTGTCGAAGTGGCGCCGAAGAGAGGAGACGAAGGAGAGGAAGAGCAGAGGCGAAGAAGAGCAAAAACGAAGAAGAAGAGAAAGAAGCAGAGGAGAAAAAGAAGGGGCATTGCCATGTGGCGGTCAATGCCCCCAGTTGACCGCGCCACGTGGCATCTTCGGAGTGGTTGGCGCCAGTTGCCAAGGTGCCGAGCCGAGGTACCGAGGTACCGACCTTGAAATTGGAGAAAAAACCCTACCGAGCCACACGATCCGTCCGATCGTCTCAAAATTCGTGTCGCGACACGATCAATGCACAGAAACACGCCACGTGTCCAGAACGTGATCTGCCTTGCGATGCGCACACATCTGATCATGATCAATGCTCAGAAACGCGCCACGCGTCCAGAGCATGATCTGCTTTGCGATGCGCGCCATCTGATCACGATCGACATCCAGAAATGTGCCATGTGTCCAGGTAATATTTAATTAATTAATTTATTTATTAATTTGTTTTAATTATTTAAAAAATTCGAAAAAATATTTAAAAATCGAAAAAAAAAATAATTAAAAATTCTGAAAATAATTATTAATTCAGAAAAATTATTTTAAAATTCTGAAAAATTAATTATTTAATTAGAATAATTAATTAATATTTTTGATAATTAATTATTTAATTCGGAAAATGAATAAAAAATTCAAAAAATGAGAAAAAACTCAGAAGAATCTGGAAAAATCACCAAAAATCCAGAAAATTCTGAGGATATTTTTTGACATTTTACAAGTCCAGAATAGCACCGTTACACCCCGAGCGAGATCCGAACTCCCTTAAAGAACATCGATAAAATCCCGTACGCCATTAAAACAACAAAAGTACTCCTCGAAAACTGTAAAACTCAGTCTCCAGGAGTGGGGGGCTCGTGATATGGCTAAAAATAGGATTAAATTGGGGCCATTCAAATTGGACACGAATCTTAAAGCTCAAGGATAAAACAGGTAATATCACCTACAAACGGGTCTGAAATGGGAACTGGGTCTTTCTTCAAGACCCAATAATCCACGAACAGATCCACCTCAACTGGGTACGGGTCCCAACCCGAAATGAACCCGGTCCAACGGGATAGAATTAGGGTTTCTGATTAATCCAAATCAACGACCCTGATTCATATCTATCCTTTCACTGAGAATTAGGGATTACATTCCTTATCTGATCACAGGGATTACATTCCTAATCTGATCCTTAAGGCGACTATAAATACCCCCCATCCACCACCATCAATAGGTAATCAATACTTTTCCAGTTTAAAGTTCTTGCTTAATCATTCAGATTACTGACAAGAGCGTCGGAGGGTGCGTCGCCGGGATCCATCCCGGTGTCTCGCACTTTTTGCAGGTTCGCAGTAGCGGCAAGAGACCAAGTCAACACATTGGTGAAGGTCAACAAGTCAACAGGTTTGCTTCATCGTTTTCTCCAAGAATCCAAAAATTCATCTGTTTGCTCCCACACCAAAATTAGCAGCAACAATTAGTAATATAGCTAAATTACCTAATAGTTTGATAACGACTAAACCCGAAACCATCAAGTAGCAACATCGGAAGTAACCCCAAACCGTAATTATAGACATAGTCGACACAAAGCAGGGCCGACCCTGAGTTCATGGGGGCCCGAGGCGAACTCCCAAAATGGGGCCCCCATACACAATTTTTTTTTGCTACAATTTAGGAAAAAAACCGATATATCATATATAGAGGTAAAAAAAACTTCTATATCATATAAAACTGAAAGAATAAACAAAAATTTTAATTAAACCCTAATCTATCAAATTTCAACTTACAAAAATACTAATCTATTCAATTAAGCCCAAATCTACCAAATTAAGCCATAAAAACACAAATCATGAAATAAAACATTAATTCAAAACGATGAGACCATAGCTTGAGACTCGCAAGTCACAACTCGAAAAAAAATCAATCTATCAATCTGAAACCTTAGTTTCTACAGTTCTACTGTTCTACAAGACTACAAGTCTACAACTCTACAAGACTACAACTACAACTCTACAAGTCTACAACAATCAAATAATCAATTATGACTCATTTAAAGTAAAAGATGGAAAAAATAACTACTAGTTGGTTGGTGTTGGTCGATTCTCAGTGGTCAGGTCAATGGTTACAAAGCAAAGCAGCAGTAAGTAAGCGACTACAACAAATAGTGTGACAACAATAACACAAGCGGAATCGACGGGTTCAGGAGTCGGGACTTTGGGAGTCAGTTACTTAGTCGGATGACGTCGACGAGAGTCGGGAGCAGGAGGGGAGGAGATTGGAGAAATCCGTAATGGAGGATGGAGATTGGAATCTGTGGAGATTGGAGTCGGGAGTAGGGAGTCGGAGTCGGAGTAGACGGACAACCACGGTGATGGAGGCAGCAGTGAGTGGATTGGAGGATTAGAATTAGGGGTTGGGGATTAGGGTTTGCGGATTAGAAAAAGAATTTGGGAGAAAATGAATAGAATGAAAATGAGATTGGAATTGGGATCAAGTTCGGGTTGGAGCCTGAGGCGGTCGCCTCTCCAGCCTCTACCTCGGGGCTGGCCCTGGCACGAAGCCCTTGCCTAAACAATCATCAAATGTCGAAACCTCGTTCTATGCCTAAGTAAGACAAATAGTTATGTGTCATTGAA
This sequence comes from Hemerocallis citrina, assembly GCA_017893485.1. Classification (NCBI taxonomy): domain Eukaryota; kingdom Viridiplantae; phylum Streptophyta; class Magnoliopsida; order Asparagales; family Asphodelaceae; genus Hemerocallis; species Hemerocallis citrina. Next base: position 232,989,741 of record CM030364.1, on the reverse strand, counting down.
TTGGATCTTCTATCAATGTAATGGAAAAATTCATTTCGTTCAACCTAGCCATAGGTCTACTACGTAGCACCTGGTGTGATATTCCTAAGTCCCCTTGATCCACCCTTCTTACGAAGACTAGAGCTAATTAGTGATTTGGCCTTTTTTTTTTAATTATTTGCAAAAATGGGTTAGTTTCCAAAGTATTTGCAAATAAGGGCTAGTTTCTAAATAAACTTCTATACTTCCTTCTCTATAATATTTTCTATAGGCTGTGTGATCCTTTTGTAATTTTAAAATTTATTTCTGTAATATTTTCTATTTTTTTCTATCTAATTAATTATGTTGGCTACTTAAATTGTACTAATTTTTTTTTAGAAAACTAGGTAATAGTTTCTTATGTAGTGACGAGGCTCTGATACCAACTTAGGCTGCGAAGCGCGAAATCACCTATAAATAGAATTAAACAGAGTATAAAAAAACCTCAAAAAGATTATTGTTTTCTGTAAAATAATATTCTTCGAAACAATGTGCATTGTCAATCTAAAAAATATTAAAGTAATCAAGCATAAGTTCAAGATCTCTCATAGATTCTGATTCTGTCTCAGATATTTCACTACTACTATCATATGGGGGTTCTTCGAGTTCTTCCATATGTCTGTTTTCAATATGTTTATTTTCTTCTAAAGAGTCTCTATATGCTGTTGTAGGACTCCAGATATAACTACTAAATTCACCATTTTCATAAAATAATAAAGATCTTTCATAAAAGTTAGATCATCAATTATTTGGACATTTATATTGCTAATTTCTCCATGATTTATTTGAATTATTGATATAATTATTACTCATTGTACTCTGAAGAAAAATAATTTGAACTCATAAAAATCATTCACGCGTGTTACTCTATGAGGATAATAAATATAAAAAACTAGCATTCTATCACTTCCTTGATAATTAGTCATTAATTCATAAATATCTGAGGCAAGACTGAAACTATTATTATCCATTATTCTTTTTTAGCAATTTTTTGATTTAAAAGAACAAGTATAAAATCAGGAGTAGAGAGAGATTTCTAAGGATACCATAAGAATCAAAACAAAATGGCCCATCATGCTTCCGACCTAGTTAAAATTCTTTGAGCTGCTCTGTACCGGTTACCACCAGTGGATAAAATACCCCTGGCGTGCACCCCTGATTTCAGTGCTCCTTTTACGTTCCTCCTATCTCAGGACTACTATGCTCTTCAAGAAAGCTTCATCCAAGAGATACGTCTGGAACAACTAGTAGCACTTCAATACAGACAACCACAACCTAGATCGTTTTCTGCTACTAGGTGCACAACTTAACTACAGAAGGTTACAAATGGATCTTTTTGCAAGATCCTTCGGGCAGAGCCTTACAAAACTCTCCCTGAGGGTAAGAGACTAATTTTTCATACCTTATATTCTACAAGAGCTTAACAGGAAATATAGTCTTTGTTCATTCGACTTCTTACAAACAAACTCTTCTTACAAACTTATATGGAATTTATCTTTCTTAGATATTCTGCCTTCTCCCTTACTCAGTTTTCGCTTTATAGACCAAGGGATTAGCTTACAACAAGTTTTCATGCATCACGTAACTGCTTACATCAACCTTTAATAATTGTTCTAATTACATTGTAGACTATTCTAGAAAAAGTGATTCCTCTTGGTCGACATCTTCACATGCTCCGCATTTGTGTTGATGTTCTGTCTTCATCGAGCTACAATAGTATCCAACTGTCTGTTATGTCATTGTCATTGCTCCTGTAGATAGTAGCTCCTATAGATAGTATCTGGTACCAATTGCCAAACAGCCCATGCTTATCTTGTGGGTGTTTGATTTTTGCTATACTATACATTATTATTTTCTCTGGATCAGAGCCGTCATAGATCCATATGTTGTTGCCTCTTAGTTTTATGTCTTTTAGCTCGCAATACATGTTTTTGAATCTTATTGCTCTTCTGGGATTATTTTTTCAAATTTCTCAGCCTTATATGGTACAATGTTAGATACTCCGTAGATCACTTTGTTAGTCATTCCTATTTTTATAACGTGTTCAGCTAGAAGCCCTTCATTTTCTTCAAGATACTCATGGATTGCTGAATACATTCTGACATATATTTTTTAGGCCTTTGTGAGGCCAAAATAACTCTTGGCTGCTTTTAAGTTTCTCTTGGTAAGTGCACCAGTTCTTCACATTCCCTGGATAGATAGATGCAATGAATCCTCTTTCGAACAATTCCCTGGTTGTTCTTGGATTAGCTCTGTTAGGATGATGGCCTTGTTCATATGTTGCTATGATATTGTTTTGATGAACTGGTTCACCTTAGTTACTTGGCATAATTTTTCAATATACTGTAAACATAATATTTTCTTTGATACTTTGGTAGGAGATATCTCAGTACAAGTGTCTTTTTGTATGTGTTCTTATTTGAGGATGTAATTGCTTCTTCTTTTAGCGAATAAGTAGGTTCGCCCTATCTCACTCATTTTTCGCTAGTATTGTCCGTCATATTTTCTGTAGTTACATGCTGGCTTACATGCTGGTAGAACAGACTTTGGAGTCTACATATTTGTTGCTGTAATTGATTAAATGCTCTTTTTATTTGTTCCATGGTTCCCTTGAGGTAAATTATATCTTATTCTATTTGTTGGACTCTAGTTTCCATTCTGCAACAAATGAAATAGAAAATTTCTTGATAGAAAATCAGCTAAAATATTATCCTTTCATTTTATGTTTTCTATTGTAAAATCATAATTTGTTAGTTTCATTTGTCATCTTATGAATCTTTTATTTTCTATAGTTGGATCTATTATTTTGTTAATCCAACTCTTTGCTTGTGTATTATCTATCCTTACTGTGAATTTTGTATATATTATGAATAATTCAAACTTTTTTATAGCTTTTAGTATTGCTAATAGTTCTTTTTCATTTATGTGGTAATTTTTTTAGGTTTGTGTGAATGATCCACTAGTGTATCTAGCTAGTCTTTCCTCTCTTTCACCTATTTCAATGAATTTTAATATTGCTCCCCAATTATTTTCACATATATCTGTTTCTATTATCCATGAATATTCTTTAACAGGTATTCTTAATTTATTTAATCTTGAAGTTTGTTGTTTTAATATTTTAAGTTTTTCTTCATCCTCTGGGGTCCATCTCCAATTCTTAACATTTTTAGTTTTTTTTGTAACCAGTTTGTTTTTGCTGATAGAATCGGTATGTACCCTCTTGTCTGATTTAGTAATTTAATTATGGCTTGCACTTCTCTTTTTCTTTTTAGGATATTAGGAAATGTCTTTATTTTTTCTGCTATATGTGGCTGTAGTTCTATTTTTTCATGTAATAATTTTGTTCCTAAGAATTCTATATCAGTTTTGAGCCATTCCATTTTCTTTTTTGATAGTATAATACCTACATTTTTTACTAATTCTATGAATTTTAGTAAATATTCTTTATGTTGCTCTTCGTTTTCAGATCCTATTAGAATGTCATCTACATATACAAGTATGAAATTATTGTGTTTTTCAAATATCTTATTCATATATTCTTGAAATACTTCTGGGTTATTTTTATATCCGAATGGCAATACATTCCATTCATAAAATCCTTATGGTGTACTAAATGTTGTTAACTGTTTTTAATCTTCTGTTAGTTTTACATGGTAGAATCTTGATTTACAATCGAATTTTGAATATATTTTTCTTATTCTTACTGTGTTCAGTAGTATCTGCATATCTGGTATTGGATATCCAAATCTCTTAGTATTTTTTTTTAATTCCTTACAATTTACTACCATTCGAGATTTACCTCTTTTTTTTCTGAATGTTTTCTTACTATAAATGCTGGCAATGAATATGGACTTTGTGATTTTCTTGTGTAATTATTTTTCATTAGTTCTTTTATATGTATTTTGAACTCTTCTAAATCTATTGGAGTGTGTCTTATAAGTTTAATTTTTATTATTTTGTTCTTATCTATTAACTCTATATGTGTTGTAGGTTTACTTAAGTCCCATTTTTCTAAAGGGTCCTCTCCGCACAGATCTTCTAATTATTTTTGCAAAAATTATTTTGTAGTTATTTCTTGAACTTCTTGTATTCTAGTTTTGTTTGGTAAATATTGATATTCATCACGCTAGGTTGAAGAAACTCTGATATGCAGCAAGTCGGTCGTAGAATTAGGTTGGGTTATTGTAATGGATATTGCTTGGTATTGACAAGGTGTTTTAAATAACGGATTTATGTGATATGGTTATAGGATAGTATTGTTGGAAAAAGTCATTTTCTAATAGTACATCATTATTCATATTATCAAATTGGTATATTATTGGTATTTTTAGTACGTAATTTTCTATTTGTATATTAACATTTTGTTGATACCTATCAAGTATGACAGTTTGCCCAGTTAATCCGGTTATCGCATTTTTATTATATCCATCTTGTTTCTATCTTGGTAGTATATTTTCGCGGCATAAGCCGGTGTCTGCTCCGGTGTCTATTAGACTATGATTGTTTCTTGATTGTATCCTTCATAGACAAATTCTGTTAGTATGTATAATGTGTTTTTTGTTGCTCTTAGTGGATTTATTTATACAATATTCTATTTATTACTATACTTTCATTGTTTACTGTTATTATGAATTTTTCTTGTTGAATTGAATAAGGTTGTACTAAAGTAAGGAAGTCAGTTCCTAATAATATTTTATTAACATGATATTCGGGATCTACATGTAAATGTAATAGCATTTCAATTCTACCATTTATCCTCAGTCGCAGTATTTTTTTATATAATTGGATGTCTATTATTGTAATAGTCTAGGTAGTAATATGAATTTTCTAATGGTATTAATTCTATTGTTTTTGTATTTGTTTGTTTAATATGTAAATTAGTAGCTCCTGTATCTAGCATGGCTATTTGTTTATTCCATTTCCCACAGTCATAATATTCTATTTCTATTTTAAATTGGTTATTATTTTGATTGTCTAATGTATTTATTATTGGTATTAATTTCAATGCGTGTTGTTTATTTCTTATTAATAGTGATCTCTTTCCGAACATTATTTGTAGTGTTTTTTCTTTTGTAATTTTTTGCTTTATTAAAGTCAAATTCTATATAATTTGGTATAGTCATTTTAGGTTTTTTCCTAACTGGTTTTAATCTTATAATTTCGCTGAATAGTGGTTCTATTTTAAAATTATTAGTATTCATATTTTTTACTTCTTGCTTACTAGTGAAAACATACATATTTCTTATTTGTATACTCATAACTTTGCTTCTCTCTATCATTTCTATCCCTGATAATCTGTGGTACATGACTAAACTTTTGTCATTATTTTCTTCGGCCATACTTATAGAGAAATTATGTTTTACTGTAAATTTTATCTTTCATACATTAGGTTTTCTTGTATTATTATACTAAGGCATCTTGTATACTTGATATTATTCTGTCATCCATTAGGTATATTTTCAGGGATGTATTTATTCCTTCCTTAAAATAAGATTTTATTATTATTTGCACAACTCCTAAATGTATGTGTCTTAATATTTTTCTGGTTTTCTCACTTGTTTTTTCCATCTCATGTCATATTATTTTTTCAGTTATTAATAGGATTAAGGTTTTTCTTTGGGCTTGTTCAGTGTCTATAGATTGTTCATTATTTCTGGCTATAACGATAATATTCTTTTTCCTTTCAAATATTGGTAGTTAAAATACATCTTTTGGGTTTATATCTAATTTGGTTGCTCTTATTTTATCGTATTTTTGTATGTTAAAATACATTCTTTCTCTTACTTCTTTTTTTTTTCTTTCTAATTGTTCTCATATTTCTGTTATTTCTGTCATCATATTTATTTCACATTCTTCTGTTTAATCTTCACTACTTCCACTATCTCCTTCCAGTACCATTATTTATTCATCTTCACTAATTTTTTAGCAGTCTTCCTCATATTCTATGGGTTCATAGTTTATGTTATTTATTTCTTCAATTTCTCCTACGTGTTTTTCATTTTCTTTTTTCATTCTCTTAGGGCAATTTGGTGATATATGTCCTACTTCTCCACATATATAACAATTACATTTCTTTGGGTTTTTCAGGTGTTGTCTATTTTTATTTATTCTTCTGAAGTATCTTTTATAGGATTTTTTATATCTCTTAAAAGTTTTCTATATTTTGGTTTATATTTTTGGAATTTGTGTTTACTCTTCTTTGTATAATTATAGTTATTATTAAGCTTTCTTACTAAATATTTTAATATTTTCTTATCAGTTATATGCTTTCTTTCTATTAGTTTTCTATCAACGTATCTTATTTTAAATTTTGTAAGATTTTTCAACCTTAATTTCTTTATTTTATGTGGAATATCCAATTTTTAAATAGTGTAGTAAGTTATGTAATTTGTTAATTTTAATATTATGTAAATATCTTCAAAGGTATGGTTATTTTTGTAAGATTTTCTTTAATTGGCCTTTCTCTGCAAATAATTTGTTTATTGGCCCATATACGCAATTAATTTTACGCAATTAATTTCTTAAAATGATCTATATGTGAGAATCTCTCAGAAGATTATGCCGCTCACCCCAAATAGACGCAATAGAGTGTGGAATAGGAGGAATCATCCCAAAACCTAAGCTAATTATTTCCCAAGCGAATTTTGGCCATACACAACCCAAATAAAATGTCTTGCATTTTCCTCAACTGCTCCACATTGACTACAAAAGACATACCAAAGTGATTCTTTCAATGTAAATTTATCTTTGACACCAACCAGCAAAAGTCTTGTTCAGTGCACACGTCTTCCAAATTACGAACTACTCCATCGAATACTAATTTGACGGAACTGACAATTCACTCGGTATGCCCAAACATTCGACCACTTCGTCTTCAACTCACCCCTCTCCTTTCATCTGGTATATACCGAGTTGCATGAACTCTTAAACTTTGCTAGCTCGTCTTGTTTATTAAAGGGATAAGTTTTTGTTTGACAACTCTTAAGTTATTTATTAGCCCTTTTTCCCCTTTCTTTTCGTTTTCTTAAATTTATATTCCCGATTCCTGGTACGTTTTAGATAGCAATGTAATGACAGAAGAAAATTCTAATTCTATAATTCATCACTTGTATGTATTGATCATGGTTGTTATTGCATTAGTAAATTATCACGCACTGTGTGACATCTGATCGGATGGATTCCATGGTGTTGTTGATTTAAATCATCATAAATTTGTAATATTTTGTGGATTTCCAATTTTTTTTTCCTTCTGTTTTTTTAATTTTATAATTTCATATTATTTGTTTTTTCTATATATTTTTATTTAAAAGAAAAAGTTGGTACTTTTGCCATTTTAGTTACACTATCCAAGTTCTTTGGAAAATGTTATTTCTTTAAAATTACAATTTTACCTTTAAAATAAAAAAATTCCTAAACCTGGCTCTTCATATTCCTTTTTCTTTTTTCCTCCCCAATAAATCCATCCCTCTTGCTCCCTAAAAAATCCGAGCATCCAACTTGGCCGCCATCGATCAACTCGTCGCACCGTCGATCCCTGAGCACCCCGACCATCTCTTATACATATGTTGCCTTCCTTTGCTTTTGGTTTTTTTTCCCTTCTGTTAATCAGTGTTTTCAGTAAAAAATGTGCTTCTTCTTGTGTATGTCAGGTAGAACTTCCGTTGTTATTTGCTATATAATGATACCGATGTAGTTTTTTGTAAAAGAAGAAAGAGAAAAATTCACTGGCGGATTGCATTTTGTTAATAATAAATATATATAATTATAAGGGGAAAAGGGATATGAGCAACTTGCTCATTTAGTAAATGAGCAATTGATTATGTGGCACGCATGTGATACATTGGACAATTAATCCTTTTAAGAATTTTCCAATCACATGTATGTCACATCATCAGTTGCTTATTTACTAAATGAGCAAGTTGCTCATACCCCTTTTTCCCTAATTATAATTATACATATGTTGCCCTCCGTTGCTTTTTTTTTATTCTTCTGTTAATCTGTGTTCTCTGTTAAAAAAAGTGCTTCTTCCTTTGTGTGTCTGGTAGAACTTCTGTTGTTATTTGCTGTATAATGATACCGATGTAGTATTCTTTCGAAGAAAGAAAGAGAAAAATAGACGAAAGTTACATTTTCGAGTGTATGTGAGAATCAGTCTTCAGTGTATTTAGTTCTGTTTGTGCTCGGGTTAACTTTGCTTATTAACTGGCAGGGGCGAAGCCAGAACAAATTTACCGGGAGGGCCAAGAAAAAATTCTATGACTACATGTAAAAATATAGAGATTTTTTCATAATTTTTAGGGGGGCCAAACAATAAAACTTAGAATTCAGGGGGGCCAAATTATAATTTTTTAATGGTTTATAAAATTTTCAATAGTGTGAAGTGGGTTTGTGAAAATTTTGGGGGGCCCTGGGCGCCCCCGGGCCCTCACTATGCTCCGCCACTGTTAACTGGTAAATGTCAAGTACATGGAGTATGTTTTAAGCAAGGCATTTGGTTTTTGATATATTCTGTTTTAATTGAATGTCTAAATGCCTTGTGGTTTTCGTCCTCTTGTATTAATTGGAATTTGGAATGTCAAGCAAAAATTTTGATATCCTCTAAATATATTGTCCTCTTTCAATTTTAAGTCATGTTACCACTTAAAATTGTTTGTATTTTGTGGCTCAGATTTGCATCATTTTTTTTACTTAAGTATTTCATCAAATAGTTTGTTTTGTTATTTGAGAATGAGAGGGATACTTTGAACAATAAGATTAAGATTCTCAGGAAATATATAGCTCAACAAAATATAGGAAATTAAGTTTTCAACTAACATTCCGAGAGATGTTAAAGACTTACCAAACATATTTTATGATCCATAAGAATCATAAATCAAGGATTTATGATTTCTGAGAAACAAATTTTTTTTTTGTACCAAACACTTCCTAAGAGCATCTGTAGTCATTGACATTAGTTGAAAAGCCAGAATATCCAAATTTTGGCTTTTAGCGGGCTGCAATCGTTGGCTATTTAGCCAAAATTTTGTTATGTTTTTCATAGCCATTTTGTTATGTTTGTTATGTTTCTGTTCCCCAGCCTCACATTTTGTTATGTTTCTTTTTCCACAACTTCCAAGGTGTGGCATGTTATATTCATACTAGATTTGCCCATGGGCACGTGCCTACGGCACGTCTTCGAAATGATACAGCATATGAAAGTCTTGTAAACAGTAAAACAACAATTATGTAGCTCAAGTTTGAATAGTAAAATAATAATTAGTTGTAAATAAAAGTTCATGTTTCCATTAGTATATGCTGAAAAATAATTATAAATGATGGTGTAAAATCCAACCTCTTAGAACTTTGAGTGTGAAAAATGATGAAATTTAACTGTTGATGAGATATTTGTTATTTTCAATACAACATGAGTAGTAAAAAATGCATAAAAAATCTGAAAATTTACAAACCTGAAATCTGAAAATATAAATTCCTAAGTAAATAGAGAGAGAAAGAGAGAGAGAAATAAATAAATAAATAAATAAATAAATAAATAAATAAATAAATAAAGAAGTTGTTTTGAAGGATTTAAATTTGAGTTTTGGGAGGAAACTTTTAGACGGAAAAATATATTTTGTGAGGTTGGATCTGGACCATTAATTTAACCCAATTAAATGAGTACCACTTGATAACTTTCTTTGTGTTTTATTATATAGATATTAAAAACCTGATAGTGCAATAAAAGGAGGGTTTCTTCCCTCTAAAGTCAACAGGTTTTAAGAGAATTTTCATTTTGATTCTCAAAATCAATAAATAAATAATGAACCAAAATGACAAGGATTTTTAATGTTCTCCATACACTAATTAACACCATTTCTATTCTGTTTTCTCATTCTCATTTCACACTTTTTTTTTCTCAATAGTGAACCAAATGCACATGAGCGGATTTGAGCCTAAGCAACACACACAACTGTTTTGGGTCCTCAATTTTATAGGGCCACATATTTTTCAAATATTTACAATGTTAAAAAGTAAAATGTAATATTTTCTGATATAATTACATTATATTAACTAGTATGATGCACGTGCGATGCACGTGGAGGAGGAAGGAAAAGGACAAAAAAAACCTACCAATATGATGCACGTGCGATGCACGTGGAGGAGGAAGGAAAAGGACAAAAAAAAACCTACCAACACGTGCGCTGCACGTGTTTGCACACATACAAAAAAAAAATAAAAAATTGTTTATCTGTTTACTAACCCCATCTCTCCCATTATATTAGTTATAGATAGTTGGCTTATTAGCTTAGTTGGTTAGAGTGTTGTGCTAGTAATGTTAAGGTTGTGCAGGTTCAAAACTTGCATGTTGCACGAGCCAATTAATTTTTTAATCATTTTTATTTTTAAAACTAATTATTTTTTCATATCCATACATGTCATTTTACCATTTTATAAATTTAATATTATTTTTCACTTAGCCCACGTATGTCACTCCATGATATTTTTTAAATTTTTTATGGTATATCATATTTACCTGTTTATGATAAATTTCTAACCAAATCGTCAAGTGCATATGATTATTCTACATTTTAAGCTTCCAACTAGTATTCTCATATAAATATATTCATCATCATTTTATTCTGATCGTGTTATTTAATATATCATATTTACTTCTTTGAGATAACATATTTCGTTTTTGTTGTTAGAGTTTGTCCGAGTTTCTTTTGACCACGAGGCATTTCATATAAAAAAGCGTACATTATCAATTAATTTTTTTTTGGAAGCATATATATACATTTGTTTTCATTTATACAGTTTGTTCTCCAATGCTCCAAGTTTGTTTGCATTTATATAACTAGTATAATGTACATGCGATGTACGTCTAAAAAAGTAAAGTCATCAAATTAAATAAATATATATCAAATAAGAAAAAAAAATAGTTTATATTTTGAATGTTTTGATTTGGGCTATACGTGTGGTGCACATTTATCTCTACTACTATAATGGGAGAAGGCCTTTGTCCATAACCCAACCCGTGCAGCGCACGTGCAGGTAATTTTTTTTTTGCCCTTTTCATTCCTCCAATTTTTTTCCACGTGCACAGCACGTGTATAATACTGGTATTTGTTGGATATAGTTTGGACGTGTATTATACGTATTTATATAGTTACAAAGTTATGGTTTGTTTGTTACAAATCCCAACTCTCCTATTAAAATTGTAGAGATGTCATTATTATTTTGTTAACTTGCAAAAGATCCAATTTGAGAATTTGTTTAGGGCCTCCTGAAATTCAGATATATCCCGACAAATGCACAATATGTATAAGCACAACCACCACCGGAAAAAGCTCCTACGCTGAAGATAAGCTGAAAGAGATCGATGCTATAATATCTACAAATGTGGGACTGGATGGAGTCAAGTTGCAATTGAGGAAATGGGTGAATGGAATAATTCTAGCTAAGCATTGGAAGACTCTTGGTCTGAAAGTTGGCACCAGAAAGGCTCTTCATATGGCTTTTGTTGGCATCCAGGAACAGGTAAGACATTCTTTTTTGAAAAATAATATATTCTTAAGAAAATTATTAATGGACACTTTTTCCAAGAAACTACTTCATTGTGTTCATTGTTTCTCTCAGTTCTGTAGACATACTTGCATTTTCATATGCAAGTAATAGGCGAGGTGTATAGCCGTACAGGCTTGTCCATCAGCTTCCTAATAAGATGTCCTCAACATTTTAATCAAGTTAAGTTCGGTTTGGTTTTCTCTATGTAGAAAAATCTAAAGAGAAAAACTAACTCTAAAAAATTCCAAAAAGCTAACCCTAAATCTAAGCTTGGTAGGGGGCAACGCCCTGGGCTCGTCGCCGCCGTCCCATCGCAAGGAAGCCAGCGTCCCTCCTGCCACTTCATCTTCGTCGCTGACCCAGATCGACCATCTTCGTCGCTGGCCCTGATCGATCAGCCCCGCCCTCATTCCATCGCGCTGGCCCAGATCGATCACCCCTTCCTCCACCGACGAGCTTGAACGGGCTCAGATCCGGGTCCTCAGCGATCCCCCTGCACGATCCCCCCCCCCCTCTTCCGAGCTCCTCCCTCTCCAACGATCGAGCTCCTCCATCTCCAAGACTGCGATCGAGCGACGAGTTTGAAAGGGCCCAGATCCGGGTCGTTGACGATCCCCCCGCGCGACCGCCCACCCCCTTCCGAGCTCCTCCCTCTCCAATGTTTGAGCTCCTCCATCTCCAAGACTGAGATCGAGGTTCGATGAGTCGCCAGAGGCCATCGCTGCTCGTGTGACGGGAACCTACCTTTGCATCGGAGGATTGTGGAGTTTTCCCATCCACCGCTGTGTGTTATTGTTATCCCCTTCTTCAACGCCGGTTGCGGCGCCATCGCTACCGCCACCATGTCCGTGCACTCAACGCCAACTGCGGTGATCTGCAGCTGCGATTTGGAGGTTGAGTTACTGGTTGTGAATGCGAAGAAGAGAGAGTACGTGTGATGGTAGTGCCGGAGTTAGAGACGGCAGCGGTTTGATTTGGTTATTGTTTGTGAGGGAGGAGCAGAGGAGGTGCATGGGATCGGTGTTGCACGGTTGTGGGGCTAGGGCCCGAAAACGGGGTCCCCCCATGAGGTGCGCATCATTACAGCACTAGGTGGGGCTTGGGCCCGCAGACGGGGTCCCCCCATGAGGTGTGCTGTAGAAATTGTTGAGGTGGAGATGTATCTGTTTTTGATTGGTAGTGGGGTAGTCGCACCCTGAATTCGACACCCGTTAATCAATGGCCACATGTTTCGCAACAACACCTCCACTATGCCCTCATCAGTGAACCTGCAATCTACAACGTCCATCGCCCGTAGGAGCGAGAGGGGAAAGTGATGCTTCAGTTAGTTGTGATTGTTTCGAGTTTTGGGTGAGAGAGAGTGTGAGAGAGTGAGAGAGTAAAGATGTTGCTTCTCTCTATTCTGTACTGGTGTCTGTTAGTGTTTGTGAGAAATCACTAGAGAGAGTAGAAGCGTGTGAGAGGTGAAGGTATCATCTTCACGACCCTCTCATTGTCTGTGTTCGTGGTTAAGGTGACCGAGTATTTTGTTTGGTGAGAAATCGCTGGTGAGAGATATAGCATGACAAAGGTGAGTACCCTCTCTACGGCTCTCCTTTTGGGTGTGACTCTGATTGGGCCAGGTGTGAAGTTGCTTTGGTGAGGTAGAAGGATGGGAGCGGCAAATTTTCAAATCCCGCATGATTCGCTTCAGGTGGGTGTTCCCGTATCGTGGAGGTGGGTGCACGAAGCTTGCTTGACGGAGATACAATTAGTTGGTCCTCGTAGTTTAGAGTGAGAGCTGATTATATGTACTGGTCATGTCGCTTCATATTTTTTTTTCCGTCTGTAGGTTGTAACTTGTCCCAGCATGTTGGGGTTGTTTTGTTAATTTCTTATTAATGAAATAGGGTGGCCATATTCCACTTTTCCCTTAAAAAAAACATTTTAATCAAGTTTTATCACTATTACTATTATTTACTAACATAGTTTCGAAAGCAGTAAACGTAGCTTCTAAAAATGAACTAATGTTGGCTGTATTATCTGGGCTTTTTGCACACCAGCTGGTTTGATAAAAGGGTAGTAAAATCGTGTCCAGACATAAATCTTCAAGTTATGGGTTCGTTTTGTATTGTATCGTGGAGTATTGACCCCAAATCAGCCTATCTTCACCTATCTCTACAAAATATTATCTTATCTTCCATGAAAACTTCGGTGAGGATTTGTATTTCAAAACAGACCTCATGAAAAAGAGTACTTCATTTTAGACTGTGTAAAAGGCATTTATGCTACTGCATGTGTATATACACCACTTGTTAGGAATGTGTCTTAAATACTTGTGGTTCAGATTAGTAGAATGTAAGATAAAACACGAAGGTCGAAGCATCGAAGAGAGTAGAAAGAAAAATAGCAGCAGCAAGGTGCTGGCAGAGTGACGGTTTGACTGTCCAAAGGTACGATTGACCGCACTGCCGACCGCAGTTGTACAGGATTTTGCCGAAAGGAAGACGGTCGAACGGTATTGTTGGACGGTCGGCCGCCCGCGGTGCTGTGTATTTCTGAGCCTCAATTTGTTAAGTCGTTTCAGCCCAATCTTCAACTCCAAGTTAGATTGTACGAATCATATTCAGTTACTTCTCCTACAGGTTATATCGGGGGACTAAGAATCAAGATTAAACCTAGAGTTCTCTCTATTCTTCTATATATATTGTAAACTCCTCCAATATGAGAGTAAAGTACTTCATTGATATTTTCTCCATTGCAAAGAGAGGCTTGAGAGAGATATAGTTCTTGGTGAGTGAGTTTAATTCCTTATATTGAATGAATCATTAACTCCTTGTAATATGTTATAGTTGAATATCAGATCTACTTATATTTTTCCCTAGATTAAGCTAATGCTAACCGGGATAAACCCTCATTGTATTTGTATTGGAATGGTGGATCTACTTACTTGCTCAATTGATTTTTCTCATTTACTTCGACTTCCTCATTGCTCTATTTAGTTTTGCTGCGACAGCGGGTGTTTGTTGATGCCCCAATCCCAACAGCTGGTATCAGAACTTCAGGTTGCCGAGTCCATTGGTTAAGATGACAGGTTATAATCTTTTGATGATCAAGAAATTCGATGGAAAGATCAATTTCAATCTTTAAAAGGTTGACATGTATGATGTCCTTGTTCAATAACATCTGCAGTAAGCCGTTAAGGAAAAAGAAAACTCCATCCGATATGAAGGAGGATGTATGGAAAGATATTTGTGAAAGAGCCATAAGTCTGATCTGACTATCATTAGCGAACGGGGTCAAATGTAGATTTTTTGAAGAAACCAATGTGGCAAGTTTGTGGAAAAAACTCATAGCTGACTACTCTGGTTCTTGGTAATTAGATCGGATGTATTGGAAGAGAAAGCTATTCTGTTTGTCTATAAAGGAAGGTACTGATCTCTAAGACCACTTCACAGAGTTAAATAGGGCTCTATGTAAACTCAATGCAATAAACGCAGATGTGTGTGAGAAGGATAAAGCTTTCAACCTGATATACGGTATGACTTTTTGATCACTACCATGCTACACAGAAGATTTGCCAAGGATAGTATTTCGGTTGATTGAATAATCAAAGCACTGAAGGAAAATCAACTTAGGAAGGAGACCCATAAATCATCTTCTACTCCAAGTTATCTAGCAGTGGAAGGTCATTCAGGGGGAAGACAAAGTGATATGCAAAAAAATACGATCCATTGTCGATATTGTAAGAGGTCAGGGCATATCAAGAAAGACTGTTGGAAATTGCCGAATCAGAAGAGCACCGAGGATAAGAATCCTACCATCATTGTAGTTAGTGCTTATGATTCAGGTGATTCGTGTCTTCTTATTTTAAATTCTTTAGAAGTGGATTCTAATTTGTTTCTTGAATCAGAGAGTTTTTCTTATATTTGCTCTGAGAGGGAGTTATTTTATACTTATAAGTTTACTACACGACGTTGTGTGAGAACGAAAACTGGAGAGATTTGTAAAGTGGTAGGTGAGGAGACAGTTGAGTTGAAGATGACAGGTCTAAAGATGTTCACTTTAAGGGATGTTTTTCATATTCCTCTGCTTAAAAAAAATCTGATTGTCTAAGGAACTCTTGATGCACGGGGTTGTAGGTACACAACTTGTCATTTGCCGCTTCCCAAAATACGGAATACGAGTACGTAACGTAAGTCCAACAAATAATTATACATCATCCATAAGCTGTACCAGACTAACTCAGCAATAAGAAATAATAAATGCAGCCACACAAGAAAGATATAACGACATGAATCAAAGATAACTTCAATAATAAATGAAATAATCCAACAATAATAATATCCAACATAATATCCAACATCTGGGAATAAAATAAACTCCGGGAACATAAGCCCAAAACAAAGTACAAAGTCATAACAATGTTCAAAGAAATAATCTAGCAGTAAAACAATTCAAGCAATCTAATCTTGGTCTCCATCTTCTAGAATCGTTGCTCACAAATTCCTTCTGGTATAGTTCCTTCAGTACCTGTAAATTCTTGATCTAAAAAGAGAGAAAAGAGTGTCCTTAGAGCAAGTCATGGACAGCAAGTAAAGAAAAACAAAGAATAAAGGAAGTATGTATATCAAAGAAAAAGGGACATGATCAAAGTCAAAGAACAAAGCAAAGGCAGACAATAATATCAAAGGTTTACAATTAATCACACTTGTAATGAGTGATGTTAAGTCAAGTTCTATACAGGATCAAGCATGAGATGTCAAATGTAGATTATTAATCATTTTATTAATCTATCTAGTGAACGTACTACTACGACCCATTCCACAGGTTCGCCGCAAGCACACAGTGTACGCTTTAGACTGATGGTGAAATCACGGTTCGTGTACTCGGCCCAATAATCAGTGTTTAATTTTCAACATCAGTGAATATCAATCAGTATTTTATAGCCATCAGTACAGGTCAGGCAGTGAGGCCCGACCGAGTACAGTTTCCGATTGTTCACTACAAAGTCATCCCATAATACCCCGGCTTGTTAACATTTTATTTCATCCTATGTGAGCATACAAAAAGGTGTCAATGTTGTATCATGCTAGGTGTGACTAATTCTACTCATTACAGACAAATCAAGAAGTAAACATGTCAATTACACACAATTTACACAATCTGGACAGCATGACCTTGATGTACAAAAACACAGATTACCGCTACTACAGAAAAGAAAATCTGGATCCATCAGAAATTCTAGAAGCTAGACTTTCTGTCGGTTCCAGAAAATATATATATGACATATAAAAGCTACAGAAACTAGGGTGAAACTCTATTCTTTTCAGATTTTATGTTTAGACAGCAAGTTATAAATTGTGTTCACCTATTTGTTTCAGGTCAGAAAACTCATCAAATAAATCTATAAAAATTTATGGTAGTTCCTACACATATCTAGTCTCAGCTAGATTTATTAGAGTTTTTTATTTTACTGTTAACATGCTTAAATAAATTATGGAACAGAAGATACGCAAGCATTTGTGAATCTGAAAATTCTGACACAACTGTACTAAAATGATGATATCTAACAGATTACACTTCGGAATTCAAATCCGTAAAAAGTTTGGAAAACTAGACATCTGGGACTAAATTTTATGTTCGGAAAGTTATTTCAAAATACGACAGAAACATGGTCGAAAATCTGATTAAAAAGGAAGCAACTAGCAGTCTAGAATATATTTTGATATGGATAGGCAATAATTAAATCATACAACCATATATTTCATAAAAATTAATAATCAAAGTGTTCTTAGGTGTTTAATATGCATAATTCCAGTTCTAAGATGCAATTTCACAGGCATGGTAATCAATTTGTTTAATCACATTCAATCTAACATGTCTAATTTACCAAACGGGTCTACAACAAGGATCTAGTTATTTTTCTTGTAATTGTGCATATGCAAGATACAAGGCAGACTAGGTTTTTGATCAAAGATAGCGGTACAATGTTAAAAATATCTCGGGTTAGATTGTGTCAACCCTCAATAGACTTAACAGAATTTCAAATAACAGTATGATAAAGAAAAGGACTGGATCTACTTGCAGAGATCAAAGAATCTTGAACAAAACAAAATACTAGTTCAAGAAGAGACTTTCCTGTTAATTAGTAGATTCGAATATTTTAGAATAACGGGATTAGAATTCTGGGTGACGAACCGAAACACGGGCGATCTACGTGCAAAACAGCAAAAAAGCAAAACCAAGACCAAGAGCAACTCAGCAATCACCCTTCTCCTCCACACAAACACAAAACGGCAATATCAGATCCCCTATACCAACACAGCAAACACCAAATGCTCACTATTCCTCCTTCCTCAACTTGATAGAGAGGGGGAGAGCGAGAGAGAGAGAGAGAGTAGGCGGGAGAGGGGACAACAACCATGGCGGCGATTGCGGTCGGGAAGCGACGGCAACGGTGACCATGGCGAGGGTGACGACGGCGGTGCTGCTGCGGTCGGGAAGCGATGCAATGACCAGGGCTTCGATGCTCGCGGTGAATTCTGTTTCTCGATGAAATAGAGGAGGTGAAACAGTGGGGGAGACGGCGAAGGGTGTTCGGGCTCAGGACGATGACGATGAGGGGATCTGCGGTGGATGTGGGGGTGCACGGAGGGGCGAAGATGAGACAGCAACGAGGAGTGGGTAATTGCGGCAATGGTGGCTCAGTGTATGGCAATGGGAACAGGATGGTGATGACTGGGGATGAGATGGGTGGTGACGGGGAGATGGTGAGGGGAGATGGAGCGAGTAGGCAAGGTGGCCTATCGTCTTGCTTTGCCGCCAGTGTTATCAGGAATGCACGCTGTTATCCATGTCTCACAACTCAGAAGATATATCCGGGATAAGAGTCACGTGATCGACTACTCTGAGTAGGCCGTACGGTCGGATTTGACTTGTGAGATTCCACCAGTTACTATTGTGGATCGGCGGGAGAAAGTGCTTAAGAACAAGGTCATCAAGTTGGTTCATGTTGCTTGGAATCCTCACTCGCCTAGTGAGTTGACTTGCGAGCTGGTGGAGGAAATTCAGCAGAAGTTTCCTCATTTGTTTGAGTAGTTTGTTTTGTTTTGTTTCTTTTCTTTTGGGGTTACCCAATGTATCTTCTTTTTGAATTTCGAGGGCGAAATTCTTTTTGTTAGGTGGGTAGGATTGTAACCCCTGTTTTTTGTTTTTCGTATTCTTGATGTATTTTTTCTTCTTCTTGAGTATTTGTACTCTCTTATATTTTTCTTGGACCGTATATTGGAGTTGTTTTCAATATATATTCATCTTATTTCATTTTAAGCTCCTTGTGTTTGATTTGTTCGTCTTTTTTCTTCATTCTCCATCGATTGTTGTTCTTTTTCTCTTTACTTGATTATTGTTCTCTTTATTTTGCTCTTGGGTTTTCATGGAGTTTTGGTTGGCTACCCTAGTCCTAATCCTATTGCTTTTGATCCCTAATTGATCACCAAAGCCAAATTAACCTACAATCCTATTTTGAATCTCATACAAATTGACCCTAATCGACCCTATTTGGATAAATCCTATTTCTACTCCTATTGGATCCAATTAAACCCAAATACCCAATTACCCACATCCTATTACTAACCCTAAACCAAAATCCTATATAATCTCACATCACTCTCCCTAAAACCCTAACCCTAACTCTCCCTCACCTGGCCTCCTTCTCTCTCTCCCCGACTGTGCCACAACCCTAACAGACCCCACTTTCGGCTGCACAATCCCCGATCACCCCCCTCACCGACTGATCCCGACCCCCCATCCCAACCATCTCCACTCGACCGACTTCCCCCTAGCCGGTCGACCACTATAGCCCGAGCACCTCCATCCTCCATTCATCCTCGTCTCTCTCCCCCCCTTGGCTGTCCGCCAGCGTCGACCAGGTGCAGCAGCCAACAGCCAAGAGGCAGCCGCCCAATGCTCTCTCTTGGTCTCTCTCTCTCTTTCTTCGTCTTTGCACGTGCACGCAATTTGCACGTGGGTTGTTTCGGTTCGTGGATTTGTTTGTTGCCGAGATCCATTCCTGTTATTCTTGGTGTTCTTCGTTTTCGTCTTCGGTTAAGGCAAGTAACTCGTACTCAAATTCCTTTATATGATACAAGTAAAAAATACCATGTGTAGTTTGGTTCTAGAGACAACTCGTGTGTGTGTTATCTTTGATGGGTTTTGTCTCTATAGTGCTATTTGACCATAGTTGCCTCACGACACAAAAATCGACATGAAAACAACTAGGTTTGACTGTTCTTGATCTATTCATATATGTGAGATAATTAGGTGAAATTATGCGTTTGATGAGATCCATGTAATATGATGGTTGTGAATATATTATATACTCTATTTCATGATGTTTGCACACTTAGTAGACTCTATACCATGTTTAATTGTGATTGGAACGAGTTTCGTGTGGTTTATTATGGTTTTGTTTTCAAGAGAAAATCTATATTTGTCGATGTTCAGTTTTGATTTGTATTAAGGTCAGAATTCTTAATTTTTGTATTAGACATGAATTGTAGAGAAATCTGTCTTCTTTTCAAATTTTCTAACAGAGATCAATTTCGTTTTCGTATGAGAGAGTTATGGCTATTTTACTATAGAGGTGTATTCTATTTCCAGATTTTGTTTCTTGATGATTTTGATGATTAAACTATTTTGATACTAGTCATAAATATATTATTTTGATATGAAACTTTGCACAGTATTCCTATACCTATCTAGGGATTACCCAGAATTATGGTGGATTTTATTGATGAGTTTTATACGTTGTTTCATGCTTGTTTATGAAAGCTATACTCGCTGTATTTTGCTCGCTGTTCTGTAAGGGATCGTATTTTCACCCTATTTCCTTTTACTGTATGGAAAATAATTATGGAATATGAAAGTTAGCTTATTTTTTCTATTTTCATCTCTCGTTTACGGATTTGGATTTCGTTTCACGGTTTGCGAGATATTACAGTTTTCGTACAGCAGTGTTGGGAATTCCAGATTTACCAAACTATCGTTTCTTGATGTTTTCTAATTTTGTTTGACTAAACTAATTTTACTGAAATATTATGAAACTTTATATTCTGATACTAGACATATAGGGGATTACCCCAGATTTTTCCTGAATTTATTTGAGGAGTTTTAATGCTGTTTTCTTGTCATTGAATACGATTTACTGATTTTTGGCTGAACGTATTTTCTGGATTCAAATCAGTTTTGAGTTATGATTTTGTGAAATACTATATGAGTTATATATAATCGCTGGATTCGTGTGGAAGTCTACTTTTCAGATTCTTCGATGAATTTAGATTTGGATTTCTGTAGTAATGGCAATCACTGTTTTAGTACTATACTGTCATACTGTCCTGAATATGAACATACAATGTCTTATTTGTTTATGTGACCGTATATCATCTATGCATGTTTATTTGTTTTCCTGAACCAAATAATAATTATACCATAATAGTTTGACACTATTTCATGCAGTATTATGTCTGTTGATAACCATAATAAAAGTGATCAAGCCTGGGTTTCGTAAGGAAAGATCTAGTAGTGGAAAATATGGAAACGTGTACTTGGAAGGGAACTAGTGTTCCATACTGTTACTGTTACTGTTACTTTTACTGCTACTGTTACTGTTATTTTTACTGCTACTGCTACTGTTACTGATACCTGAGTACACTGCCTCTTATGGTCCACTATGAAATCTAAAATCGGAATTATTTGTTGTAACAACCATGTGTTATATTTTGGGGCGCATGAAGTGCTACCTAGCTAGTAATACACACAAGACTGTAAGAATATAAGACTGACACTGTTAGACTGATATTGTTACACTGTTATACTGTTACACTGATACTGTTGGACTGATACTATTATACTGTTACACTAATATACTGAGCTTACTGTTACTGGACACTGTTAGTTGCCATATGACACTATACTTGACATATTCATTTGTACTGTTAGTATGCCATGCTAGTTGACTTTGTTTTACTGATTCATGCTAGATATTACTGTTGATGCATTATACCATGCTATATTTATTTTCGCTGTTATTTTAGATTTGACTATTCCATGTACTTGTATCCTACATTATAAGTAGCCGGTTACTTGCATTGATGGGTACTTATTTTCTCTTTTCTTCTCCTGCAATTATTAATTGCAGATCAGGATTGTCAGCTGCCCGACGACATTGGCAAAATGAGATATTAGTGCTGGATT
Organism: Hemerocallis citrina; assembly: GCA_017893485.1. Taxonomy (NCBI): domain Eukaryota; kingdom Viridiplantae; phylum Streptophyta; class Magnoliopsida; order Asparagales; family Asphodelaceae; genus Hemerocallis; species Hemerocallis citrina. Next base: position 232,967,949 of record CM030364.1, on the reverse strand, counting down.
TCTTGCTTACTAGTATTACTATTATTGTTGCTTTGAATAATGTATTTTAAGTACTTGGATGATTACTTTGTATTTGGGCGATGTGACCTAGGATATTTGACTTGTCCAGACTCTGGTTTATTTGAGCATAATGTATTTTGTTTCAAGTAAATTCTGTTAGTTTATTAATTCAATTTTGCATGTGTGGTTGACTCTTTTTCTTCCGACTCTGATTATTTTGTGAGATGTTGTAAAGATTGTTAGTGTAGGTGCCCTAGAGGCAATACAATGATATTATGTAATCAGTATTATTGACAATATGTTCTATTTGATTAAATTAATAATTTATTATGCTTCGTATTTACAGCGTTATAAATGTTAGCATGATAAATGTCCTTAGATTATTAATACGAACTATATGAACATGAGATCATATATAGTATAATAATCTTAAATGTCCCTAGTCGAGTATTATTATTATTAGGACAGTAATAATACATTGAGACTAGTATGTTGATTGATTGATGACCACCTCTCATGGGTCATTAGTATAGAGATACTAAAATCAATACATAGGTAAATGTAAGAGCACATTGTACTGGACAGACCCACTGTGAGATTCAACATGGAATAAATAAATAAGTGTCATAAGTAATCTCACTGTGATAATGGTGTAATGGTCCTCTGACCTGAAATCATTATATTTCTACACGAGAATTAATGTACTTTGATTCTATCAAAAGTTATCTTTAATCGGGTAATGATAAAGATAGTATTGGGTTCATTATGAATCGTGTGAGAAATGTGAATGATCTAGATGGAATTTAACCCTCCTAATTTTAGGAGCGATATTATCGGCCTCTTATTTGAGTGAGACTATGAAATGCATGGCCATGCTCAAATATTGATTTGTTTGAATAGTCTACTCATCGATCAAGAAAATAAAGATTAAATTATTAAGAGGATGACACGAACCATGCCTCTAGTTTAATCTATAATATCAAGGTTAAAAGGATTATATTACATGGAGACATTAGTCACGAAAGGTTTAATTGAATCACCAATTATTATTATTACTTGGGTAGCAATGATGTATTACTAGATGCCGCTCATTGTTTATAATTTTATTATTAGATAATAAAATTATTGCCAACGTAATAATAACCTAAAGGGTCACACACTTAGAACGTTTAAAAGGAGTTTTAATTTAAATTCGGAATTTAAATTAAATGATTCGAAATTAGTTATTTAATTAATTGAGTTGGACTTAATTAATTAAAATATAATTCGAATTTAAATGATAAAACCAAATCAGATTGGTCTTAGTAGAAGCCAAACTGATTACGGTTAAGCCCACCTCATTCTCTCTTATAAATACATAGAGATGTATTGGTTTATTTCATCTTTTGGCAACTTAGTTTTCCAAAGAAACCCTAGCCGCTCCAATTGTTGAGAGGCAAGAGGGAAAACCCTAGCCGCTCCAATTGTTGAGAGGCAAGAGAGAGAGAGAGATAGAGGCAAGCTTCATCGGCTAGTACCGGCTCCCTTGATCGTTGGACGATCGGACGTTCGTGTGGACTGCTTTAGAAATGCGGATCTTGCTACAAGGGTTGCGTGGTGATTGAGGACCTCCATCTTTCAGCCTTCGTAAAGCTCCTAAAAGGTAAAATTTCGTTTCTCCATAATCAGCCATGTCTTGTACACAGATCCTAGGGTTAGGGTTTCGGATTTTTATCTATGTTTTTCGCTGCATTTGTGCCCTGAATCCCTTCAAAGATTCCTGAACAGCTTATGGATGATGCAAATCATTCGTTGGGTTGAGTCGCATATCTGTATTCTTTATTCTTTTTGGAAAGCGGGGCGTGACAAGGCTTTTAGTGGTATCAGAGCCCAGGTTTGGCTAATGTATCAGTTACCTAATATATCAGACAAGCTTGGCTCGAACTGGGTTCGACTCAATATTTCACCAACCATGCATGCATAAATGAATTATTATCAACTTTGATTCTAGATGCTAATTGTTTTGATTTTGGTGCAGACTATGGCTCATGGAAATTCTTCTCAGCCTGATCCGATTGAGGCTGTCACTGTTGTGCTTGAGCGGCTGATTAATCAGCAGCAAAATCACAACAATTTAGTGATGGCTGCTCTTGAAGCTGACCGGGTTCTGCGTCCCGTTGTGCCTGTGCAGGCAAGTTCTGAGTCCGAGCAACATGAGAGGCCTATTGCTTGGACTACTTTCACTCGGGGATTCTTGGAGAAGTTCTTCCCCAGCAGTACTTGAGTTGAGATGGAACAGTAATTCCTGGGTCTAAAATAGGTTAAGTCATTATTCTATTTTGGAATTTTGTTACATAATTGTTCAAACAATGTTGTAACATGCCCGGACTTCTTGAAACAGGGCTCCAGGTCAGTGGATGAGTACGCAGCTGAGTTTACTAGACTTAGCTGCTTCGCTGCCGTTCTTGTGGCAACCAAAGAAGATAGGGCTCATAGATTCACAAATGGGCTTGAGCAGGATATCAAGAGGCATCTTGTCTCTCTCCGTTTGCGTACTTATGCTGAAGCTCTTGAGGCAGCTCGAGCTTAGGAGCAGGCTCGTGGTGGTTTGGTTCCTTCTCCCCGGACTATTCCGCATTCTGCTGCTAGGCCTTTTGGTGGTCCTGTTTGGAGGCCTGTCCCAACCCATCGGTTCAGGGCAGCTCCGTATCCTTCTGCTGGTTTCCAGAAGGGTGGTTTTTGCGACTTCTGTCAGATGTTTGGGCATGAGCGTAAGAATTGTTGGCGCGTCAATAGCCGGCACTTTAGGTGTGGCGTCGCTGATCATTCAGTACGCAATTGTCCGCAGCAGCAGCAGGTGGCACTTCCAGCCAGGGGTCCTGTTCAGCAAGCAGGCCCAGCTCGTGGTCCAGTTAGGCCTCTGCTTCCTCCTCAGCGTTAGATTGTCGGTCAGAGGACCGCTGCTCCGAGGAGAGGTCAGGCTTTGAACTTGACTGCTGCAGATACTAAAACAGCTGAAGGAGTTGTGGCAGGTATATTTTATTTTGTTGTTTTGTTGTTTGGTTTCCCTTTTGTTCCTTTATTTGCTCTCTTCTGGTCTTGCTTTATTTTTCTTCTGTTGTTTTTCTCTGCATTTTTTGTTTTCCCCTCACCCTTGATTGTCTGCTTTCCTTCTCCTTGTCTTTGGATTCCTTAGGTGTCGTCCTTGCTTGTTCTTTTCCTGCTCGTGTTCTCTTTGATTCTGGGGCAACCCATTCTTTTGTCTCCTTACGATTTGTCGCTCGCCATTAGTTGGAGTGTAGCAACATGTCTGAGGCTTGGAACATTGTGACAGGTGGTGGTGTTGTCATTTGTTTCCGTGAGTGCAGGCAATGTTCCGTTGTTATTAGGGATGTAGATTTCAAAGCCAACCTGATTATAATTAGGAATTCGGAATTCGATGTTATTCTGGGTATGGATTGGTTCGGTAAAGCCCATGCCATTATTGATTGTCGTGTTAAGAAAGTTGTTTTCTGAATTCCAGATCGAGCAGAATTTGAGTTCCATGCTGGGGAGTCTTTCCTTGGCCGAACAAAGACTGCAGTTGAACAGGTGGATTGTGTGATGGAATTGTACTCAGGCTATGAGGTTGCGCCTCTAGTAGTTCGAAATTTTTTGGATGTTTTTCCAGATGAGTTTCCTGGCTTACCCCCTGATAGGAAAGTGGAGTTCGATATTGACATTCAGCCTGGAACGACACCGATATCGAAGAGTCCCTACAGGATGGCACCACTTGAGCTAGCAAAGCATAAGGTGCAGATTCAGGAGCTTCTTGATTTGGGTTTCATCAGACCAAGTGTTTTGCCTTGGGGTGCTCTGGTCCTTTTTGTCAACAAGAAGGATGGTAATCACCGACTGTGTGTGGATTATCAGGAACTAGACAGTGTTACTGTGAAGAATCGGTATCCTTTGCCTAGGATCGATGATTTGTTCGACCAGTTGAGTGGGGCTGCTATTTTCTCGAAGTTGGATCTTTGTTCTGGGTATCACCAAGTCAAGGTCAAGCCTGCTGATATACAGAAGACTGCATTCAGGACTAGATACGGGCACTATGAGTATCTTGTGATGCCGTTCGGGGTCACTAATGCGCCAGCTGTATTCATGAGTCTTATGAACCGGGTTTTCTCTTAGTTCTTGGATAGATTTGTGGTGATCTTCATTGATGACATTCTGGTATATTCTGGGAATCAGGAAGATCATGTTGAGCATCTTAGAGTGGTTCTGCAGACTTTGAGAGAGAATCAGCTTTATAGGAAACTTTGCAAGTGCGAGTTTTGGCTCGACAAGGTTTCTTTCTTGGGGCACATTATTTCTGACAATGGTCTTTCTGTGGATCCAGCCAAGGTCGAGGCTGTGAAGGAATGGCCTATTCCCAAGTCTGTTTCTGAAGTCAGAAGTTTTCTCGGTTTGGCTGGCTATTATCGGAAATTCGTTCAAGATTTTTCGAAGATAGCAGGACCGTTGACTAAGTTGACTAGGATGGATCAGAAGTTCTGTTTATCTGATGAGTGTGGTTTGGCTTTTGTTGAGTTAAAGATCAAATTGACGTCAGCGCCTATGTTGTCTATTCCAGATAGTTCAGGCAGATTTGTAATTCACTGTAATTCTTCAGGTAAGGGTCTTGGAGCAGTTCCTATGCAGAAGGGCCGTGTCATTGCGTATGCATCGAGGTAGTTGAGGCCGCATGAAAAAAACTATCTTACTCAGGACTTGGAGTTAGCGGTAGTGATCGATGCTTTGAAGTTGTGGAGACATTATTTACTTGGAAACCGCATGGAGATCTTTACAGACCACAAAAGTCTCAAGTACATTTTCACCCGAGAAGGAATTAAACATGAGGCAAAGATGATGGTTGGAGCTTATGGCTGATTATGACATCAGTTTGCAATTCCATCCTGGTAAAGTAAACTTGGTGCCAGATGCTTTGATCAGGAGACCAGCGATTATGTTTCTTACTCAGTAGAGTGATCTCATTGAGCAGATGAGGAGGTTAGATTTGGAGGTTTTGTTGTCGAGTTCTGGTCGGAGTTGTCTTGCGCACCAGCTTCAATCTTCTCTTGTTGATCAGATCAAGGAGGCTCAGGCTGGTGGTGCACAGTTGCAGGGTTTTCGAGCTGAGGTTGAGTCAGGGTCCAGAACGGACATGGTTATTCATGCCGATGGTTCGCTTCGTTTTGGTTCTCGGTTGTGTGTCCCTAAGGGTGAAGTTCGTCAGAGGTTGCTTGAGAAAGCTCATCAGTCCTCGTATTCTATCCATCCTGGTGGTACTAAGATATATCGAGATTTGAAGCTTTATTTTTGATGGCATGGTATGAAAAGGGCTGTAGCTCGGTTTGTTGCTCATTGTTTGATCTGTCAGCAGGTTAAGGCAGAACATCAGAGAACCGATGGACTTCTTCAACCGCTTCCTATTCCGGAGTGGAAGTGGGAGCATATCACCATGGATTTTGTGACTGCTTTGCCAAGGAGTCCTAAGGGTCACAATGCTGTTTGGGTGATTGTCGATCGTTTGACGAAGAGTGCTCACTTCATTTCCTTTCGTGTCGGTCAGTCTACTGAGAGCCTTGCTGAGAAGTACATACAAGAGATTGTCAGGCTTCATGGGGTTCCAGTTAGTATTGTATCCGACAAGGATACGAGATTCAGATCTTAGTTTTAGAAGAGTCTTCAGGCTAGTTTGGGAGAGTAAGTTGAAGTACAGTACAGCTTTTCATCACTAGAATGATGGACAATCAGAGCGGGCTATTCAGATTCTTGAGGACATGTTGCGATCCTGTATGTTGCAGTTCGGTGGATCTTGGGAGGACCTTTTGCATCTCGTAGAGTTCTCGTACAATAACAATTTTCAGTCCAGTCTTAAAGCTGCACCGTTCGAGGCACTTTATGGACGTAAATGCAGATCACCAGTGTGTTGGGATGGCATTGGTGAGAGGCAGTTGTTGGGTCCGGAGTTGATCACCAGGACAATTGATGTTGTGACTCAGATTAGAAAGAATCTTCAGGCAGCTCAGGATAAGCAGAGGCGATGAGCTGATGTCCATCGGAGGGCTTTGGAGTTTGTTGTTGGTGACCATGTTTTCCTTAAGGAATCGTCGTGGTGCGATGTCATTCTGTTCAGTGGTGGGGGAAAGCTTAGCCCTAGGTTTATTGGACCGTTTGAGATTTTGGAGTGAGTAGGCAAGGTGGCCTATCCTCTTGCTTTTTCCGCCATCGTTATCAGGAGTGCACGATGTTTTCCATGTCTGACAACTCAGGAGATATATCCGCGATGAGAGTCACGCGATCGACTACTCTGAGTTGACTGTGCGGCCGGATTTGACTTGTGAGATTCCGACAGTTGCTATTGTAGATCGGCGGGAGAAAGTGCTTAAGAATAAGGTCATCAAGTTGGTTCGTGTTGCTTGGAATCCTCACTCGCCTAGTGAGTCGACTTGGGAGCTAGTGCAAGAGATTCAGCAGAAATTTTCTCATTTGTTTGAGTAGTCTTTTGTTTTGTTTTGTTTTTTTTCTTTTGGGGTTACCCTATGTATCTTCTTTTTAAATTTCGAGGACGAAATTCTTTTTTTTAGGTGGGAAGGATTGTAACCCCTGTTTTTTGTTTTTCGTATTCTTGATGTATTTCTTCTTCTTCTTGAATATCTGTACTTTCTTATATTTTTCTTGGACCGTATATTGGAGTTGTTTTCAATATATATTCATCTTATTTCATTTTGAGCTCCTTGTGTTTGATTTGTTCCTCTTTTTGCTTCGTTCTCCATCGATTGTTGTTCTTTTTCTCTTTACTTGATTATTGTTCTCTTTATTTTGATCTTGGGTGTTCATGGTGTTTTGGTTAGCTACCCTCATCCTAATCCTATTGCTTTTTATCCCAAATTGATCACCAAAACTAAATTAACCTACAATCCTATTTTGAATCCCATACAAATTGACCATAATCAACCCTATTTGGATAAATCCTATTTCTACTCCTATTCGATCCAATTAAACCCAAATACCCAATTACCCACATCCTATTACTAACCCTAAACCAAAACCCTATATAATCTCTCATCTCTCTCCCTAAAACCCTAACCCTAACTCTCCCTCACCCGGCCTCCCTCTCTCTCTCCCCGACTACGCCACAACCCCAGCCGACCCCACTTTCGGCTGCACAATCCCTAATCATCCCCCTCACCGACTGCACCTGACCCCCCATCCCGACCATCTCTACCAGATCGACTTCCCCCTAGCCGATCGACCACCATAGCCCAAGCACCTCCATCCTCCATTCATCCTCATTTCTCTCTCCCCCCTTGGCTGCCCGCCAACGTCGACAAGGAGCAGCAGCCAGTAGCCAAGAGGCAGCCGCCCGACGTTTTCTCTTGGTCTCTCTCTCTTGCTTCGTCTTTGCACGTGCACGCGATTTGCACGTGGGTTGTTTCGGTTCGTGGATTTGTTCGTTGCCGGGATCCGTTCCTGTTATTCTTGGTGTTCTTCGTTTTCGTCTTCGGTTAAGGCAAGTAACTTGTACTCAAATTCCTTTGTATGATACAAGTCAAAAATACCGTTTATAGTTTAGTTGGATTCTAGAGACAACTCGTGTGTGTGTTTTCTTTGATGGGTTTTGTCTCTATAGTGCTATTTGACCATAGTTGCCTCACGACATAAAAATCGACATGAAAATAACTAGGTTTGACCGTTCTTAATCTATTCATTTATGTGAGATAATTAGGTAAAATTATGCGTTTGATGAGATCCATGTGATATAATGGTTGTGAATATGTTATATACTCTATTTTATGATGTTTGGACACTTAGTAGACTCTATACCATGTTTGATTGTGATTGGAACGAGTTTCGTGTGGTTTATGATGGTTTTGTTTTCAAGAGAAAATCTGTATTTGTAAATGATAAGTTTTGATTTGTATTTTAGACCCTATTAAGTTCAGAATTCTTAATTTTTGTATTAGACATGAATTGTAGAGAAATATGTCTTCTTTCTAAATTTTCTGACAGATATCATTTTCGTTTTCGTATGAGTGAGTTTTGGTTATTTTACTACAGAGGTGTATTCTATTTTTAGATTTCGTTTCTTGATAATTTTTATGATTAAACTATTTTGATACTAGTCTTAAATATAATATTTTGATCTGAAACTTTGCACAGTATTCCTATACCTATCTAGGGATTACCCAGAATTTTGGTGGATTTTATTGATGAGTTTTATATGCCGTTTCATGCTTGTTTATGAAAGCTATACTTGCTGTATTTTGCTCGCTGTTCTATAAAGGATCGCATTTTCACCCTATTTCCTTTTACTTTATGGAAAATATTTATGAAATATGAAAGTTAGCTTATTTTGTCTATTTTTATCTCCCTTTGATGGATTTGGATTTAGTTTCACGGTTTGCGAAATATTACAGTTTTCGTACAGCAGTATTGGAAATTCCAGATTTGCCAAACGATCGTTTCTTGAAATTTTCTGATTTTTGTTGACTGAACTGATTTTACTGGAATATTATGAAACTTTATATTCTGATACTAGACATATAGGGGATTATCCCATATTTTTTCTGGAATTATTTGAGGAGTTTTAATGCTGTTTTCCTATCATTGAATATGATTTACTGATTTCTGGCTGAACGTATTTTCTGGATTCAAATTAGAGTTATGATTTGGTGAAATACGATATGGCTTATATATAGTCTCTGGATTCGTGTGGAAATCTATATTCCATATTCTTTGACGGATTCAAATTTAGATTTCTGTAGTAACAGAAATTACTGTTTTAGTACTGTACTGTCATACTATCCTGAATATGAACATACACTGTCTTGCTCGTTCATGTGACCGTATATCATCTATGCATGTTTATTTGTTTTCCTGAACCAAATACTGATTATACCATAATAGTTTGACACTATTTCATGCACTATCATGTCTGTTGATAACCATAATAAAAGTGATCAAGCTGGGGTTTCTTAAGGGAAGATTTAGTAGTGGAAAATATGAAAACGTGTACTTGGACGGGAACTAGTATTCCATACTGTTACTGTTACTGTTACTGTTACTGTTACTGTTACTTTTACTGATACTATTACTGTTATTTTTACTGCTACTGCTACTGTTACTGATACCTGAGTACACTGCCCCCTTTTGGTCCCCTATAAAATCTAAAAGCAGAACTATTTGTTGTAGCAACCATGTGTTATATTTTAGGGCACATGAAGTGCTACCTAGCTAGTAATACACACAAGACTGTAAGAATATAAGACTGATACTGTTAGACTGATACTGTTACACAGATACTATTGGACTGATATTGTTAGACTGATATTGTTGGATTGATACTGTTATACTGTTACACTGATATATTGAGCTTACTGTTCCTGGACACTGTTAGTTGCCATATGACACTATACTTGACATATGCATTTGTACTGTTAGTATACCATGCAAGCTGACTTTGTTTTACTGATTCATGCTAGATATTACTGTTGATGCATTATACCATGCTATATTTATTTCCGCTGTTATTTTAGATTCGACTAATCTATGTACTTGTATCCTACATTATAAGTGGCCCGTAACTTGTATTGACGGGTACTTGTTTTTTATTTCCTTCTCCTGTAATTATTAATTGCAGATCAGGATGTTCTGCTGCCCGACGACATTGGCTAAATGAGATATTAGTGCTGGATTTCTTGCTTATTAGTAAGACTATTATTGTTGCTTTGAATAATGTATTTTGAGTACTTGGATGATTACTTTCACTAGTAGAAAAAGTCACAATGGCAACAGAAATTTTCCTTGTAGAAGAGTGAAATTCCATGGTGAGTGCACATTCGTAAGAGATTTCTTCTCATTCCCCTGTAGCTGTGCAGTTGCGAAATCTCTCCAGGTTAATGTATACATTTGCAACGGAATTATAACTATCCCTTGCGAATATTAGCTACAATAGAATATTTGCAAGAGAAGTTGTTCCTTGTTGTCCTCATCCATAAGAGAATATCTACAACAAATTTTTCTCTTGCAGATGTGTTTTAAAATGGACTTTTCCCATTGCTGATGAACAATTGCTACAGAAGTTCGCAAGGTAATCATTCCCTTGCAAATGTTCCCCTATGAATGCAATTGCACGTGTTTTTTCTATTGCTGATTATATTTGGATGACTTAAACTAGTTAACAAGACTTAGCAACGTATTTTTTCAATTAAGAACATATAATTATTTCATCTGTTGATGCACACAATTATATAAACAAAACACAATGTGTCAAAACACAAAAACACACATATAAACATAACACCAAAAAACTTTAATATAGAGTATAGAACATTCTCATTACAAAATTATATGTTTGTTTCGAAGTACCAAAATACCAACGGTACATTCTAGAAGGAAAGATGAGTTGTCATACTCCAAGAACTACGACAAAATTTTTCAAAAGTACTTCTAACTCGCCGCTATTGCTTCCATGTATCCCCAACTTCACTTTATCAGTCATGGAAGGTCTTCTGCATGTTCCACATTCTCCTTAGCCTTATAGTCATCGCCACTACATAAAGACTACATGAAAAAGAAACAACACAGAATTAGATAAACATACATAGAGACCACAAAGTTTGTTTCCTCCAGACTGGGTAGTAATCGTTGTATCATATCAAAGTAATAAACAAAATAGAACTAGTCTATCAGAGAAACATGCATCTATATTTAAGACGAAAAAATAGACATACCTCATTGAGGACATGCATGGAGGTAAGACCAAACAACACCATGTGAAGATGTCGACAATGCAAAGCCTGTTCGCAGCTTCAGAGAAACATGCATCTATATTTCAGCCCTATCCGTAAGACCCATTACAAGTAATAGACAATGCAGAAATGCTGGTATGCTGCACTGACCAAAGAGTCTACTGCTGAATAAAATGCACAATCCATACATAAAAGGATCAAAAGAGAAAGTACATGTATGTTGATTACTAACCAGTGGCTCCCTATTGATAGAGACAACTCTTGGGGCTTCTCTTATGTACTCTTCCATTGTTGCAAGAAATGATTGTGGAGGCTAGAAAATTAGTAAATAAAAAAACTGTCAAATAAAATTATCATCAACAACACTAATTAGAATGAAAAAATTTAAATAGAACATAAAACATATTATTACTACCTCCATCAAATTGGGAAACTGAAAATTTCTTGCAAGTTCTAGTCCCCGACAAAGTTCATAAAAATCAGAAAGGCTTCCAACCTGCAAGATCGGCAACTCAGATTTGCTCAGCTACTAGATACACAAAGGCCAGTATCATCATTTTTCTTAGCATAAAACTTCATGTGTAACTACCCAAAAGCATTATCAAGATCTCAATGACAAACCTGTTCTTTACATTGCATAGTTTTTTCAGGGTACATCATGTCTAACAAAGACAAAAGCAAAGGGTGCCCAACGTTTTATAGGGAATTTATGTTACATATCCTATTCGTGCAGCAAAGTTATAGTTTAGAATGTACAGTGTTCTACAGCCAGTATTCTGAGTTATGCAGTAACTTTCAGACCTTAATTAAACTTTTTAAGGTCATGTTTGCTCAAAATATAGATGATCCAATTTTTAAAATTAGAAAGAAACTGCAGAAAATGCTACAGAGGCGCAAAGTTATAGTTTAGAATTCGCTGACTTCTTTCAAAACAAATCAAGAACGGAAACAAAGATAAATTAATTATTCCAGACACCTAAATAAATATATCGAAATACCAGCTATCGGGCATTCACAAAACTCCAAACACAAAAGTGGTAATATGCAAACCAAAATGAAATTAGTCTTAAGATTGGATTAACCTAATAACAGAGACAATTGAAATATGAAATCAAAATTCATCCCTGTTTTCTCAACAGCATAAAAACTAGCCATAGATGGTTTAAAAGTAAACCAAGAAGAGATCTTCCCCTGTAAGTAAAAGACTTGAAAGTATCCTAACCAAGCATCGGAATCAATTTACAACAACACATCATAGTCAATAAAAAAAAGCGTAGAAAAAGAAAAGTAACTATTGGTTCTTGAAACTCATTCAATTAGCACTAAATTAATAACCAAAACCAGAGGAAATTAACACCATCTAATACAAATCTGATAATGCCTAAACTCACAATATACAAATCTGGGGTAAATATTGTGAGTTTAGGAAAACACTAAAAGATGCATCTATTAGATTTTTAACAGTAGCTCCAACAGGGAATAATTTGTAGTAAGTTATACATACTTGGACAAAGTAAATTAAGGATACGGTATGTGCTAACTTAACGAGTCGTGGACTCAGAACACATTTATATATAAGGATTATTCAAATCAAGTACTTACTAAGACACACACTGTCCTTTCTCAAGTGTTTTAACATTTCGAGAATTCTTGTGTGTGACAGGAGGGAATTCTCGAATGAGTAACTACAAGAATTTTCCATCAATTTGAAAATTATGGTGATGTAGCCAATGGGTAAAACTTCATCCAGTCTCAAGCATGTGAAACTGGGAAAAAAAAAAATCTCTAAAAAGAATTACTAAATCTATTCTAAGAACTATCTTGAGAACTACACAACCAAACTCTTCCAAACCAACATTACAACATTAATCACAAAGTTAATAGAAACCATAAACAAAGAAACAACCCAAAAGCAAAAGAGACCAGTATCTCATCGTCTTTTTGTCGGGGAGGGGTTGTCCTCACTATCTTCCCTTTCCCCGTAACCCGAAATCGCTTCGCAGAAGCCTTCAAAACCAAACCAACATAGAATAACAAGACATGGGTTCTTCTCCCAGTGACGCACAAATTACAAAGCAGAGCTCAGAAATGTACCTTGTGTCTTCATCTTGTACCCTTTGTGAGCAAAGACAGGGGATACTCTAGCGATTTAGGGGGCTGTCGATTTGGAGGTGTGGGAGGGCATCGAGCATCGGGGAGTAGCGTCGGTTTGGATTTTGAAGCGGCGGGGAGAAGAGAGATGAGCTGAGGTTTTTTTGGGAGGAATAAGCTAGGGTTTCGATTAGAGGGGAAAGAGTGATCGTGAACGAGCGGCCAAGAAGAAGGGAAAAGAAATGAGATGGTGAGCAGTGAAATCCTCTGAATGCCTTTGATAACTTAGGCAGATCTCTTCATCTGGGCGAAATAGATCTCAACCATCGGATCGAGATCTAACAACTGAAGATTTTTTAATATTGAAGATTAAAAATTGCTTTAGTAACGGAATATGTTATGTTACAAATGTTTCCTTGCAATTGTTGCAACTGCAACAAATTAATAAAATTTCTTGCGAATGTAAAAAACATTCACAACAAAAGAGTTTGTTGTGATTAATCCATTGTAGATGGTAGCACGAGCAAGGAAATTTTAGTGCTTGTAAATAATTCGTTGTTATTGCAAGGTTTTCTACTAGTATTTGTATTTGGGCGATGTGACCCAGGATATTTGACTTGTTCAGAGTTTGATTTATTTGAGCATAATGTATTTTATTTCAAGTAAATTCTGTTGGTTTATTAATTCAATTTTTCATGTGTGGTTGACTCTTTTGCTTTCAACTCTGATTATTTTGTGAGATATTGTAAAGATTCCTGAACAGCTTATGGATGATGCAAATCATTCGCTGGATTGAGTCGCGTATCCGTATTCCGTATTTTTTTGGGAAGCGGGGCGTGACAAGGAAACCTCTCCCAAACGTCCTCCTCTAACTCCCAAGTCGACTCACCTAGTGAGTGAGGATTCCAAGAAACCCGAACCAACTTGATGACTCTATTCTTCAACACCTTCTTTCGATGGTCTAAGATAGAGACTGGTCGAATTTCACAGGAAAAATTCGGCCTCACAGACAAGTCTAGTAATCAACCACATGACTTTCATCCCTAATGTATTTCCTGAGCTGAGAAACATGGAATACATCATGGACACCCGCTAAAGCTGGCAGCAACGCGAGCCTGTAAGCTACCTTGCCCATACGTTCCACAATATCGAATGGACCGATGAACCAAGGACTCAACCTGCCCGCACCTTCAAAACGGATAAGACCTTTCCAAAGCGATACCTTGAGGAACACATGGTCGCCTGCCACAAACTCTAGAGGTTTACGACGACAGTCAGCCCACCTCTTCTACCTATCCTAAGCGGCCTTCAAGTGCTTCCGGATCTGAGCCACGACATCAACTGTCTTTGTGATCAACTCAGGACCTAAAAGCTTCCTCTCGCCGATATCATCCCAACAGACCAGCGATCTACACTTGCGCCCATACAAAGCTTCAAATGGAGCAGCCTTGAGACTCGCCTGGTAACTGTTATTATAAGAGAACTCGGCTAAGTGAAGATGATCTTCCCACGAACCTCCAAACTGAAGAACGCGGGATCTCAACATGTCTTCTAGGGTCTGAATTGTCCTTTCTGACTGCCCATCCGTCTAAGGATGGAACGTTGTAATGTAGCTCAACTTAGTACCCAAGCTCTTCTACAGACTCTCCCAGAACTGAGACCTGAATCTCGTATCTCTATCCGATACGATGCTGACAGAAACTCCATGCAGACGAACAACCTCCTGAACATACTTCTCAGTCAAACTCTCTGTGGACTGACCTATACGTAAAGGAATGAAGTGAGCACACTTCATCAATTGATCTACTATCACCCAAATAGCATTATGATCCTTGGGACTCATTGGCAAAGCTGTAACAAAATCCATTGTGATATTTTTCCACTTCCATTCTGGGATTGGAAGGGGTTGCAAAAGTCCCGCGGTTCTCTGATGCTCTGCCTTCACCTACTGACAGATCAGGCACTGGGCGACAAATCTAGCCACATCGCTCTTCATGCCATGCCACCAGAAATGTTGCTTCAAGTCCCTGTACATCTTGGTACCACCAGGATGAATAAAATACGGGAACCGATGAGCTTCCTCCAGTAGCTTCCGCCTGACTTCTCCCCTAGGTACACACAACCTAGAGCCAAAATGAAGCGACTCATCAGCATGAATGACCAAATCCGATCTCAAACCGGCTTCCACTTCACTTCAAAACTACTGCAACTGCGGGTTACCCACTTGGACTTCCTTAATCTTCTCAATCAAAGAAGACTGCAACTACAACATCATGAACTGCCGATCTAATCTAGGAAGTAGCACATCCAACTCTAGCCTCCTCATGTCCTCCACTATTTCCTTCTGCACAGTAAGGAACATAGCAGCAGGCCTCCTACTCAAGGCATCAGGCACCAAGTTCACTCTGCCCGTGGGATACTGCAAATTATGTCAAAACCTACCATCAATTCCAGCCATCTCCTTTGTGTCATGTTCAGCTCCTTCTGCGAGAACACATACTTGAGGCACTTGTGATCTGTGAATATCTCTACTCTATCCCCAAGCAAATAATGCATCCACAACTTCAAGGCAAAAACCACGGCCACGAGCTGCAGATCATGCATGGGATAGTTCTTTTCATGAGGTCTCAACTGCCTCGATGCATAAGCGACAATCCTGCCTCGCTACATCAGCACTGCTCCCATATCTCTACCTGATGCATCACAATGAATCACAAAACCACCCGAACTGTTGGGTATAGTCAGCACAAATGCTTACGCCAACTGATGCTTCAACTCTGCAAAAGCTTCATCACAAGATTCATCCCAATCAAACTTCTGCTCCTTCTTGGTCAAACTGGTCAGAGGCCCAGCAATCTTTAAAAAATCCTGAATGAACTTCCGATAATAGCCGGCCAAACCAAGAAAACTCCACACCTCAGGAACAAACTTTGGAATAGGTCAATCCTTGATCGCAGAAATCTTCGCCGGATCCACAGAAACACCAGCACCAGAAATAATGTGACCCAGAAGAGCAACCCGATCCAGCCAGAACTCACACTTATTGAGCTTCCCATACAGCTGGTTCTCCCTCAAGGTCTGTAGAACCACTTTCAATTGCCCAGTATGATCTTTCCTATTCTGAGAATACACCAATATGTCGTCAATGAAGACCAAGACAAACTGATCCAAGAACGGAAAGAACACCCTATTCATCAGACTCATGAACATTGTCGGTGCATTAGTAACTTCGAAAGGCATCACTAAGAACTTGTAATGCCCGTACCTCGTTCGGAAAGCCGTTTTTGGAACATCTTCTGACTTCACTTTAACTTGATGATACCCAGAACGAAGATCCAACTTCGAGAACACCGAAGCACCTCCCAATTGGTCGAACAAATCGTCAATCCTCGGCAATGGATACTAATTCTTGACAGTGATATTGTTCAACTCTCTATAGTCAATGCAAAGCCTGCAGCTACCGCCCTTCTTGTTGACGAACAGAACTAGAGCTCCCTAAGGTGAAATACTGGGCCTGATAAAACCTTTATCAAGCAGCTCCTGAACTTGCACCTTCAGTTCTGCTAATTCAACCTGTGTCATACGATATAAACTCTTGGAAATAGGTGCCGTACCAGGATGAACATCAATGCTGAACTCCACATTTCAGTATGGCGGTAATCCGGGCAAATCCTCGGGAAAAACATCAAGGAAATCCCGCACAACTAAGGGTGCAACAACCCCATCAGAGCCCAACGACACCAGTAAAATAGCAATGGGATCCATCGAGTTCTTGACACGCCCTGACGGTGTCTCATCCGCATGGAAAACAAACTCTGGTTAACCAGAAAGCCTAAAAGTTACCTTCTTCTCACGACAATCAATCACGGCACAAGAAACACCCAACTAGTCCATGCCCAGAATGACATCGAAACAGGAATTGGGAATCACAATCAAATTAGCCAAGAAATCTACACCACCAATCAGCAACGGACATTGCTTGCATGCCCTAGAACAGAAAATGAGACCTCCGCTTATGGTGATGTCCCAGTCTGTGGGCATAGCATTGCTAGACAAATTATGCTGATCAACAAAACGAGAGGAAATGAAAGAGTGGGTAGCACCAGAATCAAACAAAACATGAGCTGGAAGGGAGAAGACTAAAATAACACATAGAAGAAGAAGATCAAACAAAAGAATAAGGTGCTAGCAGGATATATGCACGAATAATTGTGCAAAAGGAAAAGGAATAACATCCAAGAATTAAAAGAATGGATGATTCCAGAATCAAAACAATACGGGTACAAAAGGGATAAAAACATACCCAAAAAGGAATCAATGAATGGAAGGGACAAAGGACAATAAAAAATGAAGGGACCAAAAGGATCAAAAGATACCCAGATATATGTTGGTTGTTATATGCATTCATGTGATCAATGTGGTGTGCAATTACTGAGTTAACCCAGCTAGAGCCCAACTTGACTAATATATCAATCAAAGCCAAACATTTGTAAAGATAGTCATGTTTGACTGATATATTATCTACCCAGGGCTCTGATACCATAGAAAACCTGTCACGTCCTGCTTCCCAGAATACAGAATACGAGTACGTAACATAGGCCCAACGAATGATTATACATCATCCATAAGCTGTACCAGACTAACTCAGCAATAAGAAATAATAAACACAGCCACACAAAAAAGATATAACCACATGAATCAAAGATAACTTCAATAATAAATGATATAATCCAACAATAATAATATCCAACATCTGGGATTAAAACAAACTTCGAGAACATAAGCCCAAAACAAAGTACAAAGTCATAACAATGTTCAAAGAAACAATATAGCAGTAAAATAATTCAAGCAATCTAATCTTGGACTCTATCTTCTAGAATCATTGCTCACCAATTCCTTCTGGTATAGTTCCTTCAGTACCTGTAAATTCTTGATCTAAAAAGAGATAAAAGAGTGTTCTTAGAGCAAGTCATGGATAGCAAGTACAGAAAAACAAAGAATAAAGGAAGTATGTATATCAAAGAAAAAGGGAAAGAATCAAAGTCAAAGAACAAAGCAAAGGCAGACAATAATATTAAAGGTTTACAATTAATCACAATTGTAATGAGTGATGTCAAGTCAAGTTCTACACAGGATCAAGCATGAGATGTCAAATGAAGGTTATTAATTATTTTACTAATCTATCTAGTGCACGTACTACTGCGTCCCATTCCACAAGTTCGGCACATGCACACAGTGTACGCTTTAGACTGATAGTGAATTCACGGTTCGTGTACTCGGTCCAGTAATTAGTGTTTAATGTTCAGTGTCAGTGATTATCAATCAGTATTTTATGGCCATCAGTACAGGTCAGTAGAGGTCAGGCAGTGGGGCCCGACCAAGTACAGTTTCCGATTGTTCACTACCAAGTCATCTCATAAGACCCCAGATTGTTAACATTTTATTTCATCCTATGTGATCATGCAAAAAGGTTTAAATGTTATATCATGCTAGGTGTGACTAATTCTACTAATTACAGACAAATCAAGAAGCAAACATGTCAATTACACACAATTTACATAATCTGGACAGCATGACCTTGCTGTTCAAAAATACAGATTACCGCTACTACAAAAAATAAAATCTGGATCCATCAAAAATTCTAAAAACTAGACTCTCTTCCGGTTCCAGCAAATACATATATGACATATAAAAGCTACAGAAACTAAGGTGAAAACTCTATTCTTTTCAGATTTTATGTTCAGTTAGCAAATTATAAATTATGTTCACCTATTTGTTTCAGGTCAGAAAACTCATTAAACAAATCTATAAAATTTTAGGGTAGTTCCTACACATGTCTAGTCTCAGCTAGATTTATTTCATATTTTTATTTTATTGTTAACATGCTTAAATAAATTATGGAACTGCTAGATAAGCATGCATTTGTGAATCTAGAAATTCTGACATAGCTATACTAAAATGATGATATCCAACAGATTACACATCATAACTCAAATCTGTAAAAAGGTTAGTAAACAAGACATCTGGGGATAAATTTTATGTTTAGAAAGTTATTTCAAAATACGATAGAAACATGGTCTAAAATTTGATTAAAAAAGAAACAACTAGCAGTCCAGAATATATTTTTACATGGATAGGCAATAATTAAATCATACAACCATATATTTCATGCAAATTAATAATCAAAGTGTTCTTAGGTGTTTAACATGCATAATTCCAATTCTAAGATGCAATTTCACAGGCATGGTAATCAATTCGTTTAATCACATTCAATCTAACATGTCCAATTCACCAAACGGATCTACAACATGGATCTAGTTATTTTTCATGTAATTGTGTATATGCAAGATACAAGGGGGGCTAGGTTTTAGATCAAAGATAGCGGCACGATGTTAAGAATATTTCGGGCTAGCTCATGTAAACCCTCAATAGACTTAACTGAATTTCAAATAATAGTATGATAAAGAAAATGACTGGATCTACTTGCAAAGATCAAGGGTTCTTGGACAAAACAAAATACTAGTTCAAGAAGAGACTTGCCTGTTAATTTGTAGATTCAAAAATTTTAGAATAACGGGATTAGAATCCCGGGAGACAAACCGAAACACGGGCGAGCTACCTGCAAAACACCAAAACAGCAAAACCAAGACCAACAGCAACTCAGCAATCACCCTTCTCCTCCATACAAACACCAAACGGCAATATCGGATCCTCTATACCAACACAGCAAACACCAAATGCCCACTATTCCTCCTTCCTCAACTCGACAGAGAGAGAGAGAGAGAGAGAGATTAGGCGGGAGAGGGGACGACAACCACGATGGCAACTGCAATCGGGAAGCGACGGCAGTGGTGACCACGACGAGGGCAGCGATGGCGGCACTGTGGTCGGAAAGCGATGCAATGACCAGGGCTTTGATGCTCGCGGCAAACTCTGTTTCTCGACGAAACAGTGTAGGAAAAATAGCGGGGGAGGCGGTGAGGGGTGTTCGGGCTCAGGACAACGATGACGAGGGGATCTTCGGTGGATGTGGTGGTGCATGGAGGGGCGAAGACGAGACAACGGCGAGGAGTGGGTAATTGCGGCAACGGTGGCTCGGTGGATGGCGATGGGAACGGGGGGGTGACGACGGGGGATGAGATGAGTGGTGATAGGGAGATGGTTTAGGGTTTTTGGAGTAGGTGATTGGAGCGGAGGCTAAGGCGGTGGCTAGTTGGCTATGGGTTCGGTGGAAAAACGGAGAAGGATAGAGAGCGTCGGGAGTAGGGGGAGAGAAAACGGCAGAGAGAGAGGAATATAATTAGGGTTTAATGATGGGTATTTATAAGGGGATTAAGAAATTGGAGTTTTGGGTTGCCGGTTTGTGGATTTAGTGTACAGGTTTAGGCTCCAAAAAGAGACGAACAAGCATAAAACAATGGAATGAACATATAGCGGAACAACTCAAACTCAAATCACGAAGAACAAAATTTGCAATGAGCCAAAAAATAGAAGAAAAGAGAACGGAATGATCAAAGAAAAATAAATGGACCGAAGAAAATCAAAATTATAATATAATAGCAAGAATTCAGATACAATAATCAAGAAAGAAAATAAAAAAAATACAATAAAAAACCAAAATAGGAAAAATAGGGGTTACACAACTCGAGGTGGAGTTCTATCTATTTTTCAGGGTCATCGTAAGGCGATTAGAGATATGAGAGTGGTTGTTCCAAGCCAAAACAATCTCTATAAGCTTTGGGAAATCCGAAATACCTACACAGGTGTTGTTACTTCATTTTCCGTTATTCCCACAAGCTTATCTAGTTTGCCGCAACTAGTACCATCAATTCGAGACCAAGACGCTCGAATATCGTCGGGGGGTGAAAAGTGCCTTGATGTTGGTGGAGTTCGTGCAGAGGTTGGCAAGTCCGTGCTAATGCCTACAGAGGTGTGCCTTTGAAGGGGTATACTGATCAGTGAGATTGGATAGAGATTTGTTCAACTAGAAGAAAAACTATTGTTCTAAGTATATTTGCAAGTGGAGTTCATTAGAGTTTGGAGATGAATAATTACAACATGTGATAGCACTCGTATGAAATCCAATGTGGAGATTGTTAGGAATGTGTCTTGAATACTCGTGGTTCAAATTAGAAGAAATAAGATGAAGCACAAAGGTCAAAGCATCGAAGTGAGTAGAAGGGAAAACAACAGCAGTAAGGTACTGGCAGAGTGATGGGGCAACTGTCCAAGGGTACGGTTGACCGCACCGCCGACCGCAATTGTACAGGGTTTGGTCGAGAGGACGACAGTCGACGGCCCTTGTTGGACGATCAACCGCCCGCGGCATTGTGTATTTCTGGGCCTTGATTTTAAGTTATTTCAGGCCAATCTTCAACTCCATGTTAGATCGTACGGCTCCTATTCTGTTACTTCTCCTACAGGTTATATCGGACGACTGAGAATCAAGATTAAACTTAGGGTTCTCTCTATTCTTCTATATACATTGTAAACTCCTCCAATATGAGAGTAGAGTACTTCATTCATATTTTCTCCATTACAAAGAGAAGCTTGAGAGAGAGATAGTACTTTGTGAGTGAGTTTAATTTCTTATATTGAGTGAATCATTAACTCTTTGTAATATCTTCTAGTTTAATATCAGATCTCCCTATATTTTTTTGGGATTAAGCTAAAGCTAACCGGGATAACTCCTCGTTGTGTTTGTGTTGGATTGATGGATCTACTTACTTGCTCAATTGATTTGTCTCATCTACTTCGACTTCCTCATTGCTCTATTTAGTTCCGTTGCGACATCGGGTGTTTGCTGACGCCCCAATCCCAACACCACTATACCACATAATTATAGTCTCATGTTCTTGATCTTAGAGATCTTAGATTTATTGCATGTCGCTGCACTTTCAGTAAATTGTGAAGATTTTATGACCATCTTCTGTTTAATTATTGGCTAATCAAATTGAACAGATAGAGCAAGGAAACGGAATGGTATATATATATATATATATATATATATATATATATATATATATATATATAAAGCAAATAGGCTTACCCCATCTTTCTTTTCTCTATTTTGAAATTGAGAAAGAAGAGAAAAAGTAAGAATTCACACGTGCAGCCCACATCAATTGTAAAATTAAAAAAAGCCCCAAAAAAAAACCTTTCTTCTACCACATCTCCCTCAAACCCACTAACCCTAATCCTCCCTACCCCAAAACCCACCCAAATCTCCTCCGCCGCCCGTCGATCTCCTCGCCATCGCCGCTCGTTGCTATCCTCCATCGCTACTGTAGCACCCCGATTTCCGAATACCGGGAAACCGTGACACGAGCCAAGATCTTTTCTTCAATTAGTCACAATACACAGAAAAACAGGAGAATTTAAAACTTTTTATTCAATACCCAATGTATTACAAGTCTGAACATTACACAACTGCAATACATTACAATAGAGTTACAATAATACCTTTACAATCCCAAGTATTACAACCTTCAACATCTTACATCAAAGTACAAGAAATGAAGAACAACACTTGGTAACTCTCACTTGAGTACTTCTCAACTAAATAGATAATCAATACATATACTGCAGCGGAACTAAACATAACACTGGCTCCTTGCTTTCCCTGCCTTGAGTCCTCTTAAATCTCGCCTTGTACTTCGGCGATCCAGTACCTATGGAAGTGGGGACGTCAGTATTCACTGATGCTTAAAGGCTGATCATATAGCAGCGAATCTTCCAAACAATATACAAAATATAACAATGGTGTTGGTGTAGTTTAAGTGTTCGTGAGTGCTATGACTAGACTCTAACGTGATATTTAAATAGAACTAATTATACACAACCTGTTCCTGACAATACTCCATGACTCTATGAGGTTGCAGAAGGGGTCAAGTCCCCCTATGCAGTCTGCTTATGGTGTCTCCGTTTTCCACTACCACCCGGCATGCCGGACCTCACTCAACAAGGTTGCAGGTGCGGTCTAGTTCCGCCACTGCAGTCATATAGTGGTGTCCATGTTTGCCACTATTGCCCAGTGTATCGGGCCTTAATCCAAAATCCAATCATAGGGTTTCGCAAGCGCAGGGTAGCGCAGAGCCTACCCTGTGGCACCCTCTGGGGTCTAGCGAGCATAGGACTGCACAATGCATCCTGTGGCACCCCAGCCATGGTACTTCAGGAATTAACAGCGCGAGATAAGCAACCCGTGTCCTCAACATGTGAGATGGCACCGTACGTATCCCTTTGACGGGAAGGTAGAACAAGGACGCTTCCTATTCTAATGTCAGCAAGTCTCCGAAAGCAACATGCAGCCCATACTACATGCGACTCCATCTCAAGCCGTTTCTCCATATATAGGGATTGAACCCACGTTAAGAACTCTAATTGTACACGACCTGTTCCTGACAATACTCCATGACTCTGTGAGGTTGCAGAAGGGGTCAAGTCCCCCTATGCAGTCTACTTATGGTGTCTCCGTTTTCCACTACTACCCGGCAAGCCGGACCTCACTCGATCCCAGTATATCGGGCATCGTTCCAAAATTAAACCATAGAGTTTCGCAAGCGCAGGGCAGCGCGAAGCCTACCCTGTGGCACTCTCTGGGGTCTAGCAAGCGCAGGACTGCACCATGCATCCTGTGGCACCCCAGCCACGGTACTTCAGGAATTAACAGAGCGAGATATGCAACCCGTGCTCCCAACTTGTGAGACGCCACCGTACGTATCCCTTTGACGGGAAGGTACAACCCAATGTCACCACCTAAGGCCTCCCTCAAGGGACAAGTTGGTCGTAAGGTGCCCCCTACAACAAACTCCTCTCTCTTCGGCAAGGGTCTGAGCAAAATGACCTTTATAAGTCACTACCCTAATGATGTCCCTGACTCGACGATCCTAGGGACGACGATATTATAAACACAACATGCTAGGCCTTAAATTAGACTTCGCAAGACAACTCTACTAGGCTGCTCAACCTAGACTTACCAGAATCCCTCAGGATCCGGTTTGTGGCTCATCGATCCCAGACTTTGGCCGTGCGAATATACACGCATGCCTTTATGTCTTGATGGTCGATAGCCCACAACGAACTGTGTACTAGCTAACAGCTATACACGAGTAACAACCACAAACGAGCTAATATGCTACGTATGAAACGATAACTACCCACGAGCCAGGCGGGCCTCGTAGGAGACAACAACGTACATACCAGCCAAATAAGCCGAGTATGAGACCCACAGCTACGTACGGGCCAGTCGAGCCACGTACGAGCACAACCGTGTGCAAACAACCATACAGGTAATCAATCCTGGAAGCAACCAAGCATGCTTACTAGCAACTCGATCTTCTATTATTAGAAGCAACAAAAGAATCTACTAATATTCTATGGTCGGTATCCCACTAAGGAAGAATCCGAAGGCGACCTAACGGCCTTTATCGGACCAACTATCACTAGTGGTCTTCCCAACCCTCATTACTTCAACCTATAGCGCCTTAAGTACGGCACACAATTGCAAGCATCTTCCTACGATCCATCTAATCATATAACACGGCCACCATGATATTCCTATGTATGAATGTGATTAATGCTTATGCTTACATCAAGCTCACGCATGAAAAACACTACGACCTAGACATAAAGCCCACTATAGTCAAGTGTAGGTTACAAATTGATCATGAAAGCTTACTACTTATCATGACTAATCACCGCAACCCAATTAGTATAAACAAGCAACATTCCAAGGCATAGTAGGTAGTTCTACCACTACTCCTACAATCATTCTAAGCAAGTATTTGAACTTTAGCATGGTATACAACTTGCTCACCATCTAGACTAGCATGACATACAACTTACTTACAATTAAGCTAGCATGGCATACAACTTACTTGTAATCAAGCTAGCATGGCATAGGTCCATAATTAAACTAACATGGTATATCACATACCTATAATTAAGCTAACATGGTAAGTAACTTTATCATTGATCCTACAACGTCCTAGGCATAATTAATTAATCCAAGCATGGTAGGAAACTCTTAGATTGATTCCTACAACATTCTAAGCATAATTAATTAATCCAAGCATGGTAGGAAACTCTTAGAATTTGTCCTACATCATTCTAACATCATTAAGCATGCTAGATATTTTTAGAATAAATCCTACCATTAACTAAGCATGAAACATGATAGGATATTTTTAGAATACATCCTACAATATTTTAAGTATAAAAGCATGGTAGGAAACTCTTAGAATTTGTCCTACATCATTCTAACATCATTAAGCATGCTAGATATTTTTTAGAATAAATCCTACCATTAACTAAGCATGAGATATGACTTCTAAGCATTTTTAGAAGTAATCCTACAACATTAGTAGCACAAATATGGCTTCCAAATATTTTTAGGGATGATCCTACAACATTAGAAGCATGAATATGGCTTCTAAATATTTTTAGAAGTAATCCTACAATATTAGTAGCATGGAAATGGCTTCTAAACATTTTTAGAAGTAATCCTACAATATTAGTAGTATAAAAATGGCTTCTAAATATTTTTAGAAGTAATCCTACAACATTAGTAGTATAAAAATGGCTTCTAAACATTTTTAGAAGTAATCCTACAACATTAGTAGTATAAAAATGGCTTCTAAATATTTTTAGAAATGATCCTACGACATGTGAAGCATGAATGAGGCTTCTAATCATTTTTAGAAATGATCCTACAACATGTAAAGCATGAATAAGGCTTCTAAATATTTTTAGAAGTGATCCTACAACATTTTACTACTACTACTACTCCTATTTTAAATCAAAACATAATTATCTACTACTACTACTACAACATACAACTTACTACTATTACTACTACTTCATTCTCATCAAAAAATCACAACATACAACTTACTACTATTACTACTACCTTATTAATCAACATACATGCTACTACTACTTTATTTTATTACATACTACTACTTATTATTTTAGCTTACTACTACTTAGTTCTTTATTATTACTAGTGATAAAAGAAAGATCATTTTTATTTTATTTTTTTACAACTAGTAAAAGAAAAGATCTTTTTAATTAACTACAACTAGTGATTAAAATAAAAAGAAAGATCTTTTTAATTAGCTACAACTAGTGATCAAAATAAAAAGAAAGATCTTTTTAATTAGCTACAACTAGTGATTAAAATAAAAAGAAAGATCTTTTTAATTAGCTACAACTAGTGATTAAAATAAAAAGAAAGATCTTTTTAATTAGCTACAACTAGTGATCAAAAATAAAAATAAAAAGAGAAGATCTTTTTAATTAGCTACAACTAGTGATTAAAATAAAAAGAAAGATCTTTTTCATATTTACAACTAGTGATCAAAAGAAAGATCTTTTTAATTGGACATATGCTTTTATTATTAGTCCAATGTTTAATTAAAGTCCTACAACCCACAATGGTTGTAAAATGAGTGCTCATATGCTTATGTTTTAAGTCCTACAACCAATAAGGGTTGTATGTCCAACATTATGCAATATGTAAGTTTTTAGTCCAATAACATACAAAACAACAACTACAAATTTAAAGGCGTGATCTTTATGTATTTTAGTAGATTCTACTATTACTTTCTTACTCTTATTTTTCATTCACAACCACAACATCACACCCACCAAAACAAAGGAAAACAAAACAAGAAGATGAGAAGAAGAAGTCAAACAACAAAACAACAAACAAACAAACAACAAACAAAGAAAGCATGAAGAAACCCCCACCTAGTTCTCTTGTTGGAAGAACTTGCTAGCATAACTTCTCCTTCCCCTAGCTTTAGAAATCTTCTACTAAACCTACAAGAGAACTCTCAAATTAGTATGAGACTTTCTCTCTTTCTTTTCCTTTCCTTTCTTTCTTTCTTTCTTTCTTTCTTTTGATCTTTTGTTTTCTAAAATGAGAGAAGGAGGAGAAGGAGGGGGTATTTATAGGAGGAGAGAAGGGTGGATATTTGCAATGTGCACCCTCACAATTTCACAAATTTCCCTCCTTCTTTTGTGGGCCGGCCATACTCTTGGGGAGGTGAGAATTGGTGGAGGTAGGATGTGGTGGAGGTGTAGTGTGGTGGAGAATTAGTTCTAGAAGGATTTCTCCTAATTCTCTCATGCACAATTAGTCTAAGTTAACCGCTTATAAAACCCTAACAATCTAATAGGTTTGTCACAACAAACAAGCGTTGACCAAAAATACACAACACACAATTTGTATGATGCACTAATCGACATACTACTCGTATGTGCGCATATATGTCCGTATACCGGAAAATCTTCGCATAATCCGCATAAAAATAATTAAATCTTGGAAATAATAATAAAATAAATTTTATTATTAGTTCGGAAGATCACGGTATCAATTTGATACAATACGGATGTATACTGACCGATATCTGGATACAGATAATGTCTATGGACACACCGGGTGAAAATTACCAAAATAATTCAAATTTTGGAATTAAAGAAAAATAATAATAAAAATAATAAAATAATAATTTATATACGGTAATATCCGTCCGGGATATTACAGCTACCCTCGCCATCGACACCCATCGCTACCCTCGCCATTGCCGCCCGTCGCTATCCTCCATCCCCACCCATCGCTACCCTCACCATTGTCGCCTGTCGATCTCCTCACCGTCGCCGCCCATCGATCTCCTCGCCGTCGCCCATCGATGATTCAAATGTACGTTTCATTAGATTTTCCATTTCCATTTTTTTGAGATGTTAAATGATTGTGATTTGTTTTGGATTTTGTACAGAATCTAGAGAATCAGGTATAGGCCTATTTGTTGCTGAAGATGATTCTAGCAAACTTTTTTTGGTCAAGTAATTTTAAACATGCCCAAAGTTCAGAATATTAAACATTCGGAATTTTGTTTTTAAAAGGAATTTGACAACTTAGAGATGACAAATAATAAAGTCTGTCAAAGTTGTATTACATCAATACATTTATAATATGTTTAGAGATTCCAATTTCAGAAAATGCATTAAAATTTGATTTATAGTTTTTGGATTCCCAAAGCAGAGACAATGTTTCTACTATGAAGCAAAAGGGGTCTTGGAGACGATGTTTCAAAGGATAATTTAGATGGTTCCTCAAGTTTCTCTTAAAGCGAAGTAGGAGATGCTCAAAAGGATTTGCCTTTTCCATTTTTTCGAGATGTTAATGATTGTGATTTTTTTTTGGATTTTGTAAAGTTTCTAGAGAATCAGGTATAGGCCTATTTGTTACTGAAGATGATTCATTTTTAGTTTGGTTATTTTTCTAGTTTAATAGATGAGTTCAGTTTAGTGATTAGTTGTGATCATTTTGGTTTCAATGATTAGTTGGTGATGAATTGTTGTATGTTAGTTTATATTAGTATGTTTAAGGTTTTAGTTGGTGATCAATGATTAGTTAATATTAGTGATTAGTTGGTGATCAATTTGGTTTCAACGATTAGTTGGTGATGAATTGTTGTATGTTGGTTTATATTAGGATGTAATTCATGTTGGTTTCAATGCATTGTCTTAGAGTTAATGAAGATGATTCGTGTATGAGTGTGGATTGGTTGGTGATGAATGAATTGTTGTATGTAAGTTTAGATTAGGATGTAATTCATGTTGGTTTCAAAGCAATTATCTTAGAGTTATTGAAGATGAGTCTATTTTGCTTCACTGATTTTGTAATTAATTAAAAAAATTCATTCCACGTGTGAGATGGTTGCATGTATAGACATACTGTATTATGTTAATTAGATGTTCCAATTATGTAAAAAAAAGATTTGAGCTAAAGTTTGATGTGTAATATGTTTGATCTTTAATAGTATTTTTAAATGCATTTGTAAAATGTAAAGGCAAATCTTCTGCTTTAATAATATTCTTTCCACTATATTATATTATATCTATATCTTATACTAATAGGCCTACCCCCTCTCTCATTTCTCAATTTTTAAATAGAAAAGGAGTGCCAAAGTAGGTACTAACACGTGCTTAGCGCGTATAAAATTTTTAGAGTAAATAAAGAAAAAGGAGGGAAAACCCCCTCATCTTCTCATCTTACTCTTCTCATCCACTTTCAAAAACTGCTCATCTTCATCATCTTCTCATTCCACGTTCATAAAAACCCTCCAGATTACAAATCCGATTTTTTCGTCCAATTCACGTAACTATGTCGAGGTAACAATCCAAAGATCCCACCTTTCTTTTTATAATCAAATCAAAGATAAAAAATTTTATTAGAAAGATTCTATTTTTTTTAGTTTTGTTTTTGTTTAAAATTGTTGTGTTTGAGATTTTTGCAGGTATTATTGTGACTACTGAGATACATACTTGACACACGATTTAGTGAGTCTTTTTATTTTTCTTCAAATTTCGCAGTATTTTTTTGTTAATTGTTTTTCTGTGTTTGATTTACTTTTAGGGTTTAAGGTTTAAAATTTAGGGTGATTGAAGCACGTGATTGTTATAGAATTGGGGGGAAATTAAGTCTTTGGAAACTTTATGCAATATGATTTGAAAAGGGTTTCTCTTTTCATTTTTATTCATGTAATTCTGCTTTGATTTTATGATAGTTACATTGTTGTTTAAAATTAAATAATTGGATGGAGTTTTTTACTCTATGTAAGTATAAATTTCAAAAATTGTGGCTCTATATGGTAAATGAGATTTGTTTTACCTTTTGTAGGAAGTGAAAAGTGATGGTTTTAGTTTTTGAATGGTAGAGGGTAAATATCATCTTTTCTACATCTTTTATTTTATTTGAAAAGTTTTGGTGAATTGTAGTATGTGATGTGTGTTTTATGGTTCAATCATTTTGTAGATACACAACTAAGGAGTAATATAGAAAAATTGGAGATAAATACTGAGGAACTTCGCAGACAATATGATTCTTGACAAGCAAGCTTTAGAATGGAGAAAGCTGACA
This sequence comes from Hemerocallis citrina, assembly GCA_017893485.1. Lineage (NCBI taxonomy): Eukaryota > Viridiplantae > Streptophyta > Magnoliopsida > Asparagales > Asphodelaceae > Hemerocallis > Hemerocallis citrina. The sequence continues at coordinate 232,938,174 of CM030364.1, read as the reverse complement.
AGATTGCAACTGATTTTTAAAAATACCTATTTTTTGGTATCTCTAAGTCTAGGGTTTACCTATGTTTGGTACTGGAATTGTTGGAAAGTTACACACATCGAGAATTTTGTGGTTTCCTTTCAACGGAATAGAAAATATTGAATGATGTTGGTTTGGAAACGTAAATTGGTAATCTATACATTTGTCATCTTTTGATATAACTAATCATTAATTATCATTCCCTCCATGTGTTTGTTGGATCCTGTAGGCGAGACAACAAACACTAGAGGGGGGGTGAATAGTGTTTAATAAAAATTGCAGAAATTTTCTCGTTACAGTCGACTTGGTTATGAACCAGTAGACTGATATAACCAAAATAAAATAAAAATAATAACTCTGTGCAGTCGACTGATGGATAAGATAGACGACTGAAGACACAATGAAACTACAACTAATTTAACACTGACCAGTCGACTGATAGTGCAAGGAGTCGACTGTCCAGACACTTTTTGCAGAACTTAAATAAACAAGAGTAAATGCAAAATCAAGACAATCAATCACAGAGTACACAAGATATATCCTGGTTCGGTCCTCCCGACCTACATCCAGTCCCCAAGCAACCCACTTGAGATTTCCACTATTCTTGAAAAAGATTACAAGAATACCCTACGGCGTTACGACAACAACCTTGTCTAACCCGTAGTCCTTTCTCTCAACCAGAGAAAGCAGACCCACTCTACTACCAAGAGTGAAACAAACCGACTCTACAACCTAGAGTCAAAAACACTCTCCAACCGAGAGCAAGAGAACAAGAAATACTTTACAGTCAACCTATAGCCTTGTTGGTGTATGTGTTGATGCACGTGGCTAAAAACAAGGTCGACTTCTATACTCAGTCCAGAGCGAATTCGTTGCTATACTGGACTGAATGTAGAGAACCAAAGAGTATGAACTTGAAAGCTTTATTTCTCAAAAATATCACTTAGAATTTTTCTCAAGAATGCTCAGATTTCAAAGTAAGTTCTGTAGATCTTTTCAGTGAGATCTGAACTCTACTTAAAGAGTTTGATCTCCTGGACGTTGGGAGACAGTTACTCCAACTGTCAACCACGGATCTAAGCTTTTGAGTTTGAAAAAAATCGATTTTGAAAAACAGAAAACGGTCAAAAGCTCTCGAACAGTCGACTGGGTTGCCATATGAGTCGACTGATCAGAGTTTGAATAAATTTAAACAGTTTTGTACTATCAGTCGACTGGCAGAGGCTTAAGTCGACTGGTACTCAAAAGTTAAATTACTTCAAACTGTTTTGACTCTTTTGGGGGGGTTTTTAAGAGACACACATTATGAAATTTTGAGTGTGTGTGTGTGTGACAAGGCTTTACATCAGACTAAGACTCAACAAAAAGTAAGATACAATGTTTTTACAAGACACTACAATTTTGACACAATTGAGCTAAGGTCTTGAGTCTTGAGTCTTGTCTTGAATCTTGTCTGAGTGAAGTCTTTATCTGTATCCTTTGAGCTTGTTCATTTGTTCAGCTGAAATAGTCTTTTGTATGTACAACCTGTAATGTTAGCTGTATAACATAGACACATGTTGCACTGTGTTATGATCATCAAAATCAAGAATCAACAGTGTTTCTAATGTTGATTATATTTAATTTGAGAAGGAATGCTTGATTTGAGAGGGAAGGCGGTTGAAAAGCACACGGTGAAGAAAGAGATAGCGGAGAACATCAAGGAGTCTGAGAAGAGCCAGAGCCCAACGTCGATAATTATTCGACTTTTTTTTTCTTTCCTTTAAATTGAATAGAAATATAAAATTATGTTGGTTGGTTTGGAAGTGTGAAGTGGTTAATTTGTAGATTTTTCATCTTTTAATTATATTGTGATCGAAATAGTTAAGGGAAATTTCTAAATTTTTTAGTTCCATATAATTTTATGACTCTCAAAATTATTTTAAACTATGCAATTTGCACAGGGTAAGAGTGTAGCACCCTGAATTTTCAATAATTAAATTCGAAATAAGTGGCACAAATTTTCCAGCATCAACTTCAATTGCAATAATAAACATAGTACAAACACAGGAAAATTTAAAAACCTTTATTACATCAATTCTCTTACAAGCATAGCGGAATTTAAATATCTCGAATTATAATTCATTTTACAACGCAGTTCCATATTTACACATTTACTTCCAATCTTTTTAGAGCTTATGCAATACATTAAACATTCTACCACATGCTTCCAACTCCATGCTAAAGGTACCTACTTGTGAAACACGAGGCTAGAGATCCTACTTGTGAAACACGTGGCTAGAGATAACCCTAACCCCCAAAACTACAGGGGTTAGCCATAACGGTGTGAGTGATATTTCAAAAGAAATAAAACTTAAATGAAACATAGAGAACAAAATCTTAGTCAACATATTAACATGATAATAACGAATGAAAATATGAAATAAAAATAAAAAGAGCATAAATCTTCAAGTGAAACTAGGCTAAGTGTCAAGTATAAGAAAAACAAATAAAACAAGCATGCATAATACAAGTTAAGAAAACACAATGCTTATGATGATAACTAATGCATACTTGTCGGATTGTATACATCCCAAAATACATAGGTCCGGTGCAAGTCCTTATTCTTCTCCACTTTATAGGGTTTAATCCCTCGTTATGAAGCTATCCTACTACGATGACTAATACGAGATTTAGATGTTCTGTGAGTATCTAGCCCATGTCTCGATAATTGCGGAGGTCAATCCCTATCTACAGATAATTTTAGAGACTATTTCACTCACACCTGGAATCTTCGAGAATACCCCACACCGCAAGCTATGGCGCCTCATCACACGAATACCCCATGAGCGTCGCCTCGACCCCGATAATTTCGGAGATCAATCTCACTTCGCAGATAATTCCACAGGTAATTCCGGAGACTATTTCACTTACACCTCGATAATTTCGGGGACCATCTCACACCGCAGATCATACGGAGGTCCATAACTCATGTTTGCACTCATTTCATCATATCACCATCTAGTGTCTATCCTTATCTTATTAAGTTTATTTAATGAACAAAAAACTCCTAGAGTTGGTGTACCCTACTGGACTTAACTCAACGAACCAACATCAAGGCCCAAGCTGGCCATAAACCACAAAATCTCATCTGCCGGCATACTAGGGTCCCACTCAACCTCTAGAGTCTCATAACTCAAAATATTATTAACAATCTTTCTAGGGTCCACATCATAATCCTAAGCCTCAAATCAAAACCCAGCTTGGTTTAAATTATAAAAATCACTCTTCATTAATCACATTCCTTTTAATCAACTAACATTGTCATAAGAACTCGTTCATATGTATGGAAGCACATTTCATCTAAGAAAATATAGATTTTTACCAAATCTGAAAATTATACGATTTTGTTATTCAAAACAGCACAATCAAAAATCAATTTTAAATTCTGGAAAAATCAAATTAAGTTCAGCACATAATGAAGCATCTACCAAAAAAATCTGGAATCAAATACATTAGTTTAAAGTGTTCATATTCGATAAATTCTAAAAACTAACCGTTATTTTAAAAATCTGAAACTACGAAAGTACAGTGATAGAAATTTCAAATCTTATAATCTATAAGTCGGATAGAGGATCCGTCAGATATTCTAGAAACTATACACAGTGAGCTACAATTTCTATTTTATAAGTTTTTGATAATTCCATCAGCAACTAGGCCGAAATCTCATCCAAACTGAAACAGATGACAGTCCAGACCATACGATGTCTTTAAAATCTAATCAAAACTCAATCAAACCACTCATATATATATATATATATATATATATATATATATATATATATATATATATAAAGGTACATGGATTTTATATGATGAAATCTACAATATAGTGGGCACAATCCTGACCAAAACTAACTCAGTTCATATGCCAAATCAAATTCTTTCATAACTTCACAAAATCCACAAAATTTCTGAAACTATAGATTTTATTAAAGGCTTTGAAGTACCCTTTTAATGAAATCACTTGATCTACAATAAACGCAGTCACAATCACTTCTTTTATAGAAAAGTGGATACATATACACGACGAAACTGAGATTCAACAAGAAGTAGACATTTATTAACAATTATTTCAAATCTCCATTCACAAAACTCAATTTCTTCACTTTTCTCACTAGATGCAACCCAAACAATAACTCACCCCCTCATCCCAATCAAATCAGCGAATAAAAGAGGGAAAATAGCAACTACTTGTTCATCTTTCTCCCATATGCATAAAAGAAGCCATTATTGAATTTGCACACTAGTCACACATAACATTAATTTGACAGTTTTGGTCAACCACTTCTCGTATAAGTAAAAATTGATCTTTATCAACTAGATGTCGAAATCTACAAGTCTTACACACATCCCACATCAATTCATACATGAACAATCAAGTATGGTACCAAATTTGGATATGTGCAAAAAGATGAATTTCGGCCAACCATACCTAATGGATCACACATAAATTCCAGGTTTTCTTCATGATGATTTTGTTTTCGAGTATTGGTTCACTTAGATCCATCAATTTATAATCCAATAAAAATCTCAACATGTAATCTTTTCAATTTATCATCTCATTTTCACAATCATATAATCAACTCATTATATAGGAGATCAATTAAAGAATTTTCCGTTACTCATCACAACCATTCATTGCATCAACCAAAAAAATACCCTCTAGCATGCATCCTACTAGACAAGTCATTCTATTCAATAAATAAGGAGCAAAAACATCACTCACATTTTTAAAGAAGATTGATTTGAAGAACTAAAAACAATAAAAGGCCTCCTCCTCATCTTTTTTTGCAAACTTCAAGATCCAAATCACCAACCGAGATTACTTTTTTTAGGGTTTTGAGAAGATTTTGTTAAAAAAAAAAAAAGAAACTCTTTAAAAAACTCTTTAAAAAACTATCTTTACATAATTAGACTTGTCGTATTTGGTAGTTAGATAAACAAAATAGGGTAAGACTTAAATCCCCCAAAATCCTCCAATTCTGGCCAGCCATAATTGCAGCCCAGAAAAATCCATTTTTTCCAATTTTGCCTCTAAGTGGCACTTTTGTGAAAAGACTCTTCATTTAGCAATATTTGCAAAAAATACCCAGAATAATTTATAAAAATCTAGAAAATTTGGATTATCATTGACTAATAAAATTTAGATTTGTTGTTGTAAATTTTTCTGACTTCTACTTTCGAAGAAAACTATTTGCACAAAGTCCAACTCAAATTTCATATTTGCAAAAATACAATATTTGTTTAAATCTTTACCAAGTTAACTCTAAATAATTTTTAAATAAATTTTATCTATAATACTGATCTTGGTCAGCCCAAAAAGTAGCAAAAATGAATTTTCATTATTTGTTTGAGATTCAATCGGCTTTTTTACATAAAAGTCCATCTCTTTCAAAGTATTTGCAACTATGGTTTTTATTCCTCAAAAGAGTTCCAGAAAATAAAATTATTAATTATAAGTAAAGAAATAATTTTCCAACATAAAATTTCTGAATTTTCACTCCAAAGATATGAGCACGTGTTTTGCACGTGCAAAACGAAAATTCCATAAAATAGCCTAATTAACCATAAAAATTAACTTAATTTGTTAACTAAAAATAATATATCATTAATAGTAAATAATTTTGATTTAATTTTTAACTCTTTACAGCCAGAAATGTAATTCTTTCATTAAAATCAATTATATCAACATAAAGTCAAAAAATGAGTTTCTTTAATCAAATAAATCTGAAAAATAAAATCCATCATACTTAAATGAGGGAAATTAATTATTTCCAACAAACTTTTGAGAACTCAAAATTTTCTAACTTTGCACACGTGTTGCATGTGCAAAAACTGCAATTAAAAAAATAGTTAAAATAGTCAACTTTACCAATTAAATATTATTTAATAATGCAAAATAAATCAATTTATTTGCAGGGTGTTACAAAGAGTTTTAGTAAATCAGAACATTTGCTTAAAGAAAAAGTAAATGGGAGTCACTAGGTGGAAAATTTTGCCGTACTGACCCACTTTTTGAAAATATTTGGCGCTCTGACCCACTTTCGAAAATAATTAGCGAACTGACCCAGTTTTGGACACGTCAGCAAAAATCGTTATTGGAAAAAACGGCATAGGTTATTTACATGCCGTTTTTCCCATTAATGGCATCTATATTTAAAAAAAGTGTCATACCGTTATTTGGAGTAACGGCATAGGTTATTTTGTTTTTCGGCAGCCTGTAGTCTCAATTTAGAGAAAAATTGCAAGTGTGAAAACTTTATAACAGATGCCGTTATTTGAAATAACGGCATTCTAAATACTGATGCCGTTATTTGGAATAACGGCATCAGTTATAAAAAATTTTCATCCTCTCTGCCGAATAAGTTAATTTTTTTAAAAAAATTTATAATTGATGTCGTTATTCCAAATAACATCAATTATAATTTTTTATTTTTTTTTAAAACTTAACTTATTATTCATCCTCTCTTTTTCCAAATAACGGTAACAGTTCATTTATATATAACTGATGCCGTTATTCCATCAGTCATTCGAATGCCGTTATTGGGGATAACAGCATTATTTATAAGTTTTTTTCACACTTAGAATTTTTTAAAGTTAGAAGTGTAAGAAAAATATACTGATGCCGTTATTCCAAATAACGGCATGGTAAAAAAATGTAAAATAGATGCCGTTATTGAAAATAACGGCACGTAAATAACCTATGCCGTTATTTTCAATAACGGTTTATGCTGTCGTATCCAAAACTGGATCGGATAGCTAATTGTTTTCGAAAGTGAGTCAGACCCTCAAATATTTTTAAAAAGTGGGACAGTACAGCAAATCTTTCCACTGGGTGTGTCTTAGTAGAATCGGCCAAATAGGTTGACCCTAACAGAAACGGTTAGGGTTGGGTTTACCACAAATCTGATAAAGAAAACCTGTATAATTATCTATTCAGCAAACAGTCAAAACTAAGATACAAATAATTATTAGTTTTTTACTTAGATTTCCGTAAATCACACTATTTTCTATCATGTCCCTTAATTTGGTTCACTTAGACCATCCACAGTCCTTTGCTATATTTACCAAATTCTTGTTTTTTTTGAGAAATTGGCATCTGCATTCGTTTACTATTTTGCCATAAAATGATAAAATTGGTACAGTTCCTTCTCATAAATGAGAAACGAAATTGCGATTCTCAAATTATAGGATTCCGTCCCAATTTTTTTTTTTTTAAGTTGATCGGACGACACATGTTGTTTTGTCTGGTTTATTTTTATTTATTTATTTATTTATTTTTTAATAACAAAAAGAAATGAAAAAAGGCCAGACGGGTTGTCCTGTCTCATGAGAAAAGTTCTCAAACGGGACAACATGTCACGTTTGAGGACTTTTCCACCACTTAATTAATGTTTAGTCACTTAATTAATGTTTAGGTCACTATCACACTTGTTTAGTCACTTAATTAAGGTATTAGTGACTATTTAAATATAGTTTAGGTTAATTTAATAGTTAATTAATTTAATAAATAAAATATTAAATATTAAACCCAATTTAATTATAAAAAAATTAATGGGACGGGACAACATGTCCCGTCCGCTCAAAAAAGTTTAAAAATTTGTCAAAATATAGCAAACGACGACTGCAATGATCACGCCTATTTTCTATTTCTATTTATGCCATTTTCTCAAATATGAGAAACACCATTGTCGGGTGCTGTTATAACTAATAGGTCCCTCTAATTCTTGAATCCTGGTAAATTTGGTAATCTGTTGTTTGACTTCATAGTTCATACTATTCTCTTGATTTCCCTGTTTTGCGCTCCCATGTTTGTGTTGAAATATAGTAATTGTATATTATGTTTCCTAATATAGGAAACAGATTCCCCAAATCTTCCATCTTCCCAATCTTCTCTCAATCTTCCCTCAATCTCTTTTCTTCTTCTCCAAGAATGTAATCCTTATATATAGATGTATACAGTAAAGAATAAAGAACAACAAAAAAGAAGAATAAGAATTATTTTTCCCAAAATTATTTTCTTCATGGTATCAGAGCCTAACCAGATCTAGGCCAATTGAAGAAGAAGAGGTGATCAGATCTGCCTCCTCGTCATCCAAAGATCCCATTGTTGATCCCGTTGCTGATCCCGTCACCGATCAGCATCCCGTTACTGATCCCGTTGCTGATCCCGTCACCGATCATCATCCTCGTCGACTACAGATCTCCAGATCCCATTCACCTTCATCTTCCTGACCTTCCAGATCTCCAGATAGTTACTGTTCATCTTTTCCGACAAGTTCCCCTAAAACACAATTTTCGATCACCTTCTCCTCATCCACCATTCTAACTTCAACAATAACAAGAAGCCCTTCATCTTCGCAGTTAACCTCCAAATCCCCGGCCGCGACTGCCACTCCGCCGTCTTCTACTTCGCCAATTCCGACCCCATCCCGCCCAACTTTCTCCTCTTCCGTTCGATCGACAGCAGAACCCGACCACCCCCGTCACCTCTTCTCCCTCCGGCGACCCCCATCGTCGCCGCCAGCACAACCTCCGAACCCCCCATTCCCCACTTCCGTTCAATCGACAGCAGAACCCAATCCCGATTTCCCCTTCCGTCCTTCTTCTCCAACCACCCCGAAGCCGCTCGCCTGCGACGCCGCCCCCGTGCGCCTCCTCCTCCGACGACATCGACCTCGCCCCTGGTCGCCAGCACCGCCGCCCCTTGGCCGGCCGTCGACTCTTCACTGTTGCTGTTGTCTCTCTCTCTTTTGCTGTTTATTGAGTGAGTTGTTTGCTGAGTTGCTGATTGATCAAATCAGATCTGAGGAAGAAGAAGATCCCAATCCTGATCCTCCCTGTCGTCCTCCCGAGCTCCCTATCCTTGATTGGTGTTTGTTGGTGTTGGTGCTTGCTGTGTTACTGTTGGTTCTTTTTGTTGTGTTGCTAGTTGCTGTTCTTGGTCAAGTTGTGTCGATCAGATCTGTTGTTTTTCTTGTGCCGCTACCATGGGTCAAACTGATAGAGCTGAGAAGAGTATTGGACTCGCATCTACATTAGTCACAGCTGCAGGTAATGATGGTAAGGTATTTAATATTTCTGCTTCTGTTATGAATAGTACATGAATAATTGATTCGGGTGCTACCGACCATATGACTTTTGATTCTAGACAAGTTCAAAATTTTCAACCATCCACTAAATCGACTGTGTCCACTGCCAATGGTGATCCTGTCACTGTTACTGGTGAGGGTACCATACATCTCACAAACAACCTAACCTTAGATACTGTCCTAGTTATACCATCCTTGAATTTCAACCTATTATCTGTTGCTCAAATAACTACTGTCTTACATTGTATTGTAGTCTTTTGGCCTTCCTATTGTGTGTTTAAGGATATTCGGACTCGCAAGACGATTGGTTATGGGATTAGGCACGGGAAGCTCTATTACCTAGATTTAGAATCTGAATGTTCGAGCAAGTTGACTCAAGCTCTAAGTGTGGAAGGATCCGAAGACGAGAAGAAGAAATCAGACATTTAGCTATGGCATCGACGTCTAGGGCATGCTTCTTTTGATTATTTGAAGAAATTATTTCCAAGTTTATTTTTGAAGTTGGATATATCTGTCTTTCGGTGTGATATGTGTGAGCTTATAAAAGGTCATCGTGTCTCTTTTCCTCCAAGTCTAAGTAAAAGCTCCCTACCTTTTAAGATTATTCATTCTGATGTTTGGGGTCCATCCAAAACCACTACATTTGGAGGAGCCAAATGGTTTGTGACCTTTATTGATGACATTACCCGTATGACCTGGATTTGTTTGATGAAGTCGAAAAGTGAAGTTAGTGGTTTGTTTCAAAAATTTCACAAGCATGTTATGATTCAGTATAAATCACAGATTCAAGTTCTTAGGAGTGATAATGGCAGAGAATACCTGAGTTCAAATCTGCAACGATATTTAATGGAACACGGAATTGTTCATCAGACTACATGCTCGTATACACCTCAACAGAATGGGGTTACAGAAAGGAAAAATAGACACTTGCTCGAAGTGGTCCGTGCTTCTCTCATCCATGGAAATATGCCACTTATTTATTGGGGAGAAGCCCTTGCTTCTGCTGCATACTTAATCAACCGAGTTCCCTCTAATATCCTAAACTTTCTCACACCATTTCAAACATTAACTGAAGCTGTGAATGCACCAAAAGTTGTCAATTTGCCACCTCGTGTATTTGGGTGTGTTGCATTTGTTCATCTTCATCAACATGAACGCAATAAGTTAACTCCTCGAGCACGCTGTGTTTTCGTAGGATATGCACATAATAAGAAAGGGTATCGGTGCTATCACCCACCAACTCAAAAGATGTTTGTGACTATGAATGTTGTGTTCCATGAAGATGAGATGTATTTTTCCTCTGAGGTTGAACTTCAGGGGGAGTATCGAGGTGAAGTTCAAACTCTTGCCTATGATGAAGTGGTTACAATTCAAACTGAACAATTAGATATAAGGGGAGAAAATCAGGATGTAAGTAATGACTCGAATGAAGACTTGGTTGAGGAAGAAAATTTTCACGAAGATTTGCAGTCAGTGCTGAACCTCCATGAAGATGAGCCATCTCCACCACCAGCACCATCTGAACCATCTCCACCACCAGCACCATTTGAACCATCTCCACCACCAGTACCATCAGATCTATCTCAACTCCCAGCAGAACCCCTAAAACCAATCGTCATCGCTGTCCGAAGCTCCAAAAAGAGAACTCCCAAATCATACTACTAGAGGTATCCCAAAATCCACTTACGAGCCTAATCCCACTAGTAAAGTTAAGTATCCCATGAGTCATTATGTGTCCACTCACCGATTGTCTGAATCAAATAAGTCATTTGTGAATCAATTATCTGCTATATCTATTCCTAATAGTGTGCAGGAAGCCTTAGCTGATCCAAGGTGGAAAGCAGCAATGGATGAGGAGATGAAGTCCTTGAAGAAGAATGAGACTTGGGAGATAGTCGAGCTGCCAGCAGGGAAGAAGCCAGTAGGATGCAGATGGATTTATATAGTAAAATATAAATCAGATGGTTCGATAGAGCGGTACAAGGCAAGGCTGGTTGCCAAAGGGTAGACTCAAACTTATGGAATTGATTATGACGAAATATTTGCACCTGTAGCAAAGTTCAACACTATTCGAGTTCTACTGTCACTTGCTGCAAATCTTGACTGGCCGTTGGAGCAATTTGATGTGAAGAATGCATTTTTGCATGGGAAATTGACAGAAGAAGTCTATATGGATCTTCCACCAGGGTCGAACAGACCAGTCCAACACAGCAACAAAGTATGTCGTCTGAAGAAAGCATTGTATGGACTGAAGCAGTCGCCAAGAGCCTGGTTTGGAAAATTTACAAAATCAATGAGGACATTCAGATACGATCAGAGTAATTCTGATCATACTCTATTCCTAAAAAGAAAAGAAGGTAAAATTACTGCTCTTATTATTTATGTTGATGATATGATAGTAACTGGAGATGATCCTGAGGAGATGAAGGCATTAAAGAACTACTTGTCATAAGATTTCGAAATGAAAGATCTTGGACCTTTGAGATACTTCCTTGGTATTGAAGTTTCTCTCTCAAGAAAGGTAATATTTCGTTCTCAAAGAAAATATGCTCTGGATTTATTGAAAGAAACTGGAATGTCCGCTTGTCAACCGATTAGTACACCATTGGAAGAAGGACTGAAACTATGCAACGAAGCTGATCAAGTGCCTTGTGATAAGGAAAGATATCAGAGATTGGTTGGACGATTAATGTATCTTACACACACACGGCCAGATTTGTCATATGCTTTAAGTGTGGTAAGTCAGTTTATGCATGTACCTCGGGAACGACATATGGACACGGTAATGAGAATTATGAGATACATTAAGTCAGCCCCAGGAAAAGGAGTCTTATTTGCGAAACATGGTCACTTGAAGGTTGAGGCATATACTGATGCTGATTGGGCAGGATCTACAATCGATAGGCGCTCCACTTCAGGATATTTCACCTTTGTTGGAGGAAATTTAGTTACATGGAGGAGCAAGAAGCAAAATGTTGTTGCACGCTCTAGTGCAGAGGGTGAGTATCACGGAGTAGCTTTAAGTATAACAGAAGCTTTATGACTAAAACTCCTGTTGCAGGACTTAGGCTATGGTCCAAAGGAACCTATGAAGGTGTATTGTGACAGTCAAGTGGCGTGTGATATTACGTCTAATCCAGTGCAACATGATAGGATGAAACATGTAGAGGTGGGCAGATTCTTCATCAAAGAAAAATTAGATGAGAAAGTTAATGAGATATCCAATGTGAAGTTAGAAGATCAACTCATAGATATCCTAACCAAGGCCGTTTTCGACTCGGCTCTTCTTGAAATTTGTTGACAAGTTGGACATGCTCGATATCTATGCACCAACTTGAGGGGGAGTGTTGAAATATAGTAATTGTATATTCTGTTTCCTAATATAGTTTACAGATTCCCCAAATCTTTCATCTTCCCAATCTTCTCTCAATCCTCCCTCAATCTCTTTTTCTTCTTCTCCAGAATGTAATCCTTATATATAGATGTATACAGTAAAGAATAAAGAACAACAAAAAAGAAGAATAAGAATTATTTTCCCCAAAATTATTTTCTTCAGTTTGCTCACATTGATTTTTTGTTTCACTTTCTGAGAAAATTATTCACAATAGAATTTTTAATGGGTAGTTATATTGCAAGGTTATGGACATGGAACAGGGATTCGACACGACACAGACCTGGCGATGCGGCAGGATGTGACAAAATGGTTATGTGACACATGCAACCCCACACACACACATACAGAAGCTTTTATATATGCTTCTTTCTCACAAATTTTGGTCACACAACTGTTTGTCATATAAACCTTTCAATGTTGATTCAATAGTAAGTATGGACCCTTAAAAAGTTGCTAATTACTAAATAGTTGGTTTATATAAGTTATCAACCATTAAGTTTAAATGTTATAAATATACTAGGTTTGCCTGTTGACATGTGCCTACGGCACGTTTTCGGAACGGTGCACCTTGTTTGTTTACATAAAATGGTTTTAGAGGACCAGAAAAATAATTGAAGTAGGAAACATATTATATGAGGAAGCAACATATCTACCTTTAAACTCAACCATCGCCTTCTTGATCATTAGCTTGAACTTACCTGGAATGCATATAATTTGTTAGAAACACTGCATAGAATTTTTTTTTAACTTCAGCATCACTTTTAGATTCTTGTAATAGTTATGCAAGGACATGATCATATAGATTTTGTTGAGCTTACTTTAATCCCATAGCCACTATGAGCATGTCTAAATACAATGGTAACCCAAGTGCAAGTGTAAAGATATCTACAATACAAATATTCTAAACATTTGTTTGTCTGAGACTCAGTATGCAATTGAAATACCTCTTATTATTATTTCAACCAAAATGTAATACATGAAGTTCTCAAAACTCAAATCCAAGCTAATCATTTCTTTTATCTCCCCTTTGTCTCCCCATTGCACCTTTACAAAAAAAAATCAAAATGGATCAATAACAAATTTACTTTAGCCGTCATTCTTGAGTAGAGAGTTTTCACCATTCACTAGTAAACTCCAGTCATCCTAATCCTATATATCCAAACTGTCTCGCCTCGCTTCCCAAAAAGGAATACGGAATACGAATACGTGACAAAGCCCAGCGAATGATTTTCATCATTCATAAGATGTAGGATCGACACAGCATCATAACAAGAAATGTAGCAAAATATATTCAACCACGCATGCATAAATAATTTATTAATCAACAGAAAACATTTGAAACAAATATAAATATCCCAAATAAATTCAAGATCTAGATCTAAAGTAAAAAACTTCAGGACTACAAGTCCGTTACAAGTTATAAATAGCAACAAGAATTAAATAACTCAAATACAAATAACTGAAGCAAGCTTTTACAAGCGAAGCCTAGAAGGTTTGCTCACCAACTCCCGCAGGAAACTCATCTCCAAAGTCTGTATATATATATATATATATATATATATATATATATATATATATATATATATATATATATATATAGAAGGAAAACCTAGAGAAACAAAGACAATGCCCTTAGTGCAAGTTCGGGCCGCAAGTAGTACAAGTAAGGGTATGAAAATAAGTGCAAGAAAGTATGAAACAAGATTCGGAATCAAGAGTATACAACATAATTTGACATGGATGCATCAAGTGGTGAAGCTCAAGATGCTAGCTAGCAAGTAAGGCAAATCAAATAATAAGATAGAGTAACAAATAAAAGTGCAGGAACAAGTAACAAGTGAGACTGTAATTGTATCAAGCATCAAGTAACAAGTATCACGTAACAAGTGTCAAGTAACAAGTATCAAGTGAGGTGTCAAGTGTGTACAAGTAACAAGTTAGTCTTAAATCTATTGTTTAATTCTATCTATGTAGCACTTCATGCGTCTAATTTATTTACCACATGGTTGCTATATACAAACAGTTACGTTCAGGCCTAGTGGTGGATTTTATAGGACGATTTACTCAGGCATAAAGTATCAAGCAAGAATGTTTATGAATCAGGTAATCATATAACTAGTTCATGAGTCAAGTAATAACATGACAAATCGTGAATCAAATAATAATATACTAGTCCATGAATCAAGTATTTATATAACTAGTCCATGAATCAAGTATTTATATAACTAGTCCATGAATCGAATAATCACATAACTAGTTCATGAAACAAGTGTTAATATAACAAGTCCATGAATCGAATAATCATATAATTAGTTCATTAAACAAGTATCGAATGGAAAACACGGGCCCCCTTCTAAGTATACTTACCTATATTGTCCACTACTATGGTCTTTCCCTTAAACCCTGACTTGTTATTTATTATTATTATCAAGACAAACATAAAAATGTGCAGAACAAGAAATAAACATGATCAAGAACATGAAACAAGTTTAAGCTAGCTAGGAAGTACATTCGAGGGTCAAACAAATTAAAATTATCAAGAGCGACGAGAATTCCAATTCTGGACAGCATGATGCTGCTGCACCAAAAGTGAGATTCCCGTTTCTATAGGAATGAAAATCTAGATCATCATAAAATATAGAAACTAGACTCTCTGCTGAATCCAGCGCATATAAACAAGATACATAAAAGTTATAGCAACGGGTGTCAAAACAGCAAACTACACAGAATTCGTGTTTAGCCAGAATTTGTAAAACTGTGTTTATAAATATGAAACAGGTCTGAAACTTCATTAATTAATTTCAGAAAAATTAAGGAAGGTACTTTAGTGTGTTTAGTATCAGCATGCAAAATTTCAAGTCATTATCTTACAGTTAGCATACTTAATTTAATTTGTGAAACAAAGTGATACAGCAAATTCATTATTCTAAAATTTCACACACATCAGCACTAAACAATGATAATTCACAAACCATAACTCGAAATTCAATTCTGTCAAAAGGGTGGTAAACTAAACGTCTAGGTCTACGTTTCATGTTTAGAACTCAAGTCCAGATTCTGATGTTATTAGGGTCGAAACAGCAAGCAAAGACAGGAACAACAATATAAGTGATTTCTTTTATATAAAAAGTGTCATGACTAGTAACTAATATGAGTCTAAATTAATGTGTGATACAAATCAGGGTGTAATAGGTATCAAATCAGCCAGTCACATTTATTTCTCAGCTCAAAAGAAAGTAAAATCACCACATACATTATACAACATACATCTACAGGTCAAGGTGGTTCTTAATTTTATGTGTTCAAATAATTAGATGATAAAATAGATCCAACAAGTTGTGAAACTAATATATCAACAAAAGATTGTGTCTCTTATGATTATGGAGTTATAAAGGATGGCAACAAGTAAAATGAGATCTTCAAATGATAAGTCAAAGGGGAGTCACAACTACAATCTACTTGCGGTGTTTTCAAATAAAAGCTTGTACTTGAACAGCGAATTATACAAGAAGATACTTGCCTTGATTGGATGTGGAAGTTGATCGACGATCGAGATCGAATGGATCGGATTGGTGCGAATCTTGATGATGATCAAGATCAAGGTGTTGATTCTTGATTTTGATGATTACAACACAATGCAAAATATATTTGTGCTATGCTCTATATATAATTGCAGGTTGTATCAAGAAGATACACAAAGGCCTCATTACTCTAAAGCTGAACAAATGATCAAGCACAGCTCCAGATAAAGACAAAGGCTAAAAGCTCCACTCAAGACTCAAGACTCAAGACTCAAGTCAAGACCAAAGCTTCAAATGTCATATAATTGTGTGTCTTGTAAAAATGTAATATTTTTTCTATTTATTGAGTCTTAGAATGATGTACAGCCTTGTCACACACACATACACTCACATATACTTTTTATAACTGTGTGTTTACAAAAATCAAAGGTCGAAACAGCTTGAACTAGATCAGCTATTGAGTACCAGTCGACTGTCATTTATACCAGTCAACTGAGTCTGTACAAAACTGCCTGATCTTATTGAAACTCTGACCAGTCGACTCATAGTGGCAACCTAGTCGACAGTTCAAGTGCTTTTGACTGTTTTCTGATTTCAAAAGCTGTTTTTCGAATTTAAAAGAGTTATCCGTTATTTGTCCGTTGATCAAACGGTTATGGGTAACTGTCTTTAACTGTCAGGGATTCTAGTCTATAAATATAGCCTAAGAATCACCTTCAAAAGGTTCCAAGCAATTTTTGAAAAGAATTTTAAGATTTGTGCATTCAAGAGAGAAAAGCTTTCAAAACTCACTAAGTCTTGGTTCTCTGTCTTCAGTCCAGCATAACATTGAATTCGTTTTGGACTAGATTTGGAAGTCAACCAATTAGCCACGTACTATATCACAATCACAATAAGGCTATAGGTTGATTGTAAACAATTTTATTATTTTCTTTCTCCTCTCGGTTGGAGAGTAGGACTCTAGGGTGTAGAGTCGGGTTTTTTCACTCTTGGTGGAAGAGTGGGTTGCATTATCTGGTTGAGAGAAAGGACTACGGGTTGGACAAGATTGTTGTCTGAACGCTGTAGGGTATTCTTGTAATCTTTATCAAGAATAGTGGAAAATCTCAAGTGGGTTGCTTGGGGACTGAATGTAGGTCGGGAGGACCGAACTAGGATACATCGTGTGCACTCTGTGGTTGTATCTCTCTACTTGCATTTCTATTTTCTCAGTTTATATTTTTTACTGTGAAACGTGTCTGGACAGTCGACTGTGTACTCCTATAAGTCGACTGATCAGACTCGTACTACTCTGAAGTAATTTGTGTGACTAGTCGACTGTCTCATCCCTAAGTCGACTTAACAGACTTCTTTATAATACTTTTCTTTTTGTGGTTTCAGTCGACTGGTCTATCTCTCAAGTCGACTGAACAGAAGAAATTCTCAATTCCGCATTTTAATTTTTATAAAACACTATTCACTCCCCCCCTCTAGTGTTTCTTGCATTGCCTATAGGATCCAACACTTGGTATCAGAGCGAGGTTGAGTGTAATGGCAACTACTTCAAATGCAAATCAGTACCATGAAGGCCAATCTAGCACAAAGGTCATCTCTCTTTGACAGAACAAATTACAATTATTGGAAGTATAGAATGAAGATCTACCTACAATCCATCAACTATGAAATATGGAACATGACGAAAACAGAAAATACCGCTCCTACTATTCCATATGCACAATGGAATGACGACATGAAGAACCAGACAATGAACAATGTAAAAGCAATGAATGCATTATTCTGTGCTCTCACAAAGGAGGAGTTCAACCGTGTGTCGAATGCAACAACCGCACATCAAATCTGGCACACACTCGAGGTAACTCATGAAGGAACGAACAAAGTGAAAGAATCTAAAATATCTATTCTTGTTCACAGGTTTGAAATGTTCCGTATGAAGGAAAATGAAAGTGTGTCCGAGATGATTACTAGATTTACAGACATCACAAACTCACTTGTGGCACTTGGAAAGATATACACTCAAGCAGAGATGGTGAGAAAAGTACTTCCTGCACTTACCCCCGAATGGGAAAAGAAGACCACTGCCATAGAAGAGGCCAATGATTTATCACAACTTTCTCTTGAGAATCTTGTGGAAATCTAATGGCTTATGAGGTACAAATTGAAGAACGCAAGAAGGATGCTGAACCACAACAGTTAAAGAAGAAAACATCAGCATTCAAGGCCATGTCAGATTTCGAAGATGAAGAAAAAGATGAGGAGATTGCTATGTTCACAAGGAGATTCAAAAAATTTCTAAGGAAAGGTAAGTTCAATTCTAAATTTAAAGATTCTAATGATCCTCCAACTTGTTTCAGGTGTAACAAAGCAGGTCATATGAAGAAGGATTGTCCACTAGAGAACACAAAGTCTAAGGGAAAGACATCCAACTTCAAGAAGGATGAGTACACAAAGAAAAAGTTCGCCAAAAACAAAAAGGCATATCAAGCAACTTGGGATGACAGCGATTCTTCTTCAGAAGAAGAAATTAATGAGACCAACGAGGTTGCAAACGTGTGCTTCATGGCATCACAGAATCAAGTAAGTAATGAGTATGATTCAGATGATTTACTTGATGCATTCAATGAAATTTTTCAAGAACTGAAAAAGGAAAAGATTAGAGTTAAGAACTTAGAGAAAGTTAATTAAACACTTTCTCAAGAGAATCTTAACCTTGATAAAGAAGTAAAATCTTTAAATTCTCGAATTTCAAGTTTAGATATGGATCTTGAATCTCTAAAGAAGAATTATGAAGAGATATCCAAGAACTTATCTATGTTTAATAAAGGAAAAGTGAATTTAAACGATGTTCTTCAAAATCAAGTAAAATCTAGTCAAAAGTTTGGACTTGGTTTTAAAAAATCTCTTGAAAAAGATCATTCTTCTAATAACACTAGTATAAATAAATCTGTATCTATTTCTAGTGTTAGACATAAATTGTATGAGTTCTTTGAAAAACCTAAGTTTGTAAGTTTTATTGATAAAAGCAAATCTAAATTTCATTCAATTCGACTGAATCCATCCACCAGTCGTCTGTCCAGAGGTACTGAGTCTTATTCAACAAGACCAAAACCTCATATAAGTTGACCTATATTACCATCAAGTCGACTGACATATAGTAGAAGTCGACTGAATGGTGTTATAAAGTCGACTGGACAGAACAAACATGTATGGGTTTCATTCAATTTGAGTACGAAAGATAGAATTGCCTATATAAACTCATATATGCTAAATGTATGTAATTCTGCTAATTTCATTCCTGCTTATGGTGGAAAATCAAACTCATCATGGGTTTGGTTTCCCACAAACTAATATCTTTTGGACCCAATGAAAAGGGTACCATATTCACATTGAATATTTTATAGGTACCAAAGAAAGATCGTTGGATACTTGACAGCGGATGTTCTAAGCATATGACTGGTCATGCCAATCTCCTATCTACCATACAAAGTATTGATGGAGGAACAGTTACTTTTGGTGATAACAATAAAGGAAAAGACATAGGAATCGGCATGGTCGATAAGGACACTAACCCTTCTACAGAAAATGTTTTATTAGTTAGTGGACTTAAACATAATCTGTTAAGTATTAGTCAACTGTGTGACAAAGGTTATAAAATTGTGTTTGAAAAATATTCTTGCTTAATTTATGATTCCACTATGCAAAACATTATTTTTCAAGGTTTTAGAAAAAACAATATTTATGAATTATGTTTGAATACAAATGAGTTTTCGAATGATTTTTGTTTAGTAATTTCTAATAATGATTCTTGGCTTTTGCATAGACGTTTTGGTCATGTGAATATGAAAAATCTCTCTAAAGTATCTAAGTACAACCTAGTTAAAGGGCTGCCAAGACTATCCTTTAAAAAGGATAATTTATGTGATGCATGTCAACTAGGTAAACAAATTAAATCTACTTTTAAAACAAAAGAAGTAATTTCTACTAGTAGGCCGCTCAAATTAATTCATATGGATTTATTTGGCCCTACTAGAGTTGCTTCTTTAAATAAAAGTAGATATGTATTTGTTTTAGTAGATGATTTTTCACGATTCACTTGGACTTTCTTTTTAAAACATAAAAATGATACTTTTGATGAATTTGCAAATTTTTGTAAACGAATTCAAAATCAAAAGTCTCTAACCATAGTCACTATTAAGTGATCATGGTGGAGAATTTGAAAATGAAACGTTTAAAGAATATTGCAACAAGAATGGTATAACTCATTCATTTGCATTTCCTAGAGCTTCACCACAAAATGGAGTGGTTGAAAGGAAGAATAGGACTTTGCAAGAATGTGCACGTACCATACTTGTTGAAAGCAATTTACCTAAGTATTTTTGGGCTGAAGCTGTTGCTACAGCCTGTTATATTTTAAAAGGATCTTGATAAGACCTAAGCTAAAGAAGACTTGTTATGAGTTATTTTTTAATAAAATTCCTAAGGTCTCTTACTTTAAGATATTTGGTTGTAAGTATTTTATTCTGAACACTAAAGATAATTTAGATAAATTTGATCCTAGATCTAATGAGGGTATCTTTATAGGATACTCAAATAGGAGTAAAGCATATAGAATCTTCAACAAGTCAACAATGACTATTGAAGAATCAATGCATGTTACATTTGATGAATCTCTGCCTTCATCAAATTTAATTAAAGATGATGAAACTGATTCATCACCTTTAAATAAAGTAAATACATCTTTAGAACAAACTAGTCTCGTGGATAAGTCGAACGATAAGGACAACAAGTCGACTGATGTAAAACAGTCGACTGAGGAACCTGTCAAGTCGACTGATCCTGTTGTGATATCTCAAACTTTACCAAAATCTTTTGTTGAAGTTAAAGATCATCCTCATGACTTAATAATTGGTGACATCTCCCATGGTATTCAGACAAGATCACACATCAATATGATATCTCACACAGCTTTCTTGTCGGATTTTGAACCGAAAAATATACAAGAAGCATGTGAGAATGAATTTTGGATGAATGTCATGCAAGATGAATTAAACCAATTCATAAGGAATGATGTATGGGATTTAGTTCCACGACCTCCTGATCATACTATTATTGGTACTAAATGGATATTCAAAAATAAGTTAGATGAATCAGGACAAGTTGTTAGGAACAAAGCTAGACTAGTTGCTCAAGGATATAATCAAGAAGAAGGCATAGATTTTGATGAAACATATGCTCCTGTTGCTAGATTAGAATCAATTCGTATTTTATTATCTTTTGCTTGTTTTATGAATTTTACACTTTATCAAATGGATGTTAAAAGTGCATTCCTTAATGGGTTTATAAAAGCAGATATTTATGTTAAACAACCACCAGGTTTTGAACATGAACAATTCCCAAACCATGTTTTTAAATTGAAAAATGCTTTATACGGTCTTAAACAAGCACTACGTGTTTGGTATGATCGATTGAAGACTTTTCTTTTAGAAACAGGTTTTGAGATAGGTAAAGTGGATACTACTTTGTTTATTAGGAGAATTAAGAATGATATTTTAATCATACAAATATATGTTGACGATATAATTTTTGGATCTACTAATAGTAATCTATGTCAAGAGTTTGCTAACACCATGAAAAACGAGTTTGAGATGAGTCACATGGGTGAACTCAATTATTTCCTTAGACTACAAATTAAGCAGTCACAAAATGGCATATTTATTAATCAAGGAAAATATGCAAAGGAATTACTCAAACGGTTTAACATGGATAACACAAGTAGTAAAGCCACACCTATGGCTACTACCACTACCCTTGACAAAGATATATTAGGTAAGAGTGTCGATGAAACACTCTATCGCGGTATGATTGGCTCACTCTTATATATAACTGCTAGTAGACCAGATATTATGTTCAGTGTATGTTTGTATACTAGATATCAGTCAAGTCCTAAAGAATCTCACTTGAAAGCTGTGAAACGAATTTTAAGATATATTAAAGGCACATCTGATTATGGTTTATTCTATCCACACACCGATAATTTTTAACTTTTGTCGTATAGTGATGCTGATTTTGCTGGCAGTAAAACTGATCGCAAGAGCACTAGTGGGACATGTCATTTTTTGGGACATTCACTAGTTTCTAGGTGCAGTAAGAAGCAAAATTCGGTATCCCTATCTACTATAGAAGCTGAATATATCGCTGCAAGTTTGGCTTGTGCACAAATTTTGTGGATGAAACAAACCCTATTAGATTATGGTATTTCTTTTGAAAGACCCTCAATAATGTGTGATAATACCAGTGCCATTAACCTATCTAAAAATCCGATTCAACATTCACGTACGAAATATATTAATATTCGACATCATTTTCTACGTGATCATGTTTTAAAAGGAGACATCTCTTTAGACTTTATCTCTACTGATAAGCAAGTAGCTGATATCTTTACCAAATCCCTTAAAGACGACACCTTTATTACATTAAGAAGAAAACTAGGGATATGTGATTTTCCTGATATTTGTTGAACTTTACTTTTTGCATGTCGACTTGAACATATTATTTAGTCGACTTCCACATATCGTTTTCTATACTTATTTTTTAACAGTCGACTGAGATGTTCAACCAGTCGACTGCCCAGTTGTGATAATTATATGTTTTTCTCTTGACTAAGTCGACTGAATACTAAGAACAGTCGACTGTCGCGACTCAGTCTGTCTTCAACTTCGAATCGTCGCACCGATTTTGAGATATCTATTCATCTTTTGACTCACCCTTGACCATTCTTGGCTGTTGATTTCATTTCCCCTTCGATGTCAGCCGTTCCCATCAAGTTAAAACCCTAAATCATTGCCTCCCCTCTTTTCACCTTTACCCTATCTATTTTCACCCAGATCTGGAGATTGAGAAGAGAAGAATAGAGAAGAAGTTGACTGAGGTGCTGCTGTCTTGAGTTGATTTCTTGCTCCTTTGCTGTTTGATTCCTTACATTTTCTATTGGTAAAATCTCTTTCACCTTCACTCTTATTATGGCACCAAAAAGATCAAAAACCTCTCATGTTGATGAAGGTTTTTCCTCTAAGGACTATTCTCAATATCTTAGAAGCCCTGGTCTTATGGGAAAATGGTATATCATTTGTACCATGATTATTTTTCCAGGTAGATTTGTTAATTTTAATGATCTTGATAGGTTTAACCTTGTATCTCTATTTCAAAATTGTAGCCTTTATGATTTCTTGTCCTTAGAAAATCAACCCCATTATTACTCTCAACTCATCTATCTATTTTATACAAATATGAGGGTGGTTCAATCGGATGATGGTGAAGTTATAATTTATTCTTCTGTGAAAAATAAGAAGCTGAAACTCACATCCGAAAGAATTAATCTGATTATGGGTATAGATGACGAAGGACTTGATTTAGGAGAAATCATAATGGATGATGGCTCCATCTTATCTATAATCTATTTGCCCAACCATGGACCCCCTATGACCAATAAATCCATTACTACTATTGCAAAACTTGTTGCATGGATACTGTCCTATAATATTATCCCTAAAATAGGGAGTTATGATCAGTATTCCATAGAATTGCAACAAGCTGTATATGCAATCTTTGGTAAAATAAATGTTAATTGGGGTCGTGTCATCTTTCCTAGACTTCATAAGTCTCGCTCCACTTTTCTTCCTTATGGTGTTTTACTTACACTTGTTTTCTGTGCTTATGATATTGATCTCGATTCCGAGACCAATGTTGTCAAGTACTATGAATGCTTTGATCGTGCAAGTTTAGCACGCATGAAGCTTCTTGATCCTCCTCCTAGATCTACCACTAGGACTCTCCCCCAATACCAAGTTCCTTTAGCCACTTCTGCTCCCTCTTCAGCATCTAGCTCTTCTCGCCCCCGAGCTGATTTTGATGATCCACGCAGTATCTATAATGCTGTTAACTATCTCATGGATCGTCAAGATGCTCTTGAAACACAACTTTCTCATCTTACTCATCTTTTTACTACTCAATTTCCACCTCCCTCTCAAGATGACGACGATGACGATGACGAAGACGAAGACTGATGAGTTTTTTAAATTTTTTATTTTTTCTTACGATGTATTTTTCCTATAGCACTTTAGTGTTTTGGTATTTTGTACTAGTTTTAAAAACTCAGTTGTTATGAATTAATTTTATTTTGTGTGGTATTTTGTTTAAGTGAAATATTCTTTCTTCCTATTTCTGTCTTTTTTGTTGATGACAAAGGGGGAGAGAACACTGATAATCTACTCTCTACCTACATTTTTTTGTGATAAGTCGACTGACATACATTTTTGATTTGTGATGTTAACTTTTGTAATTTATGCATGATGTATTATTGATAGGGGGAGCATATGAATGCTTGTATTATTTTCTTTTATTATCAGCTATTGTGTTGTCATCATCAAAAAGGAGGAGAATATTGATTCTTGATTTTGATGATTACAACACAATGCAAAATATATTTGTGCTATGCTCTATATATAATTGCAGGTTGTATCAAGAAGATACACAAAGGCCTCATTACTCTAAAGCTGAACAAATGATCAAGCACGGCTCCAGATAAAGACAAAGGCTAAAAGCTCCACTCAAGACTCAAGACTCAAGACTCAAGTCAAGACCAAAGCTTCAAATGTCATATAATTGTGTGTCTTGTAAAAATGTAATATTTTTTCTATTTATTGAGTCTTAGAATGATGTACAGCTTTGTCACACACACATACACTCATATATACATTTTATAACTGTGTGTTTACAAAAATCAAAGGCCGAAACAGCTTGAACTAGATCAGCTGTTGAGTACCAGTCGACTGCCATTTATACCAGTCGACTGAGTCTATACAAAACTGTCTGATCTTATTCAGACTCTGACCAGTCAACTAATAGTGGCAACCCAGTCGACTGTTCAAGTGCTTTTGACTGTTTTCTGATTTCAAAAGCTGTTTTCCGAATTTAAAAGAGTTATCCGCTATTTGTCCATTGATCAAACGGTTATGGGTAACTGTCTTTAACTGCCAGGGATTCTAGTCTATAAATAGAGCCTAAGAATCACCTTCAAAAGGTTCCAAGCAATTTTTGAGAAGAATTTTAAGATTTGTGCATTCAAGAGAGAAAAGCTTTCAAAACTCACTAAGTCTTGGTTCTCTGTCTTCAGTCCAGCATAACATTGAATTCGTTTTGGACTGGATTTGGAAGTCAACCAATTAGCCACGTACTATATCACAATCACAACAAGGCTATAGGTTGATTGTAAACAATTTTATTGTTTTCTTTTTCCTCTCGGTTGGAAAGTAGGACTCTAGGGTGTAGAGTCGAGTTTTGTCACTCTTGGTAGAAGAGTGGGTTGCATTCTCTGGTTGAGAGAAAGGACTACGGGTTGGACAAGGTTGTTGTCTGAATGCCGTAGGGTATTCTTGTAATCTTTTTCAAGAATAGTGGAAAATCTCAAGTGGGTTGCTTGGGGACTGGATGTAGGTCGGGAGGACTGAACCAAGATACATCGTGTGCACTCTGTGGTCTTATCTCTCTACTTGCATTTCTATTTTCTCAGGTTATATTTTTTACTGTGAAACGTGTCTGGATAGTCGACTGTGTACTCCTATAAGTCGACTGATCAGACTCGTACTACTCTGAAGTAATTTGTGTGACTAGTCGACTGTCTCATCCCTAAGTTGACTTAACTGACTTCTTTATAATACTTTTCTTTTTGTGGTTTTAGTCGACTGGTCTATCTCTCAAGTCGACTGAACAGAAGAAATTCTCAATTCCGCATTTTAATTTTTATAAAACACAATTCACCCTCCCTCTAGTGTTTCTTGCATTGCCTACAGGATCCAACACAAGGAAATCAACGACTGAGATTGTTCTGATCTGGCTAGTCAAGATCATGGAGATCTGATGATGCTGATGATGATGATGATGATGGTGATGATCAGGATGATCAAACGGCTCTGATCTGATTTGATCGACCTGATCTCAATCAAGAGGAGATCAAGGTGATGATCACGATCGGGAGGAAATCGGGCGGCTGAGATTCAAACTTGATCTCACCCATCCTAATCAACAACACGGCAATGGAGGGGAGAAGCTCCTAATGTGGCTACGGCGGCGTTGCAGTGGCGGCATCAAGGACTCGACTGGGGATCAGTCGACGAAGGGCAAGCGGCGGCGACGGGAGTGGCGATGGGTTCGGCTCGGTGGGCATTCTATTTTGGAAAGGAAACGTTGGAGGAGAAGTGGCTATCGATGGAAGGATGGTGGTGACTGCGGGGGTCGTCGGAGCTGCGGTGGTGGTGGTGTGCAGGGTTGTTAAGGTGATGTGGTGCACAGGGATCGACATGGGCAGTAAGGAATGGGTTCAGAGTAGGTGGAGGTGGTCGAGGAGTTAGGTTCAGGAGGATGACGAGGGTGCACAGGGAGAGGGGTTGCGGGGGTGTAGGAGCTTCGACGGGAGATGACGGTGAGGATGGGCTGACGAGGAACACCAGGGATGAGCTGGAGGAAGACGGTAGTGGGTTTCTAAGTAGGTGTGAGGAGGATGATGATGGTTGAGGCTCAGGATGGTGACGATGAGGACGAGGGCCGACGGTGAGGTTGAGGTAAAAGGAGGAATAGAGGGGTCGAGGTGTGAATGGGTTCGAACGGCGGGTTTGGCGACTGGGAAGATGAAGGGAAAATTGGGGGGGGGGTGTTGAACAAGATAACTAGAAATGTTGGAAAATATATTCAACCACGCATGCATGAATAATTTATTAATCAACAGAAAATATTTGAAACAAATATAAATATCTCAAATAAATTCAAGATCTGGATCAAAAGTAAAAAACTTCGGGACTACAAGCTCGTTACAGGTTTTAAATAGCAACAAGAATTAAATAACTCAAATACAAATAACTGAAGCAATTTTTCCCAAGCAAAGACTAGAAGGTTTGCTCACCAACTCCAGCAGGCAACTCGTCTCCAAAGTTTGTATATATATATATATATATATATATATATATATATATATATATATATATATATATATAAGGAAAAAATAGAGAAACATAGACAGACGACCTTAGTGCAAGTTCGGTCCGCAAGTAGTACAAACAAGGGTATAAAAATAAGTGCAAGAAAGTATGAAATAAGATTTGGAATCAAGAGTATACAACATGATTTGACAAGTATGCATCAAGTAATGAAGTTCAAGAGGCTAGCTAGCAAGTAAGGCAAATCAAATAACAGGATCGGGTAACAAATACAAGTGTCAGGAACAAGTACCAAGTGAGCATATAATTGTATCAAGTATTAAGTAACAAGTATCACGTAACAAGTGTCAAGTAACAAGTATCAAGTAACAAGTATCAAGTAAGGTGTCAAGTGTGTACAAGTGACAAGTTATTCTTAAGTCTATTATTTAATTCAATCTAGATAGCACTTCATGCATCCCATTTATTTACCACATGGTTGCTACATACAAACTGTTAAATTTAGGCCTAGTGGTGAATTTTATAGGGCAGTGTACTAAGACATCAAGTACCAAGCAAGCATGTTCATGAATCGGGTAATCATATAACTAGTTTAAGAGTCAAGTAATAACATGACAAGTCATGAATCAAATAATAATATACTAGTCCCTGAATCAAGTGTTTATATAACCAGTCCATGAATCGAATAATCATATAACTAGTTCATGAAATAAGTATCAAGTGGGAAACACGGGCCCCCGTCTTATTACACTTACCTATATTGTCCACTACTATGATATTTTCCTTAAACTCTGACTTGTTATTTATTATTATTATCAAAACAAGCATTAAAGTACGCAAAATATGGTAAGTAAACATGATCAAGAACAGGGAACAAGTTTAAGCTAGCTAGGAAGTACATTCGAGGGTCAAACAAATTAAAATTATCAAGAGCGACGAGAATTCCAATTCAGGACAACATGATGTTGCAGCACTAAAAGTGAGATTCCCGTTGCTACAGAAATGCAAATTTGAATCCATCAGAAAATCTTGAAACTAGACTCTCTTCCAAATCCAGGGCATATAAACAAGATACTTAAAAGTTATAGCAACAGGTGTCAAAACCGCGAACTACATAGAATTCGTGTTCAGCCAGAATTTGTAAAATTGTGTTTATAAATATGAAACAGGTCTGAAACTTCATTAATTAATTTCAAAAAAATTAGGAAAGGTCCTCTAGTGTGTCTAGTATCAGAATCCAAAATTTTAAGTCATTATCTTACAGGTAGCATAGTTAATTTAATTTGTGAAACAAAGTGATGCAGCAAATTTATTATTCTGAAATTTCAGACACAGCAGCACTAAAACAATGATAATTCACAAACTATAACTCAGAATTCAATTCTGTCAAAAAGGAAGTAAACTAGAAATCTGGGGCTACATTTCATGTTTAGAACTCAAGTCCTTATTATGATGTTATCAGGGTCGAAACAGCAGGCAAAGACAGGAACAGCAACATAAGTGATTTCTTTTATATAAAAAGTATCATGACTAGTAACTAATATGAGTCTAAATTAATGTGTGATATAAATCAGGGTATAATAGGTATCAAATCAGCAAGTAAATTTATTTCTCAACTCAAAAGAAACTAAAATCACCACATACATCATACAACATACATCTACAAGTCAAGGTGGTTCTTAATTTCATGTGTTCAAATAATTAGATGATAAAATAGATCCAACAAGTTGTGAAACGAATATATCAATGAAAGATTGTGACTCTTATGGTCATGGAGTTATTAAGGACGACAACAAGTAAAATGAGATCATCAAATGATAAGCCAAAAAGGAGTCACAACTACAATCTACTTGCGGTATTTTCAAATAAAAGCTTGTACTAGAACAACAAATTATACAAGAAGATACTTGCCTTGATTGGATGTGAATGTTGATCGATGACCGAAATCGAATGGATCAGATCAGCACGGATCTTGATGATAATCAAGATTAAGGAAATCGACGGCTGAGATTGTTCTGATCTGATCAAAGGTGATCGACGGCTCAGATCTGATATGGCTAATCAAGATGATGGAGATCTGATGATTCTGATGATGATAATGGTGATGACCAGGATGATCATACAGCTCTGATCTGATCTGATCGATCTGATCTTAATCAAGAGGAGATCAAGTTGATGATCACGATCAAGAGGAAATCAGGAGGCTGAGATTCAAACTTGATTTCACCCTTCCTAATCAATAGCACGGCAATGGCGGGGAGAAGCTCCGACTGTGGCTACGGTGGCGTTGCAGCGGCCGCATTGAGGACTTGACTGGGGAGCAGTCGACGAAGGGCAAGCGACGGCGACGGGAGTGGCGATGGGTTCGACTCGGTGAGTTTTCTATTTTGGAGAGGAAACAGGGGAGGAGAAGTGGCTATCGATGGCAGTATGGTGGGTGACTGTAGGGTTCGTCGGAGCTGCGGTGGTGGTGGTGTGCAGGGTTGTCGAGGTGATGCGGTGCACAGGGCTCGACGAGGGCAGTGAGGAATGGGTTCGAAGTAGGTGGAGGCGGTCGAGGAGTTAGGTTCAGGAGGATGACCAGGGTGCACAGGGAGAGGGGCTGCGAGGTTGCGGAGCTTCGACGAGAGAAGACTGTGAGGATGGGCGGACGAGGAGCACCGGGGATGAACGGGAGGAAGACGGTCGTGGGTTTTGAGTAGGTGTGAGGAGGAAGATGATGGTGGAGGCTCATGGTGGTGACGATGAGGACGAGGGCCGACAGTGAGGTTGAGGTAGAAGAAGGAACAGAGGGGTCGGGGTGTGGATGGGTTCGAGCAGTGGGTTTGACGACTGGGGAGATGAAGGGAAAATTGGGGGGGGGGGGGTGTTGAACAGGAGAACGAATGGGGGTTGACGGCTGTGTAAACAGTGGGTTAGGGTATTTATAGGGTTAATGGGTTTAGGGTTATTGGGTAGCGGGTTTGGGTCCAATAAGAGATAGGTTATAAGGTATTGGGTTTTTGGGTTTAAAATCCAATAGGAGATAATTAAATAGAATAGACTTTATAAAACATACATATATATATATATATATATATATATATATATATATATATATATATATATATATATATACACACACACATTAATCATGAACAATCAAAACACATTAATCATGAACAATCAAAACTAATAATAGTGGTAATAACAATAACACTAATAAGAAAACAATAATAACAACAATAACAATAGTAATAATAATAATAATAATGTTAACAATAAAAATATGATACTGCAAAAATAACACTAACAAAAATAATACTGGTAAAAATAATAATAGTAATAAAATAATAATGATAACAATAATAGTAAAAATGATATACATATCAAAATAGCATTTGAGATAAACAAGTTTATTAAAATCCAAATAGTAATTAAATAAAATATAAATAATCGATCACTTATAAATAGAAAAATAAAGTTAGAATATACTATTATTCGAAGTAAATATAATTTTCGGTTTGAAAATATTTTAATAGAAGGTCCAAATCGAATTTATAATAAACTGAATTTATAAATAATCGAAATAAAAAAATTATTCAGAAAATATGTATTTACGGGAATGGAGGTTACACAAACATACACTATAAGTTCTTGTATGTTATATTATCCATGGTTTCTAATAAACAGTGAAGGAAACACTTGATGATAGTATATTCTCCTGTAGTAAAGAAATTAATGTTTCATATTGTCAAGTTATTTTAGGTTGCTGATCAGCTTACATGTCCGGCTATGGTTTGGAAGCCCAAATTGAGGCCACCAAATTATCCATCTCTCACTTACATACACCTTAAATCAAAACCAATAAAAAATTCATCAAATAAATCACCAAATTAAAATTTTTTAAACCCAAAAATAAAACAATCATACATCTCTGAACTTAGATCACACAAAAGTTGAGTCAGCAAAAAACGAAGTAATCCCCTGCACACAGAAAATTAAAATTTTGAATGAGAATTTGGTTAATGAGTTGAAATTAGAGCCGTTGTATCGCATGAGAGGCTCTCGATTCGGTAGAGGGAAGTCGCCGATACGGAGTCGTTTGATATTCGCACTCGATTTGGTAGAGAGGAGTCGCCGATACGGAATTAGCAGCGGATCAGATATTGGCGATGACCTCTTGATTGAGGTTCGACACTGGATTTTGATTTGGATTTGCTTTGAGATTAATGCTTGAGATGACAATGGAGACTTCGCTAATAGAATGGAAGTGAAGGTTTAAGAAAATGGTTTTAGGGATTTGGAGTTAGAGGCTTAAAAACCATAGGGAAGAGAGAGAGAGAAATTAGAGTTCTCTAGTTTGGAGAATAGAGAGAGCAAACTGATCTGAATAGGGGGGAGAGAGAGAGAGAGAGAGATAAATAATTAAATAAATAAAGGAGTTGTTTAGGCAGGGGGATTTGAATTTGAGTTTTGGAGGGAAACTTTTGGGGGGAAAAATGTCTTCTGAAAGCTTAGATCTGGACTATTGATTTCCTTACTATTGAAGGAGAGCCACTTGATAGCATTTCTTTGTATTTTATTATATAGATTTTGGTTATTTGGATAAGTATACATAGTCATCTGCCCCTAAGTTACCCCCTCTCAATTCCAAGGCCCTTCTCTGTCCTTCTTTCATGCTCCTCTTTCACAGTGCTCCTCTGTGTCTTTCTTCTCTCTGCAATAATGCGAAAATACCAAAAGTTGCCAATATACATCATGGATACAAATTGGAATATGCCTCTTGAATAAAAATTTATGTTAGACACGAATATGGCGTGTCTAATATTCATCGTGGAGATTGTCAGGCTAGTGAGAAGTCAGATACGTATCCGACATGGACATGACACCCATTTTGAAGTCTTGAAGTTATATACTTCCTCCGTTTCAAAATATAAGTCATTCGAGGTTTTTTTTTTGTTTCAAAATATAAGTGACTTTAGATTTTCGAGACAAATGTCTTGTCATTCTTAAATGTACATCCAGTATTTTTTTTATGAGATTTTCAATTTTACCCTTACATTTTCTTATAAAAGGAGTAATACTAAAATTATAGAGGAAAGAAAATTGTACATTTGCAATTGATAGCTCATTTATGAGCCTTCAAAAATCAAGAATGTTAGAAATTTTTATCAATCCTAGGTAATTTCTTAATAGGCATATAGAAACTTAGAATGACTTATATTTTGAAATGGATGGAGAAGATAATAGATGAGTAGAACCCCTCTTAACCCATTAAGTAATCCCCGTCTTACCCATTTCTTTTTTTGTTATCTCCTCATCCCTACCCATTTCTTTGTCTAATATCTTCTTAGACATGTTAGAGATAGGTAGGAAAGAAGAGATGGCACAGAAAAGTAGGAATTGAGACCAATTTAATTTGTCAACAGAAGAGAAGAGTTCTGTCTGTTGTGAGAAGAGTGAGATGCGACCAATTTAATGCGTTGACATGGGGTTCTGTCAGGATATATCAGCTATAAGAGCATCCACTATCGGTGCTACAAAAAAATGGGTATCTGGCAATCGAAAATAGTAATGGAAAGAGTTCCTCTGCTGTCGTTAGAGCCAAATTTTGACAAAAAATACTAATAAAATATTCAGACAGAAGAAAATCCTCCGTCTAACGTTTTTTTTTAAATATAAAAAATTGACGG
Organism: Hemerocallis citrina; assembly: GCA_017893485.1. Classification (NCBI taxonomy): domain Eukaryota; kingdom Viridiplantae; phylum Streptophyta; class Magnoliopsida; order Asparagales; family Asphodelaceae; genus Hemerocallis; species Hemerocallis citrina. Next base: position 232,905,447 of record CM030364.1, on the reverse strand, counting down.
ACGGAAGAACATTCTCCATCTGTGAATTTTTTTATTTTTTAAAAAATAAAAAAAATTTCCAGACAGAAAATGATCTTCCGTTTGACACTTTTTTTTAAATTTTAAATTGATGAAATGGAATTGTCGTAAATATGTGGAAGACATTTTGGTAAATTGTGAAAAAATTTTGAGGGAAGTTGTTGAACGGAAGAACATATTTTGTCCGAGCATTTTTTAAAAAAAAAATTAAATGGCATTTTGATAAATATTTTGATGCCATTTTAGTAATTTTTGAAGAATTCATAGACGGAAGATCTTCTTCTGTCTTCTAGATTTGGCGATTGCTAAAATATGCTTCTATATTTAGAAGTGCACTGTTCATTACTTTTCTAAAAAATAGGTTTTTAGCGAACGATGGTGGAGACATCATTGCTTAAAAATGAGGTTTTTTTTGGCTTTTAGCAAACGACTGTGGATGCTCTAAGTTAATCAATCTGGAAAATGTAAAAATTCCCTTTAATTCAAATGCTAGGCTACTCAAATAACCCTCTAATTAGTAGGGATCTATGAGCTATAAGTCAATCAAATTGCGGAGCTTAATTAGCAAACCATATGATTGGAGACCTAAGGTCATCTTCAACCCACAACACCATTTTGGTGTAACTTTTACACTAAAATGGTGTAAAAGTCACATAAAAAGTAACTTCATCTCCAACCCATAACATCATTTCTAACACCAAAAATGAATATTCTCTGCATGTTCTTCTCTTCCTACTTTTCATATAACTTTTAACTAAAATCCCCATTACTTTACAAAATGTACAGTTTTTTTATTTAAAAAAATGGCGTTCGTGACAGTGTCGTGCCAGATTTGGCACAGCACTGTTCACCAGCATCAAAAATGCTATTTTTGGCGCTAGAAATGGTGCTCGATTGGAGCGTCATCTAGCGCAAAAAGTGATGTTTTGTGCCAGTTTGACGCTGGGTTGGAGATGGCCTAATAGATAGTACATCTGATTTAAGGATCTCAATAAGAAAACCTCTATAATTTGAGAAGTATTAATAAAACAATTTAGAAATTGTTAGCTATTTTCAGAACAGAACAAAAAATTCGGTTGATACAATTTTAAACGATTTTACAGACGTATATATGGAAGATGGTAGAAACTGTATTTTATTTTATTCTATTTTATTCTATATTATTATTTTTATTTTTTTATACCACAATGGCACTTGCTGGTAGCAACTGTATGGAGTATTCTGTACATATATTATTCGCACATTTAGGTGTAAATTGTTGCTTGTGCCTCTCTTATACAGGTAATACTGTGGTCGCTCAGATTCTTGGAAAGATTTTTTATAAGCTGGGACTTATACTTGCTGACAGAGTTACCGAAGTGCAGAAAACTGATCTGGTAGCAGAGTATCTAGGGCAAATAGAGCCTAAAACAACGGAAAAGATACTGCTTTCTAACACCCATTGTTGTCAGCATGCACATTTGTTTGTCTTCGTTGGCACTTAATATCTAAATTGGCAGATTGAGGAAGCAAGGGGAGGAACTTTGTTTGTTGATGAAGCCTGTAGGTTGATGCCGAGTGGTACGAATAATGACTATGGCATTGAAGCTCTAGAAGAAATTATGTCAGCAATGGAAACATAATTACAATATTTGCTGGTTATAGTAAAGACATTGATATAAAACTTAACCCTAAATAGAGAATTTTCAAGAATATTAAAAAATTAATTTTACCAACATGTAATGCAGATCAAGTTAGAAATTAAAATAGTTAATCGGTTCGACGGATTTTCAAGTATCGAATTAAGTTTAACAAGCTCAATTAACAATTCAGTTCTCACAATCAATAATTATATCCCTAAGAGTTCTTAGCAAGTAAAAAATGCAATATTGATTTGTACTCTGATTAGCAAGTGGAAACGCTCACTCTCAATATTTGTAGATGACAGAAGAATTAAATAATATTATAGAGACAATAAAGCAGTAACACAAATATTTGAGAAGTGAAAAGAGTTTACCAGGATTGCAGATTGTGTGTAGTTGCTATGGAGAATAGCGAGGCAGCGCCAGTAGGGCATCGAGGCTCGGGATCGGTACTGCGACAGTGGTTGTCGGCGGCAGGCATCGGCAAGGGGTAGGGGCAGTGAAGTGACAACGGGCTACAAGCGTTGGTGGTTTCAGTTGTGTAGCGATAGTGACTGGCGGCGGCGGGGGGGGGGGGGGGGGGGGGTAGGGTGGTCAACGAGGAAGGAATGAGTAGTGGAGGTTGGGGGTGAGGGCATCGGCGGTGGGAGAAGGTGACGAGGAAGTTTGGGGGGTTTCGAAGAGGGATGCGACGCTGGCAGTGGGGGGTCTCGACGGCGGCGAGGGAATTGACGGAGCTTCGGTAGGTGGTGTGTCCGAGTGGACATAGGGAGGAAGAAGGAGGAGTTTGGAGAGTGTTGGGTTTCAAGGTTCAACGGGGAAAAGGGAGAAGAGAGAAAGATTAGATTGGGGTTAGGGTTTAATTAATTTGGGGATTAAGGTTAGGGTTTGAATAAAGATTTGGAGACTTTGGTGTAGTTTTAGAGTTTTTCACAAACCCTAAAATTGGATCTCAATTGTATCACACAAAAGAGGGAAGAGTAAAACTCAACACAATAATTTTTCAATTAAGAATAGCATAACTTCTCATTAATCTCAAGGCCTATATATAGGCTCAAAACAAATTTTGATACAAATATCAAAATATTCTAAAATCTCAAAAATATTCTAATGCATAAAAGAAAATGTGCAAATCATAAAACTACTACATATGGTTATAATTGCCAAAAACAAATATGACTACTGAATAAAATACTAAACTAATGAAGCAACTGTCCTAGACGATGTCTGCGCTGATAAAAACAATCAAATCGTCTTGAACTGGTGTCCTCATCATTCTCCCCGGGTGGGAGAGGACTCGACCCAGTCGAGTCAAAACCAGTCCTCCTGTCATAGTGCTCCAAAAGGTTTGTATCCAAGCGCTGGAGCTCTTCAAGATCTATCTAAGTATTCTCCGACTCCGGCTTGTTTCTCCATCTTACCAATTACCTATGAATATCACTATCTCTAGTAGAGATTATCTGATCATCTAAAATATTATCCAATTTTTCTGTCAGTAGGTAAGTAGTATCAGGTAGTAGGGGGTAATGTGGGAATCTCACCATTAGGCTGTAGGGTAGGCTCATCTATAAGAGGATTTCTAGGGTTAAATTCTGGGCCTTCAAAGGATACTATATCCTCAACATTGAAAGTCTTACTTATGTCAAAACCTTCAGGAAGGTCAACGACATAGGCATTATCATTGATTTTATGAGGATTTTTAAATGGGCCTGCAACACGTGCATTCAACTTCTTAACGGATCCAGCTAGAAACTGTTCCGGACAAATCCGAACCATCACTTCGTCACCCACATTAAAATTTTTAATTTTCCTTCTAATATCTGTTCTTATCTTGTAGTTAAAATTATTCTCATTAATTTTCTTGAAAATTTCTCTATGCAGGTCATGAATGCGGGAGGCAAATGCAGATACAGACTCTGAGACTCGGTGATGTTCTAACATAGAGACAAGATCTATAGGCTGTCTAGGACGATAACCATGTTCAACTTCATGTGGGCTCATGCTAGTAGTTCTAGTCTTAGATGTGTTATAAGAAAATTTAGCAACCGTTAATTTTAAGTCTCAAATTCCCAAGTTCTCTCTCACAAAAGTACTCAAGAGATTGCTAATCCGATTGACAACCTCAATCTGTCCATCAGTTTGTGGATGGAAGGCTGAAGAGAGCTTCAATTTCGTACCCATCTTATGCCACAGGGTCTTCCAAAAATAACTCGTGAATTTTACATCCATATCGGATACAATAATTTTTGGCAACCCATGTAGCTTCACAATATTATCAAAGAAGATCTGAGCTACACGAGATGCATTGAAAGTTTTCGAGTATGGGAGGAAGTGTGCCATTTTGAAAAAATAGTCCACGGCGACAAGAATGAAATTATGTTTATTTTGTGTTTTCGGTAAGCCTAACACGAAATCCATAGTCACATCTTTCCAAGGGCGACAGGGAACAGGTAACAGAATATATAGGCCTGTGTTCTATTTTTGTTGCTTGGCGAGTTGACAAGTATGACATCTGTTAACAAGTCTCGCAATGTCTCTTTTTAGCTTCGGCCAGTAAAACCTATGTTCCACAGCATCAATGGTCTTGTTATGCCCAAAGTGTCCAACAAGTCTACCAGCATGCAATTCCCAAACAAGATACTCTCTTAATGATGTACTAGGAATGCATAGTTTGGAGTGACAGAAGAGATAATCATCTTTTAAGCAATAATCATCTATCACTCGAGTGATGCCATCCTTCAAAGAGATGTAGATCTCGTGAAAATCTGGGCAGAAGGCATACTCATCTTTCAATCTCTCAAAACCAATAATTTCGGTGCACAGTATAGATAAGATCATATGACAACAACTAAGCGCATCCGCACCCTTATTATCAATCACTTTTGTATGCCTAATGGTATACGAATATTCTTGTAGGAACTCTACCCATCGAGCATGTCTCAGATTCAACTTTTATTGAAAATTAAGGAATCTTAAGGGCCTCATGGTCTGAGAAAATGACGAATTCTTGCGGCAGGAGATAGTGTCGTCAATAGCGAAGTGACTGAATTTCTGCATAGAACTCCTTGTCACAAGTGGAGTATTTTTGTTTTGTTTTGTTTAGCTTTTCGCTGAAATAAGTAACATAATGACTTTCTTGACTGAGGACTCCACCTATACCAATACCAGAAGCATCGCACGTTACTCCGAAGACTTTAGTGAAATCAGGCAACCTCAAAACAGGTGTGTGACTCATTCTGTTCTTGATCTCTTCGAACGCTTTCGTGGCTTCTTTCGACCAGAAGAATTCACCTTTCTTCAAATAGTCAATTATCAGGAGCCATGATTGTGCTAAATCCTTACACAAACTGATGATAGAAGGTGGCAAGACCATGAAAACTTCGCACATCACGAATATTGCAGAGTTCAGGCCACTCAGTAATAGCTCGTATCTTTTCTGGATTAGCGGATACTCCTCGAGCAGAATCAATAAATCCTAAAAAGATAGTCTGATCGGAGGGGAAGGTATATTTGGTAGGATTAGCATAAAGCTATTCCTTCCTCAAAATACTGCAGACCTGTCTCAAATGGTCACGATGTTGCCCAACGGATCGACTGTAAATGAGAATATCATCAAAGTACACCATAAGAAACTTGCCCATAAAGGGATAGAGTACTTGTATTATGATTCTCATAAACGTGCTTGGGGCATTCCTCATTCCAAACGACATGACCATCCATTCGTACAAGCCATTCTTCATCTTGAAGGCGGTCTTCCATTCATCACCAGGATGAACACGTATTTGGTGGTAGCCACTTTTAAGATCAATCTTGAAAAAGATTGTGGCACTATACATCATGTATGACATGTTATCCAAACGGAGAATGGGAAAATGATACTTTACTTATCTTGTTTATGGCGCGACTGTCCACACACATATGCCAGGTTCCATCTTTCTTTGTTATCAATAGAGCGGGAACAGCGCAAGGACTGAAGCTTTCTCTAATGAAGCCATTTACAAATAACTCATCAACTTGCCTTTTCAACTTTGCATGTTCTGTCGGATTCATTGAATAATGTGGAAAGTTAGGTAGACTCACTTCCGAAACCAGATCAATAGCGTGTTGGATGTCACGCAGTGGGGGCAACTGGTTGGGGAGGTCAGCAGGAAACACATCTGCAAATTCCTGTAGGATAGGGGTAACTTGAGACAGGATGAGTGACTTAGGATCTTTAGGGACTTCTCTCGCTGTGAATAGAAAAATTGTAGCCCCTTTGTCAGTTTCTTTCGTGAGTTCCTTTTCACCCATATACGTTACTTCCTTGCCCTTTTTCGAGGGAGCTGGTGTTGTTTCAACCGGAATAGTTCGTGTTCTAACGTGTAACGCCCCGAATCCCAAATGCACTGAATTCGAGATGTTCTACAGGATCTTTTCACATCTTTCGTACAATTTTACAAGAAATTTAAAACTTTTATTTCAACAGTAATTACATCAGAGTCTTTTACATCAATAAGCAGTGGAATCAATAAAATACAACAATAATAAATGTACAATTGTTACAACTTTAATATTTAAGTAATCAACAGCATCAAATCATCTTTATATCTTCATGTAACTCCATACCCTGCATATAAAACTGTGGGCGCGTCAGATGCTTACAACTGACGAAATATTATACACGGCCATCCTCTCTATGCCGGAAACAGTATAACGATTCTTAAATACTTTAGCAAACACAAACTTGATCACAAACAAAGCTACAAAGGGACTATCCTATTGATGTCGTGTTGTACGGTACACTTAGTCCTTAATGCAGTTGTTTATATTATATGACACTAATGCACACTTGTTCGGATTCTATGCATCCCATACGATATAGGTCCGAGGGCAAGCCTCTTAATCGTCTTCATTATTGTAGGGTTCAATCCCTCGCCATGACTTAATCTACTACTGTAACTACGGTGAGTATCCTAGATGATTTATGAGTATAAGCACGTGCACTGGACCCTGGAGGGGAATTCCGCGCCATGTCTTGACTCATCAAGCATGCATTCTGCGGTAATTCAGCCTCCTCCCTGAACACGATCCTCTTGTAGTCACCAAAACATCCCACAGGCGTGGCTAAAGTCTGATCATTACTGAGTTGTGCCCACGCCATGTCTTGACTCATCAAGCATGCATTCTGTGGCTCACACCCCCGCACCGTAAACTCTAGTTCTCATACTTGTGTTTTCTCTCACTTTCATCACATCACCACTATGTATCTACCTGTAATTTCAGTAAGTATCATAGATGTTCTATAATTACAAGCACGTGTACAGAAAACCTAGAGGGGAATCTCGCGCCATGTCTTGACTCATCAAGCATGCATTCTGCAGTAATTCAGCCTCCTTCATAGCACACGATCCTCTTGCAGTCATCGAGCATCCCACAACCGTCGCCAAGATCCCGATCATTCTGGAGTATTGCCCACGCCATGTTTTGACTCATCAAGCATGCATTCTGTGGATCACATCCGCATCGTAGACTCGAGGCTCCCATACTTATGTTTTTCTCTTACTTTTATTACAATCTTTACAAAGTTTGTTTTTAAAAGAAAATCATCACAACCTAGAGCTAGCTTACCCTACCGGACTTAAATCAACAACAGAGACAGTCAGCCTACATGGCCACTTCTCAAGAGACGCTCAACCCTCAACGGTTAGCTCTCAAATCATAAATAAAACTGCCGGTCACTAGGGTCTCGCCTAGCCTCTAGATTCCAACAACTATCTCTTTCTAGAGATCAACAATATTTCATAATCAATCTCCAATAATAATTCCATTTCTTTTGTTCACAAACTCTTTCTCAAAACATTTCTTTAATAATCTCATAACATGAGAACAATTAAATCTGATTTCTTTATCAATTTCATCTTTCTCCTCCTGGTGTGCATTTCACAATAAAACTCAATCACCTATTAATAACCATAAAATCTCATATTCAACTTATTTAACTTCATTTGTCAAAATCAATTTCAAACTCAAGAACCAGAAAACAGTTCGGTTCAGTCGACTGGTGGCAGTATTCGTCGACTGTTCCGTGAGTACTTTGAACATCAAAAACAACAGTCAGCTCGATCCAGTCGACTGTGAAAGCAGACAGTCGACCGTTCTACGAGACTTGAAACTTCAGTAATAACACAGTCGGTTCAGTCGACTGGCGACAGTATCAATCGACTGTCCCGCGAATACCTTGAAAACTCAAACATCAAATTTATGACAGTAGCAGTCGACTGTGAAATTAGTCAGTCGACTGTCCTGCTGACGAAAACCAATTTTTAACACTTACCAGTCGACTGTGGAAGTGAACAGTCGACTGTTGATCACACAAATTGCAGTCCGCATATCTTTCCATAAAAATATAGATCATTTCCAGAATATATTCCTTTTAAAACAATATCGTTATCAACTGACAAGTTCCTCATTTTTCAATGAAATCTTTATAATACGTCAAAACACATTTTCCAATCAATTTTCCAAATAAACTGTTGTCTTTTATCAAAATTTACTTATAAAAATCTCTATACTCAAAATAGATATTTTGAAGTTAGAACCACACTTTTTTTATACACATTTGCATTATTTTGACCAATACTGTCTCAACATACATCAATTTCATGCAATCACTTCAATTCTAGCATTTCAACTAGCAATCATATCAATTTAAGCATAGCAATTTGCAACTACCACGTCATTCAAAATTTAACGATTCATTTCTACATTAATTTGCATGCAATCAATTCAATTTCAACCAAATGAATTATATATCAACTATCATGCAATATATACTCTTAAATTAGAAATCATTTAAGAAACACCCACCTAAATTGAAGATTTGTTACCCAAATGAACTCCTAGAATTTGGAGCTCCTAAAGAAAGCTCCAAATGCGACTCCTCGAAATCCATGCACCAAGGCAAGCCTCCAAGCTCCACATTTCGGCAAGCATCCATCATCAAGAGCATCTCCATCCCCACTCCATTCGGCAACAGCGAGGACAAACTCCCATCTTCTTTCATGTACACATACTATGTATGTACATATATATACATTAGCATATGTATATAGGCAAGTGGAATGGTGATTAGGTGGGAAAATGGACAAGGCTATGCTGGTTTGTTTGGAGCTTTGCTTTCAGAATGGGCAGGAGAAGAGATGAGAGGATGAGAGATTAAGGGGGTGTTTTTATAGATCAACTAATAGGTAGTTATGGCAACCACCCCACACATGAACTCCACTAACCCCATATTTAAACTTTGTAACTTGTTTTCCCTCCCATTTAAAAATCAAATATTCAGATTTTCCCTCTCCTCATGAGCAGCCCGGTCCCCAAGAAGTGTGCACATCGCACGTGTGCACGTGCACGTGCTTTGTGTACAAAATAGTTTATTTATTTAATCCTTTTAAAACAACTTATTTAAATTTGTAATAAATATAAAAAATTAACTTTAAATTATACTTTTCATGCACAATAAAATGGAAAGAAACATTTCATGAAAATTTATTTTGAAGGAAGAACGCGCTTACAACACGTGCACCAAAACACGTGCGTCGCCCGTAAAATCTCAAAACACAAAAATTGACTTTATGAATCGAAAAATATTTATAATCAATTGGAATGCAATAGAAAGTATATTTAATATACATATTTGATAATATACTCAAACGTACAGAAAACACGTGTATTGCACGTAGAAAATTTATTTTAATAAAGATAGTCAAAAATTGAATTTTCGTTTACAAAACAAATTCAAACATGTTTATACAAATAAATAATTGAAATACATTGAAAACTTTGCACGTAACGGTAGAATACCAAAAATCGACACGTGCATCGATAATACTTAAAAAGCACGTAAAAACTCAAAGATTGAAATCTAGCATTCGAGTTGTCTCAAATGTGATTTTAAGAATACAAGATTGCATAAATAATCAGAATTCAAAATACATATCAAAATGCGTTATGGATATAGTCAATAATAGTACAAAATGCACGTGCGTAACACCCGAGGGCAAAATTGTCAATTAAATTTTGCGGGGTGTTACATAACGAGTATGAGCTTTATTTTTTAGTCCATCGTGCTGGAACACACATTGCTTGGATCCACCATATATGGTCACATCGTGGTCGTATAACCAAGGTCTCCCTAAAATGACTCGACCCACATTCATTTTAAGCACATCACACCAAATTTGCTTTTTGTAAGCTTTGAAGTCCACAAGGACCAAATATCAATGTGTTACTTGGAGGACTGTCACATCAATCCAAGATGCTTTGTATGGGCATGGATGGGGTTCAGCCTTAAGTCTGATCTTAGCTAAGACCGTAGAAGAGACAACGTTGACGCAGCTCCCATTGTCAATGACCACCTTGTAGTTTTTGCCACATATAGTCGTAAAGGTGTGAAATATAGCAGTGCGCTTCCAATCATCTTCTTCTTTTGGTTGGAACAAAGTTGACTACATTTAAGTGAGGTGATTGGATAGACCAAATACAATGGAGATACTGGTCATCCCCATTTTCTCTGAAGTCATCACTTTCAATAGACTCATAGGAAAACTTATTGTCAGAATCATCAGCGATGACAACGGTACCCTCATATATTGATCCTACTAGGGCTGGGATAGTTGCCAATAACATGTCCGTATCCCTTACATTTATAGCACTTAGTGAGAGAATCAACCTTAGAGCAGTCTTTTTCGGAGTCTTTTTCGGTGTTCTTACCCTTATTGTTATTTTTAGATGGATATGAATTTGAAATAGGCTTCCTGGAGTAAGATTTATTGGGGTACTGAGAAGATGAGGACTTAGACCTAGGGGTGTCAGTGGAGGTCCATCTATAGGAATGATCTCTCAAATCGCTAAATTTATAATGGAAACTTGCTTTAAGGGAATTCATATTGAGGACAAGGGCATAAGCTGCCGCTAATGAGTCCACATTTCTATGAATTAGCTCGTTCTTCAGATCGGCTCGTAATCTAGCCCTGAACCTAGGAAGAGTTTGTTCTTCACTCATAAGGCATTGCATCGAATAAAGAAGTTATCAAATTTATCAACATACTCTTAGGTAAATTTGCTTCATTGATAGAGTTGGTTCCACGAATCTAGCAATCGGGTGTAGAACGATAACGGTATATATCTCTCAGTGAGCTTCTCTTTTATGGCTTCCTAAGTGGCTATGGGTGCAAGGCCTCAGCCTCTACAGACATGTTCAAGATTGGTCCAGTATTGTTGAGCTTTTCCAGTCAATTTCATCGTGATAAATTTGACATTCAAGGCTTCTGCTCATGTCAAACCACACGAAGTAGTGGTCCATGGCACGGATCAATTCAAGATAGGCTTGGGGTTTCCTACAGCCTTCAAAATGGGGAGCATCTGCCTTAACGTTCTTCTTGTATTGTTTGTCAGGGTCACGATCTTGACGTCGTCCGCCACGATCATTCCCTTGAGGGGTATGACGATTAGCATGAAGCTCAGGGGACAATAGTTTGATTTAATTCTACTTTCTCAAGTCTCTGATTGATATTGGTAAGAGTTGCTTGAATGACAGCTAGGATAGCGGAAATATCAGAGTTGTCCATCTCAGCTCAGAAAGGAGTTCACGGAGGTCTAGGGTTCCTAATTGAGTAGTTTGGGAGGGACAAGAAAGACTCTTCAAGGTCTGTGATGATGCCAGTGAAGACGCATTCACCAACGATAGAAAACTAGAGGTCGCGTGTTTGCTAAAATTTGAGAAAACATGTCCTAAATGCACCTAAGTTTTTTTTTTAAATTTTTAATCTGAAGTAATCTAAAAAAATGAAAGAAAATAAAATAAAAATACTCTAAACAATTCTAAATGAATGCAAAAATTTAAGACTAAATGATGCAAGAACTAGGATTTTAAGAACCTTCGCTCTGATACCAAAATGATGTAAAACTTAACCCTAAATAGAGAATTTACCAGAATCTTAAAGGATTAATTTTACCAATATATAATGCAGATCAAGTTAGAAATTAAAACAGTTAATCGGTTCGATGAATTTTCAATAATTGAATTAAGTTTAACAAGCCCAATTAACAATTCAGTTCTAACAATCAATAATTATATCCCTAAGCGTTCTTATCAAGTAAAATATGTATTATTAATTTGTAGTCTAATTAGCAAGTAGAAACGCTCACTCTCAATATTTGTAGACGACAGAGAAATCAAATAATATTATAGAGACGATAAAGCAGTAATACAAATATTTGAGAAGTGAAAAGAGTTTACCGGGATTGCAGATTGTGTGTAGTTGCTGTGGAGGATGATGAGACAGTGCCAGTAAGGCGTCAAGGCTAGGGGTCAGTACTGCGACAGTGGTTTTCGGCAGCAGGCTCCAGCAAGGGGTGGGGGCAGTGAAGTGATGATGGGGTGCAGGCGTTGGTGGCTTCAGTTGTGTGGCGATGGTGACTGGTAACGGGGGGTTGCAAGGTGGTCGACGAGGAAGGAAGGAGGAGTGGAGGTTGGGAGTAAGGGCGTCGATGGTGGGAGATGGCGGCAAGGAAGTTTGGGGGGGGGGGTTCGAATAGGGATGTGGTGCTGGCAGTGGGGGGGTCTTGACGGTGGCGAGGGAATCGACGGAGCTTCGGTGGGTGGTGGGTCCGTGTGGACACAGGGAGGAAGAAGGAGGAGTTTAGAGGGTGTTAGGTTTCGGGGTTCAACGGGGAAGAGGGAGAAGAGAGAGAAATTAGTTTGGGGTTATGGTTTAATTAATTTGGGGATTAAGGTTAGGGTTTGAATAAAAATTTGGGAATTTTGGTGTAGTTTTAAAGTTTATCACAAACCCTAAAATTGGATCTTAATTGTATCACACGAAAGATGGATGAAGTGCAAAACTCAACACAATAGTTTTTTAATCAAGAATAACATAACTTTTCATTAATCTCAAGACCTATATATAAGCTCAAAACAAATTTTGATACAAGTCTCAAAATATTCTAAAATCTCAAAAATATTCTAATACATAAAAGAAAATGTGCAAATCGTAATACTACTACATATGGTTATAATTTTCAAAAACAAATATGATTACTGAATAAAATACTAAACTAATGAAGCAACTGTCCTAAACGGTGTCTGCGCTGATAGAAACACCCGAATCGTCTTGAACCGATGTCCTCATTAGACATGCAGCTTGTTATTGATTTCAATGAAGGTTTCACCAGAAGGGATGAGCAAGCTCTTCTACTTTGATGATTATAGTCCAATAGACATTGCCTCTATTTTGCAGTCCAAAATCGATACTCAAGATAAGAATAGTTTCGCCTATGGATTCAAGCTTCATCCTGATTGCACTGTGAATGCAATGGCTCAACTAGTAAAAGAAATTACGACTGAGGAACTACTCAAGAAGATGAATGGAGAGCTTGTTGATCCATTGCTTGTCAATGCCTTGGAGAACATGGATCTCAGACTGGATGTGGGTTGCACAGATGCTGATACTCTGATCACCATTACAATGGAAGACTTGGGGGAGGCTCTTAAATTCCTGTTAAAGTTGGATCGATAATACCTCTTTTACTAACTTTTTGTTAATATTTTCAGTGAATACGCAAAGTTGAAGTGTACGCAAAATAATAAGTACACCAGCAGATGCTCATCGTCGCTTATGAAGTTGCTTTTTATTTTATTTCATTTTATCGTTTTCCTTGCTTATATAACACTACATTTTACCCTGATTTAATTTGAAATGCAAATATAAAAATTCGGTGCTGTCTTGAAGACTAGGTTTTTTGTATTTTGAATGTAATCCAACGAATGATTGTGAATGCAGTAGAGGAGATGACCATGAAGTATTTTAGTTTGCTGAAAAAAGGATGCGAGGAACTCTTCCAGTTTGTCTCATAAGCAAAGGCATTGTTTCCATCATATCTGATAGTTCTTTTGGAGTTGGGATTTACACATTGATGTATGTTAGATGTTGTTACTTTAAACCAATGATAGCAAGTTATAGATGTGTATATAGTGATCTGTATCGGTTTCTGTTAGCTATGGAAGTGTATGATCTTATTGATATTGACTGAATACTCTCATAATGCTGGTTGTTAATTACTTGGGATTAGCTGTGATGGAGGTGGATTCTGGAAAGGCTATTTTCTGTTTTGTCTGCTGAATGTGAATGGTGTATGTAGAGATTGCGACGGTACTTGAAGTTTGATGGCTGGGTCTGAACGTACGAAGGGGAATTGGAGATTACTATTTCGCTCCTTTTTTTTTCTCCCTTTTTTTCCTTCCCCATTTCTGTCTTTATGCATAATCGTTTATGATTTACTTGTACATCATATATTACTTGTATATCAAAGGAATGGATGTTCAATAAATGTCCCAGATCTCGGTTTTAGTAATGTTGTTTTTGAGCGGTTTGATACTTGTGACAGATACTATTTGTCATGGAATTTTTGGTTGAACTTTATACTGAGCTTCTGAATTTTCTTAGATTTAAGATACTAATGTTCTTAATTCTGCTCAAACATGAGAATTTTGATACTGCATGTCTCATACAGCAAGATTGAAAGTTGTTTACATTCTAAAGAGCACATCTTCATGATATTGTCAAATTCGAAAAAAATGGTGGCACTCTGGATGGAGAACATTTTTTTAAATAAACTTTGTACAAATTGAACAATTATATCTTTAACGCATTTGTTAAGCTCTCGGACTGAGGGACAGGATCGTCTCTTGTATCCCTATATCTCTATTATTCATCTACGACTTTGCCAACATGCAGGTCTAAATATGCAGGAGGAAGAAACTCATACCTCCATATCTATCACTACTATTTTAATGGGAGAGTTGGGGTTTGTAACAAACAAACCCTAACTTTGTAACAATATAAACACGTATAATATATGACTATATCATACAAATATAAATGTGCACCGCACGTGTAGCCCAAATCAAAACATTCAAATATAAACTATTTTTGTTCTTATTCAATATATATTCATTTAACTTGATGACTTTATTTTTTTTAGACGAGCATCGCACGTACATTATACTAGTATAATAAAACACAAAGAAAGCTATCAAGTGGTCTTCTTCAATCCCCCCCAAATCAAAAGTCCAGATCTACCCTCACAAAACACATTTTCCCTCCCAAAATTTTCTCCCCAAAACTCAAATTCAAATCCCTTCCAAAACAACTCCTTTATTTATTTTCCCTTCCAAAACAACTCCTTTATTTATTTAATATTCTCTCTCTCTCTCTCTCTCTCTCTCTCTCTCTCTCTCTCTCTCTCTCTCTCTCTATATATATATATATACTAGTACCATACACGTGCACACGTGCACGTGAAAAAAATTGAAGAGATAATGAAAAGGAAAAAAAGAAAATAATTTCCAAACTGATCCACTTTCGAAAATATTTACGAAACTGGTTCACTGTCGAAAATATTTATCAAAGTTAGTCCATAACCCAACACGTGCGTTGCACGGGTTGGGTTAAGGACTAAGGGGTTCTCCCATTATAGTAGTATATATATATATATATATATATATATATATATATATATATATATATATATATATAGGGGTCGGTTCGGGTGAGAACCAACCCTGGGGTGAGAACCTAAGGGCCTCTCCCAACCACTCATCAAATCATTTTGTATGGCTGAGATTATGCAAGTACATAATAAGGTAATAGATCATACTCTACAGAATTTTTTTTGTGTGTGACGGTTAAGGAAAATTTGGTCAAACTGGAGAGAGAAATAATTTATTCCCGTTTTTTGTGTGTAACGGTTAAGGAAAATTTAGTCAAACTGGAGAGAGAAATAATTTATTCCCGTAAAATATTAGAGAATATTTTGTATCCCAAATTAATAGCAACTGCAGAATCATTCACCAATTCGTTCCTTCACTAATTCGTTCACTATATAGCAACTGACTGTATTGTAAGTAGATACAACTAGTGCATATTTTAGCAGGAATATATATATATATATATATATATATATATATATATATATATATATATATATTGTTTGCTTATCAATTTGCAAACTTATGTTGTACATGCTGTCAGTATAGCAACTGACTGTATAGCAGCTGACTGTATCAGTATAGCAACTGAATGTTTTTTGAATAGCAACTAACTGCATTGTACGTAGCAACAAAAATTTCATATTTAGCAACATTGTACGTAGCAACAAATGTTGTTCATCCTGATGAAGATTGTGGTTCGGCTGAAAATAAAATAAAAAAGGCAATATATGTTGCCTAATAATCTGTGATGTTCATTCCTTTTAAATAAAATAAAAAGGCAATATATGTTGCCTAATAATCTGTGATCTTTCATTCCTTTTATTACGCGGTCCCCAGCGCTTAATTAAAGGGATTGACATCTTAATGCAAATATTAATTAATCTTATTGTTTAATTTTAAAAAATCTTGACTGTTAAGATTACGCGGATGAATGGCTGGGATAGGCCCTTAAGTTCTCACCCCAGGACATGGTTCTCACCCGAACCTCTCTCTCTCTCTCTCTCTCTCTCTCTCTATATATATATATATATATATATATATATATATATATATATATATATATATATATATATATACTAGTAGTTCACACATGCGATGCACGTTTTAATAATTTCAAAAAACTCTAACGCAGGGAGGATTCACACATGCGATGCACGTTTTAATAATTTCAAAAAACTCTAACGCAGGGAGGATTTGAACCGGAAACCTCCTTTATATTAGTTATGTACGTGCGTTGCACATGTTGGTAGAATGACACAATGACAAATGACACTAAGGCCTTCTCCCATTAGAATATTTTATATATATATATATATATGAGAAAAGTGAGCCTCATATAGAGTATGAGGAAATTTTTCTCATACAAAGTAATTATACTCACTTGGTGTGACAATTATGGAAGATCACTCATTCCATCATGTTTATCATGCTAATAGATATATGTGTAGAAAAAATTAAGTGGTTTGAAGATCATTCACCCATGCATCATGCGGTTGAAAAATGAACGATTTCAACAGTAATATAAATCGAACCACAAATTGGACCCACATGTTGCATGGATTGATGACCTCCAAACCACTTAACACATACATCCATTGACATGATAAATATGATGGACGGATTGGATCTTCCATGAGGACCCCACCAAGCGAATATAATCACTTTGTATGAGGAAAATTTTCTCATACAAATATGAGGCTCACATTATATATATATATATATATATATATATATATATATATATGAGGAGTGATCCAATGAGAAACACTCTTAAATGAGAAAATGAGAAACATTAATTTTGACTATTGGATATGAGGGGATTTAGATGAATTACTCTAATTCATTTGGATTAATTAATTGAAAACCCGGCTTTTTTTCTACACATCCATTAAAAAAAACCACCCCAAAAAAAAAACCAGGTATCAGATCTTAATTAAATTTTGGTGATATGGAAATTTAATTGGTGATATGAACAAATAAAACAAAGACAAACTGGAACAAGAGAAATGGATTTAATGATAAAAAAAATTCCGCCAAGACATCACTTCAACAAGAATACAATATTTCATTGATGCACAAAACTTATAGAAAATTAGCAACACAATCAAAAGCCCCTCTTCTTCTTCACTCTCTTCTCCACACCAACTCAACAAGAAAACAATAAGAATGAAAATTCATAATACAAAAAAAAAATGAAAATCAAACAAAAAAAATTAAGGAATTTATTTTAGATTCAGATTCATATTTTTCATTTTTCTTGGTAATAAAGCAAAGGGCCTGCTTGAGGTTTTATTGAGTGAGGTTTTTTTTTTCCATCTACTTCTTGTGAAATGCTAATACAAAATTTATGATTAATATTCGTAATGCACTGACATTTGTAGCAAATATTTGTTGATTAATTCATCTCTTCCGTTCTAGCTACTATTGGATGGTTGTGTGATATAACGGTGCTATTATTGAAGGACGGTTATTGAAGGACGGTGCGATTTCAAATATTAATTAAGACTCAAAAGATCTAAATTAAGATCTAAATTAAGATCTAAATTAAGATATTAGACAGGAAATGAACAGGTAATGAGTTGGAAGCAAAATATTAATTAAGATCTGATACCTGGTTTTTTTTTGTGGTTTTTTTTTTTTGATAGATGTGTAGAAAAAAACCAGATTTTCAATTAATTAATCCAAATGAATTAGAGCCATTCATCTAAATCCCCTCATATCCAATGGTCAAAATCAATGTTTCTCATTTTCTCATTTAAAAGTGTTTCTCATTGGATCACTCCTCTCTCTCTCTCTCTATATATATATATATACTTTGGAAACATGAACTTTATACCCGAATTCATAATTATTTTTGATTGTATATTTCCTTAAACTTTTTTTAATGGAACGTGGAGGATTCTAAACAGTTAACGATAAAAAAAATAATATGCACGAAGGAGACATGATTGAACTCCATAAGTTCCACTAAGATTTTGTGCGATCTACTTGCCATCTGAAGATTTTTTTCCCAAACTGCCCCACTTTTTGAAATTCCAAACTGCCCTATTTTTTTTTAATTCTCAAACCATCCCACTCGGTCTTTGAATGACCGAGTTTAGTTAAAACTAACTCGGTTTTTCAAAGACCAAGTGTTAGTTTTGGATTTTTCGAATTCTAACACTCGGTCTTTGAAAAACCGAGTTATTTTAACTAAACCTGGTCTTTGACCGAGTGTATCATTTTAGCAAATACTTTCGAAAGTGGGTCAGTTTGGTAAATACTTTCAAAAAGTGGATCATTTTGGTAATAAGTTCCTTGTTTGTCAAAGGATGTTAATTTCAGGTACTAATTTAACGTTGTAAATTTTAGAATTTTTTTTTACCCAGATGAGATTTTTAAAGCATTCTTATGGAAAGTCATTATATTGAAGGAATCCTTAATTTTAGATTCAAGAATACTAGTAAATCCCTTTTGGGGAAGAAATGTGCATAAACTCGCAAAAAATGCCTTGAACTTTTCTAGTCTTGATGGATATTGGGTTGATGTAATTGATAGCTAGAATGACCATTTTGATATTTATCTTTCGAAAATTCGATACTTGGATTGGGTTTGAATCTTCATTTTGGGTCAATGCAGCATGATATCAGCAATTTCTCATTTGGGTCTGTTGGTACTAGGACTGGCATTCTTCTGTGATTCTGTTCCTCAGAGGTACCTGAACAGTTTCCTTGTCTCTCTCTATTATCGCGATCTTTTCTTGAATTACTGAAGTCATGATGATATTTTTGTACAGACGGCAGCTTAAACCTAGAGGGGAAACTTTTCAGTTAACTGAAGAGAGCATCCTCAGAGCTGCTCAACTAATATCCAGTAGCTAATGCTGCTCTGGCTAAGAGCCAGGAGGGTTTTTCAGGCGAACCCTTGATGACTCTCAAAGTAATCATCTACTTAAAGCATTACTTAGTTTTCAGAATACTTGTTGAAACTCTATTTGCTATCTTCAATCTCAGGTGGCGCCTATTCTCGTCTTCATGGCCAAATATGGGCACCTGATAACCCCATGGAGGCTTTTCACTACTGGTAATGTGCCAAAGAATCTCTTTTGATCGACCCCTTTTCATGTGTTATGACTTACAAATATATCTCGCTATCTGCAGGATTTTTTCTAAGTTTCACTATTCCCAAGCTCTATACTTGTTACTCAGACCACATTCATAAGAAGGGTAATTTGATATCATTCCTTATATAATAATATGAATGCTCACTATGACTTTCTACTAACCAATTGTTGTTATTAATGAATATATACAGTTGAGGATATGAGGAGTTATGTGTGCGAAGCATGGAAATCTTGCCCTCAAAAGAAATTTGTCGCGGCTACTGCAACCACCATGATGTGGAATTTGTTCAGTTTGAAGATGCGCTTCTTTGCAGGTACTTCTTTTATCTGTTAATTACAATAACGTTTCATATTTATGTCTCTTTAATATTAAAAATAAAAAAAAAGTTAAACGGGGTACTAATAATTTTGTTCAATGATCTTCGCAGCATTTATCTCTGTAGTGATACTTCGCTATCACCATCAACGGGGTTTAGGACGATCTGCTGAAGTTATTACAACATCCTTTGACAAATAAGGAACTTATTATCAAAATGACTCACTTTTTGAAAGTATTTACCAAACTGACTCACTTTCGAAAGTATTCATCAAAATAACACACTCGGTCTTTGAAAGACCTAGTTTAGTTCAAAATAACTCGGTCTTCCAAAGACCGAGTATTAGAATTCGAAAAATCCAAAACTAATACTCGGTCTTTGAAAAACCGAATTAGTTTTAACTAACTTGGTCTTTCAAAAATCCAGTGGGATGGTTTGGAAATTAAAAAAAAAAATAGGACAGTATGGGAAAAAACTTTCAAAACGGGGCGGTTTGGGAAAAAATTTCCATCTGAATGCACTAGTTAACGAAAGATCCTCTTAGAAATCCACACCTACCGAGGTATAAGAATTTTTGTACACTTCAAACACAAGCAATATGCAAAGTTAGTGCAATAAAATAAAATTACAAGGAAAAAATATAATTCATCTCATTAATCATGAAAAAGTTGTTTACCAGAAACCGGTCAAAGAAATATATATCGATATTATATATACCCTTGAATTGTTTAATACAAGCATTTTTCTAACTGAAATATCCGGGTACAATTTTGGGCACTCGAACCATTTTTCCAACTTCAAGTATAGTACGGCCGAGAGCTCGTGTGATTAGCTGGATGTGGACTTCTCTGCTTGTATTGGTGTCCAGGTCCATATTCTAGCCTGGTTGTTTTTAGGTTTTGGTTATTTTAGATGTTGATCTCTATCGCTTTGTGCTGTGTCCTTGTTTTACTCCTTGTAAAATGGATCTTTGTATATAACTCTTTATTTATGATATTTTAAGGCTGGAGCCGTAAGGCTCTATCCGTTTCATTTAAAAAAACTAAAAGTATAGTACAATGATCGCACACCTATAAAAAATATAGATAGATAGGAAGCACGATCGATCTGAATTTTTTTTAGATGAGAGAAAGTTTCTGGAGAGATGAAGAGGATGGTGGGTTTTTTATTTATTTAAATAAATAATTGGAGTTTAATTAGGTTGGGGCACTACAAAAGAAAAGGTCTTTACCAGCGTATATTTCCCGGCGTTTTACCAGAAACGCCGGGGTAGGAAGAGATCAGGAATTGGGCGTCAAACAGGATGGTTATACACCGGCGGCCTCTATAAAACGCCGGGGAATTATGATATTCACCGGCGTTTTTTATTAAAACGCCGGTGAAGTCTATATTCACCGGCGTTTTAATAAAACACGCCGGTGAAAGTATACAGGTAAAAAAAATTTCTCCCATTCACCGGCGTTTTTAGTTAAAACGCCGGTATAGGGTCTTGGAATAAATTTCCCCCAAACCCTCTACCATTTTCTCATTCGATCGCAAAAAAAAAAACCCCCAAATTTTCCCGCTGTCTCGCGCTCTCCCGCTTTCCCCAATTTTCCCAAACCCTATACGTATACTTTCCCCAAAATTTTCATTTCTCTCCTTTCCCCATCGACACCCCCCCTCTCCCGCCGTCGTCGTTTTCCCCCTCCCCCGCCGTCGCCACTTCCCCCATCGCCGCACCTGCCCCCCTTCGCCCACCCCCCATCCTCCATCGTGGCCCCCCGCCGTCCCCCTTCTCCCAATCTCTCTCTCCCTCTCAAAAACCGCCGTCCCCTCTCCCCCAATCAACTCAAGTAAGGAATTTCAAACCCTAAAGTTTATTCTAGTATGAATTTGAAAATATGAGAATAGGTTAATTAATGATGGGTTCTTGATTAGGGTTAGGGTTAGGGTTTTGATCGGTTCTTGATTTATCGTACTAACCGGAATTGATTCTAGTCATGCTTTTGTTGTTTGTAGTTTTTAGGGGTTAGTATGGTTTTTAGATGAAGTTGTTTTTAGATGAAGTTGTTTGAGTGTATAATGGAGAGTTTGTTTGGTTTCTTTGATATTTTTGTATGGATTTTGTTGCTGGTAGATGAGAATTAATAGAGTTGCGATCAAACATTTTGTTAGAATTTCAACATGGGTTTAATGGGAATTGGTTATTTATTTGAGATAAAATGTTATAATGTATGTAATGTATACATATACAATTCTAAATAAATGTGATACTCGTCTTTATTATTTGTGGTAATATGCGATTTCTTTTATCCTATTGTTTGTATAAATTTTTTGTTTTGGTAAATGAAATTGGAGGTTTAATGAAAGCTTCTCCACTCATCAATGTATTGGTTTGTTGATGATATCATTTAGTTGTTCTTTTGATGCTAAAGTATTAGTATGTAATTATTGTAGTTGTGTTAATTATAGCCGTTTCTTGGAGGTTAGTTATGGGTTATTGGATAGTACTGATTAATAATGGTTTTATATTGTAAAGCATCTTAACAGCGATTTCATATTTGTACAGAATGAACTGAAGAGTGATTTTGTTTTTAGTCTCATGGGAGATGCAATTCTTAACTATTGTCCAGTGAAGGGATTAAAATAGGCTTTGTTGATGAAGGATGTGATGATGAAGAAGGTAGTTGATGACAATGAGGTGGTTTGGAAGATTTGGTCAATTTCATATACAGTTAAATCATTTTGGTAACTGTAAGTTCATGCTACTTTGCTACTTTTTTTGCTATCGAGTCACACTACTGACTACTTTGCTACTTTTTTTAAATTAGTGATGATGAGATGGGTTATGATTCTGAAGTTGCACACTACGAGTCATTGATTTAATGATTCATTGAATAAATGATTCATAGGAGTAACTAGTGATTTGTTTGAATCCTATCTGAGCTTTTTAATTTATGAACACTTTCGAGTGAATGAGTGATGATGAGATGGATTATGCTTCTGAAGTTGCACACTATGTTTCATGATTCATTGAATAAATGAATTTTAGGAATAACTAGTGATGATTTCCTATCTGAGCTTTTTAATTTATGATTGTAGTTGAAGTTGTAGTTGAATTTGTTTTGGAGCCATAGACATCAATGGTAGTTGAGATGAAGAAGTAATAGAGATACATAAATGCTTAAATACTGGAATGAAAATTTGTTTTGAACCCATTTTGGTTAAAAAATCATGCCAAAGATGGCAATCAGATGCATGAAATCAGCTTCTTTAACAGTATCTGAAAATGAAAATTTCCATTATCTGAGCATATATGTTTCTTTAACAGTGACTGTGAACAATTGTTCTTAATTGGGCTGTGATTAGAAAGAGACGAGTTGGAGTGGAGATCTGGAAACCCATATAGAGACATCTTGTTCATAATAATTTATTATTATTGTTGTTCTTGTCGCTCTTGCTGTTGTTGCTGATGTCTCTTTATGTGCGTTTGCTGAAGAGAAAGCAGGGATGAGAGAGAGATGAGGAAAATGCCGCTATGTTAGCCTGGTGTATCCTCATTCTCTACCATTCCTCTTTCTGGCTTCTATATTTGGTTTCCTTCCACGATGACAATTCCTTAAAACTACACTTGATATGAGCCCTATTCGTATTTTTCTTCAATGAAGAATTGATCTATGACTACAATCTCCATTTAAAGCCCAATCAAAATTTGTTTTGGAGCCACAAACATCACTGAAGAATTAATAGAGAAACATAAATGATTATATGCTGGAAATTTTCATTTTCTTTTACTGTTAAAGAAGCTTATTTCATGCATCTGATTGTCTTCTTGGCACATTTTTTTGACCAAAATGGGTTAACTGAATTAGTAGAGCAACATATATGCTCAGATAATGGATATTTTCATTTTCATATACTGTTAGAGAACCTGATTGCCATCTTTGGCATGATTTTTTAACAAAAAATGGGTTCACTTCCAAACTAAGTATGCTGCTAGCATCCTCATCTTCTTTTACTGTTAATGAAGCTTATTTCATGCATCTGATTGTCATCTTGGCATGTTTTTTTGACCAAAATGGGTTCACTGTGAACTCAGGATGCTATAGCTGTGTGCCAAAATCCTCCGGATATGTACAACAATTGGGTTTTAGATTTAGTTGGGCTAAACAATTAGTAGAGTAACATATATGCTGAGATAATGGATATTTTCATTTTCAGATACTGTTAGAGAACCTGATTGCCATCTTTGGCATGATTTTTTAACAAAAAATGGGTTCACTTCCAAACTAAGTATGCTGCTAGCATCCTCATCTTCTTTTACTGTTAATGAAGCTTATTTCATGCATCTGATTGTCATCTTGGCATGTTTTTTTGACCAAAATGGGTTCACTGCGAACTCAGGATGCTAAAGCTGTATGCCAAAATCCTCCGGATATGTACAACAATTGGGTTTTAGATTTAGTTGGGCTAAACAATTAGTAGAGCAACATATATGCTCAGATAATGGAAATTTTCATTTTCATATACAGTTAGACAACCTGATTGCCATCTTTGGCATGATTTTTTAACAAAAAATGGGTTCACTTCCAAACTAAGTATGCTGCTAGCATCCTCATCTTCTTTTACTGTTAATGAAGCTTATTTCATGTATCTGATTGTCATCTTGGCATGTTTTTTTGACCAAAATGGGTTCACTGTGAACTCAGGATGCTATAGCTGTATGCCAAAATCCTCCGGATATGTACAAAAAATGGGTTTTAGATTTAGTTGGGCTAAACAATTAGTAAAGCAACATATATGCTCAGATAATGGATATTTTCATTTTCAGATACTGTTAGAGAACCTGATTGCCATCTTTGGCATGATTTTTTAACAAAAATGGGTTCACTTCCAAACTAAGTATGCTGCTAGCATCCTCAACTTCTTTTACTATTAATGAAGCTTATTTCATGCATCTGATTGTCATCTTGGCATGTTTTTTTGACCAAAATGGGTTCACTGTGAACTCAGGATGCTATAGCTGTATGCCAAAATTCTCCGGATATGTACAACAATTGGGTTTTAGATTTAGTTGGGCTAAACAATTAGTAGAGCAACATATATGCTCAGATAATGGAAATTTTCATTTTCAGATACTGTTAGAGAGTGCTGAATTTTCTTATAATCAAAACCCATTTTTCTGAACCCATTTTTGAAAATGAAAATTCAGCACTCTCTAACAGTATTTGAAAATGAAAATTTCCATTATCTGAGCATATATGTTGCTCTACTAATTGTTTTGCCCAACTAAATCTAAAACCCAATTGTTGTACATATCCGGAGGATTTTGGCATGGTTCCGAAAAATGGGTTTTGATTATAAGAGTGCTGAATTTTTTTTTTTGAAATTTTTAAAAAAAAAAAATTTAGCTACACCGACGTTTTTTACAACCGCCGGTGTATCTTTCAGCAAGAATTTGGCTGTCTATACCGCCGTTTTAACAACGCCGGAGTAGGCGATGGTCGGAAATGGCACCCACACATTCACCGGCATTTTTACGGCCGCCGGTGTAGTTTTAACCGTTACCAGCGGCCGTAGAAAACGCCGGTGAATGTCCCTAAGCAACAACGACGCACGATTCAGCGACACTTGCACCGGCGATTTATAAAACGCCGGTGGTATCTACAGCGGCGTTTATAAATGCCGGTAAATGTGCAAAAAAACGCCGGTAAAGACCTTTTCTTTTGTAGTGGGGTGAGATTAGGATGTGTGGTTTAGAATTAGTTAGATTAGGGTTAGATCTAATTGTGTGGTTTAGATTTAATTGAGAGATTTAGTTAGATTAGGATTAGATCTAATGTAATTGTGTGGTATAGATTTAATTGAAGTTGAATGCATACAAATTACTGATTGTCTACAAATGACAACTCCCATTATAATATTAGAGACTAGGCAACCAGTTAAATCGCTATCTAAAACACAATTATAATGGATTCCTATCTGATTTTAAAACCGAAAAAACATCAAGCACACGAATTGAAACATGGACTTGTTGCAAACCTCAATGAATTGATTTAGAAACTGAAATCACAACCACCTCAAACTCATAATTGAAAGTATATATACAAATCTACATTCATGTTTACAGCAATCAGACTTCAAATAAAAAAATTAGCACTTCAACTACAGGTCATGAACTCAAAGACTGAATCACATCATCATAATAATTAGAATCTACTGAATTTGCTTCAGAGAAAGATAAAAAATCTTAAGTAAAAGAGAACTTTACGATGGAGGGTAGAGACGGGCGGGGCCGGGGCTTTTTCGACAACGGACGGCGACGATGGAGGTTAGAGACGGACGGGATTGGGGCGGGTGGGCGACGGGCGGCGGTAGGGACGAATGGGTGAGGAGAAGTGGGTAGGTTTTGGGGTAGGGAGAGTTAGGGTTTGCGAGTTTTGGGGAGATGGAGAAGAGGAAATGTTTTTTGGGGTGTTTTTTTAATTAATTCTGTTTTGGCAATTGGTGTGGGTTGCACGTGTCAATTCCTACTTTTGCTCTCCTTTCTCTATTTCAAAATAGAGAAAGGAGAGATGGGGTAGGCTTATTAGCTTAAGATATATATAAATAAATATAAATATTAGAGATTAGAGATTTGAGAATAGTAATTAGAGATATATTTATTTCAAAATTTACATTACTTTCTATCAAATATCATATAAATCATCCCCCTTAAGTTTTAATCGATTAATGTGTATTGTAACTCCTTAAAGATAAATAAATAATTTATTCCAAATACGGTAGGTATCTATTTTTTTGGAATTTATATCAATCAATTGGATACACTTCCATATTTTCAAAAAAAAAAAAAAAAAAAAAAAAAATCCATGTAGTGAATTTGTATACCGATAGGAATTATGATTACTTAGTGCTACGAAAACCTATAAATAGAGAGAAAAGAAGAAGGAAAAGAACAGAAAAGAAAGAAGAAGGGAAGAAAAAGAAAAAAAAAAACTCTGAATTCAGGAGTAAACGCTTTTTAGTTGTCTTCTGCTGCTTCTTCTTCTTCTTCATCTGCTTCTACCATGTGCCTCTTCGAGCTCCTTACGTCTCTCTCTTCTTGTCTCAAACTCCGATCAAATCATGAAAATAACCACAACAATGACTCCATCATCCCTCTCCTCGACGACAACCAAAACCAAAATCTAACAAGTACTTCTGATCCTCTTCATGATCAACAGGCTGAACTCGTTGACAACATGAATACAGCACAAGAACAAGAGCCAACACAGAATCAAGAACCATCCATCAACAACGACGACAAAGACTCCATCATCCTTCCCCTTGACGGCAAGCAAAACCAAAATCTGATAACTCCTGATACTCTTCAGGACCAACAACCGGACAGACTCGTAGACAACATGCATACAACACAAGAGTCAAAGACGGAGTCAGATCCACTACTAAAGAATCAAGAACCACCCGTCGATAACGGCTCTGAAATAATTCGGTCGATGCTCAAACTTTCTCAGACTCAGGAGCAAACGAACCAGTTCATAATTGAGTTGGGGACATTTTTTTTGCAGCACCATAAAGAATTCATGTGTAGAGGGTACAATGTAGATGAGAATATCACTGGAGAGTTGGAAGAGTTGCCGCTTCTGCAAGCAAATATGAAACAGACCACTAGGTATGTTCTTTCATCTGTTCATCTAAATACTATTATTATACCAAAAGAAAGTCTAGTAATCATCTATTTTATCGTCAATTAGGGATGAGAAAAGGCCAAGTCATTGTATCGGACGACAAGTATCCTGACTTGTGTGCCTGATCGATTTGAATTCAGTAAATATAAAAAGAAAAAAAAAAAAAAGAACCATAACAAAGAGTAGCTCTAGTTTTGAGTATGAAGGGAACTCATAAATTTCAAACTATACATACTAGTAATTTACACGTGCAATGCACGTTTTAATAATTTCAAAAAATAAAAATAAAAATTTTGACGCATGACCTCCTTTATATTAGTTATGTACGTGCATTGCACATGTTGGTAGAATGACAAAATGACAAATGACACTAAGGGCTCCTCCCATTATAATATTAGAGATTAGAGATATATAAATCTTTTCTCCTTAATCTTTTAATGTAAAATTCAAAACCCATATGAGTAAAATAAATCCCTAGACCTCTGGTGAAATATTACTTTTATTATTTAAAACCGACTTGATCCAACGATCTACATGCTCATATATACTTATTTTTGTATGAGATCAGGGAGCATATACTCTGATTTTAAGTAGAAAAAAGTAGTGATTTTAAGTTGTTATCATCTTGTTTTAACTTTAGAGAAGGATCAAAACTTAGATTGTAAAGAAGTGTAATTAGTCAAAGAAAATACTAATAATCGAACCAAGCAGTTGAGTTGGTCCAAGAAATCAAATTAAGTAGTCGGTCCAAGAAATTCTCATGTGCTCTTTAATGTAACTCTTTCATTTCATAAAACTCTTTTTAATAGAAGATTGTCACCAAATTGATGTTGAAATTAATTTGATCTTCTCTTAATTTCCTCGTTCTCGGTTCACCTTAATTTCTCCTTCCGCGCGCAGTGAAGTGAATGCAGAGGAGGATTCAGGAGACACAACAACTAAGGAGGAAAGTAGCAGCACTAAACTGAAAGAGGTTGATGCTATTTTATCAGGAATAGTAGGATTGGAAGGCGTCAAGTTACAACTAAGGAAATGGGCGAAAGGCCTAATTCTAAGTGAGAAGCGGAAGACCCTTGGTCTTAAAGTCGGTTCTAGGAAGGCTCTTCACATGGCTCTCCTTGGCAATCCAGGAACAGGTAAAAGTTTTAATTTTAATTATTTTATTTAATCAAAAGAAAGATATACATGCATGCCTGCATTGTCTCACTTTTTAACAAATACTTTTGCATGCGCTTGAATAACTTTCTTCGTGTTCATTATCTGACGTTGATAAGTGCATATAATAGGTGACGTATGAAGACCACTCAATGAGTTTTATCCTAAAAATGTGAAGGCTTTTTAGTTACATCAAGATTATATATGAAAATTAAATAACTGATCTCATACTGGCCATATCTTTTAGGGTATTTCTCACCCCAACCCGTTAAAAAGGGTGAGGGTAAGTGAGTGAGTCATAGATGAAAATTTTGAATTATGGGTCTGATCGAATACAAGTGGATTAATTGTATCAGTATGCATGCATTGGCATGGAATAAGCCTAGCCTATATTAACTAATAGCATCATCAAAATTTAAGCTTATCGTCCAGATGGTTTTTTATTTTATTTTACTTAATTTTACTTTTTAAAGAAAGACCACAATTTGAGAGAGCTGGTCCTATGTAGGTCAGTCATTTTCAATCTTCTATATTTCTTTTCTTTTGAGTAGCTAGATTCAATAGAAGATTTGAATGTCCTACAAATGGAAGAAGTTTTGGAAGATGGTATCAACTATGCCGACTATTCTCTGCATTTATTTTGTGGCACTCACTCATTTGTGCAGAATACTAGTTGATTTTCTCTTAATTTTTACAGGTAAGACCATGGTAGCTCGGATTCTTGGAAAGATTCTTCACAGGCTGGGACTCATATCTACCAACAAAGTTATTGAAGTTCAACGAACTGATTTGGTTGCGGAGTATATAGGGCAGACAGCGGTAAAAACACAGAGAAAGGTATATACCCTTGCTTGCTAGTACCCATCATGCCTGTTATATATGTATTTCTTTCTCTTAACGTCAAACTTTTTGTTTGGGGTAGATCAAAGAAGCGAATGGCGGAATTTTATTTGTTGATGAAGCCTATAGGTTGACGCCACCTGATACGCCAAACGACTTTGGCTTTGAAGCTTTAGAAGAAATTATGTCAGAAATGGACAGCGGGAATATAGTCGCAGTATTTGCTGGGTATAGTAAAGACATGCAGCGCGTTATCCTAGCAAATGAAGGTTTCTCCAGAAGAGTGAGCAAGTTCTTCCACTTTGATGATTATAGTCCAAGAGATATTGCTCTGATTTTGCAATCAAAGATCAGCACTCAAGAAGAGGACAATTTCGTCCATGGATTCAAGCTTCATCCAGATTGTACTTTGGACGCAATGGCTCAGCTGATAAAAGAAAACACTAGTCAGGAACTACGCAAGGCTATGAATGGAGGTCTTGTTGATCCATGGCTTGTTAATACGTTGGAGAGCATGGATCTGAGAATGGATCCCGACTGCACTGATAATGATGCACTCATCACAATCAAAATGGAAGATTTGGAAGACGGTCTTAAATCCCTCACTATCTTGACGGAAGAGACAAATGACAGATACAAGCAAATGTACTTATAGTTAGTTCTACATAGTTACATGCATTACTTTATTTTTATTATTTTTTTTCCACATGTTATATTTGCGCATCTTATCCATTGATTTCCATTTGGATTTTCTATTTTTAGAGGCCTAACTTAATTGCATTAATTTGGTATTTTAACTTAATTAGATTTAGATTAGATTTTCACATGTTAGATTTGATATATAAGGCATCGGCTAAAAACATGCCGTAGTACTTGTTATGTCCACATAAATCATATCAATTCCATGTAGTTATCTAATTTAATATTATAATGGGAGAGTTGGGACTTAGGGTCTGTTTGGTTCAAAGGAGGGGAGGGAAGGGGAGGGAAGGGGAGGAGAGAGATTTTAATAAGACTCTGTTTGGTTCAAAGGAGGGGAGGGGAGGGAAAATAATTATCTTCTTATTTGGTTCACAAGGGAAGGAAAGAGATTTTATAATAAAATTACTTTTATATCCTTTTACATTTTATAACAAAACTCAACCACTAAAAAACATCAAGTGTTTCTAACCCCTTGATTGCATCCACACCAAAAGTACAAGGAGCAAATTCACATAATTAACAAACCCAGATCCCCTTAGATGATGAAATAATCTAGATAAGCACTAGACACCAGAATATCATGAACAGAGTTATAGGATCTGTCGGCAATGCTGGTGTTAAGTCCTCCGTACATATCAGTATCCACATAACGGTAAATAGAAAAAAAAGACTATTAATGTGAAAACCAACTTGATTACCTTGAATGAAATATTCTGAATGAACGCTAAACACCAGTAAATCAAGACCAGAGTTATATAGATTTGTAGGTGATGTTGGTATGAAGTTCTCTGAATCCATATATAAGTAAATTGAAAAAGAGACTAATAGACAATATATACATAAACATTACAATAAGGACTTGAACCAAGCTTCATTTTTTGAAGCCTTTACAATCCAGTATGCATGCAGTTTGAAGAAAGATTTATGTAGTTATAAGCAAGCACCTACATCGACACATGTTACTCTGTCAATCTTTCTTGACCATTCTTCCAAAATTTAATTATGTTGCTCTGCTTAGTGGACAAGTATTCGTAAGAGCCTTGACATATGACAGCGGTTAGGAATTTGGCGCAACAGAGTTGGAGCTTTAGAAGCGAAAAGCAATAATCCATCCAATGAACAATCAAACAAGAGATCAAACCAAACACATGAAGGGGGAGAAAGAGAGAGTGCGAGTGGGAGAGAGAGAGTCGGGAGAGAGATGATATCTTTTTCATTTTACGGATTTAGATCTAAAAAGGGCAGTTTAGTCCAATCACTTTAAAAAAATTAGACCTATTTTCTCTCCTCTCCAAATCTCCAATATTGGAGGGGAGCCAAAATTGGCTCAGGATGAATTCTGCACCCCTCCATTCCCCTCCCCTCCCCTCCTAAAAAATGAACCAAACAAGAAATGTTTTAAAAAATCCCTCCCCTCCCCTCCATTTCCCTCCCCTCCATTCCCCTCCAACCAAACAGGAGCATCCACAGTGGTTTGCTAAATACTCAAAAATTAGAAATCCATTTAGAAAACAGACGTGCAGTGGTTTGCTAAAAACTCAAAAGTTAGAATAGCAATCTACAGTACCTTGCTAAAGTTAGGAAGCCGGATGGAAGATTGCTAAATATAGAAGACGGATGATGGTATTCCGTTTGTGGCTTTGGACGGATGAAGATCATCCGTTTTTAACTTTTTTTTTTTTTGATTTTCTTTGATTTTTTTAAAAAAAAAGTTAAAACTCACCAAACGGATGAAGATCATCCGTTTGGTCAGTTTCTGACTTTTTTTTTTAATTTTTTTTAATTTTTTTTTGATTTTTTTATAATATAAAACCAAAAAAAGAAATAAAAAAAAAGGCAAAACCATCCAAACGGATGAAGATCATTCGTTTGGAATGGTTTTGACTTTTTTTGTTGACTTTTTTTTTTAATCACCGATAAGTATTATAAAAATTATAAAAAAAAACTAAAAACGGATGATGTTCATCCGTCTACAGTATTATAAAAATTTAAAAAAAAAAAAAACTAAAAACGGATGATGTTCATCCGTCTACTTAAATTTTAGGATTTTGACCACTGCAGCGAACTACTCCGATTGCTATTGCTAAA
This sequence comes from Hemerocallis citrina, assembly GCA_017893485.1. Taxonomy (NCBI): domain Eukaryota; kingdom Viridiplantae; phylum Streptophyta; class Magnoliopsida; order Asparagales; family Asphodelaceae; genus Hemerocallis; species Hemerocallis citrina. The sequence goes on along the minus strand of CM030364.1, from coordinate 232,873,405 downwards.
TGCTATTTTTAGCAATGAGAATAGCAAACCACTGTGGATGCTCTTAAGGTTGTGTAATTATAGATAACCCAACTTACGTGTACAGTTGGTGCAAATTGAATCTCCCAATTCAAATTCCCAACTTAAGAAAAAGCACGTGAAAGCACGTGCATCATACGTTAGATTAAATCCCCAATTTTGGTTAATTTGTGAAAATATGAGCTTAGGAAGAAAAAAATGTGCATTGCACGTGTCAATTACTATATAATCTCTAATATCTATCTAATCTATCTAATCTAATATTATAATGGGAGAATTGGAATTGCCGTTTGTAAACAATCCCAAACGAGCATCGCCAATGCATAACTATTATAAAGCATGTCTCAAGTTCGATGTCAGACTACATCGACGTTTTCACTTTTTAAAAATACATTTATTAACACGTGCATCGCACGTGTAATTACTAGTGACTTATAACTAGAGTATTCTATGTGCATGTGCAATAATGCATCCTACTGTTTTTTCCCTTTCCATTTTTTTTTCTGGATGGTTAATATAACTTCGGCTTAAATAGGTGTAGTTGAGATTTATAATTCGGGGAATGATTTTAAATAGATATATATAGTTGATACAAGAACTTTTTTTAAAAAGTTAATCAACAATTTTTATTCCTTTTTAAAGATTAGATAGTATATTTAATTGCTTTTTAAATTTATCGATTGATATTCTTAAAAATAAACCCTTTTTTAGATTAAAAATTTTAAATTAAACTAGGTTAATCCGCGTGCAATAAGTCATACAATTTTCATAATTTATCAACAACTCATGAAATTATTATTTATAACAATTCATGAATTTTGGATTTGCAACATATAGAAAATCTAATTGGATTTATGTATTTTTCCTTTGAGACGGAGTTTAATTTGTTTCCTATTTTAATAAAAAATTATTATCCAAATTTATGATCTGTAGCATGTAGAAAATCAAATTGAATTTCTATATTTATTCTTTGAGACGGATTTTAATTTTTTCCCCATTTCATTAGTAAACTGTTATGGCAGTAATTTTTTATTTAAAAAGTGTGGATGAGATTTAATTGGGGGTGATAGTTTCTTTTTCTAGGTTTTATTTGTTTCTTATTTTGTTTTCAGGTTTATTAGATTTGATTATTTTTTGATTGGTTATTTTTTTTGGGGGTAAATTGTTTTTTTTTTCATAGATAGTGAGCAGCAACAACCTACTTTTTTTGCTTAGTTATAGTAGACAACAAATAACTAAGTTTGAGATCCTCCGTCCCCTTACCTTCTCCTCCTCTACCCACTTCATTAAAGTTTGAGATCTCTCTATCCTCTCCAAACCCATCTCGATTTTTTCGCTTTCCCTTCTTGCTGGCTCGGAGAGGATTTGGCTTCCCTTCAGGCGTGTACAGGAGTCACGATAGAGGGAGGAAGAAAAGTTCTGGTCTCTACGGGCGATGTTTCAAAATAAGCATCTATTCATCGTCCAGATCCTCCGTCCCCTTGTCTTCTCCTCCTCTACCCACTTCTTTAAAGTTCGAGATCTCTCTAGCCTCTTGATATGGGTTAGAAATGACATGGCCCATCCTAGGCCACGGGATCCCCTCAGGATACGCGCATCTTCTGATCCCCCAGATCTGCCACGTCAGCGTCGGAAAACTGCCCGGGCCGCCGCCATGTCAGCCCGAAAACCGTCCGGGCATCTGCCACGTCAGCCTTATACCGCCCTGGTTTCCACCGCTTCAGTCTCACGGGCAACCGGGTCCAGACCCGGCCCCAAACAGGCCCAGACCCGGTTGGCATCTTCTATAAATACCAGACCCCTACTCCTTCTCCAGGTAATCAAAACTTCTCCACTCAAACCCTAGTTACTGTTACTCTCCCTTAGTGACTGACTAGATCGTCGGAAGGTCTGCCACCGGGACCAACCCCGGTGTTCCGAGACCGTCTGCAGGTACACGAGACCCTCGGATCCGAGCCGAGCATCAGCCTCCACCTCAATACCGCCTACCCCAGTACCGTTCGTCTAGTCGAGGGTCGTCTACATAGGAGTCTCCTCCTTCAATACAAATCGAGTAAGAACTCACGCCTGGTGCATCCACACGTCTTCCGAAAACAAACCGAATCAGGATGGCACCGTCTGTGGGAACCTATCTATCGTAGACGCCAACCCGAGCCTCGCTTCCAACGGTACCCTCGTAGACGCCGACCCAAGCTCCGCCCCCGTCGGCACCCACGTCGACCCAAGCTCACATGGCGCCCAAGGCCGCAAAAGTTGTTACCTCCGCACGCCGACACGACGTGCCTCCATAAGGCATCGCGGCCGGTGCTCAGGGACCAAACAACTAGGGGGCCAGTCACGGGCCCCGTCCCAACGCCTCCCGTCCGGTCCAGAGCGACCTGCAGGGGGTAATCTCGAACCGACAGGCCAGTCGCGGCAGGGGAGGAGCCGCTTCCAACTCGGCTCCGAACCATCCCAGACCCCCGTCAAAAGGGCGGGAGCCCGCGCTCAGCCGGGTCGGTCGGCGACAGTCAGCCCAACCAAACCGGGCCGAAGGAGCTCCGGTTACCTACCAGGAGTTCCAGGACTTCCGAAGGGAAATTTTGGTTGCCATCCGAGGGGTCCCCGTCAATGAGAACGCCCGCCGTTCCCACACACGGTCAGAGGCCGAGGCTAGCGTGTCTCGCCCCGCGATAATCCCCCCAGAGTTTGATGGCGACATTTTGAAGCGCCTCCAAGAAATGGAGGAGCGCTTCGACCACGTTGGTAACGGCGACCCAAGAGCAGCCCAGGGGTACTGGCCGGTTCACCCTCCTTTCTCCGCCCTCATCCTGCAGGCGGAGATACCCCGCAATTTCCGTCTGCCTCAGTTCGAGACATATGACGGCGAGGGCGATCCTGCTGATCACATGGAGGGCTTCAAAACCCTCATGATGATTCACAGCGCATCGGATCCCCTCCTGTGCCGAGCCTTCCCCGCAACACTCCGGGGTCCGGCTCGGGAATGGTTCTCCAAGCTCACCCCCGACTCCATCTATTCTTTCGACCAGCTAGAGGGCAGCTTCCTCGCCCACTTTGTAACCAGCCGAAAGGCCGATAGAACGAGCGCGTCCCTACTTGGACTCCGGCAAAAGGAGGGGGAGCCACTCCGAGTGTTTGTCCGACGGTTCACCACCGAGACGAGGTCAGTCTCATCCCTCGACCCCGGCGTTGCCTTGGCAGCCTTCCGCAACAACGTCCGACATGGACAGTTGAAGGCCTCCCTGGCAAAGAAGCCGCCAATAGACTTCCCCGACCTCCTCAACCGAGTCGAAAAATATATTCGAGCCGAAGAGGCCCTCAATCCAGAGGACCAGAAGGAAGTTTCCGGGAAGGGGAAGCGCAAGGCCGACGAGGTTGAGCCGGCGAAAAAAGCTCCAAGAGACGGGGGCTCCGCAAAGAAGGTTCCGCCGATCCCCCGCTTCGAGAGGTACACTCCGCTGACGCAGAACGTGTCGACAATCCTCTTGGTGATTGAAGACAGCGACCTCGTCCAGTACCCTCCTCGACCGTCCAACAACACCAGCAAGAAGAGGGATCAGTGGTTCTACTGCCGATTCCACCGGGACAACGGGCATGACACAGATCACTGCCGCACCCTGAAGGACGAAATTGAGGCCCTCATTCAACGAGGGTACCTCCGAGAATTCAAAAGGGAAGGCACCCGGGAACAGAGGGACAACAGAAACAGGAGGGATTCCCCTCCTCCTCGGATGCACCGTCGTCGTCCCGAGCAAGATCCGGAGCCCGAAGTACCCGAGGGACAGGCAATCCTGCACTGCGTCCATGGAGGGCCCATGGGAGGGGAATCCAATACTTCCCACAAAGCCTTCGTCTGGGATGTCAACACCGTACAGGGCCCTCTCTCCCCCCAGGTCCAGCAACTCCCTGTTTCCTTCTCAGGCAAGGATGTGGAAGGGGTCCGGCTTCCTCATTGTGACGCACTTGTCATCAACCTCAGCATGGCAAACTTCGATGCCCGGAGAATCCTCGTGGACAATGGGAGCTCGGTCAACATTCTGTTCTTGGAAACATTCGAGAACCTAAAGCTCTCCAGTGAAAAACTAAAGTCGGCCGGGTATACCCTGCACGGATTCTCCGGCGTCCCCGTAACTATAGAGGAGATCGTCACCCTCGACGTCACAGCAAGCACGACCCCGAACAGAAGGACCAAGTCCATGGACTTTATGGTTGTGAATGTCAAGGCCGCCTACAACGCCATCCTCGGCCGTCCGGGACTCTGCACCCTCCAGGCGGTTCCCTCGGCCTACCACCAGAAAATGAAGTTCCCCACTAACACTGGCGTCGGAGTTGTCCGGGGGAACCAAGAAGCAGCGCGCTCGTGCTACATGACGGCGATCGGAAGCGGGATATTTCCCCTCGATGCCGTCGAGCTGGAGCCCGAAAGAACCCAGCCAGAGCCAGAACTGGCGGACGAGCTGCAAGATGTCTCGTTCGAGACAGGGGATCCGTCGAAGCACTTTCGAGCAAGCTGCTCCCTCGCCCCCGACCTCAAGTCCGCCCTAATTGCCTGCATTCAGCGCAATGTCGACCTCTTTGCCTGGAAGCCCTCTGACATGCCCAGTATCTTCGAAGATCTCATCATGCACAAACTCAGCGTGATTCCCGGGTCGAAACCAGTCGTCCAAAAGCGGTGCAAGTTCGCTCCTGAATGACAACAGACAGTAAATGCAGAAGTGGACAAGCTCTTGTCCGCGGGTTTTGTACAGGAGGTCAGCTACCCCGAGTGGCTGGCAAACGTCGTCATGGTGAAGAAGGCGAGCGGGAGTTGGAGGATCTGCATAGATTTTACCGACCTTAACAAGGCATGCACCAAGGATCCGTTCCCTCTCCCCAGCATTGATGCCCTGATCGACGCGACCTCGGGTCACGAGCTCTTATCATTCATGAATGCCTTCTCAGGCTATAACCAGATCCGAATATTTTCTCCAGACATCGCCAAGACGTCCTTCATCACAGACCAGGGACTGTATTGCTACCGGGTCATGCCCTTCGGGTTGAAGAACGCCGGCGCCACCTACCAAAGGCTCGTCAACCGAGTCTTTAAAGATCAAATCGGGCGTAACATGGAGGTATACGTCGATGACATGCTCGTCAAAAGCCAACAAGGACAGCACCACATCGCCGACCTGGAAGAGGCCTTTGGGGTCCTTCGAACCCACAACATGAGGCTCAACCCGGCGAAGTGCGCCTTCGGCGTCTCCTCGGGGAAGTTCTTAGGGTTCATCGTCAGCCAGCACGGCATCGAGGCGAACCCTGAAAAAATCCACACCATAATAGACATGGCCCCTCCCAGGAATGTCAAAGAAGTCCAGAGGCTAACGGGTAGACTGGCGGCCATCGGCCGTTTCCTCTCCAAGTCAGGAGAGAAGTCCCTCCCGTTCTTCAAGGCGCTGCGCGGCACCGGAAGGTTGAGTGGGGTGCTCAACAGCAAGAGGCCTTCGCACAGTTGAAAGAGTATCTCGCCAACCCTCCTCTCCTCAGCAAGCTCGAACTAGGGGAGCCACTCTGGCTCTACCTTTCTGCTTCGGAGAACGTGCTCAGCGTCGTTCTCGTCTGCGAAGAGGAAGGGATTCAAAAGCCCCTCTACTATGTGAGTAAGGTCCTGCTCGACGCCGAGACCCGGTATTCCAGGATGGAGAAGGTGGCGTACGCCTTGGTCATAGTCGCGCGAAAGCTCCGCCCTTACTTTCAGGTGCATTCGATCCAGGTGCTCACGGATCAACCCTTGAAGGCTGTGCTCTACAAACCCGAGAACTCCGGACGACTAGTCAAATGGTCGATCGAACTCAGCCAGTACGATATCGGCTATCAACCGAGAACTTCCATCAAAGGGCAGGCCCTCGCCGAATTCATTACGGAATGCACCATCTCCGAGCAACCCGCGAGCAAAGAAGCCGACCAGACGTGGGAAGTTTACGTCGACGGCTCCTCTTGCGAAATGGGGAGTGGTGCGGGCATCATTCTTCGAGGTCCGGATGGTTTCCTTCTCCAGTATTGTCTCCACCTCAACTTTCCGGCCTCTAACAATGAGGCTGAATACGAGGCGATGATCGCCGGACTCAACCTGGCTCATCAAGCCGGTGCCAGACAGATCCGGGCCTTTAGAGACTCTCAGCTGGTGGTCAGCCAGATCACCGGGGACTACGAGGCCCGTGACGATCGGATGATCAGGTACCGGGCCATGGTCTAACGCCTATTATCGTCCTTCGATGAATCGGCTGTCATAAGAATCCCCCGAGAGCTGAATGCCCAGGCTGACGCCCTATCGAAATTGGCTTCCTCATCCTTTGAAGGCCTCGACCGCACGGTCCTGATTGAAATCCTATTGAAGCCAAGTACAGACTCCCCGGAGGTTCTGTGCATCGAAGACGGAGCTCCTCCTGACGACTGGACCACTCTGATCAAGAAATTTCTAGTCAAGGGAGAGCTCCCCGAAGACCGAGCTGAAGCAAGGCGGATCAGGGTCCGATCTGAGAGGTTCATGGTCATCAATGCCACTTTCTTCAAAAGATCATATACAACAACCGATGGCAGACCCTACCTCCGCTGCCTAAGCCCAGACAAAGCCAAGTACGCCCTTAAGGAGCTGCACGAGGGGATCGGCGGATGTCACATGGGAAGCCGTTCACTAGCACGGAAGGCGCTAAATCACGGGTACTACTGGCCCACTATGCTGCAAGACGCCCTCGCCCTAGTGAAGAAGTGTGGCCCTGCCAACGGTTCTCCCCCATGAAGAGGGCTCCTCAGGCGAACCTTCGGTCCATGGCCAGTCTGACCTCCTTTGCAATGTGGCGGATGGATTTGGTAGGCCCATTTCCAAAAGCAACGGGCCAGCGAAAGTTTCTCATTGTGGCGATCGACTACTTCACCAAGTAGATCGAGGCCGAGCCATTAGCAACGATCACCAAGAGACAGACTCAGTAGTTTTTCTGGAAACATATCGTCTGTCGGTTCGGGATTCCGCATGTACTCATCACGGACAATGGGACTCAATTCCCGGGTAAGCATTTTGGCATGTTCTGCGAAGACCTTGGGTCCAGCAGCGCTTCTCCTCAGTGTGCCATCCCCAGTCTAACGGTCAGGCCGAGAATGCGAACCGCCAAATCCTTGACGGCCTCAAGAAACGACTCGATAACTCTTTCAAGGAGTTATGGGTCAATGAGCTACCCAGCGTTCTCTAGGCCCACCGAACAACAAAGAGAATCCCCAAGGGAGAATCCCCTTTCAATCTGACATACGGCACAGAGGCCGTCATTCCCCTGGAGATCGGGATCCCTTCACCCCGAATCATGGCTTTCGACGAGGCCGCCAACTCCCAACAGCTGCGAGCCGACCTCGACCTTATAGACAAGGTCAGGGAAAAGTCCGCCATTAGAAGAAGCATCTACCAGCAAAGAATTGCGAAGTTCTACAACAAGAAGGTGCGCCCAACTGACATCAAACTCGGAGATCTTGTCCTCCGAAAGCTGGCGGTATCCAATCCCGGCCAGAAGAGAAAGTTGGCACCAAATTGGGAGGGCCCCTACAAAGTATCCGAAGTTGTGCGCCCAGGCACGTACCGCCTGACCAGTGCCGAAGGCAAGCCCATCAAGAGGCCCTGGAACGCGGAACACCTAATCAAGTTCCTAGGTGGAGAGTAGCCTCCATGTAAATTATCATGATTGTAATCAGCACGTCGTGCCTAGTCTTTTGTAAAGTTCAAATATATTGTAAATATGCCAGCTTTCTTAAAACAAGCCTACGGCTTCCTATTTTGTAACAAATAAAGAACATATCTCGAGCTCGCCGCTCGGATAACAGCGCGAGCCCAAAAAGCTTCTTTTACAAGCTTGGGGCTCGGTGCTCGGATAACAGCGCGAGTCCAAAAAGCTTCTCTTACAAGCTTGGGGCACGGTGCTCGGATAACAACGCGAGCCCAAAAAGCTTTTCTTACAAGCTTGGGGCTCGGTGCTCGGATAACATCGCGAGCCTAAAAAGCTTCTCTTACAAGCTTGGGGCTCGGTGCTCGGATAACAGCACGAGCCCAAAAAGCTTCTCTTACAAGCTTGGGGCTCGGCGCTCGGATAACAGTGCGAGCCCAAAAAGCTTCTCCTACAAGCTTGGGGCTCGATGCTCGGATAACAGCGCGAGCCCAAAAAGCTTCTCCTACAAGCTTGGGGCTCAGTTCTCGGATAACATCGCGAGCCTAAAAAGCTTCTTTTACAAGCTTGGGGCTCGGTGCTCGGATAACAGTGCGAGCACAAAAAAGCTTCCCTTACAAGCTTGGGGCTCGGAGCTCGGGCGGCTCGGCCTGGTTGGTTTTTTGGTAACGTGCATCCAATCAAACAAAAAAGCACCTCCACGCCCACACCGTCTCTCCCCGAGAACAACTGCTGGAGCTCGGCGTCGGCACCGAGCAAGGTGGGTGACTTCTTCAAGGCACCGCGACCTTGACGCTCGGCGGCGACCCTCTGCTACGCCAGCAATTGACTTTCTCACAGGTATGGTGGCTCGGTATCCGTCCCTCGCTCGGTTTGGGCTTCTCCAAGCTCATCAACCCATGTACGAGGCGACATCCGCCAGCCACGCCCATACCGTCTCTCCTCGAGAACATGTGCTGGAGCTCAGAGTCGGCACCGAGCAAGGCGGGTGCCTTCTTCAAGGCACCGCGACCTTGACGCTCGGCGGCGACCCTCTGCTACGCTAGCAATTGTCTTTCTCACCAGCATGGGGGCTCGGCATCCGTCCCTCGCTCGGTTTGGGCTTCTTCAAGCTCATCAACCTATTACGAGGCGACATCTGCCAGCCACGCCCGCACCGTCTCTCTCCGAGAACATGTGCTGGAGCTCGACGTCGGCACCGAGCAAGGCGGGTGCCTTCTTCAAGGCACTGCGACCTTGACGCTCGGCGGCGACCCTCTGCTACGCCCGCAATTGTCTTTCTCACCGGTATGGGGGCTCAGCATCCGTCCCTCGCTCGGTTTGGGCTTCTCCAAGCTTATCAACCCATGTACGAGGCGACATCAGCCAGCCACGCCCGCACCGTCTCTCCTCGAGAACATGTGCTGGAGCTCGGCGTCGGCACCGAGCAAGGCGGGTGCCTTCTTCAAGGCACCGCAACCTTGATGCTCGGCGGCGACCCTCTGCTACGCCAACAATTGTCTTTCTCACCGGTAAGGGGCCTCGGCATCCGTCCCTCGCTCGGTTTGGGCTTCTTCAAGCTCATCAACCTATGTACGAGGCGACATCCGCCAGCCACGCCCGTACCATCTCTCCCCGAGAACATGTGCTGGAGCTCGGCGTCTGCACCGAGCAAGGCGGGTGCCTTCTTCAAGGCACCGCAACCTTGACGCTCGGCGGCGACCCTCTGCTACGCCCGTAATTGTCTTTCTCACCGGTATGGGGGCTCAGCATCCGTCCCTCGCTCGGTTTGGGCTTCTCGAAGCTCATCAACCCATGTACGAGGCGACATCCGCCAGCCACGCCCGCACCATATCTCCCCGAGAACATGTGCTGGAGCTCGGCATCGGCACCGAGCAAGGCGGGTGCCTTCTTCAAGGCGCCGCGACCTTGACGCTCGGCGGTGACCCTCTGCTACGCCAGCAATTGTCTTTCTCACCGGTATGGGGGCTCGGCATCCGTCCCTCGCTCGGTTTGGGCTTCTTCAAGCTCATCAACTTATGTACAAGGCGACATCCGCCAGCCACGCCCGCACCGTCTCTCCACGAGAACATGTGCTGGAGCTCGGCGTCGGCCCCGAGCAAGGCAGGTACCTTCTTCAAGGCACCGCGACCTTGACGCTCGGCGGCGACCTCGACACTCTTACAACTGGTTCTCTCACAAACATGGCGGCTCAACAAACCGGAGCAAGGCCGCAGCTTTTTCAAAGCCGCTCGACCGCCATGCTCGGTTACGACCCACAACTATGCGTTGACAAAATTTTATTAAGGTTTAGAGCGTCCGCCTTCGGCAGACGCTCCGAGCCTCGAGTCGAGTTATTGACCACCCTCTCACCCGCGAACAACTCCGAGTTTACGGCTTTTACAAGCCTAAACCCTGAACTGTTCGAGGATGGCAGGGGGGCCATCGACCCGCTGCTCTCTCCGTCCCGGAACAAACGCTCCGAGCCTTCGAGCTGTTCAGCTGACCCTTCTCTCGCCCCCGAACAATTCGGGGTTTACGGCTCTTGTGAGCCCAAAACCCCAAATTGTTAGAGGACGGCAGAAGAGCCACCACGCTTTGGCTCTCTCTGAACCCCCGAACCGATCGGTCGACCCACCGCTCACCAACGAACAACCCGGGGTCTCGCGGCTCTAACAGCCTGAACCCCGAATAGTCCGAGGGTAATCTGTGTGCCTCCGATCCAGAGTACTCGGAAATATTTTATTCTCTGGGCGCCCACCTTTGGCATGCACCCGAGTCAGACGACTCACTGCCTGACAACCAACAAGGGGAGTAGGGGATTATATAGCCCCCTGAGGCCCACATTTATTGCATCTGGGAATGTGAAACGACGGAAGGCGAAACGTCGCCATAAATGTTCATGGGAATGCAAAACGTCGCCAGTTATTGCTTATCGAAAAGCTAAACGCCGCGACAGTCGCGCCCATTGCAATAAGTCACCTCGGAGCCTACCCCTGCGCAACTAGCCCGACAACCGTCCCTAGCGACCAAGATGATCAGAACACGGAAAATCAAATGTTCTTATTTATTACTCATTGCTTACAACTCAATGAACGTCGGTACAAATACAAGGAAAAAGCTCACAACTCACTCGCACTCGGCTGGGAACTCGAATTCGGGGCTCTTATCACGCTCGGCCGGACCGACCTGGGAAGACACTCCCGCCACCGAGCTTCCTGCATCTTCGGGATGCGCCCCATCGATGGAAATATTGGAGACCACCCCGGGGTCGAGTTGCTGGCCCCGTCAGTCAGACCAGCGCCTAACACCAGCTTCAGCTTGCGAATCTCCAGCTCCTTCTCAACTACGGCCTCACGAAAGAAAGTCTCCGAAGCCTGACCCCCCGCTCGAAGCTTCCGAGAGGGACCAGTCCGTCTCGATTACCCACCAGTCCCGATCGACTACGACCTTCTTCAGGCGTGCCAACTCCAAGCCGAGCTCCCTGGACCTGTTCAGAAAATAGTCAACGGCGGCGGCTCGGTCCCGAGCCTGCTTCTGTTGACGAAGCAAAGCTGCCTCCGTGGCCTCCTCCCCTGCTCAAACTAGAGGTACCTCGGCGACAATGGGGAGGGCAACACAGGTCCCGTGCCTCTATCAAAAGACGAGAACAAACATCACAAAAAACACAAGTCTGGAGGGATCGGTCCAAAAAAGTAAATTTCATTTCTTTCAAAAAGTTTGATACAAAAGCCGCGGTGGCCAGTCCGCTTAAGGCATTTACATCAAAACGAGAAAAAAGAAAAAAGACTTCTATTCTTGAGGGGGGGTGGCACCTCATCGTCGACCTGATCGCGCCTCGCATCGTCGCCCCCCCCACGGGGTGGGAGGAAGGTTCGGCGCCCATCCATAGCAGAGATGGTCCACGTTCTGCTCAGGGTAGATCTGCTTAAAGTGGGACTTGGCATGTTCGTACGCCTCGTCCTGCATCACCATGATGGCCTCCCCCAAGGCCGACTCCATCTCCTCCAGTGCCTTCTTCCCCTTCTCTGCCTCGGCCGCGATCTTCGCCTCAAGATCCTCCTGGTCCTGCTTGTAAATCTTGCAGAGCGACTCTATCTGGGCCTCATGGATGGCCACCATAGTCCAGGCATCTTTCAGCTCATCCGTGGCCTTGTTCAGTTCGCGGAGGTACTTCTCTGCATTCTGCCTCTCAATGTATATCTCCTTCTCCAAGCACTTGTAGAAGTGCTAACCATGGAGCATCGCCTATCTGAGGAGAGAAAGATCAGAAAAAACTCCAAGTTAAGCGGAGCCAAGCCAACTTATCGAGAGGTGTCCCTGGCACCACCGCATGTAGGCCTGGTCGGCCGTCTGCATCGCCAGGGCCATCAAGTCGCGCACGGTGGCGGCCTTCGAGACAAACTCGACCGACACAGGCCCATCAAGTAGAGAATCCCCCCGCACGATGGACCAATCAGGGGCAAAGGGCAGCATACCCTACCTGCCCACCATCTCCGCGATGGTCGGCCGAATAAGGGGGAGCCCTTTTCCCGGGGCATCCACTGTCTTGCCCGAACCACTCCCGGCGTCCCGAGCCGCCCTCGACGAATGGGAGCGGGGGGAGTGGTGCCTCTTGGCCTTCTTCATCGGGGAAGGCCCCTCGGCCTCCGGGGCTGGCCCCTTGGAGGACCTCCCCGACCTGCGCAGCCAGCTTCTGCTTCTCGGCCGCTATCCTTTCCTGCTCGGCCTTCTTCTTCTTCTCTATCCTCGCCTTCTCGGTGAAAGCAAGCAACATATTCTTAGCATCCGCCTGTTGAGTTGTCATCCCTACAAAAACAGAAGGAAGAAGAGCTAACGTTAACACGAAGGCAGGAAAATGAACATATTCGAAAAGAAACATACTAGGGTCGGCGCGACTCAGTCCGGCCCGGTCGAGGTGTATCTCGGTCACTCGTGGCCATGCGATACTGTGCCCCCCGACTATATTCTCCACCCTCTTCCACTCCTTGGTGGTCAAGTCGCTCCGCTTCGGAGGCTTGTGGTTCGGCTTGACAAAGTTCCACCTAGTCGGAATTCCCCAAGACCCCTCCGTCCGAACCACGAAATATTTCTCTTTCCACCCCTTTATGGAATCCGGATGACCATGCATAACCTTCTTATGCGGCCTCGGTGAAAAGTAGAAAATCCCCTCTTAGTCTCCGAGCGAGCTGATCCCAAGGACAGGTTGGAAATACGTCAGCCTCAGCTTCACTCCCTTCTCTTGGCACTTTAGTATGAAGCAGACTAGATGCTTCTAAGAGTTCGGACCATACTGCATAGGGCACAGCCCCGCCCACTTCAGAACCCTCTTAACGAATGTATGAAGAGGCAGCCTCAGCCCCGAGAGGAAGGCATCCTCGGGGAACATGCAGTAACCCGACGCCAGAGCCGTGGTGGGCCGAATACCTGGGCTCGGAATGAAGAGCTCGAACTCCTGCGGAATATAGTAGGCGGCCCTGATAATGTTCAAATATTCCGCCTTCAAAATGCTCGGGATGCTATCAGCGCGAATCTTCTCCCGAGTGTCTTCGCCCGGCACTGGAGGGATCGGTCCGATGTCCTTAATGTCGTCAGGATACATCCGAATCGACCCCGAATTCCTGAAGGTGACCGAGGGAAACTCGAAACTCGGTCTCGATGCGTATTCGTCTGGTGAGGAAGGACTATGCGGTATGGTCAAGACCTTCTTCTTCCGACGAGGGCGGGCCTTACGCTCGAGAGACGGCGTCGACAAAGGGGGAAGGGGTGGAAGATCTTCTCCGACTCTGATCGACCTTCCCGCCGTGCCCTGCCCCGCATCTCTTTGGGTAGCCTCCCGTTCGTCGACCTCATCCTCCTCATCGTGAACACCCAGGACCTCGGGATCCTGACCCTCCTCGTCTTACTCCTCACCCTCGGCACCCTGCTCCTCCTCGTCTTCCTCTTCGCCCTCGGTGCCTTCTCCCTCTTCTTCCTCATTGTCCTCCTGATCCTGCTCCTCCTCGTCCTCACCATCCCCCTCGTCCTCTTCCTCCTCTTCAACCTCATCCATGGGCTCCTTTCCTGACCTTCTGGACCTCAGCAGATACACCACGAAGACTACGTCCTCCCCATCGTCCGACCCGGGATCGGTCAGAACCTCCTCCTTCACCTTATACTTACTCAAGGACGAGGACATCTCCTGCTCGGATTCCTCCGCTGAACGGCCTGACGAGCTAGCCTCAGAAACGGACTGAGTTCGCGACATTACTAAAAAGAAAGTAACTAACCTGGAGCGTAGGAATTCACGGTCACCGGAAAAAATTGCCGACGGCAAGTAAGAATCCCGCTCTTGTTAAAATTGGAGAGTGAGTAATAAAATGAAGAAGAAGAAATGAGGGAGGGGGAGGGGGTTTTAAAGAGGAAAAGCGACTCCTCGATTTCCGCAAAAAGATCTGGCCGTTGAATCTTAACTGTCAAGATCCAGCGGCCACCAAGATCTGGAAATACTTTGATCTTTGCGCCCATGACGTTAGCAATAGGCATAAAATTACCCCCACTACCCGTCCACCTTTTCTCTCCAAACAGGCTTTTTTCGACAAGTCTGGAGGTTCGACGCTCGGATAGAAGCGCGAGCCAAAAATTCCTCTTCTATTTCACAGAAGGGTCGACGCTCGGATAGAAGCGCGAGCCAATAATTCCTCTTCTGTTTCACAGAAGGGTCGACACTCGGATAGAAGCGTGAGCCAATAATTTCTCTTCTATTTCACAGAAGGGACGACGCTTGGATAGAAGCGCGAGCCACAAATTCCTCTTCTATTTCACAGAAGGGTCGACGCTCGGATAGAAGTGCGAGCCAATAATTCCTCTTCTATTTCACAGAAGGGGGATAGAAGCGCGAGCCAATAATTCCTCTTCTATTTCACAGAAGGGTCGACGCTCAGATAGAAGCGCGAGCCAATAATTCCTCTTCTATTTCACAGAAGGGTCGACGCTCGAATAGAAGCGCGAGCTAAAAATCCCTCTTCTATTTCACAGAAGGGTCAATGCTCGGAGAGAAGCGCGAGCCAATAATTCCTTCTCTGTTTCACAGAAGGGTCAACGCTCGGATAGAAGCGCGATCCAATAATTCCTCTTCTATTTCATAGAAGGGTCGACGCTCAGATAGAAGCGTGAGCCACAAATTCCTCTTCTATTTCACAGAAGGGTCGACGCTCGAATAGAAGCGCGAGCCACAAATTCCTCTTCTATTTCATAGGAGGGTCGACGCTCGGATAGAAGCGGGAGCCAATAATTCCTCTTCTATTTCACAAAAGGATCGACGCTCGGATAGAAGCGCGAGCCACAAATCTCTCTTCTATTTCACAGAAGGGTCGACGCTCGGATAGAAGCGCGAGCCAATAATTCCTCTTCTATTTCACAGAAGGGTCGACGCTCGGATAGAAGCGCGAGCCAATAATTCCTCTTCTATTTCACAGAAGGGTCGACGCTTGGATAGAAGCGCGAGCCAATAATTCCTCTTCTATTTCACAGAAGGGTCGACGCTCGGATAGAAGCACGAGCCACAAAATTCCTCTTCTACTTCACAGAAAGGTCGACGCTCGGATAGAAGCGCGAGCCACAAATTCCTCTTCTATTTCACAGAAGGGTCGACGCTCGGATAGAAGCGCGAGCCAATAATGCCCTCCTTTGATTCAGAGGCTCTCGACGCTCGGATAGCACCCCGAGCCCCAACTGCCCTCCTTTGATTCAGAGGCTCTCGGCGCTCGGATAGCACCCCGAGCCCCAACTGCCCTCCTTTGAGTCAGAGGCGCTCGGCGCTCGGATAGCACCCCGACCCCCAACTGCCCTCCTTTGATTCAGAGGGGCTCGGTGCTCGGATAATACTGCGTGCCCCAACTGCCCTCCTTTGAGTCAGAGGGGCTTGGCGCTCGGATAGCACCCCGAGCCCCAACTGCCCTCCTTTGATTCAGAGGGGCTCGGTGCTCGGATAGCACCCCGAGCCCCAACTGCCCTCCTTTGATTCAGAGGGGCTCGGCGCTCGGATAGCACCGCGAGCCCCAACTGCCCTCCTTTGATTCGGAGGGGCTCGGCGCTCGAGATAGCACCGCGAGCCCCAACTGCCCTCCTTTGATTCGGAGGGGCTCGGCGCTCGAAATAGCACCGTGAGCCCCAACTGCCCTCCTTTGATTCAGAGGGGCTCGGAGCTCGGATAGCACCGCGAGCCCCAAACTACTTTCCTTTGTTCAGAAGGGCTCGGAGCTCGGATAACACCGCGAGCCCCATGAGCCCTCCTCTTGTCACGAGGGACTCATTTGCCGACACCTAGTGCTCGACAAACCGAGCCCCAGAAGAAGACCTCGCCTCCTCCTCGCTCTTCCAACTAGCGAGGGGATCACCTACCGACCTAGCCCCTACTGAACAGGGCCTCGACGCGCCTTTAGCTTTTCCAGCAAGTAAGGGCCCTTGCCTGCCGACCCCATACACTTGGCAAACCGAGCTCCAACCCGACAGACTTCAACATCCCCTCGCTCTTCCAACTAACGAAGGGATCGTCCGCCGACCCTCGAGCTCGCCTGCCGACCCCAGACGCTCTGCAAACCGCGCCCCATCCCGACAGGCCTCGATGTCCCCTCGCTCTTCCAACTAGCGAGAGGATCGTCTGCCGACCCCCCAAGGCTCGTCTGCCGACCCTAAGGCCCGGCGAGCGTCACTCCGACTCTTCTACACTTAGCATCTCACACAAACTCCAATAAGGGATCTTTTCCTCCTACCCCCTGGCCTCTTCTAGAAATAGCAAAACCTACTTTCTCACCGCACCTTCCACCTTGCTCTTCCTACAGAGGCGAAGAATCACTCCTATGCGGCAGGCTCACCCAGCCCTACAGGAGTGTGGGGCTTGTGATATGGGTTAGAAATGACGTGGCCCATCCTAGGCCATGGGATCCCCTCAGGATACGCGCACCTTCTGATCCCCCAGATCCGCCACGTCAGCATCGAAAAACCGCCTGGGCCGCCGCCACATCAGCCCGAAAACCGCTCGGGCATTTACCACGTCAGCCCTATACTGCCCTGGTTTCCACCGCTTCAGTCTCACGGGCAACCGGGTCTAGACCCGGCCCCAAATAGGCCCAGACCCAGTTGGCATCTTCTATAAATACCAGACCCCTACTCCTTCTCCAGGTAATCAAAGCTTCTCCACTCAAACCCTAGTTACTGTTACTCTCCCTTAGTGACTGACTAGATCGTCGGAGGGTCTGCCACCGGGACCAATCCCGGTGTTCCGAGACCGTCTGCAGGTACCCGAGACCCTCGTATCAGAGCCCCAAAGATCCGAGCCGAGCATCAGCCTCCACCTCAATACCGCCTACCCCAGTACCGTTCGTCCAGTCGAGGATCGTCTACATAGGAGTCTCCTCCTTCAATACAAATCGAGTAAGAACTCATGCCTGGTACATCCACACGTCTTCCAAAAACAAACTGCATCACCTCTCCAAACCCATCTCAGTTTTGTCATTTTCCCTTCTTGCTGGCTAGGAGGGTTTTTCGCTTCCCTTCAGGCCTGCGGTCTTTGCTCAGGTGTGCTCCTTCTTCAGCGGTCTTTGGTTCTTCTGGGGTGCTCCAGATTCTGGCATTTCTGGCTTACTGCTTCAGAAGGTTTGGTTGGTGCCGCCTATCTTGCTCAATTTGTGCCTCAGAGTGGTCAGTGCCTCAGCACTGCTGCTCCACTTTCGCTTTAAGTTCGGGTGTTATTTTTAGGGTTGGGCTGTTTTGTTCAGCCCTAGGTTGGGGGTGGTTTGCTCTAGGGGTGTTTTGGGTTGGATCTCAGTTCCAACACGGTTAGTGGAGGAGTGTTGAGGCCATTTGGATCGGTGGTAGCTTTTTTCCCTCCGAGCTCCTGCGCTACTATTTGGATCTCCCCTTTGGTGGGCTTGTTTTTTAGAGTTTTTATAATATTTGGTATCTTCTTAACTACTCATTCTGAACTCATTTTAGTTTTGATTCGTTGTGGCTTGGATCTTTCCAATCCCCTGGTGCTTGTATTAGGGTTTGTCTATTGCATTGAATTGCATTGGTGTTTTTGTCCTGGATCTGTAGCGATCCGTTATCCTCTTTGTTCTAGCCTTTTTTGTAGTAACTGATCTTCTCAGGATCAGTTTCCACGGCCCTGCTCGGGTATTCTCTCGCACTTTCCCTTTTCTGGTTTTGGGCCATGGCCTCTTTATGCCCGTCTTGGGTTGAGGTCGTTTTAAAAAATAGGCCCTTTAAACTTGGTCACTCTCTTTGCTCTCCCATATATCCTATTCCCCATTCCTCTTGTAGGTCCGACCCGCTCCTAGTTTATTTCAGGTGCCTCCTTCCTGGGCATTTTAAATGAGTGTGCGTGAATAAAATGAAGTGCATCTTCTGTGACAAGCTTGGACACTCGCATAGTCGATGTTTTTCTCTTCAAAAACTCCTTGGAATACCCAGAGGCAAACCCTTACCAGCCAAACTTCTCTCCTTTCTTAACTATCCACTCTTAAAGTGCAAGCTTAATGCATGCTTGGCGAGGAAGTTTAGTTTTGAGTTTGAAAAGGATTTTAACTCCTCTGCAGTTGTTCCTTATCCATTTATGAATTCAACTACTTCTTCCATTGCTTATGGTGACTCTCTTGGTACTCTTCAGCTTCCTAATATTGCTAATCTATTTAAGGATCGAACGGTCTATATGAAACTCGTTTCTTTTCCTCAGTTGGGTTCTTATCAGGCTCGTCCTCATTCTAAAGCTGTGGTGCCTACGTTGAATATGAGTCTGGATAAGAATTTTGTTTTGGCTAAATCCTTACCGGCCAAACGTCTTTCCTTTCTTAACTATCCCCCCCTCTTTAAAGCAAGATTTATGCATGCTTCGCGAGGAAGAGTAGTTTTGAGTCTGAAAAGGATTTTGACTCCTCTGTAGTGGTTCCTTATCCATCTATGAACCCCACTACTTCTTTCACTACTCATGGTACTTCTCTTGCTACTCCTCAGTATCCTAATTTTGCTAACCTGTTTAAGGATCGCTCGGTTTTCACGGAACTTGTTTCCTTTCCTCGGTTGGGTACTTATCAGCCTCGTCCCCACACTAAAGCTGTGAGGCCTACGTTGAGTATGAGTCTGGATAAGAAGTCTATTTTGGTTAAATCCTTAGGAACTTGCCATTCTTGGTTACGAAGTGCGATGTGGCACGTTCATCAACCGATTCTTGGTGACTCTTCCTTTTCCCGTTATTCTTATCATACTAATTCCATTCCAATATCATCATCTGTTTCTTCCAGTTTCCTCTTACCCTCTTCTTGCCTAAACAAAGTCGAGGCTAGCATGCCGGACCTTGGTGTGATTTCGCTCCCTTTGGTGGAGGTCGATCCTCCCCCTGCTAAGCAAAAATACAATAAGTAACTCTATAATAATGTGCAAATCAGTATGAGTGCTCGTATTTTAGCTAAGAAAGCAGCTTCAGTGTCGACTCATCTTCTTGTGCACAGCTGAGTTTTTGCATAATTCTGTCCTACTATGAGTTGGCAGTCTAGTTTTTTTGTCTTTTCGGTGCTGTTTGTGTTTTCATGAGCTGCTGAGTCTGTTTCTTCTCATTTAGCCACGTCATTAGGTATTTTGTGGTGTGCCTTCTCTCCTCCTATCTTCGCATTCTGTATACGCATACACATGAATGTTTGCATACATTATTTCCTGAGCTTTTTAGTGGTGCGCCTGGTTTCTTGCGTTTCCTCTCTTTTCTTTTCTGTGCAGGTTGTGTTTTGTGCCTTCGTGTGAAGCTGTTTTGCCTCCTGAGGCGTGGTTCTGCCATTTGGATCTGTTACACAATTTTCGCTCATGTCATCAAGGTTTGTGTGTTCCTGGATCTGACTTCCTGATCGTTGCAGTTCCTTCAGCCTTGCGGATGTTAGCCTTAGTGGGTGTCTTCCCTCCTCTTTGGTGCAGTAGGGTGTTTAGCTCCTTTAGTTGCGATGTTTTTCTGGCTGTTTGCTCCGTCGCCCTTCTCGGTGTAGTTCTTCATTTAGTTCAGAGATCTCTTATTTCCGTGCATCTCATCCGATTTTTGTACTCATTTTTGTAATTTTCTTTCAGTTTTACAGCTTGTAAACTCTTGTATTTATTTCTGTATATCAACTGTTTTTATATATATATATTTTGATGGCTGGAGCCGTTTGGCTCTATCCGAAATATCAAAAAAAATAGTAGACAACAAATAGTAGATTTGACAACATAATTTTAAAAATTCTTTTCTGGATTTATCTAGTTTTTATAAAATAGAGAAATTCCATCCCTTCGCTTCTAACATGTCTTTTTATTTAGAAAAAGGAAAAAAAAGAGAACAAGAGGCATCTAAAAGACTATTATGAGTAGCTAGCGCAACATAGTACTTTAGATTTGTTTCATTATCAACTTATTAATGAATATTACTTACTTATTAATAAAATAAGGTGATCATATTTCACATTTTCTTTAAAAAAAAAAAAAAAAAAAGAAAAGAAAACAAAGTTAAAGACTTTAGGGAAAACCTGAAAAGAAAGAACTACCTTATAATTACTAATTAGTAGTTACTACATTGAACTCAGATCCTGGTAAGCATTATTCAGTAGGAGGATTAAAACATTCCACAATCCTTGGTAACAAACTGACTATATAACACTATCCATAACAGGAAAAAGACATTTATTGCCATGAAAGAAATATAGAGGTTCCTAAGAATTGTGATTATTGTCATTAACACGTACAGTCGAGCTGCTGCAAGCCTCCTCCATCTTGTAAATATAGCATCGTCAATTGTATGTACTTGAATGTGGTTCACCATCGACTCTGCAGCCTCTGCCATGCACTTCTATTATCACACCATCATTTAGAAGTCTTAATTAAAATTGAGATAAGGTTGGATTTTAGGTCATGTATTATGAATTTATTGTTAAGGATTCTGCGTCGGATCTTTTTGAGTTATGCGACATGATCAATACGAACCACCAAGTAAAATAATAGATCAAACCAAACACACCAAAACACACAATTTTGTCTTGTTTAGGCAAACCATCATCCGGGGGAGAAATAACCATGATAATATTCAATTAAAGAAAGATACAATAGTTACAAATACTCTCACCAAGAACATGTCTATCTTTCAAGTATCATCAGAAAATACTTATTGTTTACAATTGGAAAACCTCTCAACCTCTCTTTAATGAAGTACTCACTCTTACCTCTCAAAGGAAGTCGTTACAATGTATATATATAGAGATCTAGAGAAACCCTAGTTTACTATCTTCATAAAATAACCATCTGATGTATCATAAGGAGAAAACCATACGATAAGAGCCGTACGATTGTTTTTGGAGAAGAAGTCGGACTCCAAGACAGATTACCCAAGCCCAGACCCATGTGTTGTTTGCTTTCATATTGCAGTCGACTGCAATGCTTCAACTCAAAACAGAAAGCATACAATCAGGAGGACAGTCGACTGCTTTTGTTGTTGCCTCTGTTTGCTCCTGCTACTGCTGACCTTTTTCATCCATAGATGCTTCGAGGCTCCTCTCATCCATAGTATGCAAGACATCTTCACATTGGATTGGATACTCATGAATCACATTTGTGTGATTAAACTCTTCTAGACTCTTTCATTTTTTTCTTGTAAACAACTCGATTCAATAACATCTTCTGCTAGTTGAATCTACCTCTATATATTTTCTCCAATTGGTATGCCCCCTCAAAGGCATACCCCAATAGGCATTAATATGAAGGCACTACCCTCCACCTACCCCGAGGCACTCTCCACCTCTCTATGATATTCAAACGTCACAGTCTTACTTCAGTGATTCTAGTGGTGGCAAACTAGAAAGTGCTTCTGGAACGCAAGGCTTCAAAACACTCGCGTGAGTTTTCTCGTTCCGACAAACCTGGTAGAGTTTGTGCTAACGCTACACTTACCCTTCATCACCTTACAATGACTATCTCAATCTAATAGAATTCCACATTGAGCAGTGTACCTGCAGCCTTGTACTTCCAGAGTTCTCCAGGATATCAGGTTCCTTTTCAACAAATGAATATTCATAACCTTCTCTTGTGTGTACATCTTTTCTTCTATCATCTCTGACTTGACTTTTCTCTCACACATTACTTCACAAATCTCACCAATTATCGTTCTTACACAACAACCTGATGTAGACTTATAAGTAGAAACAATCTCCCTCTCGGAGCAAATATGAGAAAAACTATTCGAATCAAGAAACCAGCCAGAATCTATAATTCACATCTAAAGAACTTGAAATAAGAAAGTTACCACCTGATTCAGAGGCATTGACCCCGTTGGTACCCATCTGATTCAACCAATTGCAACAATCTCTCTTGTAATGCACAATTCATCTGCAACGGTGGCAATGAACCCCAACCTTACGTACACTTTCTCTTCCAAATAAAATACCATCACTACAAATGACAAGGTAATCCCCGACGTTTATTTTGGGTTTCCCCGACACTTATAAATGTCAGGGAATCACCTACCAGCATTTGGAGAAAACCACAACAAGCGCCGGGGAAGCGCGTGCCGGGGTTTTTTTTTTGAAATTTTTTTTATTTATTATTATTTTTTTGGTAAAAAGATTCCCCGACATTTCAAAAACGCAGAAGTAGGTGTAAATGTTTTTTAAAAAATATTTTTTCTTAAACTAAAAAAAAATTTTAAAAAATTTAAAAAAAAAATAAAAAAAAATAATACAATTTTTTAATGGAGGAATCTATATAAAATCCATAATAATTTCCATAATAAATTACAGTAATCCATACAACAAGTATGAAATCTTATACAAAGAATAAGAAAGTGTAAAAATTTTCTCCAAGATATATCCATCAGAAGACATCGATCAGCTGCAAGCAATTCCACTCTTTTTAGCTTTTCATCATGAAATTTACGGAGCGTCATAGTTCTTTGAACATCATCTTCCCTTTGATGGTGTAACGCCCCGCCCCAATACTCAAATAATTTTTTAATATTTTTAGAAGACAAATTAGATACTATGTAGTACAACTGCCCACCACAGGCTGCCTCTCCCCTACACCCGGTGTCGAAAGTCGGCTCTGATACCATTTGTAACGCCCCGCCCCAATACTCAGACAATTTTTTAATATTTTTAGAAGACAAATTAGATACTATGTAATACAACTGCCCACCACAGGCTGCCTCTCAAAAGGTGGTTAACCAATTAGGTGACTCTTGATCATTGGCTAATTGTATTTATACTCAAATTATTTTTGTACACATCCAATGTAGGACTAATATTCTCAATCCCCTTCACACAAATCCCGAATCATTCAAATGCCAATACCGAACTATATCTCAAATATTCCATTCCAATTCAAATCTCCATTCAAATCTTTCCAAACACCCTAGGCATACCACCCGTGGGCCATTCAAATCTCTAATACCGGATTGTACAAATCCATTCAAACCAATACATTCCAAACCAAATCAACCAACAGCACACATCTTTCTCAAACAATTATCAAACCAACCATTTTTCACAAATCAACTATATATATATTTATTTTTATTTTTATTTTATATTATTCACAAATTACGGGGTATTACAGATGGATCTATAAGAAATGCAGTTTTCATATATATTAATCGGTATGTTGATATAGACTCTCCAGAAAGCAGTATACATCTATTAGGGGCACTTTGTGAAATCCCTTCAAGTAAAATGGAAATAATGTGCAAAAGGATTAGGGTGATTGTGAAGAGATAGCAAGTTCAATTTTGAGATTACTTATTAAGACAAATAAGAAAGATTATTTAAAATAAAAATTATACAAACATATCCATATAGAAACAGAGATATGGTAGCAAGCAGTGACAATACTACAGATTTTAATGGAAAAAGCTTATAAATATCAAAACATATGTATGTTGTGGATGATCAGAGGAGGTACAACTCATAGATAAATCATGAGAATAGATAAATCATGATAAGGGAAATTAGTTAATGCAATTTTTATTTTTTTTGGATTTAAGATTAGCAAAAACTTGCCATTAATTCTTCATTCATGGTAGTACTTCTTATTTTGAATATATCTTCTTATTGTCCAAGATTAGCTGACATCATACATCATATATATATTTGATATCATATATATATTTGATATGGGTCAGATGACGTGGCCCCTCCTGGGCCACAGGATCCCCTCAAAACCCATTCACCCCTGATCATCAGATCTTCCAGGTCAGCCCTAAGCCTCCAGGCCTTCCGCTACATCAGTCCCATGGGCAAACAGATCAAGACCCGGCCCCAAACGGGTCCAGACCCGTTGGCACTGTCTATAAATACCAGGCCCTCTACCCATTCAAAAGGTAATCAATCTCTTCCCTTTAAAAACCCTAGTTACTGTTACTCTTCAGTGACTGACTAGACCGTCGGAGGGCCTGCCACCGGGATCAACCCCGGTGTTCCTAGGCCGAGTGCAGGTACACGGAGACTTCCGGATCCGAGCTTCCAGATCCGAGCCGAGCCTCCAGATCCGAGCTGAGCATCCGACCTCTACCTCACTCCCGCCTACTCCCGAGTCGTTCCCTCAACTGAGGGTCAGGCATACTGTCAGTACCGAACCTTCCGCAAAAATATAAATTGAGAGAACTCACACCTAGTGCAGCCACCCAAAAAAAAAAACCCCCATCAGGTTGGCACCGTCTGAGGGAACCCTCGGTACGGACACCAGTCCAAACCCAGCCATTTATGGCACTCCATCAATCCGAGCTCACATGGCACCCAAGCCCAGGAGAGCTGTCACCTCTACACGTCATCAGGTCGCTCCTCCTCAGGACGTCCCCACCGACACTCATGGATCTAACAATTCGAGGGTCAGCCTCGGACCCGAGTCGGCACCTCTCGCTCGGTCGTACCCGACCTGCGTCGGGTCATCTAGAACCGACAGGCCAGTCGAATTAGGGGAGAGGCCACTTCCAACTCGGTCCCGAACCGCCCCAGGCCCCCACCTCGAGAGCGGGAGCCGACGCTCATCCGCATCGACCGGAGGCCGCCACCCCAACTCGACCCGACCGAACGGGCTCCAGTCACCCACTGTGAGTTCTAAGAATTCCGGAACGAGATTATGGAGGCTATCCTAGGAACCCCTGTCAATGAGATGCTCCACCGCTCTCACTCGCGGTCGGATGTCGGAGCCAGTGCCTCTCGCGGCCTGATAGTCCTGCCAGAGTATGACGAGGATGTCCTAAAACGCCTCCAAAAAATGGAGAACCGCCTCGACCACTTCGGCGACGGCAGCGCGAGGCTGGCTCAGGATCATATGCCGACCGGACCTCCTTTCTCTGCTGAATCCTACAAGCAAAAATACCCCAGAATTTCCGACCTCCCCAATTCGAGACCTATGACGGTGAAGTGATCCTACTGATCACATGGAGGGTTTCAAGACCCTCATGATGATTCACAGTGCTTCGGATCCCCTCCTATGCCGTGCCTTTCCTACCATCCTCCGGGGTCCGGCTCGGGAATGGTTCTCCAAGCTCATCCCCGGCTTGATCTACTCGTTCGACCAGCTGGAGGCCAATTTCCTAGCCCACTTTGTGACCAGCAGAAAAGCCGAGAAGACGAGTGCGTCCTTACTGGACCTTCGACAGAAGGAAGGGGTCGCTCCGGCAGTTCGTCCGGAGGTTCACCACGGAGGCAAGGTCGGTCTCCTCCCTCGACACTGGGGTCGCCTCGGTGGCATTTTGACACAACGTCCGGCACGGCCAGCTGAAGGCATCCCTCGCGAAGAAACCTCCCCTTGATTTCCCTGACTTGCAATTAGGTCGAAAAGGCCCTAAATACCAAGGACACCAAGGAGATTCAGGGAAAGGGGAAGCGCAAGGCCGACGAGGCGGTGCTAGTAAAGATGGTCCCAAAAGACGGAACCATCATGAAGAAGGTCACTACAATCCCGCACTTCGAGAGGTACATGCCACTGACACAGAACGTGTCGGCTATCCTCTTAGCTGATCGAGGACAGGGACCTCGTCCAGATGCCACCTCGGCCGACCAACAACAAGATTAGAGATCAGTGGTTCTACTGTCGCTTCTACCGAGACAACGGGCACGACACCGACTACTGTCGGGCACTGAAGGACGAAATCGAGGCCCTCATCCAACGAGGGTACCTCTGGGAATTCACATGGGAAAACCCCCGGGACCGAAGAGACACGAGGAACCGGAGGCCTTCTCCTCCTCCTTGCGCCCCCAAACCACATCCCGAGCGAAACCCCGAGCCTGAAGAGACTGAGGGTCAAGCCATCCTGCATTGCGTCCATGGGGGCCCATGGGAGGAGAGTCCACCACTTCCCGCAAGGCATTCGTCCGAGAGGTAAATGCCGTCCGGGATCTCCCTTCCCCCCAGGTCCAGCAGCTCCCCATTTCCTTCTCAAGGGAAGACCTGGAGGGAGTCCGGCTCCCGCACTGCGATGCGCTCGTCATCAGCATCAGCATGGCAAACTATGAGGCCTGTCGGATCCTCATGGACAATGGAAGCTTGGTGAACATCCTCTTCCTGGAAGCATTTGAGAACCTTAAGCTCTCCCGGGATAAGCTGAAGCCAGCGGGGTACACCCTGCACGGGTTCTCCGGTGCCCCGATGCCAATAGAGGGGATCATGACCTTAGAAGTTCCGCCGGTACCCCTCACAGACGGACCGAGTCGATGGACTTCATGGTTGTAAACTTCAAGGCGGCTTACAACGCCATCCTTTGCCGACTAGGGCTCTACTCCCTCCAGGCTGTTCCCTCAGCCTACCACCAAAAGCTAAAATTCCCCACCAAGTCAGGTGTCAGAGTCGTCTGAGGGAACCAAGAAGCAGCACGGTCGTGCTATAAGATGGCGGTCAGGGGCGGTGTGTTTCCCCTGGACGCCGTCGAGCTGCAGCCCTAAAGAAGCCAGCCCGAGCCTGAGCCGGCAGACGAACTAGAGGAAGTCTCGTTCGAGATAGGGGACATGTCAAAGTGGTTCCGCATGAGCCGCTCCCTCGCGCCCGACCTCAAGTCCAACCTGATCGATTGCATTCATCACAATGTCGACCTCTTCGCCTGGAAGCCCTCCGATATGCCCGGGATCTCCGAAGACCTGATCATGCATAAACTCAGCGTGATCCCCGAATCGAAGCCGATTGTCCAGAAGCAATGTAAGTTTGCCCGGAGAGGCAGCGGGCAGTGAAAGCGGAGGTGGACAAACTCTTGTCCGCCTGTTTCATACAGGAGGTCAGCTATCCTGAGTGGCTGGCGAACATCGTAATGGTCAGAAAGGCGAGCAGGAGCTGGAGGATCTGCATAGACTTTACTGACCTCAACAAGGCGTGCTCCAAAGATCCGTTCCCTCTCCCCAGCATTGACGCTCTAATCGACGCAATGTCGGGTTACAAGCTCCTTTCTTTCATGGACACCTTCTCAGGCTACAACCAGATCCGAATGTTCCCCCCTGATATAGCCAAGAAGTCCTTCGTCATGGACCAAGGTCTTTATTGCTACCGGTTTTGCCCATCGGGCTGAAGAAAGCTGGTGCTACTTATCAAAGGCTCGTCAACCTAGTCTTCAAGGATCAGATCGGTCGCAAGATGGAGGTGTACATCGATGACATGCTCGTCAAGAGCCAGCGGGGACAGGACCACGTTGCCGACCTAGAAGAAGCCTTTGGGGTCCTTCGGATCCACAATATGAGACTCAATCCGGTGAAGTGTGCGTTCGGCATCTCCTCAGGGAAATTCCTCAGATTCATCGTCAGCCAGAGCGACATCGAGGCGAACCCCGAGAAGATCCAGGCCATAATAGACATGGCCCCTCCTAGAAACATCAAAGAAGGTCAGAGGCTCACGGGAAGACTAGCGGCCATCGGCCGTTTCCTCTCCAAGTTCGGATAGAAGTCCCTCCCATTCTTCAAAGCTTTGCGAGGAACCGGAGGCTTCGAGTAGGGTACTCAGCAGTAAGAGGCGTTCACCCAATTGAAGGAGTACCTCGCCAACCCTCCTCTCCTAAGCAATCCCGAACTAGGCGAGCCCCTCTGGCTTTAACTTTTGGCTTCGAAAAATGTGCTCAGTTTGTTCTCGTTCGAGAAGAAGACGAAGTCCAAAAGCCGCTATACTATGTGAGCAAGGTTCTGCTCGCTGCCGAGACCAGATACTCAAAAATGGAAAAAGTGGCATACGTCCTGGTCATGGCCGCACGAAAGCTCCGTCCCTATTTCCAGACACATTCAATTTAGGTACTCACGGACCAACCTCTGAAGGCCGTACTCTACAAGCCCGAAAGCTCCGGACGACTGGTCAAATGGTCGATCGAGCTCAGTCAATACGACATCGGCTATCAGCCAAGGACGGCCATCAAAGGGCAGACCCTCATCGAGTTCATCATGGAATGCACCATCTCCGAGCAACCCAAAAGTGGGGAGGCCGACCAGACATGAGAATTTTACGTCGATGGTGCCTCCTGCGAAGCGGGGAGTGGTGCCAGCATCATTTTGCGAGGACCTGACAATTTCCTTCTTCAATATTGCCTTCACCTCAACTTTCCAGCCTCTAACAACGAGGCCGAGTATGAGGCCATGATTGTCGGGCTCACCCTAGCACATCAGGCAAGCACCAAACAGATCATCACCAGAGAGTACGAGGCCCGTAGCGATCGGATGATCCGATACTTGGCCTTGGTCTAGTGGCTCTTGGCATCCTTTGATGAATCTGCCGTCTTAAGGATCCCCAAATAGCAGAATGCCCAGGCCGACGCTCTGTCAAATTTAGCCTCCTCATCCTTCGAAGGTCTCAACCGCACCGTCCAAATCGAAGTACTCCTGAAGCTGAGTACCGACCTCCCCGAGACCCTCTGCATCGAAGACGGAGCTCATCCAGACGATTGGACCACTCCCATCAGAAGGTTTCTAATCAAGGAGAGCTTCCCGAAGACCGAGCCGAGGCAAGGCAGATCAGGGTCCGTTCAGAGAGGTTCGTCATGATCAGTGAGACCCTCTTCAAAAGGTCGTACACCACGATGGATGGAAGGCCCTACCTCCGCTGCTTAACCCCTAAAGAAGCAAGGTACGCTCTCAAAGAGCTCCATGAAGGAATTGGCGGGTGCCATATGGGAAACCGATCGCTTGCGCAAAAGGCTCTGAATCACGGGTACTACTAGCCCACAATGTTGCAAGATGCCCTGGCTCTGGTAAAAAAGTGTGGCCCTTGTCAAAGGTTCTCCTTGGTGAAAAGAGCACCGCAAGCAAACCTCCGCTCCCTAACCAGTCCTACCCCCTTTGCTATGTGGGGGATGGATCTGGTAGGCCCATTTCTGAAGGCATCGGGCCAAAGAAAGTTCCTCATAGTGGCAATCGACTATTCACAAAGTGGATCGAGGCCGAGTTCCTGGCCACGATCACCGAGCAGCAGACCCAAAAAATTTTCTGGAAACACATCGTCTGCCAATACGGGATTCCACAAGTACTCATCACAGATAATGGGACTCAATTTGTTGGTAAGAATTTCCAAAAGTTATGTGAAGATCTCGGGATCCAGCAGCGCTTCTCTTTGGTATGCCACCCGCAGTCAAACGGCCAGGCCGAGAACGCAAACCGCCAGATCCTTGATGGTCTCAAGAAATGACTTGATAACTCTTCCAAGAGGTTATGGGTCGAAGAGCTGCCGAGCATTCTCTGGGCCCACCGAACGACGAAAAGAATCTCCACGGGAGAGTCGCCATTTAATCTGACATGCAGAACAGAGGCGATAATTCCCCTAGAGATCGGGCTCCTTTCTTCCCGAATCATGGCCTTCGACGAAGCAAGCAACTCGGCACAGCAATGTACCGACTTGGACCTCATAGACGAGGTCAGGGAGAAGTCTGCTATCGGAAGAAACACCTACCAGTAGAGGATCGAAAGGTTCTACAACAAAAATGTGCATCCCACCGACATCAAGCTAGGGGACCTCGTTCTCCGAAAGCTGACGGTATCTAACCCCAGCCAAAAGAGGAAACTGACCCCAAACTGGGAAGGCCCGTACAAAGTTTCTGAGGTTGTATGCTTGGGCACGTACCGTCTCACCGACCCGGAGGACAAGGCTGTCAAGAGGCCCTGAAATGCTGAGCACCTCATCAAATTCCTCAAAGGGGAGAATTAGCCTTTACATATGCCCCCACGTAAATTGTAAAAAATGTAATCGGCACGCTGTGCCTTGTTTTGTAAAATCGGAATATGTTGTAATTATGCCAGCTTTCTTAAAACAAGCTTTGGCTTCACATTAGCTCTCTTAAAAAACATGTATCGGGCTCGACCTTCGGAAGGAACCGCGAGCCACAAAAAGCTTTCCTTACAAGCATGGGGCTCAGCATTCGGAAGAAACCGCGAGCCATAAAAAGCTTCTCATACAAGCTTGGGGCTCGCCGTTCGGAAGAAACTGCGAGCCACAAAAAGCTTACCTTACAAGCTTGAGGCTTGGCGTTCGGAAGAAACCACGAGCCACAAAAAGCTTCTCATACAAGCTTGAGGCTCGACGTTTGGAAGAAACTGCGAGCCACAAAAAGCTTAACTTACAAGCTTGGGGCTCGGTGTTTGGAATAAACCGTGAGCCACAAAAAGCTTCTCATACAAGCCTGGGGCTCGACGCTCGGATGGCACCGCAAACCAGAAAAAGTCACTTCTAAGGTATGGTGGCTCAGCATCGACCCGAGCATGACTTGGGCTTGTTCAAGCCCTACAGCCTATGCGCTCGGCGATGACCGCTAGCTACACCTGTGCTGTAGCGCCCCAAATTTCTAATATGAGAGCTTAGAAAATAAGTGGCGAAATCCCAGTAATCCACTTCAATAGAACAATAGACACCAACAACACCACTAAAATTTTTTTCTTCTTTATTACAACAATTATTACAAATCACAGCGGAAGTCTAATCATCTCAACTCAATTTAATCTTTCATTAACAGCTCAATAACAACACAATATGTATTTACAATTCTTTTACACCAATCACTAAATAATCCAATTATCTCAACCTGCCCACTCAAGCATCCAACCTCCAATCTAAGCAATAACCTGCAACATGTGAGGCTAGAGTTGAACCCTAACCCCCAAACTAAAGGGGTCAGCCATAAAAATGGTGTGAGTGGCAACTAATCAAACAAATAACATAAATGAATCTGAAGCATAATGTCCAACAAATAATAATCAAGCACTAATGTATGAAGTAACAATAAAAGAGTAATGGGTGATACCAAAACCAAAAGCCAAGTGTGTGCAAAAACAGGAAATCCAAATGCATAAAAGTGATTCAAGAAAACATCATGACTACATGCTGACAACGATGACTACTAAGAGATGAAGATAAACTATGATAATTTGCCCATGCTTGATCATTCCGGAGATTGATCCCACATCACAGGTATTTTCCCTGGATAATTCAGGAGATCATCCCACATCTAAACATAGACTCATCATCACAATAATACCCCAAAAGTGTCGCCTCGACTCCGATCATTCCGTAGTTCAATCCCACATCTCAAGATAATTACTTAGATAATTCAGGAGAAATACCTCACATCTCAGGTTAACTACCAGGATAATTCCGGAGATAAATCACACATCACAAGTTAACTACTTGGATAATTCAGGAGATTAAAATCCTACATCAAAAGCCATACTGAGGTGCATAACTCATGTTCTCATTCGTCATGACACTACTAATGCCTATCCTTATTAGTTTGGGTTACTGAACAAATCTCCTAGAGTAGTGTACCCTACCGGACTAAAAATCTGAATACTGAAAATGTGCCTCAAAGGGCCTCAACAAATAACTGAACAAATTTCTCAACACCGGTATACTAGGGTCACATACCTCTAGAGACTCAAAAACAAATATCTGAACAAATTCCCACTGAACAAGTGGCTCAACTGAATAACTCAAAATCATGTTCTTAACTGAACATCTTAAAATCAACACTAAACAAAATATCTCATAATCAAATACAAGATCCTTCAGGACCAGTCGACTGCATAAAGGACCAGTCGACTGTCCAGAGGACATATCCCAACATTTTACAAAAATAATCTAAGGCATGACCAGTCGACTCACCAAGAAGTCGGTCGACTGCCCCGAGACAAAACAAATAATTCTCATCAAAAATATTCTAAGTATATCAGTCGACTGAGAGGAGTCATAGGTCGACTGTCCCGAACAAATCTCAAAGACTAAAATACACAACAGGCTCGTGCCAGTCGACTGCTTTATAGTCCAGTCGACTGTCGGCTACAGGTTTCCAACAATAGGTCTGAACACAAATCAAACTGGAGTTTTCTAAAGATTCACTGAACATAAAATCAGTTGTATCCCGGCTAATAAACGACTCTCAATAATCACCATCAAGGATACATTTCTCAATCAATCAAATACTCAAATCTCATATCCTCATGATCTAAACTCTTAATCCTTGGATTAGGGTTTTTCTCAATAAAACTTCTTTCATAACTTAATCAAAATCTGAACTACTACCATCGGATCTAGATGTTTATCATCTGATCATAACACAATCAATTCTTAATATGTCTCCCAACAATACGATCTCACAATCAACATATCCTCAACAAATCTTAATATTTCTATCATCATGATCCAAATAACACTAAGAGTTCTCATCATCCATATCCAAATTAAAGATCCATATCACACATACAACGAGACTAACAAAGTAATGGCATAATGATCATGAACAAGCATAACGAAGGTCTCACGTCATTCATCAATCAAAACAACAAAGCAAAGCAAAACAAAACAAACCACTCACCTTGATTTGAAGAAAAGATCCACAAAAGCTCCTCCTTGCTAGATCCAAGAATCCTCCTTTGTTCTTCAAAATCCAAATCACCAAAAATCTGTATTCTTTTTACAATGACGGCTGAAAGAGAATTTCTCTTATATATGCCGGATAGAATATTAGGGTTTTATTCCCACTTTACAAAATAATCCTTTCCAAAAGTACATCTCACATATATAATCCTTTTCTTGAAAATTAAACCAAATATCATTTAAATTAGGATCTAATAGAAAAATATATTTCCAAACCTCAACAATTACTGATCGGAATGCCCAGCAAATGCATTTTGCACTTCAACCCTCAAAATGTCACTTTTGCAAATAAGTCCTTTTCTCAAAAATTGCAAATAGTACTAATTAATTTCAGAAAAATCTGGAAAAATACTAAATAATCTTCAAATAATAAATAATGATTTTTCATAAAGAAAACTTAATTTTTCAAACTTCTGAAAAGTCATTTGCACGTGTTTTGCACGTGTTTTACACGTGTACAAAAGATAAATTTCTTAGAAAATATTTATTTAAATCCTCAAAAATTATTTAAATTCATTTTCAAATAATTAAAATAATATTTGAAAATACGGGGTTCTACATGTGCTGTCTTTCCAAGAACATGTATGGGGACCTGGCGTCTACCTCGAGCAAGGCCTTGTCTTTTCAGGCCATGCAATCTTAGCGCTCGGTGATGACCCTCCATAACTGGCTTCTCTAGGTACGGGGGCTCGGCATCGACCTCGAGTATGGCTTGGGCTTGTTCAAGTCCATCAACCTACGTGCTCGGTGATGACCGTCAGCTACACCCGTGCTATCTACCCGAGAACAGGTGTGAGGGCTCGGCGTCGACCTCGAGCAAGGCCTTGGCTTTTGTCAAAGCCATGCGACCTTTACACTCCGTGACGACCTGCAGCTACACTCATCACTGACTTTTCTACGGTATGTGGGCTCAGCAACAACCTCGAGCATGGCGTGGGCTTGTTCAAGTCCATCAGCCTATGCGCTCGGCGATGACCACCAGCTACACCTGTGCTATCTTTCCGAGAACAGGTGTGAGGGCGCGGTGTCGACCTTGAGCAAGGCCTTGGCTTTTTTCAAAGCCATGCGACCTTTATGCTCCGCGACGACCTGCAGCTACACTCACCACTAGCTTCTCTATGGTATGGGGGCTCAGCATCGACCTCGAGTATGGTGTGGGCTTGATCAAGCCCATCAGCCTATGCACTCGACGATGATCGCCAGCTACACCCGTGCTATCTTTCCGAGAACAGGTGTGGGGGCTCGGCCTCGACCTCAAGCAAGGCCCTGGAATTTTTCAAAGCCACGACCTTTACGCTCGGCGAAGACCTTCAGCTACGCCCATAAACATCTTCTCTAGGTATGAGGGCTCGGCATCGACCTCGAGCGTGGCCTTGGCTTTTTCAAGCCCCACAGCCTATGCGCTCGGCAATGACCTCCAGCTACACACATACTATCCACCAAGTGTGCACATGAGGGCACGGTGTCGACCTCAAGCAAGGTTTTGGCTTTTTCAATCCATATCCTTTACGCTCGGCGACGACCTTCAACCACGCCCGTTCCAAAAATTTTCATTAAAGATTTAGGGCGCTCGCCTTCGGCAAATGCCCCGAGCCCCAGACCGTTGGTTGACCCACCTCTCACCCGTGAACAACTTGGGGTTTACTGTTTTCAGAGCCAATATCCCGAATTGTTCGAGGGCTGCAGCGAAGCCACCGACCCAGGGCTCTCACCAAGCCTTTGGCCCGCTTGGTTGACCCACCTCTCACCTACGAACAACTCGGGGGTTTACAGCCTTCAAAGCCAAAACCCCAAATTATTCGAGGGTGGTAGGGGAGCCACCGACCCTGAACCCTCGGCCAAAAATTCCACTTATGGGCGCCTGCCTTTGGCATGCACCCGAATCTCATCTTCGGGGTCGACCCACCTCTCACCCACTGGCAGGTTGGAGTTAACGACCCTTGGAGCCGAAACTCCGAATTGTCAGAGGGTGGCAGATGAGTCACCACCAGTTGCTGATGAAAAAACAATGAGGAGATGGGGGTTATAGCCCCCTGAGAAGTGCATTTATTACATCGGGAAGTCCAAACGGCGAAAGGCGAAACGTCGCCATTAATGCTTATCGGAAGGCGAAACGTCCTTCATTGGGCGTTGCCTGCAAGAAACTACGGTTCGACTCCCGAGCAAGCCGCAGACCAATCGCCCCTTATGCCTCGGCGGCAACCTCCTGCAAGGCCAGGCTCGGCAGCGATCTCAAGCTACACTCCTGCCCTCCTCACTCAATAAATCATCAAGGTTAAAGAAGCCGAAGTTTTTATTACTCATAGAGCGCCAGAAACGGCTGCCCAATATAATGAAAAGTTTGCAAATCACTCATCACTCGGCTTAAAACTCAAACTCGGTGCTTCCCACGGGATCCTTCGCACGCTCATCCGGTCCGACCAGCGAGGGTACCCCGGCAACGGAGCTTTTTGCATTGGAAGGCTGGGCTGCCTCCAAGAAAAAGGTCGGAGAAGGTCCCAATACGGAATTGCTCGCCTCCTCGACCAGACCGACGCCTAGCATTAGCCTCAACCTATGGATCTCCAACTCTTTCTCTACAACAGCCTCACGAAGAAAAGACTCCGAAGCCGATCGCCCGCTCGAGGCATCCGAGATCGACCAGTTCGTCTCAACTACCCACCAGTCTCGGTCGGCTATGGCCTTCTTCAGACGAGCGACCTTCAAGCTTAGCTCTCTAGACTTGTTCATAAAGGAATTCACTGCGACCGCTCGATTCCGAGCCTGCTTACGTTGGCAAGCTAGAACACACTCTATGGGGACATTCCAATTGGTGTTTTATTGCCAAATAAGTGCGATGCTCAAGTTCCACCGGTTGGTGACATTCTTTACCACACACCAATCTATATAGGGACATTCCAATTGGTGTTTTAAAAGCCGTCCTATATGCCCACAATGCATCATCTAATTTTCTTGCCCACTCCGTTTGTGACATGTTCACCGTCTTCTCAAATATGCGCTTCAAATCTCTATTTGAAACCTCCACTTGACAAATTGTTTGAGGGTGATATGGTGTTGCCACATGATGAGTAACTCCATACTTAGCAAGTAAAGCATCAAACTGACAGTTGCAAAAATGTTTTCCTCCATCGCTAATAATTTTTCTTGGAGCTCCAAATCGTGAAAAGATATTTTTCCTAATGAAGTTCACCACCACTCTTGCATCATTGGTTGGTAGGGCAACAGTTTCCACGCACTTGGAGACATAATCTACAGCAACCAAAATATATTTATTAGAAAATGAAGATGGAAAAGGACCCATAAAATCTATTCCCCAAACATCAAATAATTCAATCACTAAAATATTATTTAGGGGCATCTCATGTTTCTTAGAAATATTTCCCACCCTTTGATAATGATCACATAATTTAACAAAATTAAAAGCATCCTTAATGTTGCTGCTGATTTTGGTGTGGGAGCAAACAAATGAATTTGTGGATTCTTGGAGAAAACAATAAAGCAAAGTTGTTGACCTGTTGACCTTCACCGATGTGTTGACTTGGTCTCTTGCCGCTGCTGCGAACCTGCAAAAAGTGCGAGACACCGGGATGAATCCCGGCGACGCACCCTCCAACGCTCTTGTCAGTAATCTGAATGATTAAGTAAGAACTTAAACTGGAAAAGTATTGATTATCTGGTAACAGTGGGGGGAGAGGGGTACTTATAGTCACCTTTAGGGATCCATTTCGAGAAGAACATATCTCTACTTCTCGGTGTGAATGGATAGAAGCGGTTAAGATCACTTCTTAGGGATAATTATGAATCTGAATTCTTCTTTATCCTTCTGAACTGGTTTGTAACAGGTTGGGACCTATACCCAGTAAGACAGATCCATTCATGGATTATTGGGCTTTGAAGAAAGACACAGTTCCCATTTCAGACCCGTTTGTAGGTGAAATTACCATTTTACCCCTGGGCTTTAAGATCCGTGTCCGATTTGAACGGTCCCAATTTAATTCCATTTTTAGCCATATCACGAGCCTCCCACTCCTGGAGACTGAGTTCTACAGTCTTTAAGGAGTAGTTTTGTTGTTCTAATGGCGTACAAAATTTTATCAGTGTTCTTAAGGGAGTTCGGATCTTGCTCGAGGTGTAACGGTGTTATTCTGAGCTTATAAAATGCCAAAAATATCCTCGGAATATTCTGGATTTTTTATGATTTTTTCCAGATTTTAATGAATTTTTTCTCATTTTTTTGAATTTTTTATTCATTTTCTGAATTAAATAATTATTTATCGAAAATATTAATTAATTATTCTAATTTAATAATTATATTTTTGAGAATTTTAAAATAATTTTCCGAATTAATAATTATTTTTAGAATTTTTTAATTAATTTTTTCAATTTTTAATTAGTTTTTCGAATTTTTTAAATAATTAATACAAATAAATAAATTAATTAAATATTTCCTGGACACGTGGCGCATTTCTAGATGTCGATCATGATCAGATGGTGCGCATCGCAAAGCAGATCATGCTCTGGACACGTGGCGCATTTCTGGACGTCGATCATGATCAGATGTCGCACATCACAAAGTGATCATTTTCTGGACATGTGGTGCGTATCTGAGCGTCGATCGTGTCGTGATGTGAATTTTGAGACGATCGAATGGCGCGTGTAGGTCAGCAGTGTTTTTTCTCCAATTTCGAACTCGGTGGGTCGGTAGCTCGGCAACCAGTGCCAACCCCTTAGACGAATGGCGCGGTCAACGGAGGCATTGACCGCCACGTGACACATACCTTTTTTTTTACTTCTTCTCGCCTCTGCTTCTTTTCTTCTTCCACACTCTGTTTCTTTCTCTTCTCTTACTCTCTCTCGTCTCCCTCCTTCATCTCCTTCTCCAACCTCTTCCCATGCACCGCGTAGCTCACGCAGGGTCGAGGTGAGCTCCGGAGTCGACGTGGAGCTTTTGGGTTCTCGATGAGGGAAGAGATCGGAGCTCGGCGAGGAAGTGGTAGAGCTCGAAGGTGGAGTAGAGCTCGGAGCTCATCGAGGAAGAGAGCTCGGTGTTCGACTGTGGGGGAGCTCGGCATCGGAGCTCGGCATCGGAGCTCGGAGGTGGAGCTCGGCACGGCGATGGGTTCGGAGCTCTTCGAAGAAGATCTTGACATTGTAGAGGAGGAGAGGAGCTTGATCATGGGTCGAGCTTGGAAGTGGTCGGAGCTTTGACGAACCGGGGCTTGGACGAAGGAGCTCGACGAGTAGTTGTGTTTTGGAGCTCGATGACGGAGGGAGCTCAGGAAGGAGATTGGGTCGAGCTCGGTGATGGAGCTCATCGGTGTGGAGGCGAGAGAGGGGAGGCCGGCAAGGAGTGAGTTCTACATTGGGTTTGGCTCTGTGTTGAGGAAGAGGGAGACGGAGGTCGTTTGAAGAAAAGAAGTTGGGTTTTTTTTTGTTCTGGTTTTTGCGGGAGAGTGGAGAAGAAAGTGAAGTGGTATGGGTTTGGGTTTGGGTCCCTAATGGGTCCGAACCCGACCCTAGTGCTCTCCTTTTTTTTGTTTGCTTGTTTGGCGAATCCGAGCACGGATTTTGAGGTGCATTTTTGCCATTTTGCAGTTCGATAGCTCGGTAGCTCGGATTTCAGATCCGAGCTACGTGGCTCCATCTGGATGGTTGATCACGATCGTGGCACGAATCACGAGTAAAGAGTCCAAGATCTCGAGAAAACGTGATCTTGTCGTTTTATGGAGACGTGACAAAATCTAAGTCATCCATCAGCCATGGCGCGAATATCTGGACAATCTGACGGACCAAGGAGCTCGGGGGTGTTTTTTCCCCAATACGGAGGCCGGTGCCCCGGTAGCTCGACGTTGTAGCTCGGTAGCTCGGCGTAGCTGTGTTGCGACCCACTTTTCCGGTGCTACGGAGATCCGATCGGGGCATGCGACCCCTCGTTTCGAAGCTAACTCAGAGATCTAGAACTTCTCTTTAGGAGTGGGATGAAGATTCACCCTTCTTCATGGTCAAAATAGCCCCGCAACATCCGTGTCTTGATGAAGTTGAGTAGTGTTTTGGTCTTCAAAATCTTCGAAGAGGAGCTCCACTCCTAGGAGGGAAGAAGATGGGCTAGGAAGATCCTCGTAAGAGCCATGAGAGATCCATTCTTAGGGTTGAGTGCAAGGAGCAATTTCCGGGGAGAGTTTTAGCTCGGAGCCCATTGAAAGGAAGGGCACTCGTGAGGCGAACGGAGTGAAGAACATCACAAGGCTCTAGGAGAGAGCAATTCATGATACGAGTTTGAGGAGCAACTCTAGGGGAGAGTTTTGAGCTCCGAACTCGCTTAGAAGAGGTCCGCTTTGAAGGTGAGCGGAGCGAAGAGCTTGGCTCTAGGAGAGAGCCATTTGGGAGACGAGTTTGAGGAGCAACTCTAGGAGAGAGTTGTGAGCTCCGAACTCGTTGAGAAGATGTCCGCTTTGGAGGTGAGCGGAGCGTAGAGCTTGTGCTCCGAACTCATTGAGAAGAGGTCCGCTTTGGAGGGAAGCGAAGCGAAGAGCTTGGCTCTAGGAGAGAGCCATTTGGGAGACGAGTTTGAGGAACAACTCTAGGAGAGAGTTGTGAGCTCCGAACTCGTTGAGAAGAGGTCCGCTTTGGAGGTGAGCAGAGCGAAGAGCTTGGCTCTAGGAGAGAGCCATTTGGGAGACAAGTTTGAGGAGCAACTCTGAGAGAGAGTTATGAGTTCCGAACTCGTTGAGAAGAGGTCCACTTTGGAAGGGAGCGGAGCGAAGAGCTTGGCTCTAGGAGAGAGCCGTTTGGGAGACGAGTTTGAGGAGCAACTCTAGGAGAGAGTTGTGAGCTCCGAACTCATTGAGAAGAGGTCTGCTTTGGAGGGGAGCGGAGCGAAGAGCTTGGCTCTAAGAGAGAGCCATTTGGGAGACGAGTTTGAGGAGCAACTCTGGGAGAGAGTTGTGAGTTCCGAACTCGTTGAGAAGAGGTCCGCTTTGGAGGGGAGCGGAGCGAAGAGCTTGGCTCTAGGAGAGAGCCATTTGGGAGACGAGTTTAAGGAGCAACTCTAGGAGAGATTTGTGAGTTCCGAACTCATTGAGAAGAGGTCCACTTTGGAGGGGAGCGGAGCAAAGAGCTTGGCTCTAAGAGAGAGCCATTTGGGAGATGAGTTTGGGGAGCAACTCTAGGAGAGAGTTGTGAGCTCTGAACTTGTTGAGAAGAGGTCCGCTTTGGAGGGAAACGGAGCGAAGAGCTTGGCTCTAGGGGAGAGCCATTTGGGAGACAAGTTTGAGGAGCAACTCTAGGAGAGAGTTGTGAGCTCTGAACTCGTTGAGAAGAGGTCCGCTTTGGGGGGGAGTAGAGCAAAGAGCTTGGCTCTAAGAGAGAGCCATTTGGGAGATGAGTTTGAGGAGCAACTCTAGGAGAGAGTTGTGAGCTCCGAACTCGTCGTTTAAGAGAGATTCAACGGTTGTGGAAGCAGTTCCGAATGGCGAACCACTTCTTACCCGCTTATGATTGAGTAATTTGAAGCAGAATCGAGCCAAGTGTTGGACTCCGAACTCATCGTTAGAGGGGGTTAACGAGGTGCAGGAGCAATTCCGAATGGCGAACCACTTCTTACCCGCTTATGAGCAAGTAATTTGAAGTGGAATCGAGCCAAGTGTTGGACTCCGAACTCGTTGTTAGAGGGGGTTAACGAGGTGTAGGAGCAATTCCAAATGGTGAATCACTTCTTACCCGCTTATGAGCGAGTAATTTGAAGTGGAATCGAGCCAAGTGTTGGACTCTGAACTCATTGTTAGAGCTTAGTAAGTTGTGGGAGCAGCCATGTAAGAGAAGCTGGACTCTGAACTCACTATTTAACGAGTCGTAGATATGACTCGAAGAGATAGAGATGAAGCACGAGCAATAATTTTCAATGAAAAAATTTAAAGTTTTATTGAGATAAAGTAAGTAGCCGCTTCAATAGGGCGAGCCATTATTACATGCTATTGGCCGGGTTACAAGTATCGGCCTTATTGATAATCAAGATCCTACTTCTACGATAAGGTGAAGGCCTCTTGGGAGGAGCTGGGTTCTCCCTCCATTGGACCTCATTGGATGAGGTGGAAGACGGCCCCAGGTTCTGAGTCTTGAAGCTCGGCGGGCCTCGCTGTTCGTTTGTAGGCTCCTCAGGGGGAAGCTCGGCCCCATCTTTTTGGACGAACTTGGTCAGGTGTCCCCGCTGTATGAGTTCTTCGATCTCCTCCTTGAGAGCCCGAAAATCATCCGTGTCATGGCCGTGGTCCCTGTGAAAGCGACACAACTTATCCTTGTTCCTCTTTTTGCCAGGTGTATTCATTCTAGGGGGAGCGCGGAGTAGCCCTTCCTTGTCCACCTCCATAAGAACTTCTGATATATTAGCAATGAGGGGGGTGAACTTCTCAAAATGAGGAGTCGGGCGGTGCTGGCTATTGCCATCCTTCTGGAATTTTTGGGACCCCTCTTCGCTCGTATTCTTCGGTTTGTTCCCAGAAGATGATTCTTCAAGAGTAGGTAGGAGTTCTGAGAAGTCCCGAGGAGGCTTCTTGGCAAGGGATGCTCTGAGGTTGGCATTAGTGACGTTGCGCTCGAATGCGACTGAGGCTACTGATTGGTTGAGGGAGGAAACGGACCGAGCTTCAGTGGTGAAGTGTCGAACGTAATCCCTTAGGCGTTCACCCTTTTCTTGGTTGAGGGTCACCAGGGATACACTTGTTTTCTCGGCCCGGTGACTACTCACGAAATGAGTAAGGAAGAGCCCTTCGAACTAATCGAATGAGAAGATGGAGGCCGGGGCAAGCCGAGAGTACCATTCTCTCGCAGGCCCCGTCAGCGTGGCAGGGAATATCTTGCAGAGGAAGGCGTCTGAAGCATGGTGGATCATCATGAGAGTTTTGAAACTCTCTATGTGATCCGCGGGGTCCAATTCTCTGGTATATGACTCGAAGTGAGGCGGCTAGAAGTTCTCTGGAATGGGGGCCTCCATGATGGTGCGGGAGAATGGAGGTCTGCTCGGGCGGAGGTTTATCGCCCGTTGCTCTTCTTTCCTGTCAATTCGGCCGAGGTGCCTCTCCATCTCGTGGAGACGGCAGTAGACTGAGTCTTCTCTTTGATCATATCTTGTCGAGCCCCGGGACTCATCTTTGTACGAGGGTGGACTGGGACTGCGGCAATGGTAGCTTGGAGATGGACGAAGACTGGGAGTGTGAAGGCGGTGGCTCCTAGCTGGCTCATGAGTATGTGGCCTCTAGCCGTTCTTTGGGGCGATATTAAGGGCCCGTAAGACTTTCGCTTGGAAGTCTTGAAGATCTGCCCCTGTGACTGATGCCTCTCCAGCTTGGCGGTCCCTATGTGTGGCTCGGCTTAATGGAGAATGAGTTCTCCGCCGATGACGCTGAGGGGACTCTCTTCGCCTCCTCGAGGGAGGGGATTTTCTAGTCCTCGGTCGGCAGGGGGTCCGGACTCTTGAGGCCCCTGGGTGCTCAGGTTGATGGACTCCCCTAACGGCTCGCCATCCATTCAGGCGAGTTCGGAGGTCGACCCCTTTTAGCGATCGGCAATCACTTGACGAAGATCCTGCTCGGGAGGGCTTTGAGAAGCCATAGATTCAACTGAAGGATTGGGACCCACGACATGGTCATGAGGAGGATGTTGCTTCGGATGACTCCGATGGGAGCCCCCCTGGGCAGCCCCCCGAGACCCTGGAGGAGCCTGTTGAAGAGGAGCATCTTGAGCTGGTGGAGGGAGAGGAGGAAGAGAAGTGGTTCTTCGGCTGGAGACCGCTGCCTTCCCCTTCTATTTTGGATGCATGGCTTGAAACTAGTCTTGCTGATAAAGTTAGGTCGGGCTACTTTTTCGTTCCCACAGACGGCGCCAATCTGCTGCAGCTAATTTTGGTGTGGGAGCAAACAGATGAATTTTTGGATTCTTGGAGAAAACAATAAAGCAAACCTGTTGACCTGTTGACCTTCACCGATGTGTTGACTTGGTCTCTTGCCGCTGCTGCGAACCTACAAAAAGTGCGAGACACCGGGATGGATCCCGGCGACGCACCCTCTGACGCTCTTGTTAGTAATCTGAATGATTAAGCAAGAACTTAAACTGGAAAAGTATTGATTACCTGGTAACAGTGGGGGAGAGGGGTATTTATAGTCGCCTTTAGGGATCCGTTTCAAGATAAGAACATATCTCTACTTCCCGGTGTGAATGGATAGAAGCGGTTAAGATCACTTCTTAGGGATAATTATGAATCTGAATTCTTTTTTATCCTTCTAAACGGTTTGTAATGGGTTGGGACCTGTACCCAGTAAGACAGATCCGTTCATGGGTTATTGGGCTTTGAAGAAAGACCCAGTTCCCATTTCAAACCCGTTTGTATGTGAAATTACCGTTTTACCCCTAGGCTTTAAGATCCGTGTCCGATTTGAATGGTCCCGATTTAATCCCATTTTTAGCCATATCACTTAAAAAAATTTGGCCAATAAAATTCTGATTATAAAAATTTTGTTGTTGTTTTTGCTCCACTAAAATGGCCGCCAACTGCCAATGTGTGGCAATGTTTGAGTATGCTTTCCATCTCCTCTTTACGTACACATCTCCTTATTACTTGATTTGCACAATGGCGAAATAGAAAAGGTTCCGCCCAAAAATAATATTTCAAGTCAGAGAAAATTTTCTTCTTTTGTTGATAAGTAATTTCAGGAGGTAGAATTTTTTATACCAAGTAGTTATCTATATCGGCATACCATGGAGGAGTTTGTATCTTCATTAAATACTCATTTGGAAATTCTTCATTGAGTGGTGTAACCTGCAATTTGTTTTCATCTTTAGGCTCAATATGAGATAAATGATCGGCCACCACATTTTCCACATCGAACTCTTGTAAGAGTAAATTCCAGCGAAGCAATCTTGGTTTGACTTCCTTCTTTGCAAGCAAGTATTTGAGAGCTGAATGATCCGTGCACACAACCACCTTTGAACCTATCAAATAAGATCGAAATTTGTCAAAAGCAAATACAACAGCTAATAATTCTTTTTTAGTAGTAGCATAATTAAGCTGTGTTTCTGTCAAAGTTCTACTTGTATAATAAATGGTGTGAAAAATTTTGTTTTTTCTTTGCCTTAAAACAGCACCTATTGCCACATCACTAGCATCACACATTAATTCAAAAGGTAAATTCAAATCTGGTGCAATAATTATAGGTGCTGAAATCAATTTCTTTTTCAATGTTTCAAAAGGATGCAAGCAATCATGTGAAAAGTCAAAAGGTGTATCTTTATTTAAAAGATTATAAAGAGGTTTATTGATTAAAGAAAAATCTTTTTTAAATTATCGATAAAATCTCACATGACCCAAGAAACTTCTCACTTCTTTGGCATTAGTTGGTGGTGGTAGTTTTTCAATGACATCTAATTTAGTACGATCCACTTCAATTCCTTTAAAGGAAACTTTGTGGCCTAGCACAATCCCTTCTTCTACCATAAAGTGACGTTTTTCTCAATTCAAATCAAGATTTGTTTCCTTGCAACGCTGCAAAACCAAAGCCAAGTTAGATAAACAATTATCAAATGAATAACCAAAAACTAAAAAATCATCCATAAAAATTTCAATAAATTTCTCAATCATATCCGAAAAATTGACATCATGTAGCGTTGAAATGTGGCTGGGGCATTGTAAAGACCAAAAGGCATCCTTCTATATGCAAAAGTTCCATATGGGCAAGTAAAGGTGGTCTTCTTTTGATCTTCTGGTGCTATTGCAATTTGATTGTATCCCAATACCCATCAAAAAAAAAATAGTATGAGAGGCCTGTAAGTCTTTCTAGCATTTGTTCAATGAAGGGTAGTGGAAAATGATCCTTTCTAGTTGCATTGTTTAGTCTTCGATAATATATGCACACTCACCATCCCGTGACTGTTCTTGTTGGTATTAGCTCATTATTGTCATTCTTTACTACAGTCATTCCTCCTTTTTTTGGCACAACCTGTATAGGAATTACCCATGCACTATCTGAAATTGGATAAATTATTCATGCATCTAAAAGCTTCAAGACCTCCTTATGCGCCACTTCTTGCATTGATGGATTTAATT
Source organism: Hemerocallis citrina (assembly GCA_017893485.1). Classification (NCBI taxonomy): domain Eukaryota; kingdom Viridiplantae; phylum Streptophyta; class Magnoliopsida; order Asparagales; family Asphodelaceae; genus Hemerocallis; species Hemerocallis citrina. The sequence continues at coordinate 232,828,771 of CM030364.1, read as the reverse complement.
TTCGTTGTGGCTGCACTATAGGCTTAAAATCATCCTCCAGTAAAATTTTATGCATGCATATTGAAGGACTAATCCCCTTTATATCAGAAATGTTCTATCCCAATGTTGTTTTATATTCTCCCAAAACTCTTAACAACTTCTCCTCTTCAAAATTATTCGAATAACCATTAATAATAACAGGAAGTGGAGTTTTGGCCTAGAAATGCGTACCTCAAACTAGATGGGAGTTGTTTAAGCTCGAGTTGTTGTGGTGAAGGGGAAAATGATTGGTGTATCTTCCAAATATTGATAACATTCCAAGATCTCTTCATTTTCTGATCTAAGTGTTTCTAAAGTTGTTAAGCATTCCTCTAGCGGTAATTTAGCAATTTCATCCCAATGTGTCTCTTCCATGGCTTCACTTACTTGAAAGCATGAATGAATTTCTGAAGGAAACTCCATGGCTTTAAATACATCAAAAGTCACTTGTTCGTTGTCAACCCTTAGAATAAGTTTCCCTTGTTGCACATCAATCAATGTTCTCCATGTGGCAAGAAAAGGTCTCCCTAAAATCAAAGGGATTTGTTCATCTTCCTCCATGTCAAGCATAATAAAATCAGCTGGAAATATGAACTTGTCAACTTTTACCAAAACATCTTCAATGATCCCTCTTGGGTATTTGATAGATCTGTCCGCCAATTACAAGAAAATTGTGGTAGGCTTTGCTTCTCCAATACCTAATTTTCTGAAAATAGAATATGGCATAAGACTAATACTTGCTCCTAAATCACATAGTGCTTTATGAAAAGAAGAATTTTTAATAGTGCAAGGAATTATAAAAGTCCCTGGATCTTTAAGTTTAGGTGGCAGCTTCTTTTGTAAAATTGCACTACTTTATTCTGTTAGCATCACCATCTCATGCCCTTCCAGCTTCCTCTTGTTTGATAAAATATCCTTAAAAAATTTAGCATATTTAGGCATTTGTTATAAAGATTCAATAAGAAAAATATTAATATGCAAATGCTTAAAAATATTCAAAAATTTTGAAAACTGATTATCAATCTTGTTCTTTTTAAGTTTTTGTGGAAAAGGAATAGGTATATCATAAGGAGATTTAGGATAAGTGTCAAAATTAAACTCCCCTAAACTTGTTTGGCTTGAGACTCCTTTGTCCTTCTTAGAATGGTAATTGGACACCTGCTGCGTTTGTTCCTCCCTTTGCCTGTTCTCACTTTGCATTTCAACCACATTTTGTTTGGCATTTTGGGTTTGTGGCTGCTCAATTGTTGTCACACTTCTAAGTGTTATTGATTTGACATGCTCCTTGGGATTGACCACTGTGTTACTAGGTAATGTTCATGTCGTTCTTTCTATAATAATATTTGAACTTTGACCAATTTGAGCCTCAAGATTGTGAATTGAAGTCGTATTATTTTGTATCGCCAAATCTGTCTTTTGCATATACTGCATGAACATTTCCTCAAGTGTCAGCTTTTTTTCTTATTTTTGAAAAATTTTTTGTGGTCTAGCTCCTCCTTGATTAGTGCTCCAAGAAAAGTTGGGATAATTTCTCCATCCTGGATTGTATGTGTTTGCATAAGGGTTGTTTTGCCATTGAAAGTTTGACAGAAAATTTACTTGTTCGGTATTTGATAGAGCAAAAGGGTTCCCCACTTGGCAATCTGCACCTGAGTGAATTCCTGCACAATGATCACAAATAATATTAGTTTGAATAGAATTAACATTCATATTACCTAATTGTTTAAATTAAGTAGCAATTTATGCAGTTAAAGTAGTAATAGGAATAAGTTCAAAAACTCCAGCTACTTTTCTTGGCATTGTTCTCTCTGATGACCACTGGTAATTAGTAGATGTCATCTCCACTAAAAGTTCATAGGCTGCTTCGTGAGTTTTGCTCATTAGTGCACCTCCAGCTGCTGCATCTGTAACACCCCACATTTTTATTTTAATGAAAAATGCATTTTTGCACGTATGATGCACGTGGTAATTTATCCATTTCTTTTTCTTACTCTCATTTACTATTTTAGCATGCATAATCTTATTTTAGCCTTTTTATTTAACCCATGAACCTAAAGTTAAATTCTAGCTCATTAGATTAATTAAAAGGAGAGCCCACTAGAATAATTAAGTTAGTTAATTAAAATGAAAGCCCATGGGACAAGCCCATTAATTAAATCCTACTTTCAGTTGTGCATGGACTAATACATGACATGTAACAACTTTTAATACACATTTTTAAACTATAGGAATTGGATTAATTTTGTGCATGTGTGTGCACTAGTGCACAACACGTGCACGTGGAAGGTGAGAGGCCAAAGGGGGTTGGCCGGATTTGTTAGTAGAGGAGGGGGTTGAGTTTGTGAAAGGTTGGGAGCATGAAAGGTTAGGAGTTTTAGGAGTTAGGATTGTGAAGAGTTGGATAAATTAAGAGAGCAATTTATTAGGTGGAGATTTATGCAAATTGAACCCTCACATTGGCCTATAAATACACCTTCATTTCTTCTTCTCTTGTCACACCTAAACTAAACTAAATTTAGAGAGAAAAAAAAGAGATAAAGAGAGTACCTTTGTGCTTTGGAGGCTTGCTAGGAGAAGAAGGACAAGGAGGTGCTAGTGGAGCTAAGAGCTAGGAGAGGTCTCTTCATTCGGGATTTTCATTCTTCATAGAGGTGGGTGATTTCTTACTTTCTAATGTAAAGCTTGCATGCTAAAAATTACAAATGAGTAGTATAAATTGAAAGTGATGTGAAATATGTAGATAAAATACATGCTAGTGTAATATGAAATAATCTTGTTGAGATTAAGTAAATAATTGTCACCATGTTAATTAAAAAGAAGATTTTGACTAAGGAATTAATAATATGAATCATGTTAGAATGCTTGTAAATTTATGCATATCAAATGTTTGATTTGTATGAGAATTTACTGAAGAATGTCATATTCAAATTGTGCCTTAGAATCATGATAACTAAAAAAGAAGAAAGAAAGCCAAAAAAATTTAGTTAGTGCCATGAAATGTGTTGACTTATATATATTGCCATATTTTTGAAAATATAAATTATTGCATAAAAGAGGTTTTTGTGAGATTCTCATGATTGAGAGGCATGTTGGTATTGTTATAAATTTTTAATTTGTATAAGTGAGAACATAAACTAGTTTTATAAATACAATTCTTAAATTCAAGTTTTGAGAAAAATACAAATGTATGTGTAAAATGAAAAGAAAAGTTATTTTTAAAAAAATAGAAATATATTTTTTTAAAATGAATTTGAAATTGATTGATTACTGTTTTAAATTTCATCTCAGTCAAAAGAAAAGTTTATTTCAATATCCTAAAAGATTGGATTTTTGGATAAACGAGTTTTTGTGAAAAAGAACCAATTTCTGAACAGTATGAACAAAAGTATATTAATACAACTCCTAAACAGAAATTACACTTGGACTTACTGGTTAGCCAGTGCACCACAGAGCACCTTGACTGCACTTTTTTTATTATTATTTTTTTTTATTTTTAACCTTTTCAATGTTTTTTTTAATGAGATAAAATTTGGAGAAAAATACTAGAATGAAATAAAGTTTATTAAATAGAGTGGTAGAATTTTTCAAGTATATTTGGGCTATAAAAATGAATATTTGAGATAGAAAAATGAATAATGTGACTTCAAAACTTATTATTTGAGAATAGAACTTTCTTTGGGAAGAAGGGTAAAATATTATTTTGGGAAGTAATCTCTCTTGAAGAGATTGCACTCTTATTTTGTTTAAAGAATATTTTGAAGTGAGACATTGTAAGAACTTGAATTTGTTAATAAAATTTCATGTGATGAAATTGTGTTCTTGAAAGGAATTATTTGCGTATAAAGATTATGAATGAATAAATAGATCATGAATAGTTACAATTATGATTACTTTGTGAATAAGTTGAAGATGAAAATATCTAAGTTTAAGACATGTTTATTGAAGGGTATGTGTACCCATGGATTCTTGTACATGAAAAAGTTGTGATTTTGAGTTAGTGAGACCCCGGGTACCGGCACTATTGAATTGAAAAGAGTTGAGATATATTTTGAGAAATGGCCATGGAGCTATCTCGTATTTTGTTGATTAAGTTCGGTAGGGGGTAAGACTAACTCTAGGTATGGAAATTTATTCATGTCTTGAACTTAAGAATTAGGCACATTAGTGAAGACATAGTAAACCTGGGCAAACGTAAGTAGGGGCACTCTATATAGTCGGGCGGTGGATTTTGGGACTATAGACCCAGTCGGGCGGTGGATTCCGGGACTGTGATTGCTTCGTGGGAGACAGGCTTTTATTTTAAATCCGGGACTATGCATAGTCGGGTAGATAGTTTACCGTTCTCCAATGTATATACGTATACCGGAGCTAGAGGGGCACTTGCTGGATGATTCGCACGATGAGGGATCTATTATAACAGTCGGGCAGTGGATTCCGGGACTGGGATCCATATTTGTGGAATGATCTGTTGTCTTATTACTAGGTAGTTCTCATGGTGAGGGATCGAACCCTTAAATGTGGCGTGCGTAGGTGCGTGCCCTCAGACCTATGTAGTATGGGATGCATAGAATCCGAACAAGTATGCATTAGTGTCATCCTAATATAAAAATGTGTGCATTAGGTATTAAGGCATCGCATATAGTTACATGTTTAGAATAATCACTTTTGACACTTTATTATTCATTCAAATTATGGTTTGTTAAAGTATTGAGATCGTTATATGTACGGCGTAGAGAGGATGGCCGAGTATAACATTTTCGTCAGTTGTAAGTGACTAACGTGCCCACAGCTTATTATGCAGGTAATGGACATATTCATGAAGAAGTAAAGATGTTATGATGCTGTTGATTAATTACATTGATAAAGTTGTACAATTTGTATATTATTTTCATTGTTGTATCTTCCGCTGTGTAATAAATGTAAAGAACTCTGATGTATTATGAAAAGTTTCAAATTTTCCTATAAAATTGTACGAAGTGAAGTGTAAAGATCCTGTGGAATCTCGAATTCGGTCTTATTTGGAATTCGGAGCGTTACAGATGGTATCAGAGCCACGCTTCTTAAGTAGTACAAATTTATAAGGAACGATACCCTAGAGTAGACATTAGAGTGTGAGTTTTAACTTATAGAGATTTAAACATATGTTTGTGTTGCTCTATGAGATGACAATTTTTTTTCTCATTTTCCCTATAAGATGGTCAATCAGCATGATCCCCAGAATGAGGCACATTGGTTTGTCCCCTTCAAGGATGAAGAGGAAGAACCAATAGAAGAAGAAGAAGACCCAGAAGAGGAAGAAGAGGACCCAGTGGAGATAGAAGAGGAATTCCTCGAGTCTAGGGAGATTACTCCACCTCTGCCTGATCTCCCCGAAGAATTCCCAGACGAAGAACTCATTCCAAATGACCCAAATGATATTGTTGCTTCTCTTCGACGAGAATTGGATGCTCAAAAGTGGAGAGTTAACCACTTGGAATCGCAACGGGCAGAAGATAAGGAGCGCATTCAGGAGCTGAGCTTTCAAGTGTGAGAACACGAGAAGGTTCAGCACGTGAATGATCGACACTTTGCCAAGTTGGATCACCTCACTCGCTGGGACAAGCAGGAGCGGCAACAGAGCTTTGAAGATATGAGGAGGGAAATCCAGGAACTACGGAAATAGCTCAGAGAAGCCAAGAGAAACCGTAGAATCTAGTATGCTTTCTGTAATGGATGTATTGGAACAAAGTTTTTCACTCTGAATGTAAAAAGTTTAATTTTGGAATGAATAAATTTTGTTGAAGTGATATCATTTGTGTTAATTATGATGATTAATGATGAAATTTTATGACTTAGAAATGGCACAAAGAATCATGAACGGTGAAGAGCATAACGGTGGAAATGGGCTAGATTTGGAGACCGAACTAGCTCGGGTATATCAGACCTTAAATGCTGTCGCCGCAAACATCGCTGGAAACAGGGGACCAGGGCCAGCAGTGCATGTTCCCGAGGCAATCAGACTGGTTGAATCGTTCAAAAGAATGAAGCTACCTGTGTTTGAAGGGCAGGCAAATCCAGATGCAGCTAACGACTGGATCAGACAGATCGAGACAGTCTTCGAAGTAATAGAAAACCCAGAGGCCCGCAAGGTGAAATTGGCCACCATCTAACTAGAAAAGGATGCAGGTGTTTAGTGGCAATTGCTGAAAAGAACTTTGGGCAATGTACAACTTACTTGGGAGGAGTTTCTTGACAAATTCAGGAGTCACTACTTTCCATTGGATGTCCAAGAGAAGGAGGCGATGGAATTTCTAGGCTTGCAGTAGGGCGGTATGTCTGTACGGGAGTATGAGACCAAATTCAACCAACTCTCAAGGTACGCACCTGAAATGTTTCAGGATAAAGCCAAGAAAGCGTGGAAATTTGAGCAAGGGTTGAGGATAAGTTTAAGGTCCCGGATGATACCCCTGGGTATCCGCATATTTGAGAAGCTGGTCAGAAAGGCTGTCGCTACTGAGTCAGACATGAACCAGTTCCAGGCAGTACAGGTCAAGCGGAAGAATTGGAGCATGGGCAACAGGCCAGCGGCACCGAGCAATTTCAGGAGTCATCACCCAGCGCAGCATTTCAAACCAACTGGAGCTAATGCTGTTGCAGTGGCTGGCAGGGTACCCACTTGCTACAAATGTGGAGAGACAGGCCACATATCTTCTAGGTCTACCAAGCCGCAGCCGATCAGGACTTGTTTTCTTTGTGACAAGGAGGGCCACATCAAGCAATTTTGCCCTCAACTTCAGCAGGAAGGACCGAGTCAGAAGCAATCCAACCCAGGGCAAAAGCAGTTCCGACAGGAGCGAGTGTTCGCTCTGACCGTGGCAGATGCTGATGATGTAGACAACGTCATCACGGGTATGGGAGATGAAGCCTAGTTGTTTTGTTGCTTTTTCCACTTATGTAATAAATGTTATGTAATGAGAGTACTCTTATGTAACAGGAGACATTCAAATAAATGGAATAAAAGCATCAGTGTTATTTGATACGGGATCATCGCACACTTTTGTGTCACCCTCATTTGCAAAACGATTAGGAGTTGAAACTAAAATTTTTCCTAGCAAAGTTATATCTGTGGCTACTCCGTCAGGAGAAAACTTTACTACCGATCGATACTATGAAGGGTGTGATCTTGAAATCGGAGGCAGGCTCTTTGGCATCGACCTTATTGAGTTGGCAGTTTTGGGAGTCGACATCATTATTGGCATAGACTGGATGTCAGTTTACAGTGCCACTATTGAATGCAAGAACAAAGAAGTTATGGTGAAGGCACCAGGAGGACCAGCAGTTATATTTCAAGGTAAGAGGGAGTGTACGCAGTTGGTAACAGCTTTGTCAGAGCAGAAAGTTCCAGAAGAAGTAAGGCAAATTCCAGTGGTTCGAGATTTTCCAACGGTATTTCTTGATGATCTACCAGGGCTTCCCCTTCATCGAGATATAAAGTTCAGCATCACTGTTCAGCCAGGGAATGCACATATTTCTAAGGCACCATACCGAATGGCACCGGTTGAGTAAGATGAGATCAAGAAGCAGATCGAAGAATTGTTGAGCAAGGGATTCATCAGACCAAGTGCATCACCATGGGGAGCCCCAGTTCTTTTGGTGAAGAAGAAACATGGATCAATGAGGATGTGTATCGACTACAGAGAGTTGAACAAGGTTACAGTACAGAACAAGTATCCAATTCCTCGAATCGATGATCTTTTCGACCGTCTACAAAGAGAAGCTTTTTTCTCCAAGATAGACTTGCGGTCAGGATATCACCAAGTCCGAGTAAAAGAAGAAGATGTGCACAAGACGGCTTTCCGAACTAGGCATGAGTTGCTAGTCATGCCATTTGGAGTCACAAATGTACCATCTATTTTCATGGACATGATGAACAGGGTTCTGCGACCAATCATTGATTTTTTTGTCGTTGTGTTCATCGACGACATATTGGTCATTTCCAAATCAGAAGAAGAGCATGCCGAGTACCTAGCAGAGGTTCTAAAGAAGCTATAGGAGCATCAACTGTATGCGAAGCTATCCAAATGTGACTTCTGGAAAACCGAAGTCGCCTTCCTGGGTCACATCCTTTCTAAGGATGGAGTGGCTACTGATCCGTAGAAGATTGAGGCGGTGAAAGATTGGCCAAGACCGACCACAGTGAAAAAGATTAGGAGTTTTCTGGGTTTAACTGGATATTACAGAAGATTCATTCAAGGTTACGCCCAGATAGTTATGCCACTCATGGGTCTTACAAGAAAGAACATGAGTTTCAATTGGTCAGAGCAGTGTGAAGCGAGCTTTCAAGAGTTGAAGGAAAGATTGACTACCGCTCCCATTTTGGCTTTACCACGAGCAGGAGTTGATTATGATGTTTATAGCGATGCTTCCCATCGCGGTTTGGGCTGTGTGCTGATGCAGGAGGGAAAGGTAATATCTTATGGGTCTAGACAGCTGGGACCACATGAAAAGAATTACCCAACCCGTGATCTGGAGCTGGCAGTAATCATATTTTCTTTGAAGCAATGGAGGCATTACGTGTACGGAGAGAAGGTCAATATGTATACAGATCACAAGAGTTTGAAATATATCTATCAGCAGAGAGACCTAAATCTGAGGCAGAGGAGATGGTTAGAAGTGTTAGAAGACATCAGACCTGAGATCAAGTACCACCCGGGCAAAGCCAATGTTGTGGCAGATGCACTCAGCAGAAAAGGCAGTTTGTCCAGATTGATCACAACTCAGGAAAGGTTGGCAGAGGAGCTTGATCGAGCAGAGATTGAAGTGGTTTTGCAAGGTTTGGGAGCTTCCTTAGCTCAGTTAAGGATTCAACCCACTTTGAAAGACAGAATCATCGACAGTCAGAAGACCGATCCAGAGATCCAGAAGATGATAGAGCAGGTTGGTGTTGGTAAGTTGGCAAAGTTCCAAGTGAAGGATACAGTGTTATGGTATGGAAAGCGGCTATGCGTGCCAGATCAAGCGGAACTGAAGGAGAGTATTCTTCAGGAAGCGCATGCTACTTTGTTATCCGTACATCCAGGGAGTACCAAGATGTATAAGAACATAAAGCTATAATTCTAGTGGCCAGTGATGAAGCGTGATGTAGTTGAGTTTTTTACCAAGTGTGCAATTTGTCAGCAAGTCAAGGCAGAGAATCAAAAGCCCGGGGGTTTGTTGCAGCCATTACCCATCCCGGAGTGGAAATGGGATTGTATCACCATGGACTTCATCACAGGTTTACCCAAGAGTTCCAAAGGCAACGATACAATTTGGGTGATAGTGGACCGACTCACCAAATCGGCTCACTTTTTGGCGATGAAGCTTGCTTGGTCAATGGAAAAGCTGGCAGAGTTGTATGTTGGCGAGATTGTGAAGCTGCATCGAGTTCTGCTATCAATAGTATCTGACCGAGATGCGCATTTCACTTTGCATTTTTGGAGAAGTCTTCGAGTAGATTTAGGGACGAAGACTGATTTCAGTATAGCCTTTCATCCTCAAACTGATGGGCAGACTGAGAGAGTCAATAGGGTACTGGAAGATACGTTGAGATGTTGTGTGTTGGATTTCGGTGGTAGCTGGAAGAGGCATTTAGCTCTTGTGAAATTTGCCTACTACAACAGTTTCCAAGCGAGCATTGGGATGGCGCCGTATAAAGCTCTATATGGAAGGAAGTGCAGGACACCGGTTTGTTGGTATGAAGTGGGGGAGCGGCAGCTATATGGACCAGAGATTGTGCAGCAGACCTCAGAAAAGATTGAGCTGATCAGGAAGAGGTTAGTTGACGCACAGAGCAGGCAAAAGAGTTACGCCGACAACCGGAGGAGAGACCTGGAGTTTGATGAACGTGACTTTGTCTTTGTGAAGGTGTCTCCGACCAAAGGGGTGATTTGGTTCGAAAAGGGAGGAAAATTAGCCCCGATATACATTGGACCTTACAAGATATGGAAAAGAATTGGGAAGACAACTTATCGGTTAGAATTACCAGAATAGTTGGCCCAAGTGCACAATGTCTTTCACGTGTCTATATTACGAGGTTATATCCCAGATCCGAGTCATCATTTGCCAGAAGTGCCAGAAGGTTTACAACTAGATTTGAGCTATGTTGAGCATCCTATTGAGATCGTGGATCGTCGAGAGAAAGACTTAAGAAACAAGACAATACCTATGGTCAAGGTCATTTGGAAGAACCAATTTGTTGAGGAGGCTACTTAGGAATCAGAGGAAAAGATAATGAAAGATCACCCTGAACTCTTTAACTAAAATTTTTGTAAACTTTTCCTTTCTTTCTTTGTATTTTCTCACTCCTAAGTATAGTTCTGGGGATGAAACTATTCTAAGGAGGGAGTGTTGTAACACCCCACATTTTTATTTTAATTAAAAATGCATTTTTGCACGTATGATGCACGTGCTAATTTATTCATATGTTTTTCTTACTCTCATTTACTATTTTAGCATGCATAATCTTATTTTAGCCTTTTTATTTAACCCATGGACCTAAAGTTAAATTCTATTCTATTAGATTAATTAAAACGAGAGCCCACTAGAATAATTAAGTTAGTTAATTAAAATGAAAGCCCATGGGACAAGCACATTAACTAAATCCTACTTTCAGTTGTGCATGGACTAATACATGACATGTAACAACTTTTAATACACATTTTTAAACTATAGGAATTGTATTAATTTTGTGCATGTGTGTGCATTAGTGCACAACACGTGCACGTGGAAGGTGAGAGGCCAAAGGAGGTTAGCCAGATTTGTTAGTGGAGGAGGGGGGTTGAGTTTGTGAAAGGTTGGGAGCATGAAAGGTTGGGAGTTTTAGGAGTTAGGATTGTGAAGAGTTGGAAATATTAAGAGAGCATTTTATTGGGTGGAGATTTATGCAAATTGAACCCTCACATTGTCCTATAAATACACCCTCATTTCTCCTTCTCTTGTCACACCTAAACTAAACAAAATTTAGATAGAAAAAGAAACAGAGAAAGAGAGTACCTTTGTGCTTTGGAGGCTTGCTAGGAGGAGAAGGACAAGGAGGTGCTAGTGGAGCTAGGAGATGTCTCATCATTTTGGATTTTCATTCTTCATAGAGGTGGGTGATTTCTTACTTTCTAATGTAGAGCTTGCATGCTAAAAATTACAAATGAGTAGTATAAATTGAAAGTGATGTGAAATATGCAGATAAAATACATGCTAGTGTAATATGAAATAATCTTGTTGAGATTAAGTAAATAATTACTACCATGTTAATTAAAAAGAAGATTTGGACTAAGGAATTAATAATATGAATCATGTTAGAATGATTGTAAATTTATGCATGTCAAATGTGTAATTTGTATGAGAATTTGTTGAAGAATGTCATATTCAAATTATGCCTTAGAATCATGTTGACTAAGAAAGAAGAAAGAAAGCCAAAAAAATTTAGTTAGTGCCATGAAATGTGTTGACTTATGTATATTGCCATGTTTTTGAAAATATAAATTCTTGCATAAAAGAGGTTTTTGTGAGATTCTCATGATTAAGAGACATGTTGGTATTGTTATAAATTTTTAATTTGTATAAGTGAAAACATAAACTAGTTTTATGAATACAATTCTTAAATTCAAGTTTTGAGGAAAAAGACAAATCTATGTGTAAAATGGAAAGAAGAGTTATTTTTAAAAAAATAGAAATATATTTTTTTAAATGAATTTGAAATTGGCTGATTACTGTTTTAAATTTCATCTCAGTCAAAAAAAAAGTTTATTTCAATATCCTAAAAGATTTGATATTTGGATAAACGAGTTTTTGTGAAAAAGAACCAATTTCTGAACAGCATGAACAAAAGTATATTAATACAACTCCTAAACAGAAATTACACTTGGACTTACTGGTTAGCCAGTGCACCACAGAGCACTGTTTGTAAGATATCTTGGGTTCGAAACTTGATAGTCACATTTATTTTTGATTCATTTAATTAAAAACCGAACACTGGAGTTAACATTTGGGGTTTCGGTGTGTCTATTTGGTCACAGAGTCCATATAGACTTTCTGGCTAGTGGGTTTGGGCCTTTGGGCATTACTGTAGCGCCGTGCGGTCCTGGGTTCGAAACCCCTTGACTGCACTTTCGGATTTTTTTTTGACCTTTTCAATGTTTTTTTTAATGAGATAAAATTTGGAGAAAAATACTAGAATGAAATAAAGTTTATTAAAAAAAGTTGTAGAATTTTTCAAGTATTTTGGGCTATAAAAATGAATATTTGAGATAGAAAAGTGAATAATGAGACTTCGAAACTTATTATTTGAGAATCGAACTTTCTCTGGGAAGAAGGGTAAAATATTATTTTGGGAAGTAATTTCTCTTGAAGAGATTGCACTCTTATTTTGTTTAAAGAATATTTTGAAGTGAGACAATGTAAGAGCTTGAATTTGTTAATAAAATTTCATGTGACGAAATTGTGTTCTTGAAAGGAATTATTAGCTTATAAAGATTATGAATTAATAAATAGATCATAAATAGTAACATGACTATGATTACTGTGTGAATAAGTTGGAAATAAAAATATCTAAGTTTAAGACATGTTTATTGAAGGGTATATGTACCCATGGATTCTTGCACATGAAAAAGTTGTGATTTAGAGTTAGTGAGACCCCGGGTACCGGCACTATTGAATTGAAAAGAGTTGAGATATATTTTGAGATATGGCCATGGAGCCATCTCGTATTTTGTTGATTAAGTCTGGTAGAGGGTAAGACTAACTCTAAATTTGGAAATTTATTCATGTCTTGAACTTAAAAATTAGGCACATAAGTGAAGATGTAGTAAACCTGGGCAAATGTAAGTGGGGCACTCTATATAGTCGGGCGGTGGATTCCGGGACTATAGACCCAGTTGGGCGGTGGATTCCGAGACTGTGGTTGCTTCGTGGGAGACGGGCTTTTATTTTAAATCCGGGACTATGCATAGTCGGGCAGATAGTTACCGTTCTCCAATGTATATACGTATACCAGAGCTAGAGGGGCACTTGCGGGATGATTCGCACGATGAGGGATCTGTTATAACAGTCGGGCGATGGATTCCGGGACTGGGATCCATATTCGTGGAATGATCCAAACCTTGTCTTATTTCTGGGTATTTCTCAAGGTGAGGGATCGAACCCTTAAATGTGGAGTACATAGGTGCTTGCCATCGGACCTATGTAGTATGGGATGCATAGAATCTGAACAAGTATGCATTAGTGTCATCCTAGTATAAAAATGTGTGCATTAGTCATTAAGGCATCACATACACTTACATGTTTAGAATAATCACTTTTGACACTTTATTATTCATTCAAATTGTGATTTGTTAAAGTCTTGAGATCGTTATATGTACGGCATAGAGAGGATGGTCCAGCATAACATTTTCGTCAGTTGTAAGTGACTGACGTGCCCACAGTTTATTATGCAGGTAATGGACATATTCATTAAGAAGTAAAGATGTTATGATGTTGTTGATTAATTATATTGATAAAGTTGTACAAGTTGTATATTATTTTTATTGTTGTATCTTCCACTGTGTAAACAAATTGAAAAGAATTCTGATGTTGTTGAAAAGTTTAAATTTCCTTGTTAAATTGTACGAAGTAAAGTGTAAAGATCCTGTGGAATCTCGAATTCGGTCTTATTTGGAATTTTCAAGCAAGGGTGGGGTGGCGAAGGACTGGATGAGGTTGTCGGAGGTGGCTGTAGGCGAGGAGGGGTCGTTGCTGGTGGTGTGTCGGGAGGGAGATAGTGCGATGGGGGGGTCGCACTGTGGGGGTGCTGCCGAGGTGGGGGTGCGGCCTGGCTTGCGAAGGAGCACAGAGTGCAGTGCGGCGCTGGTTGCACAGGGGAGGAGAAGAGGAGACGGGGGAGAGGTCAGGGTCTAGGGTATAGGAGGAGGACAGGGAGAGAGGTCGGGACGATGGGTGGTTGATGAGGTGAGGCGGCTAGGAGATGAGGCTGATCGGGAGGGGTAGAGAGAGGGAGAGCGGCACCAGGGTGAAGCAATTTGAACAGGCGCATGGTGATGGGTTTAAATATACATGCAGATGATTAGGTTTTAGGGTTGGGTGGTTTGGAAGAGAACGGCAGAAGGGGGGTGTGCTAACGGGTCGGGTTTGGGGTGAACGGGTAGAGGATTAAGTATAGGACAATTTATAATGGGGTTTAAATGGGTTTAAGTGAATTGGGTTATAGGGTAGTGGATCCAAAATCCAATAAGGAATAAAATGGGTTTGGGTTATAGAAAAATACAATAACTAATAAAAATATACAAATTAAGGTTTATAGAAATTTTATTAATAATAATATCATTATTAAAAATAACAGTAATAATAATAATATTTTCCTTGATAATCAAAGCAATAATAATAATAATAATAAGATTTGTAATACATTATAAGAATCATTGGAAACTAGTTACAATTATTGATTTAAAAAAATAGACTTTAAAAGAAGATCCAAGGATACATTTTATCAAAAAAAAAAGAATTTGAAAACAGAAATATAATACATAAATTTTAAATACATAAAATACACAGAAAATACGGATTTGGGGAAACAGGGGTTACAAATCCTACCCGCCTTACAACAAAATTTTGTTCTCGAAATTTGCTTAGGCGGTACATAGGCCAAGGCAAAACAAACTAAGGAAGGGTAACAAAATAAAGGGTTAAAGGGAAAGGAACAAAGCAGTGGCAATACCAGAAGAAAAAAAAAATGGATAAGAATGAGATCAAATGGAATGCATGAAAGAAAATAAACAGGTATCAAAAGAAGAGAAACAATACAAGACAACAAAGCAAGATAGAGAGTAGGCAGAACTGGAATCAAAGAGAGAATGAATAGGGAAGAATTGAATCAAATAGTGAATGGGTGCATGATAGCAAGATGGAATGCAAGAAAGAAGTAACCGGTATCTAAAATGAAGAAGAAACATCACAAGACTTGCCAGACAACAAGCTAGGAGATGAAGAAATAGATAGAGCTGGAATCGAATAAATGATGGGCAAGGAAGAGATGAACAATGAGTCAACAGATGAAGATGAATACAAGAAACGGAAAGAAGCAAACAATGTAAGGAATAGAGAGAAACAAATAATACAACGGAGGAGAAGCAACATGAGAATCCTGGGACCTGTGGGTTATGGATGGGCCAACACACTTCCGCTGCGCAACTCTGATTGGGGAAGACTCTGCCAATAGCATCCAGCGATGTCAACCGAATAACCAAGCAGGAAGAAAAGAATGAATGGCACTAAAATCAGAAGGATATGGGTACGAAAAGAATGAATCCATACCCAAGAAGAAATCAACAAATGAGGACGACTGAAAAAGACGGACGAATCAAGAAATCAAAGAAATAAGAAGGGATCAAAATGAATGGAATATGACTAGTATCCAAATCAATGTTGATAATAATTTATTTATGCATGCATGATTGGTGAAATGTTGAGCCGATCCCAGTACGAGCCAAGCTTGTCTAATATATCAGTCAAACTAATACATTAGCCAAACCTAGGCTCTGATACCACTAAAAATCTTGTCACACCCCGCTTCCCAAAAGAGAATACGGAATACGAATACGCGACAAAAGCCCAGCAAATGATTTTCATCATCCATTAGCTGTTCAAGAATCTTTACAACATTTCACAAGAATAATCAGAGTCGGAAGCAAAAGTATCAACCAACATGCACATATGAACCAAAATACCAACAAGAATACTTGAAACCAAAATATATTAATCTCAAATAGTCATGATCTGAATAAGACAAATATCCTGGATCACATTGCCCAAATACAAAATAAATCCAAGTACCAAATACAATATTGAGCAAGCTACAAAAATAATAATAACAAGATCCAACACTATTACTTCATGTCACTAATACCGTCTGGAACATGTTCTCCAAAATCTGTAATTTAACAATTGTAGGAAAGAGGCAAAGAGAAAATAAGTATCCGTCAATTGCAAGTTACGGGACGCTTGTAATGCAGGATACAAGTACATAGGAAAAACTAACTAATAACATGGTATAAGCATGATATCAAGTATAACAACTAGCATGGTAAGGTGAAAAAGTACAAGGGGCATGTGTCAAGTGTCAAGTGAACAAGTATCATGTAAACAAATATCAAGTATCAAGTGTTATGTAAACAAGTATCAAGTACAGGTAACATGTGTCAGGGATCAAGGAAGCATGTATCATGTTCAAGTATCATGTATTAAGTCTTGTAGTTATTACTATCTAGGTAGCACTTCATGCATCCATACTTTAACTACATGGTTGCTACAGTCAACACAGTTTTGTTTTAGATTTCATAGTGGATCATAAAGGGCAGTGTACTCAGGAATCAGAACAGAAACAGGTTCATGAATCAAGCAGGTACATGAATTGTCCGATTCATGCAGAAACAGGTTCATGAAGCAACAGGTACACGACCAACAGGTCCGTGCAGCAACAGGTAACAGGTATTAGAACCAATAGGTCCATGCAGCAACAGGTAACAGGTACATGAACCAATAAGGTCCATGAAGCAACAGGTAACCGGTACATGAACCAACAGGTCCATACAGCAACAGGTTCATGTATCAACATGAATCAAAATGGGAAACACTGGCCCACTTCCGAGTACATATTTCTGAATTATCCACTATTCGATCTTTCCCTTAATCCCGGCTTGATTATTTATTATTATTATCAAACAAGTATGTAGGTGTGCAAAACGTATCAAGAATAACATGGCATGATCATGTAACAAGTTCAAGTTACAAGATAAATATGTACGATTGCAAGATAACTCATAAAGGAATTAAAGGATCAAATCTCTAGTTCAGGACAGCAAGACCATACTGCAGTAAAACTGAAATTCCTGTTGTTACGAACATGTAAATCTGAATCCGTCAAAATTTCTAGAAAATAGACTCCCAACCGAATCCAGCAAATATAAATAAGTAATATATTATTTCACAAAATCATAGCTCAAAACTGATTTGAATCCAGAAAGTAGGTTCAGTCAGAAATCAGAAAATCGAATTCAATAGCAGAAAACCATCATGAAAACATCATAATAAATTCCAGGAAAAATCTGGAGTATTCCCCTATATGTCTAGTATCAGAATATAAAGTTTCAAAATTTTCCAGTAAGATTAGTTTAACCAACAAAAATCAGAAAACATCAAGAAACGATAGTTTGGCAAATCTGGAATTCCCAACACTTCTGTACGAAAACTGTAATATCTTGCAAACCGTGAAACAAAATCCAAATCCGCCAAAGGAAGATGAAAATAGATAAAATATACTAACTTTCATATTTCACAAACATTTTTCATCAAGTAGAGGGAATCAGGGTGAAAATATAAATATTTACAGAACAGCGAGCAAAATACAGCAAGTACAGTCTTTATAAACTAGTATGAAACAGCATATAAAACTCATCAATAAAATACACCAAAATTCTGGGTAATCTCTAAATCGGTAAAGAATTACTGACCAAAGTTTTGGATCAAAATAATATATCTAGCACAAGTATCAAAATAATTTAGTCATCAAAATTATCGGGAAACGAAATCTGGAAATGATCTACACCTCTGTAGTAAAACAGTCATATCTCACACATACGAAAAAGAAATAGAGAAAGGTTAGAGGGGTTGAAAAGAAGACGAATTCCTCTAAAACTCATATTTTATACGGAAATTAAGATTCTGGCCTTAATATGGTCTAAATTACTGATCATGACAGATTATCGGCAATATACAGAATTTCCTTTAGCAACAAAACCAACATGAATCACACGAAACTTGGTCGAAACATAACTCAACATGAATCAGAGTCTACTAAGTGTCCAAACAATATGAAATATGGTATACGACATGTTCACAACAAGTATATCACATGGATCTCACAAGCACACAAGTTCTCATAATTGTTTCACATATACATCACATCAAGAGACGGTCACTCCTAGGTTAATTTATGTCATATGTGTCGTGAGGCAACCATGGTCAAAACACTATAGAGACAATACACATCAAGAATAACACACATGAGTTGTCTCTAGAACCCAACTACACTACAAGCAGTATTTATGAGTTGTATCATGCAAAGAAATTGAGTACAAGTTACTTGTGATATGGCTAAAAATGGGGTTAAATCGAAACCGTCCAGATCGAGCACGAATCTTAAAGATTGGGGGTAAAATGGCAATTTCACCTATAAACGGGTCTGAGATGGGTACTAGGTCTTTTCTACAAAGGCCCAATAACCCACGAACGGATCTGCCTTAACTGGGTGCGGGTCCCAACCTGCAAGAAACCCAGTCCAGCTGGATAGAATTAAGGTTTCTGATTGTATTAAATCAATGGCCCTGATTCACTCTATCCTTTCACGGGGAATTAGGGATTTCATTCCTAAACTGATCCCAAAGGCGGCTATAAATACCCCCCATCCACCACCATTAAGTGGTAATCAATCTTTTACCAGTTAACGCTCATTCATAATCTTTTCTGATTACTGACTTGAGCGTCGGATGGTGCATCGCCGGGATCAACCCCGGTGTATCACACTTTTTGCAGGTGAACGGCGGGAGTCAACGGTCAAACTCCGATGGAAAGGTTCCAGGTTTGCTATTCGGTTTCCCTAAAAATCCATAAATTCTATCTGTTTGCCCCCACACCATATTTAGCGGTAACAGATTGGTGCCGTCTGTGGGAACCCACGAATAGCACTCCTTCTTCTTCCCTTGGTTAAGATCACTCCAGCCATGCCTCCCCGAAAGCTAAGATCCAAAGGGTCCAACCGTGGACCCACTCCTCCTCAACCGCAAAAGGAGATCCCCCTCCAAATTGTCCAGCTGCAGGGGCAACTCCCACCACAGCCTGATCAGCCCCCGCAGCAAGATCAACCTCCTCTTCAGAACCTTCAATCCCACAGGGCTCCGCTCGGGCCCCAAAATACCGGTGCAGGGACCTCCCGTCCTAATCCTCAGAAACAACCCCTTCATCATGACCACGTCTCTGTGTACAACCCCTCTACTGGTTCGATTTTATCTCACAACCCCCGAGCTTCCGAAGACCTCCGCAATATCCTTATCAATCGGTATAAAGAAGAGGACCTTCGCCACCGTTTGGATGAAAGGCGTGTTAGGGTTATATACTGAAAGCATTACTTTTGTATTAACTTTATTTCCTTTTTTTTTGAATGAGAATCATATGGGCATATGTTTGCATATTGTGTTTATTATAATATTAATGCAAGTATCTGATATTCTATAAGGTTGATAATATGGTGTGAGGAGACACACATAAGATCATATTATCAGTTCCCTATGGAATATATAAATAGTTCACAACCTAGCCGGACTTGGACAATCCATTGGAAAGGTTTTAGTGTAATCTGGTATTAGTCTATCTTGACTATAGGTTTACACTAGTACACTTTGTGTGTATTGAACAGGACCACTTGAGGTTGTTCTCTTTGTACTGACTACAAAAGAGAACAAACACCTCTGTTATTATGGATGCTTATGCTCTTAATTCAGATATAATAACAGACATGTATATGCAGTGTGCATTACTTTGACTCATAAAAGAGTGAGATTCATTATGGATCAACAACCTCTATGAATTGGGTAATAGCATTGTATATATAATGGGCTGTTGATTGTAAAAGGAATCCATGTCCCGATACGTCGGGTTGATGATGTCCCCTTAAGGAGCTCATAAGGATTGTCATGTAAACCTTGCAGGTGGATTACATCCGACATGACAAATAAAGTTGAGTGGTACTACTTAAGGATAAAAGATTTTGATCAATATAGTTGTCAGTAACTTAATTTGATCGACGGACATTCGATATCTTAACATGGGGAGCTGAACGAGCATATAATAAAAGGAGCCCATAAATATAATTTGGGATTAGGAAGGTAGTGCAACAATAGCTCTTTAGTGGACCGAGCTATTGTTAATGGGCCTGGGTTGTGTGTTCGGACTGAACACGGGATACCCAGATTCGTTAGGAGACCTAACCCTAATTTCTCCTCATGGTCCCTGCCGTAGCCTTATATATATATCCTCTATTCTCTGGCCATCATATCATTATCAGAGATAAGAAGTTTTCTCTAAATTCGTGATTCACGTAAGGAGAGAAAGAGAGGTTAGCCAAGTAGAAGAAAGGTTGGTAGACCTTCGCCCACACGACGTCCAACCCGAGGAAGGAATACGTGCAGAAGATCTTGGAGTCGCTGACGGCTCGAGGTTGCTAGAAACTATCGTCTTCTTCTCATC
Organism: Hemerocallis citrina; assembly: GCA_017893485.1. Taxonomy (NCBI): domain Eukaryota; kingdom Viridiplantae; phylum Streptophyta; class Magnoliopsida; order Asparagales; family Asphodelaceae; genus Hemerocallis; species Hemerocallis citrina. Next base: position 232,808,449 of record CM030364.1, on the reverse strand, counting down.
ACAGGTATAACTCGTGAATCCTAGATTCCGTTATAAAGGGTTAGATCACGTATTAAATCTGTTAAGCTTTTATGATCGATACGCACACCAATCTGTGGTCCTGGGAATCATCGCAGTTCCATCAAGGCAGGCCCATGAGGGAGCCTCCCGCTAAGAACGTCCAAATGAGCGATCTCCTCGTCGCCGGGACTATCGGAGGTCCCCACCTCATAGAAGACAGAGAGAGTCCCCTGAGCACCATAGGAGAAGACCTCACTCTCCCGCTGGTCGGCAACCCCTGAGGGATGATACTGCACCCATCACCCGTGTCGAATTCCAGCAATTCCAAGCAACTGTCTTGCAAGCCCTCAACCTCCGGCCGAACAACAACAATGCCCAGAGGGTCCCCACTCCTCCTCCGGTCCAAAGTCCTCGCCATCGGTCCCTAACCCCTCTTCAAGCTCCAAGTAACTGCCATCGCAGTCCTCGCCATTCTCCTAGCTACCATCGCCGAACTCAGCGCTCCCCTTCTTACGAAGACGAGTCCAGAGACTCGTTTGGCTACCATCGAAGGGATGACGCTGTCTATCGTCATCTCCACGAGATGGAAAGGCGCCTCGACCAACTAGACAGGGAAGAAGAACTGAGAGAAAGGACCCTTCGTCCCAGCCGACCTCCCTTCTCTCGAACAATCATGGAGGCACCGGTTCCAATAGGCTACAAGCCCCCACAGTTCGAGACTTACTCCGGGGAGTCAGACCCCGTGGACCATATCGAGAGCTTCAAGACCCTTATGTTGATCCACTAAGCTTCCGATGCCCTATTGTGCAAAACCTTCCTAGCTACTCTCAAGGGTTCGGCTCGGGAATGGTACTCTCGCCTCGCCCCATCCTCCATATTCTCCTTTGAACAATTTGAAACCCTCTTCGTCACCCACTTCGTAAGTAGCCGCCGTACAGAGAAGACCAGCATCTCGCTACTCTACCTCAGTCAGAAGAAGGGTGAGAAGCTTAGAGATTATGTGAAGCGATTCACCGCGGAAGCTAGGTCCATTGCTTCCCTTGACCAGTCGGTCACTACAGCAGCCTTCCAATCAAATGTCCTTAACTCCAGCCTTCGGTCCTCCCTAGCCAAGAAGCCCCCGCAAAACTTCTCCGACCTCCTTCCCAGGAGCAAGAAGTATATTCGGGCTGAGGAAGCTGAGCATCGCCCCACCTTCGAGGGGTATTCCTCCAGAAATAAGAGAAAGGCAGCTGAAGAAGAGGGAGCTAAGAAGCTCCAGAAGGACAATGGGGACCAGCGCCACCCACCTCCCAGATTCGAGAAGTTCACCCCTCTTAACGCCAACATTTCCACTATTCTCATGGAGGTTGAGAAGGAAAGGGTTCTGCCTCCTGCCCTGAAGATGAATACCCGTGGCAAGAAGAGGGATAAAGAGAAGTGGTGCCGATATCACCGGGATCATGGCCACGACACCAATAATTGTCGAGCCCTGAAGAATGAAATCGAGGCCCTCTTTCAGAGAGGGCAGTTGTCTAAATTCTTGAGAAAGGACTGAGTTGATCCTCTACCTCCTCCCCTAGGGGGGCTAATAAGCATCTCGAAAGGCGCGATGAGACTCCCGAGTTTGAAGAAGAGCACATTCTGCATCTCATTCATGGAGCCCCATGGGAGGCACCTCCAACTCTTCTCGAAAGGCTTTCATCAAGGAGGTCAACTCTGTACATGGCACGCCCCCTCCTAAAGGCCTCGAAGTACCGGTCACTTTTTCAGATGAAGACCTCGAGGGTGTCCGAACCCCCCATTGTGACGCACTAGTCATTAACCTCCATATGGCAAATTTCAAAGTGGAGAGGATTCTAGTTGACAATGGTAGCTCCGTTAACATTCTCTTCCTCGTGGCTTTCCGAGGACTCAAGCTATCGCGCGACAGGCTCAAGCCCGCCGGCTACACGCTCCATGGGTTCACGGGAGTGCTAGTGACTATCGAAGGGGTAATCACCCTCGACGTAACCGCTGGCAAAACTCCTACCACCCGTACGGAGCCGATGAACTTCATGGTTGTCGATGTTCCAGCTGCTTATAATGTGATTCTAGGCCGACCTGGCCTTGCTGCTCTAGAGGTCGTCCCGTCGGCTTACCACCTCAAGATGAAGTTCCCCACCAAGGCAGGAGTAGGGGAAGTAAGAGGTAGTCAAAAGATGGCCCACAAGTGTTACATGACCTCCACCGGGGGTCCCGTTCTCTCCCTCGAGACTCTTGAGATTCCCCAAGGGAACGCCCAACCTATGTCCGAACCAGTGGATGAGCTGGAGGAAGTGCTCTTTTTCAAACAGGATCCGAACTGCAAGTTCTTTATCAGCAAGACCCTCCCATCCGCCCTATGTTTCGACATAGTCCAATGCATTAGAAAGAACCATGACCTCTTCGCATGGTCGGCCACCGACATGCCCGAAATCTCCGAGGAGCTCCTCATCCACCACCTCAGTGTTGCTCCGGGGTCCAAACCGGTCCAGCAGAAGAGGTGCAAATTTGTCCCAGAGCACCAGCAAGCTATAAAGGAAAAAATGGAAAAACTCCTTAAGACCCGGTTCATACAAGAGGTCAACTACCCCGAATGGCTCTCCAATGTTGTTATGGTTAAGAAGGCAAATGGGAGTTGGAGAATTTGCATCAACTTCACGGACCTGAACAAGGCATGCCCTAAAGATCCGTTCCCTCTCCCAAATATCGACACCTTGATTGACGCCACTTCGGACCATGAGCTACTCAGCTTCATGGATGCCTTCTCTGAGTATAACCAAATCTGAATGTTCCCCCCAGATATCCCGAAGACCTTCTTTGTCACCGATCGGGGCTCTACTGTTACAGGGTAATGCCCTTCGGGTTGAAGAATGCAGGTGCGACCTACCAACGCCTTGTCAACAAAGTCTTTCAGAACCAAATCGGCCGAAACATGGAAGTGTATGTTGATGATATGCTAGTCAAGAGCATCCAAGGGGCCGACCATGTTGCCGAACTACAGGAAGCATTCGATGTATTGAGAAAGCATGATATGAGGCTCAACCCGAACAAGTGTGCATTCGGAGTCTCGTTCGGGAAATTCCTAGGCTTCATGGTCAGCCAAAGAGGAATCGAAGCCAACCCCGAGAAAATCAAAGCCATACTGGATATGGCTCCTCTCAAAAGTGTGAAAGAGGTTCAGAAGCTCACGGGGCACCTCGCGGCCATAAGGCGCTTCCTGTCCAAGTCAGGGGAGAAGTGTCTTCCTTTCTTTAAAGCCCTCAAGGGGGCCAAGGGTTTCGAGTGGGGTCAACAGCAACAAGAATCTTTCGATCAGCTAAAGGCCTACCTGGTTAACCCCCCTCTCCTCAGCAAGCCTATCCCCGGGGAAACACTCTACCTCTACTTAGCTGCCTCCGAGCAAACCCTCAGTGCTGTCCTAGTGAGGGAAGAAGACAAGGCTCAGAAGCCCATCTATTACGTGAGTAAGGTACTTCGGGATGCCGAGCTCCAGTACCCAAGATTAGAGAAGATGGCGTACGCCTTGGTTATGGAAGCTAGGAAGCTTCGCCCTTATTTTCAGTCCCACTCGGTGGTCGTGCTTACCGACCAGTCGCTTAAGCAAGTTCTGCACAAACCCGAGACCTCGAACGGCTGATGAAGTGGTCGATCGAGCTGAGCCAGCATGACATATCATACCAGCCTCGGACTGCAATCAAGACTCAAGCCTTAGCTGAATTTATTGTTGAGAGCACCATCCCAGAGGTCAGTTAAGCAGCAAAAGGGCCTCCTATCTGGACAGTATATGTAGACGGATCCTCTTGCACTGAGGGGAGCATAGTCGGGGTCATTCTGGCAGGCCCGGATGACTTCGTCCTCCAATACTCCCTTCGCATCAACTTCAAGGCCTCCAACAATGAAGTAGAGTATGAAGCCCTTATAGCCGGTCTCGGTATGGCTCACAAGACAGGGGCACAACTGCTCCGGATATTTAGCGACTCGCAGCTGGTTGTGAATCAAGTCTTAGGAGAGTACGAGGCGCGAGATGACCGAATGGCTAAGTACCTAGCCAAGGTCCAAAATCTCATGGCTTCATTCGAAGAGGCGCTAATTCAGCAGATCCCCAGAGAAGAAAATTTCCAAGCAGATGCCCTCTCCAAATTGGCCTCCTCCTCCCTTCAAGGTCTCGAGCAGACCATCCTGATTGAAGTGCTCCTAAGACCGAGCATAGAAGAAGAAACTCCCAACTCGATGGAGTCGCTGCCCGTCCAACTTCAAGACAACTGGATGAAACCTCTAATAAAATTTCTAAGAGATGGCCTCCTCCCCGAAGACCCTAAGGAAGCTCATCGAGTCCGAACGAGAGCGGAGCGGTATATCCTTGTTGAAGGGGTCTTGTACAAATGCTTCTACACCCAAGTAGACGGTAGACCATACTTAAGGTGCCTCTCCACGAAAGAAGCCTCATACGCCTTGTAAGAGCTCCATGAAGGGATAGGCGGAGCCCATTCAGGGTCAAGGTCACTTGCTAGGAAAGTGTTAAACTACGGGTACTTCTGGCCTACTCTCCTACAGGATGTCGAGCGACATGTCCGGCAATGCAGCTCCTGTCAACAGTACTCTAACATTCGTCGTCTGCCCCAAGCACAGCTCACCTCTCTCTCAAGCCCAATCCCTTCGCAATGTGGGGGATGGACTTTCTAGGCCCGTTTCCCCCAGCTCCCGGTTAGCTCAAGTTCTTAGTCGTAGCAATCGACTACTTCTCCAAATGGATAGAGGCCGAGTTTTTGGCTATAATCACTGAGAACAAAGTGCTGCAGTTCTTCTGGAAGAACGTGATTTGTAGATTCGGCGTGCCTCGGGTCCTAATAACAGATAATGGAACACAGTTCACGGGGGCCGCATTTCGATCTCTGTGTGAAGATCTCGCCATTCAGCAACGCTTCTCCTCCGTCTCCCATCCTCAGTCAAATGGCCAAGTGGAAAATGCCAACCGACAGCTCCTCTTCGGTATCAAGAAGAGGCTGGATAGATCGGCCAAAGGCTTGTGGGCAGAGTAGCTCCCTAATGTACTGTGGAACTACCGCACTACACAATGGACCCCCACAGGTGAGTCACCATTCAATCTCACCTATGGGTCCGAAGCTGTGATCCCCTTGGAAGTAGGCCTACCATCTCCTCGCCTTATGGCCTATGAAGAAGAGCAGAATGCCAGAGAACTTCAGGCAAATTTGGACTTGGTTGATGAGCTTCGTGAAAGAGCTTCAATTCGCCAGCAGAATTACCGAAGAAGAATTGAGCAGGCTTACAACAAAAGGGTCCGTCCCACCAATCTCAACGAAGGGGACTTGGTCCTCAGAAAACTAGCTATCTCCTTTCCCAGCCAAAAGAGTAAGCTAGCCCCGAATTGGAAAGGACCCTACAAGATCGTCAAGGTAGTTCGGCCCGAAGCATACCGTCTTGAAGACCTTGAAGACAGAGAGATTCTCAGGACTTGGAATGCCGACCATCTATTGAAGTACCAAGAGAGCGCCTGAATGCCTCTCTAAGTACCTTCAGATGTCGAACCATTCCTTTCCGTTCACTTGTATTTTGCTTCTTTATTTTCTTAATGTAATAATGGCTTGCAACTTAGAAGCAACCAACTAGTAGTTATTAATAAAGAGCTTCTTTTTCCCCATATCTTTCTTGTGATTACTTGCGTCTCTCTGTTATTAATTTCTTTAACTCAAACGACGAGTTTGGAGTCCAACACTTGACTCGATTCTGCTTCGCAAGCTCACTCTTAAGCGAGCTAGAAGTGGTTCGCCATTCGGAATTGCTCCTACAACCGTTGAAATTAACTCAAACGACGAGTTTGGAGTCCAACACTTGGCTCGATTCCGCTTTGCAAGCTCGCTCTTCAGCGAGCTAGAAGTAGTTCGCCATTCAGAATTGCTCCTACAACCGTTGAAATTAACTCAAACAACGAGTTCGGAGTCCAACACTTAGCTCGATTCCGCTTCGCAAGCTCGCTCTTAAGCGAGCTAGAAGTGGTTCGCCATTCGGAATTGCTCCCACAACTGTTGAAATTAACTCAAAAGACGAGTTCAGAGTCCAACACTTGGCTCGACTTCGCTCTGCAAGCTCGCTCTTAAGCGAGCTAGAAGTGATTCGCCATTCGGAATTGCTCCCACAACCGTTGAAATTAACTCAAACGATGAGTTCGGAGTCCAATACGTGGCTCGACTCCACTTCGCAAGCTCGCTCTTAAGTGAGCTAGAAGTGGTTCGCCATTCGGAATTGCTCCCACAACTGTTAAAATTAACTCAAACGACGAGTTCGGAGTCCAACACTTGGCTCGACTTTGCTTCGCAAGCTCGCTCTTAAGCAAGCTAGAAGTGGTTCGCCATTCGGAATTGCTCCCACAACCGTTGAAACTTGCTCCGACGGCTCGCGCGAAGTTCTTATAACCATACTAGACATGGGAGAAGAGTACTTACAGGAGCTAATATTTGGTCCTTATGATTCGTCTAAAGTTGAAGTAATCCTTCAAAAGGCTGCTTTCCACTACGAGAAACTACCTTCTCCTACAAATTCGCAAGCTGGAGGTTCGAAGCAGTGCTCGGCACGACATACACACCTCGCTCGTAAGCGAGCTAAAAGTAGTCCAACCTTTGCAAGTAAAACAACACATGAAAGCTTCTATAAAGTTCGGAAGAACGAAACACACAAGTCCAAAGAAGGAAAAAGCCTCGCTTCTATAAAGTTCGAAAGAACTGTACAAGACAAACTTCTTTACAACGAAGTTACAAGGGCTGAAAAACCAAAACAACAAAGCCAACTTGCTACACTTAGACAAAATACAAAACTTGGAAAACAAGAAAGCTTCAACGCCTCCTAGGCGCAGGGATGTTCCGCTTTAAAGATACCCAGGGACGGCGGTGCCTGACCTCGGAACTCGTCCCTAGACCGGCGAATTGAGACGTATCCTCGGCACTGCTCCTGAAGTTGTGCCGACGGAAGCTCCGCTCGATGAAATTGCCACACCACTTTGGGCGTCGCCTGGACTTTGCCGAGCAACGGGCGAACGGGTCGCGAGCTCGTAAAATGAAATCCCTCGTTCGCTTTCTTCACGAGTGCACAAAGTGCTCCTGACATTGATCGGCCCTGAACGTGGTTTGAGGCGAGCCACTTTCGCCTCCAGCTCGGCTATCCGTTGTTCTAGAAAGTTGTCTTTTACATCCACTTCGAAGCACAGGGGCACTGCGAAGCTCGGGATGCTAGGATGGCTGGCAATGATTCGGTAGAGCTGAGTGACTTGATGCCCTTGTCCACCGTGGCCCTCTTCAACGCGTCAACCTCGGCCGTCAATTCGTCGCGTTCTGTCATCAGCTTACCCACCGCCGCCGTCAACTCCTCTTCTTCTGCCAAGAGCTCTGCCTCCACTATTAGCAGGTGGTGAATTTCAGTGAGCAGATCGTCACTCTCCGCTGTCATCTTCGACAAAGAATGTCGGAGACACTTGAGCCTCAGCCCATTAGTAAAGGAGGTCGACGAGCCATCATCCTCGTCTACAGGAGTAATCTCAGCGAGCCTGCCCTCTAGTCACCGAATTTTGATGTCTCGCCGGCCTAAGATCAGTTGCAGATGGTTCGCTCACCCTCAGCTCTGTGCAACCCCAACTCGACTTCGTAAAGGCACTCTCAGCACCTGGTTAAACACAACCTCGTCGCCCCTAAGCCGACCTCGGAACTTAACTCCTCCCCTGAGTGAGTGGGTTCGGCAGACTGGGTCACCTCGGCAAGCTAAAAAGTTCAAGGCAAACAATGAGAACGCTCAGTAAATATTCACAAATTTGCTTCACATCAGACTCCGGAACAAGGCCACATGCACCTAGCCAAGACTAGAATCTTTTGTTTTAACACTTAGTCAAATTTCAAGGAAATGTTTGGAAAGCTACTCAAAAGAAACATAGGGTCGAGCTCAAAAGTTGTATTTTCATTCATCACAAAAATGTCGGTGGCCAGTCCGCAATTAGGCAATACAATCAACAGCTCAAAAAAATAGAAAACAAAAGAAAGAAGAAGAAGTCAGGGGATGACCTCTTTCCCAGGGCATCGTGATTGGGCGGGGTCAGACTCCCCCAAAGGAGCCATCATCGCCAGCGGAGTCACCACCGACCCTTGCACCTCACCGACGACCTCGACCTCGGGGTCATCTTCGTCATCCCCTCCCTCCTCCTCTGACTCGGGGTCGAAACCTTCGACGTGGTCCGAGAAGAGCCGCCACCCAGAGCAGTCGACCGCAAGATAGTGCTCCGACACCTGCACGATGGCCTGAGCGTACGCCTTGGCCATATTGGCAGCAAGGAAGTCCTGCGCCTTCACCAGGGTGGCCACTTTGGCTTCCTTCACTGCTATAGCCTGGGCCTGCACCGCCTCGGCCAGCTGCTTGGCCGACTCTTCCTTCTGCCGAAGAAGATCGCCCTCGAGCTTCGTCACGAGGTACTCGAGCCTCGTTGCCTTCCCCTCAAACTCGACCTTCAACTTGTCGAGTTCGTTGGCGATTCGAGCCTTTTCAGCCTGAGCTCGGTCGGCCTCACTCTTGAGGTCCTTCTCCAGCTCTGTCATCTGCTCCATGAGATGACCGAAGTGGACGGTTATCTGCAGGATAACAACAAGGAATGAAAGAAGTCAGAAAATTTAATGTGCAAGCTATCAACAGAGTGAAAATCGATACTCACCGATACCGCCGCACGAGCGATCTCGATGGCATCATCGCCCGCGAGGCCTTCACCGCCTGCATGCTCGATGTCGATTCGCCGAGGAATCTATCGAGCTTCCGAACTTGCCAGTCCGGAACGTAGATCTTCTTGTGCTCCTTTGTAAGGCGCTCCTCGGCATCCACCGTCAGCGAGGGCGCCTCCATCCCGAGCACAGCGGCTATAAGGAACTCGCCTACGTTGGCCGACGCTGAGGCTGCCTCCGGAGCCCGCCTCAGGGTCACGACCTCCACCTCCTCGGTGGCACCGGTGACCTTCGTAGCCTTCGAAGTGGTCAGCCTGGTCGCGATCCTCTTGCGCTTCTTAGGCTCCTTGCTCCCAAGGGCGGCTCTCTGTGCTAGCACAGCATCGTAGTCCATATTTTCTGCAATCAAGCGAGAAGTTGGTTAAGAAAAATGCTAGTTATGATAAGCAAAGTAAAAAAGAAAAAAAGAACACAGATAAAAGTCGCGTACTAGAATCTACGCGGCAGAGCCCTCCCATGAAGAGAACGTCTTCGGTCAAATCTTGCCAGTCGAACATGGGTCGGTCGAGAAGGATCCGAACTGCATCTTCCTCTTGGGGGTGAAGCACTGGTGACTCCCTCACTCACTTCGTCACCTCCTCCACCCAACCGGAGGGTATAGGCCACGCCTCCGGACTCCGCACTATGAAAAACTTCTCATGCCAGTACTTTATTGAGTCGGGGCAGACGACGAGCCGAGCGCCATGCCTCGGGGCTAAATAATATCGGAACTCTGACCAGTTCTGTTGGTGAAGACGGTAGAGCGTCCGGAGCACCCTTAACTCCGGTTCACCCCCGGCTGTCTGGCAGTGGAGCACGAACCCGTTAATCACTCTCCACGCGTTCGGCATAAGTTGGATGGGGCTAACCCCAAACCACCTAAGTAGCTGAATCGCGAACGGATAGAGAGGGAGCCGAGCCCCGGCGATAAAGGCATCGATCGGCCAGAAACACATGGTTACTGGCAAAGGCGAATTGGCCCTAACCCCGGGACCCGGCAACATTAGTTCATACTCCTCCAGGATTTGGAAGCTATCCCGGATCACTGCCAGGTCCACCTCGTTGAGGATGGACACCGTGTCGTCCGCCTCCGAAGTCTCCCTTGCCGCATTCTCCTCGAAGGTTCGCCCCCTCCCGTGAACGATGCGCTCATCATGCTCCTCTGGAAGTTCCCGGACCCTATGGAGCCCTGTCAACGGCCCCGGCAACCTACTGAACTCCCCTATACGCTTCAGGTCCTCCACTATTGTGTCCCGACCAGATACCCTCTTGCCCTTATCTTTGTGACCTCCCTAACTCGGAAAAGGAGCTTCGCCAGCAGGGGGAGGGCTCGGAGACAGGAGAAGGAGACTTTTTTATACTTGAAAAAAAAACTAAGTATAAGTTACCTTGAAGTGACAAGTTGCGGTCGGAATTTTCACCGGAAAACAGCCAGCGATCACCGTGAGCTCTCGCTAGTAGAAAATCACTGCCTGAGTAAAAATTCGGAGAAGTGAAAAAATGACAGAGAGGTGGAGTTTTATAGAGCTTGGCACACGAAACGAGGATAATGGGCCCAAAGAAAACCAACAGTTGGGCCCATTTACGCAAAGCGACAAAAGGAGCAAAACCGTCACATGACTTACTGCGCCAGGCCGTACCGTCGCATTAATGGCTGTCACTTCTGTCAGAGTTGTCAGAAGCTCAACAGTCATCAGCCCAGCCTGTCATTTCCTAGCTATCAAATCAACTCTGGCACCTCGGCACGCCTTGCCGAGCGCTCTTACCACCGACCATTTTATATGGAAAAAATGGACTTCGGCGTGCCTTGCCGAGCGCTCTTGCCACTGACCATTTTACATGGAAAAAATGGACTTCGGAGCGCCTTACCGAGCGCTCTTGCCACCGACCATTTTACATGGAAAAAATGGACTTCGGAGCGCCTTACCGAGCGCTCTTGCCACCGACCATTTTACATGGAAAAAATGGACTTCGGCACGCCTTGCCGAGCGCTCTAGCCACTGACCATTTTACATAGAAAAAATGGACTTCGGCATGCCTTGCCGAGCGCTCTTGCCACCGACCATTTTACATGGAAAAAATGGACTTCGGTATGCCTTGCCGAGCGCTCTTGCCACCGACCATTTTACATGAAAAAAATGGACTTCGGCACGCCTTGCCGAGCGCTCTTGCCACCGACCATTTTACATGGAAAAAATGGACTTCGGCACGCCTTGCCGAGCGCTCTTGCCACCGACCATTTTACATAGAAAAAATGGACTTCGGCGCACCTTGCCGAGCGCTCTTGCCACCGACCATTTTACATGGAAAAAATGGACTTCGGCACGCCTTGCCGAGCGCTCTTGCCACCGACCATTTTACATGAAAAAAATGGACTTCGGCACGCCTTGCCGAGCGCTCTTGCCACTGACCATTTTACATGGAAAAATGGACTTCGGCGCGCCTTGCCGAGCGCTCTTGCCACTGACCATTTTACATGGAAAAAATGGACCTCGGCACGCCTTGCCAAGCGCTCTTGGCACTGACCTTCTTACAGGGAAGAAATCTTCTACGGACTTCGGCCAGAACGTGCCGAACCCCCTCCGGACTTCGGCCAAAACTCGCCGAACCTCCTCCGGACTTCGGCCAAAGCAAACCGCACCATCTCTTCACGTTTGAAGCTTAGCCGAGATATCCCTGCTCTTCGACAGAAGTTGCCGAACCCTTCCAGACCTCGGCCTCTCTCATAGCATGCGTTTGGAGGGGGTTGGCAACGATGCCGAAGTGTATACGCCAAGAAATGAAGGAAATCACTCCTCCAGGCAAGCACAGTCACTAGATCTCCCCAAAATTCGCGCCCAAAGCTGATGAAGGGCCCAGATTACACCACGTCATAATTCGGAATTAAAAATTAATTTTTATTTATTAAAATCGCTTTATTTATTTAAAAATTGCAAAAAAATGATTAAATATTCGAAAAAATTAATTAAAAAATCTAAAAAATAATTATAAATTCAGGGAAATATTTTTGAGCCCCTGGGTAAATAATTATTGCTTAGAAGAGTCAATTAAGACCCCCGAATAACAAATCACGCTTTGCAAAATTAAATAAATAGTCCTGAAAAATAGATAAAAATTAAGAAAAATCACCAGAAGTCTAAGAGAGCTCAAGAACAACCTTGAGCGCGCAAATAGCTTCGAAAATTACCATAATAGCTCATACAAAGATTCAATACCCCTCGTTTGGACTCCGATACAACTCTGAAAGCCATTAAAACGGTAAAACTACTACCCAAAGGCTGGCCAAACTCAGTCTTCGGGAGTGGGGGGCTCGTGATATGGCTAAAAATGGGGTTAAATCAGAACCGTCCAGATCGAGCACGAATCTTAAAGCTTGGGGGTAAAATGGTAATTTCACCTATAAACGGGTCTGAGATGGGTACTAGGTCTTTTCTACAAAGGCCCAATAACCCACGAACGGATCCACCTTAACTGGGTGCGGATCCCAACCTGCAAGAAACCCAGTCCAGCTGGATAGAATTAAGGTTTCTGATTGTATTAAATCAACGACCCTGATTCACTCTATCATTTCACGGGGAATTAGGGATTTCATTCCTAAACTGATCCCAAAGGCGGCTATAAATACCCCCCATCCACCACCATTAAGAGGTAATCAATCTCTTGCCAGTTAATGCTCAGTCATAATCTTTTCTAATTACTGACTTGAGCGTCGGAGGGTGCGTCGCCGGGATCAACCTCGGTGTATCGCACTTTTTGCAGGTGAACGGCGGGATTCAACTGTTAAACTCTGGTGGAAATGTTCCAGGTTTGCTATTCGGTTTCCCTAAGAATCCATAAATTCTATCTATTTGCCCCCTCACCAGATTTAGCGGTAACAACTTGCCTTAACCGATGACGAAATCGAAGAAAAACCAAAAATAAGAATAATGGGAACCGATTCCTGGGCCACGAACAACGGATACCAAAAAACCACAAACAGGGACGAACAAACTCACGAACCAATCACAAACACAATTGGATGGCGGAGATCGAAGATCAAGATCAAGATGATCGGATCAGATCGAACGTTCAGATTTCCCTGATGATGAAGATCAAGATTGATCGATCGAACGGCTGCGATCAAAGGAAATTGATGATCATCATGATCGTGATGATCAAGAAGAGATCGGACAGCTAGGATCTAATCGGATGATCAAGAGGAGATCGATGGCCCACATCCAATCAAGCATGATGATCAAGATCTAACGGACGGCCAAGATCACCCCGATGGTGATGATCAAGATCAAATCAACGGACGAGATCAAGGGATCGAGCAATCGATGGCCAAAATCAAGAGATCAAGATCACGATCGAATCGGATGGCCAAGATCAAAGTAATCAAGATCAAGATGATCAAGATGATCAAGGAAGATCCGATGGCCAGGAATCAAAAGATCATAACCCCAATCAAATAGTGACTCCAAGTGGTGCACCGACTTGGTTCTGACGGTGGGCGGCACGCAGGGGCAGTGTCGGCGAGATAGGCTATCAGCAGAATGGCAGCCACAGGGGCTGATGGCGGGAGCACTGCCATTGGCTGAAGGCGACGCGGCTGCAGGAGAGCTGGCGTGGTGCACAGCAAGGTCGCGATGCTGCAGTCGCGACTGGACGAGGCTGCCGCAAGTGGCTGCAGGCAAGGAGGGGCATTGCTGGTGGTGCATTGGAAGCAAGACAGTGTGACGGGGGGGTCACGCTGTGGGGGTGCTGCCGATGTGAGGGTGTGACCTGGCTAGCGGAGGAGCATAGGGTGCAGTGCGGTGCTGGTCGCACAGGGGAGGGAAGAGGAGACGGGGGAGGGGTCGGGTTCTAGGGTATAGGAGGAGGACGGGAGAGAGGTCGGGACGATAGGTGGTTGATGAGGTGAGGTGGCTAGGAGATGAGGCTGATCGGGAGGGGTAGAGAGAGGGAGAGCGGGGCCAGGGTGAAGGAATATGAACAGGTGCATGGTGATGGGTTTAAATATACATGCAGATGATTAGGTTTTAGGGTTAGGTGGTTTGGAAGAGAACGGCTGAAGGGGGTGTGCTAACGGGTCGGGTTTGGGGTGAACGGGTAGGGGATTAAGTATAGGACAGTTTATAATTGGGTTTAAATGGGTTTAAGTGAATTGGGTTATAGGGTAGTGGATCCAAAATCCAATAAGGAATAAAATGGGTTTGGGTTTTAGAAAAATACAATAACTAATAAAAATATACAAATTAAGATTTATAGAAATTTTATTAATAATAATAAAAATAATAGCAATAAAAAAATAATATCAATATTAAAAATAATAGTAATAATAATAATAATATTTTCCTTGATAATCAAAGCAATAATAATAATAATGAAAAGATTTGTAATACATTATAAGAATCATTAGAAACTAGTTACAGTTATTGATTTTAAAAAATAGACTTCAAAAGAAGATCCAATGATACATTTTATCAAAAAAAAAAGAATTTGAAAATAGAAATATAATACATAAATTTTAAATACATAAAATACACAGAAAATACGGATTTGGGGAAACTGGGGTTACAAGTTTTCATGGCTATTTTTCTTAAAACATAAAAATGAAGCTTTTGAAGAATTTGCAAATTTCTGCAGACGTGTTCAAAATCAAAAATTTCTAACCATAGTCACTATTAGAAGTGATCATGGTGGAGAATTTGAGAATGAAACATTTTCAGAATATTGCAACAAGAATGGTATAACACATACTTTTGCATTTTCTAGAGTTTCACCACAAAATGGAGTGGTAGAAAGAAAGAATAGAACTTTGCAAGAATGTGCACGTACCATACTTGTTGAAAGAAATTTACCTACATACTTCTGGGCTGAAGCTGTTTCTACAGCATGTTATGTCTTAAATAGAATACTAATTAGGCCAAAGCTTAAGAAGACTTGTTTTGACTTGTCTTTTGAACGTATTCCTAAAGTTTCTTACTTTAAAGTATTTGGTTGTAAGTGTTTCATATTAAACACAAAAGATAACTTAGATAAATTTGATGCTAGATTTAATGAAGGAATCTTCATTGGATATTCAAATAGGAGTAAGGCTTATAAAATTTTCAATAAGTCATCTTTGACTATTGAAGAATCTATGCATGTCTCTTTTGAGGAATCTTTACCATCATCTAGTGTTATTCAAGATGATGAAATTGTATCTTCACCACTAGATAACATTGTTAAATCACTTGAACAAATTACTCTAGATAAGTCGACTAATGGGTTTCATAAGTCGACTGTTATGTTGAATCAGTCAGCTGATGGGTTCATTAAGACGACTGATCCTGTAGAGATAACTCCAACTTTACCAAAGTCATTTGTTGAAGTTCGAGATCATCCTCGTGACTTAGTTATTGGTGACATCTCACACGACATTCAAACACGATCACACTTTAATATGATTTCTCATGCTGCCTTCTTATCGGATTTTGAACCAAAAAATATTCAAGAAGCTTGTGAAAATGAATTTTGGTTGAATGCTATGCAAGATGAACTTAACCAATTTGTAAGGAATGATGTATGGGATTTAGTTCCACAACCCCCTGATCATACTATTATAGGTACCAAATGGGTATTTAAAAATAAGTTAGATGAATCAGAACAAGTTATTAGGAACAAGGCTAGACTAGTTGCCCAAGGATATAACCAAGAAGAATGTATTGATTTTGATGAAACATATGCTCCTGTTGCTAGACTAGAATCAATTAGAATTTTGTTATTTTTTGCATGTTTTATGAATTTCACACTCTTCCAAATAGATGTTAAAAGTGCTTTCTTAAACGGTTTCATTAAGGAGGATGTTTATGTCAAGCAACCATCAGGTTTCGAACATGAACAATTCCTTAGCCATGTTTTTAAATTAAAAAAGGCTTTAAATGGTTTTAAACAAGCACCTTGTGCTTGGTATGATCGTCTAAAAACTTTTCTTTTAGAAACAGGATTTGAAATTGGTAAAGTAGACACTACACTGTTTATTAGGAAAATAAAATCAGACATATTAATCATACAAATCTACGTAGATGACATAATTTTGGATCAACTAACAGTAATCTATGTCAAGAGTTTGCTACTACCATGCAAAATGAGTTTGAGATGAGTCACATGGGTGAACTCAATTACTTCCTTGGACTTCAAATAAAACAGCTTCAAAATGGCATATTTATTAATCAAGGAAAATATGCTAAGGAGTTACTCAAACGATTTGGCATGGATGACACTAGTAGTAAGACCACACCTATAGCTACTACTACTACGCTTGACAAAGATGAATTAGGTAAGAGTATCGATCAAAAGATCTATTGAGGTATGATTGGCTCACTCTTATATATAACTGCTAGTAGACCAGATATTACGTTTAGCGTATATTTGTGTGCTAGATATCAGTCTGATCCAAGAAAATCTCACTTAAAAGCAGTGAAACGGATTTTAAGATATATTAGAGGCACATCTGAATGTGGTTTATTTTATCCTCGCACCAATAATTTTTAGTTACTGTCTTATAGTGATGCTGATTTTGCTGGAAGTAAAACTGACCGCAAAAGTACTAGTGGAACCTGTCACTTTTTGGGACATTCCCTAGTATCTTGGGGTAGTAAAAAGCAAAATTCTGTATCTCTATCTACCATAGAATTTGAATATATTGTTGTAAGTTTGGCTTTTGCTAAAATCTTATGGCTAAAACAAACCCTTTTAGATTATGGTATTTCTTTTTCAAAACCTTTTATAATGTGTGACAATATCACTGCTATTAATTTGTCTAAAAATTCGGTTCAACATTCACGTATGAAACACATTGATGTTCGACATCATTTTCTACGTGATCATGTTTTAAAATGAGATATCTTATTAGAGTTTATTTCCACTGATAAACAAATAGCAGATATTTTTACCAAACCGTTGAAAGAAGACATTTTTATAAAGTTTAAACGAGAACTAGGAATATGTTCATATCATTATATTTCCTAAAAATTTGTTGTCTAAATCGACTTATTTTATTGATTCGGTCGACATATACCTAGCTTATGATTTGTTTCTTTCTTGAACTTTTTTTTAATGAACAATCGACTAACAATGCTTTATAAAAACAAACACTCTGTTTATTTTTGGATTTATTTTGTTCTCGCCTCAGTCGCCTTCCCTCTATGACCAGTCGACTACCGCGACTGTGTTCCGATTTTTTTATCTAAATCGTCACTTGTTTGGGGTTTCTTTTGCTCTTCTTAGACCCAACCCACTTTACGTTTACTATCTATTTGATCTCCACCATCAATCAATCCTATCTTTTAATCTCCACCTTTTATTTTTTATCTTATCTTGTAAAAACCCTAGCTTCTTTTCACTTTATCCTTTTACTCTTCTTCTCCCTAAGAACCAGACGGCGGATGAAGTTTCTTGGTTTTTTTTTCTCGATCGATCGCTAATTGGAGTTTGTTGCAAGATTGCTGATTAGAGCTTACTGCTTTGCTCGGAGGTTCTCTGATTTGGTCTTCTTATCTCTTTTTGTTGTTGGGTAACGTTTGTTCTCTCTATCACTTTAGGTCTTTTAGGTTGTTCTATTATCTTCATGTCGAAATCCAAAAGATCTAGGTGTTCTTCTCCTGTTGAGGATGAACAAACTCATCCGAATTACCTTCAATATTTGAGGAATTCAAACCTAGTTGAAAAATATTTTTCCATTTGCCAACTAGTTATTTTTCCTGGTAGGTTTATTAACTTTCCCGATTTGGATAAATATCCAATTGCTCCACTGTTTCAACAGTGTGGATTGTTTGATCTTTTATCTCTCGTAAATCAACCTCATTACCACCCACAACTTATTTATTTGTTTTATACTAATATGAAAGTTGCTAGTAATGCTGATAGTGGGGAGATAATTATCACTACCTCTGTTAAAAATGTGAATAAAAATTGGATGTTAGGAAATTAGGATAATTTCTGAAAATTTCTTTTGATGGGTTGGATTTAGGAAAACTTGAACTTGATGATCCCTCCATTTTGTCTAAAATATTTCTTCCCAAATATTTGCTTCATGGTCCTCCTATGACCAATAAGAACATCACCCCGCTTGCGAAGCTTGTTGCAAGAACTGTATCGTATAATATTATCCCTAAAATAGGGAGCTACGATCAATTTTTGCACGAATTACAAGCGGTTGTTTATGCTATTTTTGGAAATATCCATATCAACTGGAGTCAAGTTATATTTAGTGTCTCCACAAAGATCACACCTCTTTTTTACCTTATGGTGCTATTCTCACTCACATCTTTAGCCACTTTAAGGTAGATTTAGATTTGGAGTCTAGTGTTGTGTCTCGCTTTGAAACTTTTGATCGGGCCAATCTTGCTCGTATGAAATTGCTACATACTCTTCTTCATTCACCTACCCGTAATGCTCCACCTATACCTTTGGCCACTTCCATTCCACCTCGTTCTTTGGCATCTAGTTCTATCTTCTGGTAGTCGTTCTCGTACTACGGCAAGCTTTTCTCATCCTGAAAGTCTCTATTCGTTTGTAAACTACATTATGGATCGTCAGGATCTCATCCTGGGTCGTCAGGATTCTATAGAGGCTAGTCTTGCCAACCTTACTCAGTTGTTTGTTCGACAATTTCCTCAGCCTACTCCTACCTCCGACAGTGACGAAGACGAAGATTGATGTTCCATTTCTTTTATTTTGCATTATTTTTCTATTTATTCTTGTAAGAATTTATCTTTGACTTTGGATTATGCACTATATTTGGATGCTTATGTATGACTTTATGTTCTCTCTTTGGATTGCCCCTTGTTATACTTTCTGTTTTTGTTGATGCCAAAGGGGGAGAATTTTTATGATGATTGGTTGTGTGCATATTCTATCTTATTGTTGTGTGCATGTTCTATCTTATTTAGGGGGAGCAAATTTAATTGTATTTTTTCTGCATATCAATATGTGTGTTATGTTCAGGAGAAGCATGTTGCTTAAAGTTAATATTCTATATTATTTAGTTATTGTGTTTTCATCATCAAAAAGGAGGAGAATGTACATTCTTGATTTTTATGACTACAACATGATACACATATATTCTATTTAACATGTCTCTTGCAGTGTGTAATCAAAGCTTCAAAGATTCTCAAAGTGATCAGCTCAAGAACAAAAGAGCGTTTATATCAGGCTACAAGACAAGTGTCATTCAAAGCTTCAAAGATTCTCAAAGTGATCAGCTCAAGAACAAAAGAGTATTTATATAAATTGATGTACAAAATTGTAATATTTGATATGTCTGCTTAGAAATCTTGTAAAAGCCTTGATGCACACACTCACACAATCTCCTAGGACTAAAATAAAGTTTATTAAAATCAAAAATGTCAAATTCAAGCTTATATGAGTTCAGCTGTCAAGTACCAGTCGACTTACTTTGCTAAAGCAGTCGACAGTTCAAGTACAAAACAACCTGAACTTACTCAAGCTCTGACCAGTTGACTCCTTTGGCAACATAATCGAGTGTTGGAGCAGTTTTGACAGTTTTCTAAGAGTTTAAATTTGATTTTGAATTCAAAATCATTTCTGTCGTTTGATGGCAGTTGGCTAACTATTTTCCAATGACTCTGGAGTTTCTACTCTATAAATAGAGCCCAGATTTCACTTGAAAAAGGTTACCCCATGCATTAAACAAGTCTTTGCTTTTGTTCAAGTGTTTGTGAAAACGAACTCTCTCTCTCTCTCTTAGACTTGGTTCTCTAATCTCAGTCTTGTATAACAACGATTAAGTTCAAGACTGCGATTAGAAGTTGAGCTATAGCCTTAATATAAAAAACACATTCAAAAATCAAGCCTCTAGATGTTGTAATTTTTGATTTCTTTATTGTTCACTCTCGGGTGTTAAGAGTGGTACTCTTGGTTGGAAAGAAGGGCTCTTAGTGTAGAGTCAGTGTTCACTCTAGATTATAGAGTGGGGTCTTGCTCTCTCTAGTGGTGAGAGAGGTCTACGGGTTTGGCATAGTTGCTGCCAAAGGTCGTAGGGTATTCTTGTAAATCTTTTCAAGAATAGTGAGAAATCTCAAGTGGGTTGCTTAGGGACTGGACGTAGGTCGGGAGGACCGAACCAGGATATATCGCTGTGTTAGCATTGTTGATTCTCTGTGGTTTGATTTTTCTAACTTGTAAATTTAATCTCGCTGCATTTTATTTAGTCCGTTTGTGTCTGACCAGTCAACTGGTATTCCTATTAAGTCGACTTACAAACTCGTTGTTCTTCAAGTTGATCAACTCTCTTTTTAATTTCTGTCGATTCATTCGACTTAACAGGTGTTTCGTTTAAAATTTTTTTTAGTTTTTTTAGTTTTTTTTATAACACTATTCACCCCCTCCCCCCCCCCCCCCCTCTCTCGTGTTATCTCCTTGCATATAGGATCCAACAGTATGGTTGCCAATTCCTTGCCTTAACAGTAAGATTACATTTATATATAAAGAAAGAATGTACAATTGGAGTTTAGAGAGAGAATTACATTGAGAATGTAGAGAGAAAGACACGACACACAGGATGTATTCAAAACACCAAAATATAAACAATATATCACAGAATATAAACCATGCATCACAGAACTAAACCATGCATCACAGAACTAAGGCCGCAACCAATGCACTATGCATCACAGAACATAATAATCAAAGGAAATGTTGTTATAGTTTTATTTAGTTTATTTAAAAAGGATTGAATTTTGGGGAATCATTATTGCCCTACGCAGAGCTGCTAACGACACTGCTAACGACGCAAGTGCATGAACTATTCATGCTTTAAGAAACCCTAACATCACTGCAAATCACATCTTTCTAGGGTTTTCAATGGTTCCAAACCGAGGGCTACCCTAGTGTGGTATCTGTGTTAACAACCAACACATGAAATACTTATACTACAACTATTGCAAAAATTATATCACATATGAATCTTTCTATCAAAAGTGCGGACATATCATGAATACCGAATTATGGTTTCGCAAGTGGCTTTGATACCACTATTAGGTTTCTAAAGTAATCTCAGATTAAATATACAGCGGAAAAATTACAAAAAAAATATCGAAACCTAGTCATGGATCTATGCAAAACCCATAAACCGTGTTTATAAGTTATACCTTAAAGATTGATCTATTATCTCTGCAGTATGCCGATCACAGCACTGCAATATTGTGGTGCCTCTACGGTATCCCCACGAACGGATCAAATCAAGCTTTCCCTCACACCGCAGTGCTAGCTGCAGGAAGGGGATGTTCCTCACGATCTCTCTTTCTCTCTGACAATTTCTGTGACTGCTAGAACTTTTCTCAACTATTTCTTTTCCATAGATACATATCATATATATAAATGTAGAAAATCAACCCTAAAAGAGTAATGAGGTTGTTGGGCTCACAATCTGACCTGTGTCAGAATCGTGTGTGGGCATTTGATCTTTAGTTAGCCCATTTAATCTAATTAATTACTCAACCATGTTAGAATTCTAAGTCTTACTAGGATTCCCAATTAAATTTATCTCATGAATTTAAATCCAATTTTGATCCATTCTAAGTGTGTGACCCTGTAGGTTTCCATTACGTTGACAGTAATACTAAAATCATATTCTAGTGTTACAAACAGTGAGCAGTATATAGCAATACATCACTGCTACTCAAGTAACGGGAATGTCAGTGATTTGACATAACCTATCTGTGACCAATATTACCATGTAGTTTAGTTCTTTTGTCCATATATCTAATGGACCACAAGGCATAGGGCGTATCACCCTTGTATAGTTCAATCTTTGGTTTCTTGATGTCTGAGTAGACTTACTAAAACAAATAAGCTCAATATCTCATATTGACTTATTTGAGCACTGTCATGCATTTTGCAATCTCACTCAATCAAGGGGTCCATAGATATCGCTCATGTTATGTAAGAGAAACAAATCCTATCTAAGTCACTCATAGTTTTTACTGGCGGATCTGTAGTTTACCATAGATGGGCACCAATCTGTTATAGTTTTTTTAGTGTAGGAGCAATCAGGTAATGAGTTATTTTTAAGGAAGAAACTTACAATTTGGGTTGTTGATCAAATCTGAATGATTGGTGGTTGAAGACTCCTACATCTGAATCTGAGGTGATGAGAATAGTTGGATCTGGATTGGTTGGCTGAGATATCATCAGCGAACCAGCACTAAGCCTGACCACCGAGGTGTGCCTCGGCAAAAGACCCTCCGACGCCCAAGTCAGTAACTCAAAAATTAAATTAAGACCTTTTAGTATGGAAAATACTGAATACCTTTACTGATAGTGTGGGGAAAGTATTTTTAGTTCTACAAGTTAGACTTTAAAAAAAACACATTTTGAGATTATAACTCCATATTCCCATAGTAATGGGATAAAGTTAATAACTATGTTTAGGATAGATGATTTGGTTGACAACTTTGAATTAGCTAGAACTCCTTTTATTGTGTTGTAACTTAGCCTGAATTGCTAGCCTAAGTGAGTCGATAGGCCTTGAAGCAGCTTATGTGCCTCTAGTGGGCTGGCAGTTGTTGTAAAATTACCGTTCTGTCCCTAAAAGCTATAAGATGCATGCTTGGTTCGTATGGCCCTGCTTTGCGATGATTTAAACCAATATCATTAATAATTTACACACTAATAACTATACTAATAAATAAAATCTCATAGTAGCGTACACGAATAAATATGTTAATAAATAACAACCTCAATCTCATCTTTTATCTCTCTCTGTTCTTCTCACAAACTTGCACAAATAAATATAGAAAAAAGTAAAACACCAAATAACATATGAAGTACAATACTAATGGTTATAGTTATGAAACTTCATTGACATACACTTAGAAACATGGTAATAAATAACACCCATAATCTCGATGTCTATCTCTTTTCTCTTCTCACAAGCTTGCTTGAACAAATATATACATATTGTTGCTGCTATTTTCTGTGTAAGCAAATATATGTTGTGAATTCTTTTATGGAAATAATAACATATCTAACCTTCTAGTTTTTGCCGAAGTTGATCGCCGCAAACTGATCTTCATTCTGAAATCTGATTCGTGTGAACACTTGGATCTGATCTGAATGAATGTGATCGCTCCGATTGACATGCAAAACCGTCTAAAACAACGGAGTTGGCCCCAACAACAGACCCTCCGACACTCAAGTCAGAAAACTCAGAAGATATAAAGAGTTTTGTGTGTGAAATTTGCAATTAAGAGGTCATGGGGTATTTATAGTTGCTTGGGGGGCAATTTTACGATATTGATTTATCTCTATTTTCCGGTATTCTGATAAGGTTGGTTATTCTTTTTTTCATGAAGAGATGGAGTCAGTTACTCTTCTCTTGATAAAGAGATAGAGTTAGCTGACTTTGTTCTTCTTGAAGAGATAGAAGTAGTTGTAGAGATAAAGTTATGATTTTTCTATTGATAAAGAGAGTGGGTTTTAAACCCTTTCTTATGGATGGAGAGATAAAAGTAGTTACTCTCTTAGAGATAGAGAGCTTAAGACGACAATTAAGATAATTAGGAACTCATTCATGTTGAGCTGGTATGGCAAGTCTGTTTTGGGTTTGTTGGGATTATAATAGGCCCAACTTCTTTTCACGGGCTTATTTCTGGTGAAATTTACCGTTTTACTCTTGAGAGCTTTAGGATTTGTGTTCGATTTGAACGGTTCTGATTTAGTTCTATTTTTATCCATATCACATATATAAGGAATCATTAATTATTATAAATAACTATTTCATGCGCCGTAGATAAATTTAAAAAAATGTGTGTATTATTGCATGCGGGTTAAACTTGAACCAGAGTAAAAACTATTGTTCTAACAAATCCCATTTGAACTAAGATACCACGTACAGTAAATAACTAGTGAAACCATAATCATCAATATATATTACCAGATCTAACATAAACCATACACTAAACTATTATATGTACACTACATGTTTGTAATTTTGATAAGAGTTCCATTGTTGTTCCGATAAATAACTGTCATCGTCTTTTGGCAAAATTCAAATAAATAAGACAAATTCATGCAACACACAGTTAACATAACATGTCTATACGGTTGCAACCCTAACTTTCTAATTATAATAGTAACGATATGTTAACTCTGACATTTATTGTGTTTCCAAAAATTAAAAAATTAAAAAGTAAAAAGTAAATAAATTAGACACATTTTTATCACTCCATACAAAGAAAGCCGAGGACACAAAATGTTACTAAAGACGCTCCAATACTTTAATTTTCACTAAAGTTTTTTTTTTTTAAGAAAAATGTGGAGTCTGGCCACCCTGTTTCATTAATAAGAGATTAATAAAACAAACTCAGCATACTGAGCTCACTACAAAATCCTACCAACAAAACTAATTTACATACACTCCGCCCCAACCATGGGAGGCAGGACCAAAAGTAACCTAATAAGTCGAAGAGAAATACAACATAGTCCCCCCAACAAAACCCTAGGGGGTAGGTACCTCTGAACTGTGTCGGCTGCGCAAACAATCAATCGATCGTCGGACCGATCTCAATCTCCTCATCGTCAAACTCCTGAACCTGGAAAACGCTCGCAATCCGTCCTCTGGGACCTGCTGTGACCACATTAGCCCAAAAAGAAATAAGATGCATAGTGTGAATCAAATTGCCAGAGATACTATTGCAAGTTCCACGAAAGTAACGATTATTTCTGTCTAGCCAAAGAACCCAGGTCACTGCAGCAATAGCAATATACCACGCTTCTCTCAAGGCCCCCCTCTCTAACCCGAATTTAGGACCCACGCACAGCTCCTCGTATACATTAGGTTATTGTGACGTCCCTAGGGCGGCGAGGACCTCTCTGAGGACCGCTTTGCTCCTAGGGCACTGTAGAAAGAGATGGTCTCTCGACTCCAGAGTAACAAGGAAAAACCCGCATTGGGTATCCACATTAGGCTGGCGCCTGGCTAGGTTTTCCCTAGTCAGGATCACATCATTCAAAACCAGCCATAAGAAAGCTTTGATTTTAAGCGGAGTTTTTATTATCCAAATGACAGCCGACCACGTTGGTGTACAACCCCTAAAGTGAATGCAGTTGTACATGGAGCGAACCGTGAACTTCCCGTTCTTCTCCAAACCCCATGACTTTTTGTCAGGGCCCTGGGAGCACTCAATGCCGGCATTGGTGATGAGGTCTTGGAGTTCCATTAGTCTAAGCTGAGAGCCTGAATCAAGCTCTTGTTTGAAAGTAGGTTTCCAGGTGCCCCTCTTTCAGGTTGTGGCCACTGTGCAATGTGGGTGTGATGCTTGGTCAAATAAGTCTGGAAATAGGTTTCTGAGCGGGTGATCCGAACACCATTTATTCCACCAGAATCTGGTGAGTCTTCCATTGCCGATAAGTGACTGCACGCAAGTAGTAAATGGGTCGTAAGCTTTAGCGATACCTTTCCAGAACCAGGAGACTCGGGGGCCTGTCCTGAAGCCTAGGTTTCTCGTACCATTACCATGCATATACCCCTGAACAAATTGTTGCCACCCTTCTCCATTATGATGGAAGACTTTCCACCACCATTTGCCCAGTAGAGCCAGGTTCGTGTCTCGCAGGTCGAGAATGCCTAGTCCTCCATGTTTCTTTTTCATACAGGCCTTCTCCCATCTGATGAGGTGGTAACCCCCTCGTTTCGTGTCTGCCTCTTTCCATAGGAAGCGCTTCCGCGTACGGTCGATTCTTTGAATAACCCATTGCGACATTTCGAAAAAGGAGAGGTAATAGGTAGGTAAGTTTAACAAAACGACATTGATAAGCGTAACTCTCCCTCCCAGGGATAGGGCTTTGCCCTTCCATCCTGCAAGCCGTTTGTCAACCCAGTCTATAATAGGAAGCCAATCTGCCTTTTTGAGTTTCCCGGGTCTTAGTGGTAACCCTAAGTACTGGATGGGAAAACTCTCAATGGGGTAGTTGAGGATTATGGCATGATCCACTGCCTCTTCTTCAGTTAGGGCCATGGGAATGAGAGTGCTTTTGTGGTAGTTGACCCTAAGGTCGGACCAGGCTTGAAAGCAATACAGAATACCCTTGAAGACGGTGGTCTCCCCTAGGTTGCCATTGCCAAATAGAAGCGTGTCATCTGCGTATTGGAGGATAGAGCACCCCTGTCGATTTGTACCTTTGGCAACTGGTATAACCCAACCTCCTCTACCGCATTTTGACATCATGGAACGGAGAACGTCAGCAACGATGGTGAAGAGGAGCGGTGATAGCGGATCGCCTTGTCTGAGACCCCGTTTGCAGGGGAATTGGTGTCCCGATACCCCATTAACCAAGATCGCCGACCTACTTGTGGTAAGGCAAGCGTGCATCCACCTAATCTATCTCTCCCCAAAGCCTTTCCCTGCCAATGCTTCAAACAAATAGTCCCATTCCACGGAGTCATAAGCTTTCTCAAAGTCCAGCTTCAAGAGGTAGCTCTTAGAGTTCGATGTGTGACAGTGATGGATCATTTCCTTGGCTGTTGCCATACTGTCTTGTATACAACGTCGTTTGATGAATCCCGTCTGGTCTTGGTTGATGAGACCGTCCATCACCTTTCCTAGTCTGTTGGCTAGAGTCTTGGTAATGATCTTTACCGAACAGTTGAGGAGGCTAATGGGGCGGTAGTCTCCGACTCGTCGTGAGTCCTCTTTCTTAGGGATCAGTACTACTTCAGCGGAGTTAAATCTCCCTTGCTTTAGTTTATGCTCGTAGAAGTCTGCAAACATCTTCAGGAGGTCATCTTTGATCTCCTCCCAGAAAATCTGATAGAAAATTATCGGGAACCCATCTGGCCCAGGGGCTTTATCATTTCCCATTTTTTGAACCGCCTCCCAAACCTCTTTCTCCGTGAAGGGAACTTCAAGGGACTGTAATTTAGAGTTGTGATTATCCGATTGATCTTGCCAGAAGTCGGGTTGTAGCGGGATCCTCATTTCAGCCTTGTGACCAAAGAGTCGCTTGTAGTGAGATTGAAAAGCCAGCCTAATGGCGTTGTCGTCTTGCACCATCCCGGAATTCGTGTGGATAGAATGAATTAGGTTGGACCTCCATCGATCACTAGCCACTCGATGGAAGAATGCAGTGTTCGCGTCTCGCTCTTTGAGCCATGATGAACTCAAGAATATTCACATTTAGGAGCAATAATCTTAGTGCAATTTAGACATTTAAATGCTCTATATATGGTATTTTACTCTTCTTTTCTCTTTTTCATAGGAAACAACCAAAAGCAGCAAAACGAAGTAGATTCCAGACTAATACAGACTGAGAGGATGATATACAGGGAACTGTAGTGAAACAGTCGACTGGCTCTTCATCAGTCGACCGAACAGAGAGATTGCTGGGGCTCGGCACAGTCGACTTCCCCAACATCAGTCGACTTGACTGAAGGAATCATGAAGCCACAGATGTCTCGGCACAGTCGACTGCCTCCAAAGCCAGTCGACTGGTAGGCGGCGTAGTGAAAAGATAAGATCCATCCGCATCTAAATCCAAATCTATCCAAACCCTGGGCTATATGCGAATAACAACTTCTCCAACAAATCGAAGCTAGAGACAGGGGATTGGCGAGAGCACGTGGTTAGCAGATAAGGAAGAAAAGAAGAAAAGAGAAAGAAATAAAATGCCGAGCAAATAAGGAAGAAAATAAATAAAAGAAGAGGACTTTTGTGGAAAGTAACGCAAACCCTAATTCCCTTCCCGTGTCTATAAATATCAACAAAGAGGCGTTATTCAGGGAGATCATCGAAGACAGACAGAATTTCTAAATCATCAAATCATCAACCAAGGAGATTATTCTATCAGCATCGGAGAAGAAGGGGATCGAGTAAACTGAAGCACAAGCCAGTCGACTGAGTGACAGCAGTCGACTTATCAGAGCAAACATCATCAGTTTATTTCTTCTCTTTCTAGTTTTATTTTCATCATGTATTCGAAATTGTTAGTTAATAAAAGTTTTATTATGTGGAACTAATATCATAGTTGGGTAGATTGAAACCGTAGTTATGTAAAGCTTATATTCTTCTGAATGCTATTATGTTACTTATTGATTAAACCTGAGAGTATTGATATAGATTTATAATAGACAAACTTGTTCAGAAGTTCTAAGAGCAGTCGACTGAGAGTGAGAGCAAGTCGACTGCCATACAGAACCTGAGATTATCAAGTTTGCATGTTATAAATCTGAATCTGTTATATGAGTATAGAGACGACCCGTATCTCGTGCTCATAACTTGTAACACAGGAGTCCTTAGGGGTTCTTGGTTTAATCAACTTGAAGGATCTAGATCTGATACCATTTTCTAGAACTTCGAGTGTTTGTTCGTTTCCATTGTTCTTATGTTTTCTTTAAGTGCAACTTAGTAGATACCATGCTAAATACTTAAGAAAAGAAACGAATTAGAGTAGATACCATGCCTAATTCTTGGCTAGGGAAACAATACTTTAAGGAGTAGATACCATGCCCTTAAAGGAACGAACATGAGTAACTAGAATAGTGAAGAAGATGACTTAGCATTACTGACTATAGGTGGAAATCAAAACCCAACTACTTGATAAATATTTGTGATTCAGAACTCCTGGATATAGTTTTTAATCTTTTTATTTCTTTAGAACAACACTTTAAGATCATTATTTCTATTTTATTGGTTAGTAAGTTAAAATTCTACAATCTCTGTGGGATCGACCCTTACTCGTCACTACGCTTATATAAACGATTCGTACACTTGCGAGGTTTTTAATTTGTGTCTAGTTTATCTATTTAATTAGATCGTCTAGATTGCACAACAAGCCACGAAATTCTAGATCTTTGTTGCCACTTGATTTCCTCCATCCTGTATAGTTGGTCGATTTTCTGTCTGAGCTGCAACATTCTATTCTGCTCTTCCTGTAGCAAGTCTCTAATTTCTTCTGTTTTTTCCAACTCCTCAATACCTTCCAGAAGGGAATCCTTAGTTTGCCAGATCAGCGCAGACCTGGTGCGGTTCCATTTCATGAGTTTGGCTCGAAGCCTTTTAATTTTTTTACACCAAACTGTGGTCGCCTCGGTGGCCGTAGTCGAGCGCGACCAGTATTCATTGACCATGTGATGGAACCCTTGGAATTCTAACCATGCTTTCTCGAATCGAAACCTTGAGGGCTTCCTTGGTTGGATTTCCCCTGAGGAAAGGAAAATAGGAACATGATCTGAGGTTGGCTTCGGAATTGATCTAGCCGTGGCCAACGGGAATTTGGTCTCCCAGTCCGTGGAGACCAAAATCCTATCTAACTTAGAGAGAATGGGTGCCGCTTGCATATTAGACCAGGTGTAGAGCCTGTCGGATATGGGGATGTCAACCAGATCCAGATCTGAGATTACCTCATTAAAGGCTTCCCTATCGGCATCGTAGGCCCCTCTCCCCCTATGCTCTGAGGCGAATTTGGTGATGTTGAAGTCGCCCCCCACCACCCAAGGGTGAGGCCAACGTGCTTTCACCACTTTAAGCTCTGACCAAAAGGCCCTTCGAGCGTCAGAAGTGTGGGGCATAGACTACCGTAGCCGACTGAGTCCACTGGTCGGACTTACGTTGTAGTAATACTGACAGGGAGAACTGTCCATGGAACTCGTCTAGGCAGTTAAAGACATCTGGATTATAACCTAGAGCGATGTCCCCGGAAGCCCCCACAGACGGGGAAATTTTCCATTTGGACACTCGTCTACCCCCCACTCTTCTAAGTCTGTGTATGTATGACAGTTTGGTTTCTTGAAAACCCACTAAATTAGCATTCGACCTGGCGATAACCTCCCTCACCATTTCTCGCTTACCCTTCCTACCTAGACCCCTAACATTCCAGAAAAGAGCCTCCATTGACTAACGGGATGGGAGGGATCGTGACTCGTCTCGGGTGATGAGTTCAAATTCGACATCAGATTAACCCTCTCTGTCTCCCATCCTCTAATTTTGTTGAGGAGGATGGAGTTCCTGTCTGTATCATTTACCGCAAGACCACAGGTATTGGCTAGACTAAAAATTTCGTTATCAGTCATGAAATTAAAAATTGATGCTAAGAAGGAGCGCGTACCTCTGTCGGTAGTCTTAAAGAATTTGGCGGCCGCTGCGATTTCCAGATAATCATCTAGGGACTCCTCTGTACGTTTTTTAGCCGTCTTCTGGACTATGAAACCTGTTCGTATTCGGCCCTGACTAGGTGCAGTCAGTTGGGTTGGGGGATAGGTGGAGGGCAAAAACTCAGGGGAGGTAGCACGGAAGTCCACACGAAAATCATAATCCTCTGACTCCATAGATTCCTCCTCCGAATAGACGCAGTCATCTTCAAGATTCAGCCTGCCTTTACTATTGTCATCATCGTCTTGTGGGATGCTCTGGACTACTACCTCCTCCGTATTGGACCCCTCAATGGACCCATCTGTAGTCGCCGCCTCATGTTGAATAGATATCTCTCTAGAGGTGGACCCCTCAATGGGCCCACTGCGAGCCGAAACTAGTATATTTGTTTGCAAATCAGGGCCCGTACAATAATGTAGAACAATTGGGCTTTTGATGGGACCCACAAAACTACCCTCTAGTGCACTATATAACCCCCCCCCCCCACTCTTCGATTCAATCCCGCCCAACACTATGGGCTTGGGCCCACTCGAATCCTCTGGCACGTTATGTCTTCGAGTAGTCAGCGGAGTAGGATAAGCTAAGATGTTGTCCAGTTCCACCTGCTCCAGCTCTCTGACGCCACCTCCACGTGGCTGAGGCTGGTTGGTTGCTTCTGCGGCATGCGTGCTGTTCGAAGCACAGAGCACATTGTTCGAGGAAACTTTGTCATTTACGATGGGTTCCCTCCTCATATCTCGAGTAGAAGCTCTTCTTTCGGTTGGGTTTTCCTCATTTGATCGATCTTTCTCTACAGCTTTGAGCTGTCCACTCGTCTTCTTCCTCAAAAAACCCTTTGCCACTGCCTGCTCCTGGCGCCCAGAGTTTCCTTTTTGCTCTTTAGCTGGCCTACTCTGCTCTGGGTCCACCTTCTTGGTCAAAGGAGACGCTTCCCTCGGAGTTTTCCTCTTAAAGGAGCTTTCCTTTACCAACTCTCGACCTAAAGGCAGCGCCTTTCCCCCTTTTGAAGAGCAGCTTATCATGTTTTGGTCCATACCAGGACATGCAGGCTCTGGCACCTTCCTCTGATCTTCTTTTTGTTGCTTTTCACCAGCCCTCTGTGGTTGAGTGCTCCTTTTGGAAAGCTGAGGCACTTTTTTTTTCCCTGTTTGTCGCTGGCCTTGGGAGGTTTACCAAATCCGACAATGGATCCTGGTCGTTGGATCCTTTGGACGAGTATCGATCTCGCCCAACGGGATCCGTCCCAGAGGCTTGACGCGCTAATCCCCCTACCACCGACTCCCAGTGTACCTGCGCCCCTTTCGCCGCCTTGATCAAAGCTCAGTGTGCACGCTCTACCTCATGGGCCCCATATATAGTGAGCTCCCACTCCGATGAGGCCACTTCTTTGTACGTGCAACCATCTCGAAGGGAGGGGGTGTGGGGGAGATGATGGGTTGTAATTCCACCTCTGTCTCTATGCATTTGTCAAGAACAAATCGTATGAGGTAGGATTGTTCGTATGAAAACACCTTGGTGAAGCGAGGCATTAGAGATATATCCCCACTCCTGATGAGGACTCTCGCCGAGACTAACTCCGAGCGGCGAATGGTCTTTTCGTCTACCTCCTCCACTGAAGCGAAATTGGAGACAATCTCTTGCAAGGCCTCCTTCTTCCAAAAATGAAGTGGAATGTTGTGGATCCAAATCCAATATCTGTCTCCTTGGGGGCGTTCTGCACCGAAGCTCGGAGTCCAAGCTTTGAAGTCCACTTTGAAATGTCCAAAATCCACCGTCGCCAAACTAGTAACTTCTAGCATCTTCTCTGGAGAGGGGAATGAGATGAGAAATTAGAGATGGTAGAGTTTCTTCACAACCCAGTCTCAGTGTGCTCTCATAGGCCACTTGGCGTTAAGCACTTGTAAGAGATGGAATTCTGAGGGCCGTCCCGACTTGACTCGAGCCACCGCACACCACTGGCGTAGCCAACTTTCCTTGCTTTTGATGACGGCAATGCAGTTTGCTAGCCTGAAAGTTACTAGATTATCCGGCGACCATCCTCTACAGTCTTGTCGATCATCATCGGTGTTCAAAGTAATCACATTGGTACAATTGTAAGACATGTGGCCTTATTTCATACATTTCAAGCATCGAACTTCTTTAGTGCATTCGGCTCGATAGTGGCCCAAGTCCCCACAATTGAAGCACAGTACCGGTTTTCATTTCTCTCTTCTTTGTTTTTTGCCACTGTCCTGCTGCATTGTCGTTGGGGAGGTGAGCCTCCTTTTCCCTTTGCAGATGACCTCATGCCATTGCTCCACCGCATCTCCTTTCGTAGCTAGATCCCCGTCCTTCCCGGGCACGTCGCTTGGACCCCCCTGTTGGGCCCATACTACGATGGCCTTTGGGTGGACCGGGCTCGCCTCCTTTGGTGGTGTCAGGTGTTGAGTGGGAGGAGGGGGGTATTGGTGGGTTGTGTTGCTGCTGGTTGGGTAACACTGGGGGGTTATGAAGGAGTGTGGATGTTCTTGGTTGTGAAGTCATGGTAGAATGATGTTGATAGTCGCTGCTGTGGTGGCTTGAGTGGTGCCGCTGGCCTCTATGAAAATGGGGGTGGTGAGTATCCTTGCTGTTGTCCCTCACTCTGTAGTAACTCTTAGTGTGTTTATGATGATGAGTCTCCTCGTGAGCGCTCAGTCTGTGGGTTTCTCTGTCCCTGTTCCTGTGAAGCTGTTCATCGTTTCATCTCTAAGCGTAACGTTGGAATATGTGGGGGGTTCTGTTACGCCCGTAGTGGCTCGTAGAAGGATCCCCTCTATAGGCCCGTTCCTTGGAGATAAACTCCCGATGGCGATGATGAACGGCACCACTCGATGGCCGTCGATGATGTGCACTTCGGTGTGCCGGCGGCGGAGTGAGCGCACGTCTGAGCCTAGGTGTAATATCCCGATTTACTATTAATAATATTATTTTATTAGCGTTCGACTACTTGATTATTTTATTTTTCTTTCACCATTGTGTTATCTTTTAGCCATGACAACCTAATAGATAATTAGGAATTATTGGGTAGTTAAACCTAGGGTTACAAAGACATGAGGGATTAGAAAATTTCTTCTAGAACAATTCTCCTCCACATCACCCTCCACCTCACCAAAAGAACCATACCCTCACCATACCTCCACCTCATCACCCCCTCCACTAGATGAAACCGGCCACAATAAGGGGAAGGATTTATGTGCAAATGTGTGAGTGCACATTTGCACTTTCCACCACTCTCTCCTCCTATAAATACCCCCTTCCTTCTCCTTAGTTTTATTTTAGAAAGATCAAAAGAAAGAAAGAAAGAAAGGAAAAGAATGAGTGAACTAACTTGAGAGTTTTTATTTGTAGGTTTGGTAGGAGTTCTAGGAGAAAGAAGGAGAGTGATCTAGTTCTTCAATCAAAGAAACAAAGGTGGGGGTTTCTCTAGGATTGTGTTTGTTTAATTGTTTGTTTGTTCATTTGATGTTCTTCTTCTTACCCTCTTGTTTACTTTTCTTTTTGGTGTGGTTATTAAGTAAATTTTTATGTTGTATGTTAAACCACCTAAAAAGAGTTCTTATATTGTATGTTATTGTATGATAAAGAATTAACTACTTGGACTAAAAGGATACATGCACATAAACTTTTACATACAACCATGTAAGGTTGTAGGACTTGAATGTGAACCCATACATAAGGCATATGAATTTGTTTACAATCATTTTGGTTGTAGGACCTATGTTGAACCTTGGACTAAAAGAGAGCATATGTTGAAAAATGAAGTGTTCTTACTTGTTGTATTATTGTTTAGTTTTAATCTTAAAGTATGAAAAAGAAACTAGCTAAATCACTAGTTGTAGAATAAATAAATAAAAAGATCTTTCCTTTTCCAAACACTAGTTGTAAAAAGATCAAAAAGATCTCTTTTATGTCCACTAGTAAGAAACCTATGCTAATAAAGATCTTTTTGTAGCAATTTAGTTGTAGATATTTATGCTAAATTTTAGTAGATGCTTATGGTGGTAGTAGTAGATATATATGTTCAAATAAAGTTGTAGTAGTAGTAAATGTGTATGCTTCAATTAAAATAGCAACAGTAGATGTGTATATTTCTATCAAAGTGGTAATAGTAGATGTGGAATTTATTATATCATATTTAGGAATGAGATTTATGCTTCAAATGTTGTAGGATTCCTTCTAAAATTACTTAAAATGTTGTAGGATTCCTTCTAAAATACTTATCATGTTTAGAAGCAATATTCATGCTTCAAATGTTGTAGGATTCCTTCTAAAAATACTTATCATGTTTAGAAGCAATATTCATGCTTCAAATGTTGTAGGACTCCTTCTAAAAAATACTTATCATGTTTAGAAGTAGTATTCATGCTTCAAATGTTGTAGGATTCCTTCTAAAAATACTTATCATGTTTAGAAGTAGTATTCATGCTTCAAATGTTGTAGGATTCCTTCTAAAAATACTTATCATGTTTAGAAGTAATATTCATGCTTCAAATGTTGTAGGATTCATTCTAAAAATACCTACCATGCTTAGATTAATTTATTTATGCTTAGAATGTTAAAGGATTCATTCTAAAATTCCTATCATGTTTTGGGAAGGATATTTATGCTTAGAATGTTGTAGGATTTATTCTAAAAATATATATCATGTTAAGAATGATATATATGCTTAGAATGTTGTAGGATTGATGTAAAATTACTTACCATATTTTAGGGATGATGTAGAAGTATATATGCATGCTTGAGAATGTTGTGTGTTCATACTAGTTATATGTATGCATGCTTGGGAATGTTATATGTTCATACTAGTTATATATGTATCCATGCTTGGGAACGCTACAAGTGTATGCTAAATCACATTCACAATCAAGAGTGTTATAAGTTGATGGTTATGTTCTATATACCATGTTTTAGTGGTGGTAGGTTGATGCTTGCAATTGCATACCATGATCGAATTAACATAGGTTAAGTGATAAGAAAGAGCCATGTGGAAATTGTAGGAGTAACTACCTTGTTGTAGTTAATGTTAGTATGGAACCATAGCATATGAGCACTCTTCATTCATAGCAATAAGGGTTGAGAAGTGCTAATAGTTGTAGCTTGAGAAAAAGCTAGTTTAGGGTCTTCAAGTACCCTAAGGGTCATCGACCATCAAGACCACATCCTACCCCCTTAGAGCAAAATGGATAGATCTCACCTCGGGCGTCGACGGATCTTAACCAATGTAGGTTGACCGTGGGCCGAGAGTGTTGGTAGAATCCGAGTTAGGGGTAGGAATGAGTGAGAGAGATATTACTACCAGAGTCTTGGATCGAGGAACCACGAGTTGGACCATGATTGGAAACTATGCAAGATTGCATAGGAATAATAACCTCATTAGGATAGTGACTTATAAAATCATTCCTTAACCTTTTGCCCGAAATAAGGGGAGTTGGTAGTAGGGTGCACCATACGACCAAACCTTTCTTTAGGACCGATCTTAGGTGGTGTTATTGGGTTGTACCTTCCCGTCAAAGTGATACGTACGGTGCCGTCTCACAGGTTGAGGACACGGGTTGCGTATCTCGCTCTGTTAATTCCTGAAATACCGTGGCTGGGGTGCCACAGGATGCATTTGGGCAGTCCTGCGCTTGCGATACCCCAGAGGGTGCCACAAGGTAGGCTTCGTGCTACCCTGCGCTTGCGAAACCCTATGGTTTGATTTTGGAACGATGCCCGATATACTGGGATCAAGTGAGGTCCGGCATGCCGGGTTGTAGTGGAAAACGGAGACACCATAAGCAGACTGCATAGGGGGACTTGACCCCTTCTGCAACCTCACAGAGTCATAGAGTATTGTCAAGAACAGGTTGTGTACAATTAGAATTCATAATGCGGGTTCAATCCCTATATATGGAGAAATGGCTTGAGATGGGGTCACATGTAGTATGGGCTGCATGTTGCTTTCGGAGACTTGCTGGCATTAGAATATGAGCATCCTGGTTTAGTTGACATGGTATTAGGATATGAGCATCCTGGTTTAGTTGACATGGCATTAGAATATGAGCATCCTGGTTTAGTTGACATGGCATTAGGATATGAGCATCCTGGTTTAGTTGACATAGCATTAGAATATGAGTATCCGAGCTCAGTTGATAGTGCATTAGTATTCTAGTTTGGTTGACAGTGCATTGGTATTCCAGTTTGATTGACATTTATTAGATTCTAATCACTGCACTCACGAACACTTAAACTAAACCGACATACTTCACCCTATTTGTATATATTGTGTTGGAGATTCGCTGCTATATAATCAGCCTTTAAGCGTCAATGAATACTGACGTCCCCACTTCAATAGATTGTGGACACAAGATCGCGAACCAGAAGGATTCTAGCCAAAGCATGATCTACAAGTGGAAAAGCAATGATTACCTTTTATTCATGTACACTCTGATGTAACTTATTGTATTAGTAGAAACACTCGGCCTGTAATATTATGTTAATAAAAAGTTTTAAATTCTCCTATTTTTTCTGTGTATTGTGACTAATTGAAGAAAATCTCTTGGCTCGTGTCACGGTTTCCCAGTGTCGGAAATCGGGACGCTACAGTGTGGTATCAGAGCCGACTTCAATTTATAGTCCAAACATAGAAGGAAAATACACTTAGGTACCTTGTAGGGGTTAGGCTCCCTTTTAGCTGGTTGTAGACAATTATAATTCATACTGTTGTTCCTTCAACTTATGTATTATGATGTTCTATATCTATGCTAATTTCCGTACCCACTCCATACAGGATGTCGAACGGAGCAGTTCCCCCAGGAAATGGAGTGACACACGGAGTTGCAATCGAGGTGGGCTCGGACTTGGAACCCCTCACAGATGAGGACGAGTCACCGGTTGGAGTCAGATTGGCCAATGGGTGCCCCTGCCAATGGCCATAACCCAGCACCACCACCACCACCACCTCCCCCTGCCTAACCCTGTACAGCAAGCTTTCGACCAGGTCTTTCAGGATCTAGAGACATGGGGATGGTGCCATGTCTGCTTGGAAAACAGAATGGACTCATGTGAGTTCATAGCCCTCAACAATGAGAAAGAAATAGCGGAGTTAAGGAGGGCAAGGGCAAGGGCAGACCGCAAGATAGTAATCCTGAAGCACACCCACCGTGTGCAATTTGCGCGCCTGGAGCGCAAATGCGCAGAGCTACAGGCACAGGTCTCACACCTACTTGCACTGGTGGCACCACCACCTGGTGAAGGGGACGGGACCTCTAGTAGTACTGACTAGGTAGTTTGGTGCTCTAGGCTATTTTGTTATTTTGGATATTTTGCTTCCTACTGTGAGATTTAAATGTAAGGAAGGTAACGACTATGTAAAACCTGGGGTTATGATATAATGAAGTTAGCTTTATGTTTTCTGCAAATCTTATGTGCATGATAAATTAGATGGATGTCATTATTTTTATTTTTGTAACAAATATGATGCCCTGTGTATTCCGTTACTCTCTTCTACCAGATGTCACGCAGGACCAGGAGTGGTAGGACCGACAATCTGGAAGGTAAGGGCAGTGGAGGCAATGGTACAGGTCTTGATTTGGAGACAGAATTTGCTCGTATGTACCAGGCCTTGGGTGACCTCGCAGAAGCAAGCCGAAACCACGTGCAGCAACCAGGAGCACCCGGAGGTAATCAGGGGAGCGGCAGCTACCGACCCTGTTAAGATGGTCGAATCATTCCGAAGGATGAGGCCGCCTATTTTTGAAGGCAAGGCAGACCCGACAGCGGCTGACGACTGGATTCGTCAAGTCGAGACAGTGTTTGAGGTGATGTTGACGCCAGAGGACAGCAAGGTCAGGTTAGCCAGCGTTCTGCTAGAAAAAGATGCCGAAGTCTGGTGGCAATCAGTAAAGAGAGGCATGGGCGAAGGGCCCATTACCTGGGAGGAATTTTCTGGCAGAATTCAGGCAACACTATTTCCCACTAGACGTGCAAGAGGAAAAAGCCATGGAGTTCCACAACCTAAAGCAGGAAAGCATGACGGTCCGAGAATATGAGACCAAGTTCACCCAGCTTTCCCGCTATGCTCCGAAAATGGTACAAGATGAAGTCAAAAAGACCAAGAGGTTTGAGCAAGGGCTTAAGCCCGCACTTAGGACCAAGATGATACCGCTTTGCATCCGGAGGTTCGAGAAGCTAGTCCGTCGAGCAGCTACGACGGAGTTAGACATGAATAAGGGGCCAGAACTGCAAGGAAACACTGGAGGGTGGAACAAGGGAAAGAGGCATGCACCAGCGTCAGGATTCAGAAGCCAGGGTGGGAACCAAAAATTTCAGAAGAGGGTTAGCAACACCAGCAACATCAAGCCAGGGAGCTGTTTCACATGTGGCGAGCCAGGGCATTTCAAGAGCCAATGCCCCAAGAATGGGAACCCTCTGAATGATGCCCGCTCCTGTTTCAATTGCGGGAAGATCGGCCATATCCGGCCAAACTATCCCCAACTTCGAAGGGGCGATGGAGGGCCGGCTCCTAAGGCAAACAGAAGGGGGATAAACTGCCAAGGGAGGGTATTCGCACTCACAGAGGAAGACGCCAATGAAGACGAGGGAGTTGTCACCGGTAGGTGAACGAGTATGACTAAGCTTTTGTATTATTTTGAATATTTTGGCATAAGTTAGTATTGATGTAACCACTTTTGTAAACAGGTTGGATTAATATAAATGAAATCCAGGCAACTGTTTTATTTGATAGTGGGTCATCTCATTCCTTTGTGTCTGGAGCATTCTCTAAGAAGTTGAAACGCACACAGGAGGCAACTCCGGAATCAGTTTTGCTAGTAGGTACCCCGTCTGGAGCAACTCTCCCTGCAAATTCATGCTACAAGGGATGCAATCTCAGGATTGACAGAGAGACCCTGAGTATAGACTTGCTAGAGTTGGGCTTTGTAGGGACGGACGTGATTATCGGGATGGACTGGATGTCCAAGCATAATGCTAGCATCGATTGCAAGGAGAAGAGGGTCACCATTACCCCATCCGGAGGACGGGAGCTCGTGTTCTAAGGAAGGAAGAAGCACAATGCGGAAATTCTTACAGCTGCAACTGAGGTGCTAGTGCCAAGTGAAGTCAAGGCAATACCAATCATACGAAAATTTCCCCGCGTATTTTTGGAAAAATTACCTGGACTCCCACCACATAGAGATGTTGAGTTCAGCATTACTATCCAGCCGGGCAGCGCACCAGTGTCAAAAACACCCTATCAGATGGCAC
Source organism: Hemerocallis citrina (assembly GCA_017893485.1). NCBI lineage: Eukaryota > Viridiplantae > Streptophyta > Magnoliopsida > Asparagales > Asphodelaceae > Hemerocallis > Hemerocallis citrina. Next base: position 232,769,301 of record CM030364.1, on the reverse strand, counting down.
CAGTAGAGCAGAAGGAAGTAAAGGAGCAAATTGAAGAACTGCTACAGAGAGGGTTCATCAGGCCAAGTGCCTCACCCTGGGGAGCACCCGTGCTACTAGTAAAGAAGAAGGATGGAACCTCAAGAATGTGCATCGATTATCGGGAGTTGAACAAGGTGACGATTCGGAATCAGTACCCCATTCCCAGGATCGATGACCTGTTTGATCAGCTTCAGGGAGCAGCTGTATTCTCAAAGATTGACCTGCATTCAGGCTACCATCAAGTTCGGGTCAGAGAAGAAGATATACCTAAGACTGCATTCCGGACTCGGCACGGTCACTACGAGTTTTTAGTGATGCCATTCGGGGTGACAAACGCTCCAGCAATCTTTATGGACATGATGAACCGCATCTTGCGACCATTCATCGATTCCTTCGTAGTTGTCTTCCTAGACGACATCTTGGTATATTCAAAAACAGAAGAGGACCATGCTGAGCATCTAACTGCAGTATTGATCAAACTACGAGAGCACCAGCTATATGCCAAACTGACGAAATGCGAATTCTGGAAGTCAGAAGTGGCCTTCTTGGGCCATGTCCTTTCTAAGGAGGGAGTGGCTACAGACCCGCAGAAGATAGAGGCGGTAAGGGATTGGCCTCAGCCGAGAACTATGAAGGAGGTCAGAAGCTTCTTAGGCATGACAGGGTACTACAGGAAGTTCATCCAGAACTATGCCAGAATTGTCGTACCACTAACTACCCTGACCAAGAAGAACGTAAGTTTTGATTGGACCGAGAAGTGTGAAGATACTGAAGAACAGACTGATTACTGCACCAGTGTTGGTTCTGCCTCAACCAGACAAGGGATACGTAATCTTCAGTGATGCTTCACTTTTGGGGTTCGGATGTGTCCTGATGCAAGAAGGAAGAGTTATAGCATACGGATCAAGGCAACTTCGACCTCACGAGAAAAATTACCCGACACATGACTTGGAATTGGCTGCGATAATCTTTGCTCTGAAATTGTGGCGGCACTATGTCTATGGATCGAAGGTGGAAATGTTTACCGACCATAAAAGCCTGAAGTATATCTACCAACAAAAGGAATTGAATCTCAGGCAAAGGCGATGGTTGGAGGTTCTGGAAGACATAAGACTAGAAATTCTATATCACCCAGGAAAAGCCAATGTTGTGGTCGATGCGCTCAGCAGAAAACGAATTGTAGCCATGCTCACTGTGATGAGACGGGAGCTACGAGATGAGATCAGACAAGCCGGCATTGAACTCGTTGTTGAAGATTTAAGCGCCATTTTGGCAAATCTAGAGCTACATCCGAGTCTGAATGACCAAGTCAAGAAGGCTCAATGGGGTGATGCAGAGATTGAAGTACAAAAAATACTAGTCAACGAAGGAAAAACCTCAGAGTTCAGTATAAAGGACGGGACGCTTTGGCTTGGGAGCAGGTTGTGTGTGCCAAGAATCAACGAATTGCGAGAAGAAATCATGAAGGAAGCACACTCCACCTTACTCACAGTCCACCCAGGAAGCACAAAGATGTATAAGGATATAAAACAACATTTTTGGTGGGCTGGAATGAAGCGAGACGTGGCAGAGTTTGTGGCCAAATGCCTTACATGTCAGAAAGTCAAAGCGGAGAACCAGAGACCAGGAGGTCTACTACAGCCCCTACCCATCCCAGAGTGTAAATGGGAGAACATCAGCATGGATTTCATCACGGGACTGCCCAGAAGTTCAAAAGGGAACGACTCGATTTGGGTTATAGTGGACCGCTTGACGAAGTCCGCACATTTTCTCCCAGTAAAGACAACTTGGTCGGCAGAAAAGCTAGCAGAAGTCTACATAGAAAGCATTGTGAAGCTACATGGGGTGCCAGTATCAATCGTTTCCGACCAGGATGCCAGGTTTACGTCCCGATTTTGGCAGAGTCTGCAAGAGGCCTTGGGGACGAGACCAGATTTTAGCACCGCTTTCCACCCGCAAACAGATGGGCAGACAGAAAGAGTTAACAGAATTCTCGAGGACATGCTAAGGGCGTGCATAATGGACTTCGGAGGGAGCTGGGAACAATATTTAGCATTGGTAGAGTTTGCATATAACAACAGCTACCAAGCAAGTATTGGGATGGCTCCATATGAAGCGTTGTATGGAAGGAGATGCAGGACCCCTATGTGCTGGTTTGAAGTAGGTGAAAGACAAATGTTCGGACCTGAAATAGTGCAACAAACGTCCGAAAAGATTGAACTAATCAGAAAAAGGATGCAAGCAGCACAAACCAGACAGAAGAGCTATGCTGACAACCGCCGGCGAGACCTAGAATTCGAGGAAGGTGATTCGGTGTTCCTAAAGGTCTCACCTACAAGGGGAGTGGTCAGATTCGGAAGAGGCGGCAAGCTAGCACCAAGATATATTGGACCCTACCAAATTTTGAAAAGGATCGGAAAGACAGCATACAAACTAGAGCTACCAGCCGAATTGTCCCAGGTACATGATGTGTTCAACGTTTCAATGCTGAAGAAATATATACCAGATCCAAGTCACCAGCTGCCAGATGTCCCTGAAGACCTACAAGTGGACCTTACATATAAGGAGCGGCCGGTGAAGATCATCGATCTTCGGGATAAGGTACTAAGAAACAAGACTATTCCGATGGTCAAGGTTCTTTGGAGGAACAAACTCGTGGAAGAAGCCACTTGGGAGACGGAAAGCCAGATGAAGCTCTCTTTTCCCGAGTTATTTTGAGTATCGTTGTTTCTCCTCGCCCCACTTAGTACAGTTCTGAGGACAGAACTATTCTAAGGAGGGAGTATTGTAATATCCCGATTTACTATTAATAATATTATTTTATTAGCGTTCGACTACTTGATTATTTTATTTTTCTTTCACCATTGTGTTATCTTTTAGCCATGACAACCTAATAGATAATTTGGAATTATTGGGTAGTTAAACCTAGGGTTACAAAGACATGAGGGATTAGGAAATTTCTTCTAGAACAATTCTCCTCCACATCACCCTCCACCTCACCAAAAGAACCATACCCTCACCATACCTCCACCTCATCACCCCCTCCACTAGATGAAACCGGCCACAATAAGGGGAAGGATTTATGTGCAAATGTGTGAGTGCACATTTGCACTTTCCACCACTCTCTCCTCCTATAAATACCCCCTTCCTTCTCCTTAGTTTCATTTTAGAAAGATCAAAAGAAAGAAAGAAAGAAAGGAAAAGAATGAGTGAACTAACTTGAGAGTTTTTATTTGTAGGTTTGGTAGGAGTTCTAGGAGAAAGAAGGAGAGTGATCTAGTTCTTCCATCAAAGAAACAAAGGTGGGGGTTTCTCTAGGTTTGTGTTTGTTTAATTGTTTGTTTGTTCATTTGAATGATGGTTTTGATGTTCTTCTTCTTCTTACCCTCTTGTTTACTTTTCTTTTTGGTGTGGTTATTAAGTGAATTTTTATGTTGTATGTTAAACCACCTAAAAAGAGTTCTTATATTGTATGTTATTGTATGATAAAGAATTAACTACTTGGACTAAAAGGATACATGCACATAAACTTTTACATACAACCATGTAAGGTTGTAGGACTTGAATGTGAACCCATACATAAGGCATATGAATTTGTTTACAATCATTTTGGTTGTAGGACCTATGTTGAACCTTGGACTAAAAGAGAGCATATGTTGAAAAATGAAGTGTTCTTACTTGTTGTATTATTGTTTAGTTTTAATCTTAAAGTATGAAAAAGAAACTAGCTAAATCACTAGTTGTAGAATAAATAAATAAAAAGATCTTTCCTATTCCAAACACTAGTTGTAAAAGATCAAAAAGATCTCTTTTATGTCCACTAGTAAGAAACCTATGCTAATAAAGATCTTTTTGTAGCAATTTAGTTGTAGATATTTATGCTAAATTTTAGTAGATGCTTATGGTGGTAGTAGTAGATATATATGTTCAAATAAAGTTGTAGTAGTAGTAAATGTGTATGCTTCAATTAAAATAGCAATAGTAGATGTGTATATTTCTATCAAAGTGGTAATAGTAGATGTGGAATTTATTATATCATATTTAGGAATGAGATTTATGCTTCAAATGTTGTAGGATTCCTTCTAAAATTACTTAAAATGTTGTAGGATTCCTTCTAAAATACTTATCATGTTCAGAAGCAATATTCATGCTTCAAATGTTGTAGGATTCCTTCTAAAAATACTTATCATGTTTAGAAGCAATATTCATGCTTCAAATGTTGTAGGACTCCTTCTAAAAAATACTTATCATGTTTAGAAGTAGTATTCATGCTTCAAATGTTGTAGGATTCCTTCTAAAAATACTTATCATGTTTAGAAGTAGTATTCATGCTTCAAATGTTGTAGGATTCCTTCTAAATGTTGTAGGATTCATTCTAAAAATACCTACCATGCTTAGATTAATTTATTTATGCTTAGAATGTTAAAGGATTCATTCTAAAATTCCTATCATGTTTTGGGAAGGATATTTATGCTTAGAATGTTGTAGGATTTATTCTAAAAATATCTATCATGTTAAGAATGATATATATGCTTAGAATGTTGTAGGATTGATGTAAAATTACTTACCATATTTTAGGGATGATGTAGAAGTATATATGCATGCTTGAGAATGTTGTATGTTCATACTAGTTATATGTATGCATGCTTGGGAATGTTATATGTTCATACTAGTTATATATGTATCCATGCTTGGGAACGCTACAAGTGTATGCTAAATCACATTCACAATCAAGAGTGTTATAAGTTGATGGTTATGTTCTATATACCATGTTTTAGTGGTGGTAGGTTGATGCTTGCAATTGCATACCATGATCGAATTGCCATAGGTTAAGTGATAAGAAAGAGCCATGTAGAAATTGTAGGAGTAACTACCTTGTTGTAGTTAATGTTAGTATGGAACCATAGCATATGAGCACCCTTCATTCATAGCAATAAGGGTTGAGAAGTGCTAATAGTTGTAGCTTGAGAAAAAGCTAGTTTAGGGTTTTCAAGTACCCTAAGGGTCATCGACCATCAAGACCACATCCTACCTCCTTAGAGCAAAATGGATAGATCTCACCTCGAGCGTCGACGGATCTTAACCAATGTAGGTTGACCGTGGGCCGAGAGTGTTGGTAGAATCCGAGTTAGGGGTAGGAATGAGTGAGAGAGATATTACTACCAGAGTCTTGGATCGAGGAACCACGAGTTGGACCATGATTGGAAACTATGCAAGATTGCATAGGAATAATAACCTCATTAGGATAGTGACTTATAAAATCATTCCTAACCTTTTGCCCGAAATAAGGGGAGTTGGAAGTAGGGTGCACCGTACGACCAAACCTTTCTTTAGGGCCGATCTTAGGTTGTGTTATTGGGTTGTACCTTCCCGTCAAAGTGATACGTACGGTGCCGTCTCACAGGTTGAGGACACGGGTTGCGTATCTCGCTCTGTTAATTCCTGAAATACCGTGGCTGGGGTGCCACAGGATGCATTTGGGCAGTCCTGCGCTTGCGATACCCCAGAGGGTGCCACAGGGTAGGCTTCGTGCTACCCTGCGCTTGCGAAACCCTATGGTTTGATTTTGGAACGATGCCCGATATACTGGGATCGAGTGAGGTCCGGCATGCCGGGTAGTAGTGGAAAACGGAGACACCATAAGCAGACTGCATAGGGGGACTTGACCCCTTCTGCAACCTCACAGAGTCATGGAGTATTGTCAGGAACAGGTTGTGTACAATTAGAATTCATAATGCGGGTTCAATCCCTATATATGGAGAAACGGCTTGAGACGGGGTCGCATGTAGTATGGGCTGCATGTTGCTTTCGGAGACTTGCTGGCATTAGAATATGAGCATCCTGGTTTAGTTGACATGGCATTAGGATATGAGCATCCTGGTTTAGTTGACATGGCATTAGAATATGAGCATCCTGGTTTAGTTGACATGGCATTAGGATATGAGCATCCTGGTTTAGTTGACATGGCATTAGGATATGAGCATCCTGGTTTAGTTGACATAGCGTTAGAATATGAGTATCCGAGCTCAGTTGATAGTGCATTAGTATTCTAGTTTGGTTGACAGTGCATTGGTATTCCAGTTTGATTGACATTTATTAGATTCTAATCACTGCACTCACGAACACTTAAACTACACCGACATACTTCACCCTATTTGTATATATTGTGTTGGAGATTCGCTGCTATATAATCAGCCTTTAAGCGTCAGTGAATACTGACGTCCCCACTTCAATAGGTTGTGGACACAAGATCGCGAACCAGAAGGATTCTAGCCAAAGCATGATCTACAAGTGGAAAAGCAATGATTACCTTTTATTCATGTACACTCTGATGTAACTTATTGTATTAGTAGAAACACTCGGCCTGTAATATTATGTTAATAAAAAGTTTTAAATTCTCCTGTTTTTTCTGTGTATTGTGACTAATTGAAGAAAAGATCTTGGCTCGTGTCACGGTTTTCCAGTGTCGGAAATCGGGGCGCTACACTAGGAGGCTCCTCCGCAAGGGGGGTTCATGTGGGTAGCTTGGTTGAAGGAGGAGTTGAGGGGAGCAGCCCCCTAGTTGACGGGGAGGAGAGCGAAAGGGGATGGAGTGGTGGGCACCTCTGCAGTGGAGGGAGGGGGAGGTGGGGGGGAGCAAGTGGGTGTCGGACCCCCTCGTTGGGCCTGCACCCATCCAGTTCCAACTCCGACAACATGAGGGAGTGAAGCCAAAGGTCCGATGGGTAGGGTGAAAAAGGTGAAACCGGGGTTGAAGTTAAGGACCTCCAAGGTGTAAGGCTAACTAACTAAATAAAATGGCTGAGAAGGGGAGAAGGGAGAGGCTTCAGGGGCTTAGGGAGAGAGGGAAGTTGTCGTTCGACAGGGGGAGGAAGGAGGGATTAGGTAGGAGAAGACTCTCCATTATCTAGAGGGTGTCTTGTCTCACTCGGAACATCAACACAAATTTTAGCGTAATTTTCACCAAAGTTACATAAAAGAATAGCAGCAAAATAACCACCAGAATTCTAAAGCCCGAAACCTTTGCTATTTCTATACACCTTGCAAAAATTTTACATTTCCATATTACCATCTTAAATTAATAGTCTTTCCAAATATACACATGGAAGTTTAAAAAGGGTTGTTTTACTCTTTTGCTTTCGTCTTATTCTATAATTCTCCATCAAACCAAAACCCGAAATAGAACTCTAGCAACCCCTTTTAATTTCTAATCCATTAAACTTCAACTTTCCTCAAATTCTTCCCAACAAAAAAATTTGGGTTTTCATTTTCTTAAATTTTTTTGATGTTACGAACTTTGGAGACCAGGAAGTTAGGTTATAGGGTATTTATTTAGTTAAAGACAGGGAGCATTCATTGAATGGGGGATGAATAATATGACCTGGGGTAGGATTTTATTGTAGAAAGATGAGAATAATGGAGAAATTCAAGACATTTGTGGAGGAATCACAACATAAGTGGAATAATTAACGAAGATTATAAAAGGGAGAAAAAAGATTTAAATGAAAAAGATGGTTGGGTTGGATAATTAAAGTATATTCTTAAAAAGTCAAAGTATATTTTTCACAATTAATAGAAAAATTAATGTTCGAGAAATTTTTTGAATCATTAGAAGGTTCTTAGGTGAGAGAATGAATTTTGGATTCACTAGAAGGATCTTAGGTGGGAGTATGAAAATATGGAAAGACGGTATGGAAATAGCGAAGATTTAGAGTGTGGAATGTGGATATGGAAAAGACCAAATTCTTTTGATAACGTGGATAGAATCGAAAGATTCCAGCCCAATATATAAATAATAAGACAGTCTACAAAACGAACCAATTTTACACAAGCGTAAAAAAGGAAACAGAAAGAAAAAGAAACAAATAAAAAGTAAAAGGCAATTAAGGACATTGCCTGAAAAATAACAACAAAGAAAAAACAATTAGAGAAGTCAACTGAAGATCAGCACAGAGAAGGAAACAACCAAGCAGGCCACCTAAAGGTAGAACTCAGACAAGCACGACAACAAGCCACCACCGAGCAACTGAAAAAGGGGCAGCCACCGGACGGCGAGATGAATCCTTGAGAAACAACAAGCAGCGGAGATAGGCCACTGCACAGCCAAAACCAGGGCAAGCAAAGCTGCCCCCCACACAACAAGAACAGAAAACAAAACGGAGCCAAATCGTGGCAACCATAGAACGAAGATGCAACATAGAGGTCGCAAAGAGTGGGCTAAGCAGACGCCCTAAGCGGCCACCAACGGAGACAAACCTGGGACATCAACACAGAAGCCAAAAACAAACACGGAAAAACACATCGGCTTAGCTAAAAGACCACTGTAAAATTTAGCTGCTTAGACCACTGTAAAAATTAGCTAAAAGACCACGGAACAGGAAACACACGAAAAAGACCAAATTCTAAAATTTGAAGAAAAAAACACGAAACTGACTCCAGTTGCGTGAGATGCTAGCAGAGAAAGAATCAACATAACTGTAAAATATGAACAAACACATGAAACTCGCTCAAGTTGTATGAAAAATCAGCAGAGAAAGAACCACTGTAACTGTTAATAAACACATGAAAACCAGGCCAAATGACCATAGGATCGACAAAGCAATGAAGTGATTAGTAAACACACAACTATTGCAATACTAGCGACCTGCACATGCAATATACACCCTAACAATTTTTTTTTTTTTAAAGTAAACTATGCATAGTTTAGAATCTAACCTAAAACCTCCCTTTATCTTTCCTAAACCTTTATCATACTCTTTACAAATTATCCATAGCAGCACCACCTTTTATTTTATATGAATGACACTTTCGTAAATAATTATATCATAAATAAATTTAAAGTTTGAAAAAATTATGATAACTGGCTAACTACTTAGAAATTGATAATTAATATCGCGCTTAAAAAGTTGAAGGTAAGATTATCAATCAAGTTTGTTTATCTACAAATTACACTAGCTTATCTACAAATTGCACAACTCCAATTCTTAAGTTATAGTAGTAGGGATAATCACTGATGAAATAGTGGCAACCATCAGTACATATATACATAAGTAAACTAATACCATTAAATTTCCTCAGTTTTCAATTTGTAAATGAGAATAGTACAAATTATATTGTATCTTAAACTAATAGGACTACCTTCTGTCTTCTTTTTCTATTTTGAAATAGAAAAAGGAGAGTAAAAGTAGGAGTTCAAACTTATCTTACCACGTGCAAACCACACCGTTAACTTAATACAACAAAATTAAAAAATATACAAAACACAAAAAACTCTTCCTCTCCCCAAATCCCCCCAATCCATCCGGCCCAAAACCCACCCGTCACCGTTGTCGTTTGCAAATTCGCCCCAATTCAAACCGTCGCCGTTCGCCGTCCACCAGTCCACCCAAATACAAGTCGTCCCCATTCGCCTATCCTCGCCGTCGTCCCTATCCCAAAACTCAACCATAATCGTTTGTCGTTCGCCAGTTCCCCCAAATCCAAGCAACAGCTGTATGTCATACTCTAAATCCTCACCGAGATTAAGGTATTCAGGAAGTTGTAATATCCTCTCTTATTTTGGATTATATATTTATTACTTTTTAGAATATTGAGAATATCAGATTAAGGTATTGTTGTAACATCCTCTCTTATTTTGGATTGTATATATACTATAATTATTTGCTAAAGAGATGAAAATAATTGATGAATCTAAGAGTAATGTCTAAAGATCCTTTGGTTTATTATGTGCGGCTTCATCTTCCCATATTAAATTCTTCAATCTTATCTCTATTTACTAAATACGCTCATCATGTTTGATAAAAAGCATGAATGAACTGAAATATGTTAGTTGTAGGAGCTTGTTGTTTGGTGGGGGCATATGGAACTCAAGTGGATGAGTTTTAATTTTGAATTTGATTAGGGATTCGAAATATAGGGTTCAGTGAGATGCTTATAGATGTGGGAAGGTTCAGATTTGGGTTCGAGATTGTCTTGATTACAATTATTTTCTCATTTGTGGTGCACACAGGTGTTTGTGAAAATGCTCAAAAGACCTTAATAATTATTTGGCATTATTTTGATTCAATTTAGTCATTCAAATTACCTTCTTTCAGGTGTTGTCTTGCTGAAGGATTTTGGATGGCTGACGAATGTGGATATAGAAGGTAAAAGTCTACTACTTAGCAATTAGACTTTTCGTGTTCGATGGTTTCCTCTGTAGTAGTTTCTCAATGCTGATGAACTTTGTCGTATACTATATCTTTTGATCCATGCTCTAGTTTTATGGCGAGCATCTGTTGCCATTATGTAGGCATGCAGAAAGATGGTGCTTCATCATGCGCATTGTATCAAAAGGATTGATATAAGTCTCTTAAGCTCAAAACAATACATATGTTTATACTTTTTCTGACTAGCATTAGCACCTTGCCAAAGTTTATTGAGGGTGTTTCTGAAAAGGAAACCTATATCTTGATTAAAGTTGCTTTATTGTTTTACTTCAATTTTGATTAAATTTGTTTTCTTTTGCTGCAATCTCAGTAATTTTTCTACTCAACATTGATCTATGGTATAATTACTATATTGGATTCTTACTTGATAAACCATGAAGATATATATAATCGTCCGATCAAATATTGTTAAAATTAATTATTTTTTAAAATTATGCATACTATTATATATATAATACTATTAGGAGAGATAGTCCTTCCTCTATTAGAATAGAGCAAGGAGAGAAAAAGTATAAAACTAGCACATGCTAACACATGAGAGAGAAAAAAGAAGAAACGAACATGTACTACCACGTGCAGTCAATTTACAAAATAAAATAATAATAAAAATAACCACTCACCTTCTGATGTTGATTATGTTTTATTTGAGAGAGAATGATTTAAGATGAAATGCTTGATTTGAGAGGGGAGACAATTGGGAAGCACATTGTGGAGAAGGAGATAGCAGAGTACATCAAGGAGGAGTCCAAGAAGAACCATATCCCCACCTATTACTGCATTGTAAGCTCAACTTCGATAATTATTCGACTTTTTTTTTCTTTGCTTTAGAAATATAGAATGATGTTGAATGATTTGAAAATCTGAATTTTTAATTTGTAGATTTGTCATCTTTTAATTATATTATGATCGAAAGGGCATCTCTAAATTTAGGGATCTAGGGTTTAACTATGTCTTAGTGTTGTGCCAGTGTTAAATAGGGTCACCACCGTCCTTTAATGACTTTTATGTTTTTGTTTAAAAACTAAAGTTACTGTGCATGTACATGATAATAAAAGAATATGAACTAATGAAATCTCTCTTAGTGGTTTCAAAGAATATGACCGAAATAGATAAAAATATCATTATTTGGGTTTTCCAGACAAGAATAGCACATGTTATTAAATAAGATAAACTGGAAAAAAAAGACACAGTGCATATCATCAATGTGTTGTTTTAGTTCCATATAATTTTATGAGTCTGTTAAAAGTATTTTAGTCTGTGCAATTTGCATAGGGTAACACTAAACTATCTTATTTAATAACAATTTGATCATTTTATAGAGTCCCTCAAATACCCTGTGCAAATTGCACTTTCAAACCAACCAACATAATTATATCTTAGTTGGAGAATATGATTATTTTAGAATGATCAAGTTGCACAGGAGTATTTTATGAGTCCCTCAACATTATTTTAAAATGATCAAGTTGCAATTTATGAGTTCCTCAAAATTATTTTAGTCTGTGCAATTTTTGATATTCCCTTATCCATGTTCCTTTGTTCAAGTAGAATAGAGGGAGAATATGTAACACCCCGCAAAATAGCCTATAACTATTTTGCATTATAATCCGTGTACAGTTTAAAAATACAAGCGATGATGTATTTTTCATAATAATAAATTTTTATAAACATTTCTTTTATATAAATTCTGTTTATCTTATTTTATTTTAAGTATGTAGATAAAATATCTATATATATATATATATATATATATATATATATATATATATATATATATATATACACACACACACGAATACTTGATTTGATCGTATCAGATCGTATATGATATACAATCTATAATTGTTTTGAGTGTGAATACGACCATGTATATTTTATAATTTAAATATTTAAATATATTTTGCTATGGATATCAAAATATTAATTTGTTTTATAAATAATCATACATTGTTTTTTATTCGGGTTAGAGTTTGCTAAAACTAGGGTTAGAGTTCTTTGACCTAACCTAGGGTTAGTAACCCTACTTCTCAAATGAGAATTGACGAGATCATGGATGAGATCTTGATGAGATCCTAGGGCTCACAATGAGCCAAGTTTGTGGTGGAAATGAGAAGTTAGGAAATTGCTAGGAAATTTCCTAAAAGCTATGTTAACTCAATCAACACCCTCCATCACACTCATCCCTCACCTCCTCCTCTCCACCCTCCAAAAACCTCAATTTCCGGCCTACCCCCTCCTCTCTCTCCCTCCATTTTATAAAACCCTATTTCTTTCATCTTCATGTTCTCATTTTTCATCTAAGTTATTTCAAAAAAAAAAAAAAAGGAGATGAGTAGAAGAGAAAAAGAGAAAAGAAGTAGTAGGTTAGCCAAAAAAAGAGAGATCTTCTGTTGTGGGAACACAATAACTTAAAAAAGCGAGCTTGGAGGAGGCAACTTTGAAGACAATTTCAACTTCTCTTTAGAAAGGGTGGGGGTTCTCAAAACTCATTTTTAAATCTTTCTTGTATGATTCTTGTGAATAGAAGTAGAAAGTAGCTTGATCGACATGCATGAGTAATGGTTGAGTTTCACAAATTGAGTTTGATAATTGAAAACAATTTATTATCTAGATGCCATGAAGAACATGTATGTGATGTGTAAGCTTAGGAATTTCTAACCCACAAATGGCTTAGAATTTGATCATAAAATTTTTGTGGCATGCTCTAGGATGAGTTTAGAGCATCCTCTAATTTTATCATATTTTTCTGTGTTTGTTTAGTACGTCAAACAATTGCTTCATTTTTGGGCAGTGAGCAGTGAAAAATCTGCTGTATTTATAAAATTTGGGTGTTTTTCCAAATATCATATCTTGAATTGGTTGGGTATTTTAAGCTCAAAATTTCACTGGGTGTTCTTGAATGTGTTAGCAACAATAGTTTCAAATTTCACATTTTTCTGCGTGCGTTTGATACTTCAAAAAAATATTGATTTACAACTGGTCCTGAACCAAAAGCTGGTTCAACTCTGTTTGGAAAGAGAAGTTCATTTATTCATAACTACTTTTTAGTACATGATCTTGTTAGGAAATATAATAATACATTGTCCCTTAAGCCACGTAAGCTACTCCGAATTAGCTAGCCCAAGTAACTTCTGCAGCAGCAGCAGTATTAACATCTTCGAGCACTGAAAAATTCAATAGAAGAGAAATTAGGTAATCTGATCATCAAAAGGCTAGAGAACCGTCAACTAATGCTGGTACTCACCTAGGGGTTCATATGCTGGCAAGCTTACATATCTTGGGCAGGAGCTCCTTGAATTGAAGCTGTCATCTTCATCGGTTGAAGCAGCAAGGCAATCTCGAGGCTTTAAAAGATGGAGAAAATTCTTACAACTTCCATCTTCTAATTTATTGCACATTAAATATAGAGCCAAAAGCATCAATTGTGTGATGTAAACTACTGGTAGAAAAAACAATGATATCCAAACGACTTTAATTTCTCAAACAAAAATAATAAAATAGAGACTGCCTATGATACTCAAAAGTTAAATCAGTCTAATTTTCGTATAGATAATAAAGATGATGTAGGGGGTCTCTGTGAAAACCTTTTGAAATTTCTTTGTAGTTCTATTGGCTGTACATGGTTACAACAGCAGCATATCTGTACAAATATTTTCCTTCTTTTTGGCACTCGGTCAGCTTTTAAGTAAACCAGGCAAGCCGCTTGTCCTTATACTTAAGGAGCATGAACTTATATGAACTTAAATTAAGGTAAAATTAAAACAATGTAGACATTCATATAATCATTTAACCATTCCGGAAGAAATATGATGCATCTCCTGTTTAGCAACTTCAGGTTCATACCTCAGTAGCCTATACACCTCGAAAACAACTATGAATTGATTTCATTACTACCGAATGAGCAAAATTTGAACTGGGAACCCTTACAATCTAAAACAGAGACTTCAGAGAGAATTATTTTCTCCTGGCCATAGCATATATAACTGTGCTGGCTTAATTGAATTAATGACTTCTGCAGCCGACTGTAATAATATATGGACGCCACACGATAAAAAGTTGAACCTCTTACGAGAAAATAAACAGCACATGAATCACACATAATTGAAATACTTACTTAATCAGGTATTAGTTGCATTGATGAGCGATTCATATATGGGAGTTTAATAATTGTGGAAAAGTTATAAACCTTCAAGTCTTTGTTAAAGCAGATTCGAAGTTCTTGCACGGCATCACGCTTGCAAATAATCTGAGGTGAAGCACCAACATCTTTTTCAATTATGGAAACAATGTCTCCCAAAGGATATTTGTCTGCATTTGAAGCCGAGAAACCTGCATTATTCAATATTTCCTGCAGGCAAAACAGAATAAGTATAATTTCAATGATCAACTGTTTCACTGACAATAGTTTCCAAAATAGAAACTTCATAATTTATTTATGCACATTATGAAAAAGTTGATTCAGAATTCTAGTGATGGTTCAGCTGCATATCACAGTGCTTATTAAAAATGAGAAAACAGAAGGAAAGGTGGCAAAGGAAGAAATCTCCTCCTATATCACCCTTAAAAATCACATCTCCTCCTCCCAAATGCACAATCCACACCGTGCAAAGTGTGCAACATATCATTAAACAAGAGATGATGAAAATCATTAGAGTTGAATACATTTTGCCCATGGCACATGCATTAAGTGGTCGCAAATGTTTTCCTGCTGAAAACCCGTTTATTATGAGGTTTGCAACCTCATGATGAATCAACAAAGCATGTTCAAATTTAGTGATTTTATATCAATGTAGATCAACTTGAACTGTGTGGGTCATAAATTTTAGATGTGGAGACAAAAAATTTAGCGCGCAATAGAAGGAAATTTCCTCCTATGTCATAGGACACCCCGTATCCTCATTAAAAATTAAATCTATGAAAGTTATGCAGAAGGATCCGAGTCAGTAAAAGTTATAACTGTTTATAATCGTTGTAGCTAAACAACAACATGCATAACACTCCAAAGTATACCCCAGAGAAATTTCACACAAATTTCACATGCATAGATGATTGATTTATAGCATGCCTTTTTCTTCTCTTTAGGATATAGCCAATACTATTAGACATGGCAAGGTGGATGAAACTCCAAGAGCTCATAAGCCATCAAAATCTTCTAAAAGACTATGAAGCACAAATATGGGTACGGGGTGCAGGTACTACACGACACGGGTATAGGGATACACGATTTTACAAAAAAAGTAGCATACGGGTGCGTTGGTGGCTACATTAAATATAATATATTTTTATTATATATATAAATATTTCTTTATTAATTTTGTTTAAAATGCAAATATTTGAACAATTTCATAGAATTATAAGAATACATTATAGTTATGAGCATTTCTTGAGGAAAAAATTGATAATTCAACTATCAAAACATTGGGTATACTTGTTTTGTAAGCATAACATAAAACATCGAGTTTTTAAAATTACACTACACCAGGACCTCAAACATTCATCTAAATTTAATTGTGTCCAAACGTTGCAAAAATGTATTTAAAAATTGGATACTCCTTGGGTACGCACCCGGGAGTACCCAAGGAGTATCTGCACCCGATACGCACCCGACATAGGTATGTTGGCCATTTGGAAGTATCCGTGCTTCCTAGCCTAACTAAGGTATTGCACACCACCTACCATCACTTGTATGGTAATAACAAAAATTTGAGACGAAAGAGCACACGTCAAACTAAAATATATAATTACTGGCCAAGTCTACTTTGAAAGAGTGCAAATAAGTTGTGCAAAAGCCTCCGGAAACTAACCGTAATATTATATTTGAAGTACAGATTGAGGGCGGTGGAGAAGTAGCTGTATTCATCTTGTATTACAGGAGAGGAACATGTTCCATGCTTTCCTACAAATCACATAGCCACAATAAAATAAAAGAATAAGGCCTATAAAAGAAGAATGTAACTGGTGCTAATCCCAATGTGTAATACAGCCGTTGAATAATTAACTATTACAATTTACACCAAAAAGAATTTGATTTATTGTCTTAAGCAAAGGATTGTAAAGAAGATAAACAATGTGCCATTTGAAATGAATCTCATTTATGAACAGTTTCAGTTGTCACATTTTCATCTGTTCAATTAGCATTCTAGAGTCTTAGCTAGTAGTAAACTGACGAGATTTCAGATTATAGACTAAAGGCAAAAGTAACATCCACTTAAATGCAGTTAGTTGTTCATAAGTCCGTAGTCCATTTATTTGGGGCAAATCTGTATCCATGTGTCAGATTTGAAATTTATACACTAGTAACATATGATTAAACTTTCAATGCAGTTCGATATACGTTGCCGCTCATCCGTTCAGAAGCCACTAACAGTATATATATATGCTTTTAGGTGGCTAGGGGTTTATAGAACTCTTTGATCGACTTGTTGGAACTTATATGACTACTAACTATAGGATGCAGGAATACTGGTTCCAAAAGTTGAAGATGTAAGAAATACAAAGTTATTGACACCAAAAACATTCTTACCCCACTGCCCAGGTCCAGCAACAAGCAAGGAGATGCACCAAAAAAGAAAATAAGACAGGTCAGTACTTAAGAAGTGGAATAAACAATGCTAGCTAAAAATTGAGCTCATTGTTACCTCATGTGCCCAAAATAACCCTTTTCCGCCAAAGCACTGACCAGTTTGGCCACAACTCAAGGTTGGCCAATACTTCTCAAGTATAGGAAGCAAAGATGAAACCTAGAAAAGAATTGAAATAAATAATGAGTATGCCAACAAAAGTAGTTTGACTATTATATGATAGAAATTGATTGCAGCATACAATGGCAACACAGTTAAGAGATTAAACACCTTCTCCATGTCAAATTCTGTTCGAGTGCAGCATGATGGCCAGGTTCCATCGTCACAATCCGGCCAGAGACCATCTGTTATAAGAAGTTTAGAAAAACGGATAAGTGCAAATAAACTAACTTATTGTGTACTATGGTGACTTTCACTATAGCCTTGTTCCCTGCATAACCATCAGTTTGTTTTTTCCATAAAAAATACATAAATAAATAAATAAATAGAACATTTTAAAATATTTTTTCCAAGGATTTTGTGAACACTTCTGCAAGATAATACTCTTCGATCATTATGCAACAAAATTAGAAAGATCTTCATCTCGAAAGTTATACAGCTGGCATAAAATGGCATAACAACCAAAAGGTTATTATAACAATTTTCAAATTCATCATTTTAAATACAAGCAGCAGTAGTTCAATACCCAAAATGAATGATTTCTCAACACCAATCAAGTATAAAAAATAATTCCATCTGATAAGTGTAGTGCATGAGTAGAAATAGTAATTAATACATTAGCTTCAGCAAGCTCGAGATGCTCAATAACAATGATAGCTTGACTGGGTATAGCATGTTAATAACAAAAGGTGGCATATTCATCGTGTCTGAATAAATTTCCCTTCAATAGTAGAGTAGTACATTATTATGCGATAATAAAGAATAATATTGCCCACCCATTATGACCGAGTTATTGCAAAATTAAAAATTTCGATGATTTCCCAAACAAAAGTGCATCATTGCACACGTCTCGTACCGATGTTTAGAGATAAAGAATGAAAAATTATCTATGAAAACTTTAAACAAATTGCTTATCAAGTTTAGTAGCTCACGAATTGTAAACCAGGTCAGGAGTTCCGACCTGAAACAAACAGAAAGAAAGAGTCAGGATACTATTCCAATGGTTTATATTGACCAGATTAAACAGACAAGAACAGAATGACTAAAATTATTTAGAAGAAGACAGTGACCAATTTAATTATATAACATACCAAAAGAACACAACAATTTGAACAGGTTACAGAAAAAAATTAAAAAACTATTCAGCT
Organism: Hemerocallis citrina; assembly: GCA_017893485.1. Taxonomy (NCBI): domain Eukaryota; kingdom Viridiplantae; phylum Streptophyta; class Magnoliopsida; order Asparagales; family Asphodelaceae; genus Hemerocallis; species Hemerocallis citrina. The sequence goes on along the minus strand of CM030364.1, from coordinate 232,751,187 downwards.
AGATGTATATTCTATGCCATACAATACCAACAGCAGAAGGAGAAAAGACTTGGACATAAATGTTGGATCAAATAGATATAAACAAAGTCCAACTAACGCCACGTAATCAGATCACATTGTGAAAAGTTAAAAATGGCATAAAATCTGTAACATGGATCTCTAATGTCAGATGGAAAATCAAGCTACCAGAAGGCACAGCATGCAAGGCAAACTAAATTAGGTATACCATTTCATACATTGTGAAATGGATATCAAACACCAAATGGACGGTCAAATTTGTAAGAAATAACAAAATAAATCACAGTTGAACAGAATCCTGCACATAAGAAAAAAGTTCATCAAACCAGCAGGCATTTAGTAGAGAAAACATCAAATTGTAATTTTAAGCAACTAGTAATCTGCACGTGCTATGCATGTTCTAATCAAAATAAAAATTTATAGAGTAAATAATAAGACGTAATATGGCCTTGAACCTTAGACCTCCCTTTACTCATACATATTCTTTATAAATTACCCCTAGAGACAAACTTTTATTTTATATGAATGACACTTTTGTAACTAATTATGGCTTAAATAAATTTGAACTTTGAGGGTATTATGGTAACTAACAATAGTTGAGTAAATAAATGGTTAATATAACTCCCACTTAAAAATAAATGGCTGAGATTAGATGGTTGATTGTCTACAAATGACAACCCCAATTCTCCCTTATAGTATTAGGGATGAAGTTATATGGTTAACCACATGAAACTCCAACAAAGATATAGCAAAGGAGAATTTAAAAAAATAATAATAAAGAAAAAGGCCAGGAGGAGAGAAAATTAAGATGACCTATTAAGTTAAGAAAATATGAAATCCGTCTGAATTTTTCAAACTTGTTATGTTTGCATGGACTCTAAGGGAAACTTTTCTAAAAATGTTTAACACAAACTATCTTAGCAAGGAATTAATCCCCCCCCCCCCCCACCACCACCACCATTCCCATCCCTTCCTTCCAATTCTTTTAATATATTGACCAATAGGCGTGGGAGGTGGTGGCGGTAGATCCTTAACACTATTTGGATCCGGAAATAAGGTAAGAAACAGAAGGTACGTGGAGGTATCTAATATAATATAACACAGAGGATGAGGAATTTCTTTTCTTCTCATGCCTCGCCAGCATTCCCTACCAACACAAAGAAACTGACACATAGTGTAGCACATTATCAATTAACCACAACAAACCCCCCATGGCAACTGTCAAATTTTCCCACCTCAAACACAACAAGGATAACCCCATTTACAACCCTTTCCAATTTATAAATACATCCCCATCCTCACCAATCAAACCTCTTTCATCAACACCACACCTTTAAAACTAAATGATGTAGAAAAGGTTCTGTTTTTGCAGATATGTTAACTGTACAAGGCTAGCCATTATATACAAGTGTAGTAAAGCTATTCTAGGAATGCAGATCCTAAAATCACTCTAGCCTAATTGCTAATTGTGTGCTAGATCCACAATTTACTCCTATGAATAGCAATTACAAATGAATGCAGATCAATCACATATGAATGCTGATTTACTTTCCTTTAACACTCCCCCTCAAGTTGGAGTGTGAATGTCAATGACACCCAACTTGCTGAGGTGTGTGTAGAATGTTGGTGCTCGTAATGGCTTCATGAACAAATCTGCATTCTGACTTCCCGTATGCATGTAAGCTGTCTTCACCTCTCCTCTTTGAATTCTCCCACGGACATTGTGACAATCTAATTCAATGTGTTTCGTCCGTTCATGGTAAACCAGATTGGAAGCAATGTGTAAGGCTACCTGATTGTCACAAAATAACTTTGCTGGTTCAGGATGAGGTATTTGCAAATCCTTCAACAACTATCTTAACCAGTGAGTTCACAAGGGCCTGCAGCCATGGAGCGTATTCTTCCTCTGCTGACGATCTCGATACAGTCACCTGCTTCTTGCTTTTCCATGACACAAGTGATTTCCCAAGGAAAGTACAATAACCAGTTACTGACCGTCGTGTGATCGGGCATCTTGCCCAATCGGCATCACAATATCCAATCAAGTCAAGTGGACTGTTTGAGGGAATTAACAATCCTTGCTCCGGGGCTGCCTTCAGGTAATGGAGGAGTCTATGTGCAGTTTTGAGGTGGTGCAATTTAGGTTCCTGCATGAATTGACCGAGAGTATTCACGGCGTTTGTAATTTCCGGTCGGCTGATTGTAAGATATATCAGCTTTCCAATTAACCTCTGGTACTATCTAGGGTCCTTGAGAGCTTCACTTCCTGTATTTATTAGTACCAAGTCTGGTTCCATGGGGACCTTCGCTGGTTTCGCTGCTAGTAAACCGGCTTCCTCCAATATGTCCAATGTGTATTTTCTTTGACAAACTGTAATTCCGGCTTTGGAACGTACAACCTTGATTCCAAGAAAATATTTGAGTGGTCCTAGATCTTTAATCTTGAAACAACTATTAAGGAACTTCTTGAGATCATTGCTAGCTTTCTCATCATTTCTTGTTATGACCATATCACCAACATAAAGTAGCACAATAGTAATTGAATTTCCATGGACCTGTGTGTAAGTAGTAGTCGGCACGGGACTGATGGAAGCCAATTTCCTGAATTGCATAAGAGAAACGTTGAAACCAACTGCGAGATGCTTGCTTAAGGCCATAAAGGGACTTGTGAAGTCGATAAACAATATTCTCCCCCTGTCGACTAGAACCAGGAGGTGGAAGCATGTACACCTCTTCTGTAAGTTCTCCATGAAGGAAGGCATTTTGGACATCCATATGATGTAACGGCCAAATTCGGACTAAGGCAATTGCCAGTAAGCGCCGAACTGTAATTAATTTGGCAACAGGGGCAAAGGCATCTTTGTAATCGATGCCTTCGCGTTGAGTGAACCCTTTGGCAACAAGTTGAGCTTTGTATCGCTCGATGGATTCGTCAGCATGATATTTAATCTTGAAGACCCATTTGCAACCGATAGGACGCTGCCCAGGAGGAAAAGGGACCATGGACCATGTTTGGTTATCCTCAAGAGCCTAAATTTCAGAGTTCATAGCTGCAACCCATTGAGGGTCATGACGGGCCTGTTCATAGGTTGACGGCTCTACCAGATAAGATATATTATGCACAAATGAGCGGTATTTATCACACAACCCAGAGTAAGAGACATACTGATTTAATGGATAGCTAGTGCCGGACGAGGAGGAAGAGGAGACGTCAGGGCCCAGGGCAGCAGCATGGTACGTTCTGAAATCTCGTAAATATGGTGGAGGCTGATGAGGGGGGATGAGCGACGGGGATCAGGATGATTATTGGGTATTGATTTTAGGGAGTTGGAGTCGGTGGGTGGATGTGAGGGCTCCGGAATTGAAGGTAGAGGAGGTGCCGATGAGATTGGAGATGAAGTAGGCGCCGACGGGTTTGGGGATGAAGGCGGACGAGGTGGGGAAGAAGGGATAGGCGGTGTTGGGTGACGTCACCGGAGGGGATGGTGACGAGGTGGAGGCATCGGTCGGTGGACGGCGTGTGTAGACCTTCGGTGGAGGTCGTTCGATGGGATAGGGTGTGTGCTCAGTCAGTGTTTCTAGTAAAGGATCAGGGATTGGACTTGATAAGTGAGAATTGGTTGGGTTGGGTTGGGCTAATAAGAAGGGTTGGGCTCATAAGGTGGAATTGGGCAGGCAGGGAGAGGCAAGACTGGATTATCATCTTGATTCTCTGGTGGAAGTTTATTTAAATGGAATATATGCTCATGGAAAGTAACATCCCGGGAAGTAAAAAATTTCTTGCCTTCAATATCGTAAACACGGTAACCCTTTTGCCCAAGAGGATATCCGATGAAAATGCAACGACGTGCACGGTAATCAAATTTGTTATCGGGGGTGAGATTTGTGACATAGCATAGGTAACCAAAAACCCGAAGGTCGGAATAAATTGGAGTTTTATGTAAAACTTCATATAGGGATTTGTGGGAAAGTAGAGGTGTGGGTAGACGGTTAATAAGATAACAGGCTGTTTGGACACTCTCCGCCCAAAACTGTAATGGTAAATTGGCTTGAAATCGTAGGGCACGGGCTACATTTAAAAGATGCCGATGTTTACGCTCTACTACCACGTTTTGTTAGGGAATATGAGCACATGTGTGTTGAAAAATTGTGCCGCGTTCGTCAAGGAAAGAACGCATTGATGTAAATTCACTCCCATTATCAGCACGTAAAATCTTAATATCTAGATGAAATTGAGTTTTGACCCAAGAGAAGAAAGATTTCAACAGAGATTGAGTGTTGGATTTAAAACTCATAAGATGAACCCAAGTAAAGCAAGTAAAATCGTCGACAATGGTTAGAAAATAATGAGCCCCAGAGTGTACGAATTTTGTGTGGTCCCCAAATGTCACAATGGATTAAATCAAATGGTGCAATCATTTTTATTGAACTTGAAATGAAATATAAACGAGTTTGTTTGGCCAAGGGACAAATCTCACAAACATGATTAGAATTAGAAACAATTTCAGAAAAAGATTGGGATAGGTGATGAAGAGGAGCAGCGGATGGGTGTCCAAGACGTTGGTGCCAAAGATCGGAAATGTGGGTTATGCGGTTGACAAGATGGAGATTTTGGGTCAGTGTGAGATAGTAGAGACCATTAAAATGCTTGCCCAGGCCAATCATCCTCCTTGTATCCACGTCCTGCACCACAAAAATCCGGGTAAAATATCACTATACACCTCAAAGACTGTGTCAATTTACTCACAGATATCAAATTCACACGAAATTTAGGCACATGACGAACTCCATCAAGTGACAAATCCGACGATAATTGAATAGATCCAACATTTTCAATAGGAGCTTTTCGCCGTTAGGTAGTCCAACAAAGTCATGAGGTGCCTTATTTTTATTGTGAGTAGGGGAGAGGTGTGACACATGATCTGTTGCTCCACTATCCACAATCCAATATAGTGTTGAATGTGCATCGTGTTTTATATTATTATAGCTGGGTGTGAATATACCTGTCGCATTTGCAAGCGGTTGATTGTTGGCATTTTTGGGAAGCAAAGCCATGATCTGCTTGTATTCCTCGGCTATGAAGGTTGGGCTTTGATTGGCTGCTTCCTTCTTCATCTCAAAGTTGTAGCTGGCTTCTTATTCTTGGGCATAACATTCTTTCCATGCCATTTATGGCCCATTGGAAACCCAATCAGATAATAACAACGCTCAACAGAATGCCCACCTTGCTCACAGTAGGTGCATTGTAGATTTTTGCAATAAGATGAAGAGGGAGCTGTCGCTGCTGGAATTTGCGTGCAGCTGGTCTGCATTGCATGTGCGGCCGACAGAACTTCCTGGCGTATTGCGGCTGCCATCTGCCGCTCATGTTGGAGGATCAACCCATGGGGTTTTCGTGTATCTGGAAGTGGACTCATCATCAAAATTACCCTACGAACTTGAGAGTAAGATTCGTCAAGTCCCATAAGAAACTGCATCACCTTCTCCTTCTCCTCTCGAAGAGCGATCTTCTTCAGCATATTGCAGGAACATTCAATGGGTTCCTGGTAAGATGCGAGCTCGTCCCAAAGCCCTTTGAGTTTCGTGTAGCATGCAAAAACAGAGAGGGATTCTTGGCGACATTCGGAAATTTCTTGCCGAATTTGATAAATTCTCGAATCGTCCCCTTGAGAAAATCTGTCATGGAGGTCGTTCCAAACTGCTGTCGTTGTGTCGGTGTAGATGACGCTGCGAGCTATTTCAGGCTAGATGGAATGAAGGATCCAGGTTATCACCGATCGTTGCATCGTTTCCAAAGGAGAAATCGCGCATGTCGCTGGTGGAGCCTTCTCAATTCCATCGATTACGCCAAGCTTGTTTTTGGCGCTGAGGCTGAGTCGCATTGAACGACTTCATTCTCCATAGTTGCGTCCATCCAGCGGTGTGTTGACCAGAGTTATTCCTAGCATGTCTGAATGATGTAGGATCAGCGGATCAGGTGAATCCTGTTTGGTTTTGCTCGGTTGTTCGACCGCGTCATTGTTGGTTTCAACCATATTGTTGATGTGGTGATGTTGGAAATCTGTTTGTGGCGGAAGGTGTTAGGCTAGAGGCACCAAGATTGGTGCTTTGATACCATAAACGAAATGATGTAGAAAAGGTTTTGTTTTTGCAAATATGTTAACTGTACAAGGCTAGCCATTATATACATGTGCAGTAGAGCTATTAGAGCTATTCTAGGAACACAGATCCTAAAATCACTCTAGCCTAATTGCTAATTGTGTGCTAGATCCACAATTTACTCCTATGAATAGCAATTACAAATGAATGCAGATCAATCACATATGAATGCTGATTTACTTTGATTTAACATGAATGCATGCAGATCAATCACATATACTTTCCTTTAACACCTTTCCCATTCCCAGATTACAACACAGTAGTTCCTCAAACCCCCCTCTTTACTCAATCTAAACTCTTTCCTATGGAAAATCTTCAAATTGCACCTATCACAACTAACATACCCATATTGTGTTAGCAAACATCCATTAACTAATCAACAAATTACAGACGCACTTCACAGAATCTCACAAACTTTCCACAATCATATTTTTACTTGCGCAACAAAAATTTCCAAATTTCCAAAAATTTCCAAATCAGATTACAACACAGTAGTTCCTCAAACCCCCCTCTTTACTCAATCTAAACTCTTTCCTATGGAAAATCTTCAAATTGCACCTATCACAACTAACATACCCATATTGTGTTAGCAAACATCCATTAACTAATCAACAAATTACAGACGCACTTCACAGAATCTCACAAACTTTCCACAATCATATTTTTACTTGCGCAACAAAAATTTCCAAATTGTACCTAATACAAACTACACAAATAAACTGAGGCACCCAATACCAAACATCCATCAACTAATCGAATACTAAACCCAAAAATCCCCCAAAAAACACAGACCTGCTTAACACAATCTCAACACCTCCCCCAAAATTACATTTTTACCGAACAAAATGCAATTTTGAGCAAAACCCAAAAAGAGAAAAGAATATGTACCGGCAACAACCGTTCTGTTTGCAGCAATAGTGGGTTCGTTGGCAGAAAGTTCCAGGCCATTGCAGAGCCAAGGCGAAGTAATCGAACTCCCTCTGTGGCTTTTGGAGGTGGAGATTGGATTCCAAGTTTTCGGCACTGGCCTCTCTTGAGAAGAAGAAGAAGAAGAAGAAGAAGAAGATTATGAAGAGATAGGAATTCGCCATTATTGCCTTTTGAGCCTCTCTTCTCTTCTTCTCCTACTTCTACTTTTACTTTTACTTCTTCTGCAGCTTCTTAAAATAGAGAGAAAGAGGAAAATTTTCTCGTACTAAGTGAGGTGGGATTTTATACGATGAAGATAGAGGATAATTATATACAGTGGTGTTTGGGACTGTTGGATTCGGACAAAAGGGTGGGTACTGCTTCGCGTTGCGCGCTTATACGTTGTATGGTGTACGGTAGGCTGGCGTATAGGATTATTATTTTGTAGGGGATGGAGGGATTGGATTCCGAATAAAAAAGAGAGTTTTGCTGGTTTATCTTGCTTGATAATCATAGAAGTTGAAATTTATACGAAAGCCAGAGAATATCATTTTTCTTTTATTTTTTGAAAATTATTTTTGGTTTTGGAATTCTAATTTGTGTGGTTTATCTTAATTTGTGTGATTTTTAAAATCTGAGTTGAGTTAACAAACTTAAAAACCAAAATCTGTATTATCTAGAATAGTATATGATGACTAAGTTTGCCCGTTGACATGTGCCTACAGCACGTCTTCGGAACGGTACACCTTATTTGATTATATAAAATAGTCTTGGAGGTCCAGCAAATTAATTGAAGTAGCAAACATAGAACAAAAAATATATTATATAATTTTTTTGAATTATTTTTAAAGTTCTTAAATTTTTATTTTTTTAGTTTTTTAATTTTTAATTTTCTTAATTTTTTGAATAGAAAAGGGAGGGGGAGAGAGAGACGAAAAAAAATTAAATAAATATAGGAATTGTTTTGGGTGGGGATTTGAATTTGAGTTTTGGGGGAAAACTTTTGGGGTGGGGGGGGAAATATTTTGTGAGGTTAGATCTAAACTTTTAATTTTTGGGGATTGAAGAAGAGCCACTTGATAGCTTTCTTTGTGTTTTATTATATAGATGGGTAAAATCAGGACCATACAATCTTAGTATGCATCTAAACGCTTCCAGGGACAGTCTGATAATTTTACAGTAACAACAGGTTCACAAGAATGAACTGGGCCAACTTCGAGTTATTTGGGTTATTAGCCTTCTTTTTGAAAATATTTAGTTAAATACCCTTGTTTTGAAAATAATTAGTGAAATACCCTAGTTTTTAGTTAGGTTTCTATAGTTTTCTTCCTATAATAATTTTTATAGGATGTGTGACCTTTCTACAAAAACTAAAAGTTTTTGGGTTTTAGGATAGTTTTCATTTCTATTATTAAATTTTAGTTTTTCTTCTTTCTACCCTATAAATTACTAAAAAATATGCAGAAAATTTTTTTAAAATTAAATTTAATTTACTTACTTTGTACTGGCTCTGATACCACCTTGGTGGGTGCGTGAGATCTCTCAAGTAGTATGTGTGAGTAGCGCTTAATCTCCTGGAGGCCTGAAAATTAAAAGGAAGAGAGTATCAAAAACTTTTAAAGTTTAAAGAGAAAAATCTAAATGGTTAAAAAATAGATCAAAGTTTGAAAAATAATATTCTTCAAAATAATGGATATTGTCAATTCTGAAAAAGTAATCAGGAATGATTGGAATTTCGTCGTCATCGTCGTCAAGTTCTCTTATATATTCTGATACTGTCTCATATTCATCACTATCATATGGAGGTTCTTCAAGTTCTTCTGTATATCTATGTTCTCCTTCATTCTGTTCATGTTCTTCTAGAAATTGTCTGTATGCAGTCGTGGGGCTCCAAACGTAACTACTAAATATACCATTTTCATAAAATAACAAAGATCTTTCGTGATAAGTTAGATCGTCAATTATTTCAACATTTATATTACTAGTTTCTCCAGGAATTATTTGGTTTATTGTTATAATTATTACGCGTTGAATGCTAAAAAAGAATAATTTGAATTCGTAGCAATCGTCCATACTTATTTGTCTATGAGGATAATAAACATCAAAAACTAACATTCTGTCACTTCCTTGGTAATTAACCATTAATTCAAAAATTGGTGAGACAATACCGAAACTATCATCCATTGCTTCTAGATAATAAGGATTTATGAAATAAAGAGCAGAGAGAGATTTCTAAGGATACTTAAAAATCAAAACAAAAACGGCCCATCATGCTTCCGACCTAGTTAAACTTTTTTGATCTGTTCTGTACCAGTTACTACCAGTGGATAAAATACCCCTGGTATGCACCCCGATTTTTGTGCTCCTTTTACGTTCTTCCCATCTCAAGATTACTATGCCCTCAATAGGGCTTCATCCAAGAGATACGTCTAGAACAACTAGTAGCACTTTGGTACAGACAACCACAAAAGTCTAACTAAAGAAGTTAGCAAATGAGTCTTTTTGCAAGATTATTTAGGCAGAGCCTTACAAAACTCTCTCTAGAGTAAAGGAATTTAGTTGTTCATACCTTATTTTCTACGGAGGCTGATAGATGTACTCATAAAAGACATTTTATTTTCTCCAAGCTTGTTACAAACGGACTTACAAAGATTATGAGGGATTTTTTTTTTTTCAAGAAGCTCTGCCCTCTCCCTTACCCTGCCTTCCCTTTTATAGCCGAAGGGATGGCTAGATACAATTATTATTCTCCTACATCACTGCTTACATCACATATACAATTATTGCTTCTCTTACATCAGTGCTTACATCATAGCTAAATAATTGAGATATTTGCTGCTTATGTAGGGAACATCTTCACGTGCTTTCACATCAGGAACAGTTCTTCGTCAGTCTGCTCTTGTCCTTTTCTGCAGTAGTCACATGAATGCTGTGGTTCCATCCTCATCAGTCTACAGTAGTGAATAGCTGTTTCTTCTGTCATTGTCATATCTCCTTTATGTAAGATTCGGTACCAGCTGTCAAAAACTTCTTTCTTTGACTGGGGTTGTTTAATTTTTGCTATGCTGTAGATCATTAATTTCTGTGGGTCAGGGCTGTCATAGATCCATATGTTACCTTCTCTGCTTTGTATGTCCTTTAGTTCACAATACATTGTTCTAAATCCCGTAGCTCTTCTTTCGGGAATCAGTTTTTCAAATTCTTCGGCTTTATATGATATTATACCGGTTGCTCCAAACAAGATTTGGGTTGTCATCCCTATTTTTATAATATGTTCAGCTGGTAGTTCTTCATTATCTTCCAGGAATTCTGGAATTGCTGAAAATATTCGAACATATATCTTGGATGCCTTTGTAAGACCAAAATAGCTTCTAGCCGCTTTATATACTTCCTTTGGCAGCTGACTAAGTTCTTCACATTCTCGAGATGGATAAATGCAGTGGATAAGTCCTCTTTCGAACAATACTCTTACGGTTTTTGGATTAGCTCCTGGTAGTATGATCGTCTTGTTCATATGTTGCTGAGAAATAGTTTTGATAAATTGGTTGACCTGAGCGGTCTGGCATAATTTCTCAATATATTGTAAAAATAAATCCTTTTTGGAGTATTTTGGAGGTTCTAAGAGTAAACTCTCTTTGTAGGTAGTGGGCTGTATGGATGTGGAGTTTTCTTCTTGTGTGGCTATTTTTGTGATCCCACTTGTATTTTGTGGGATAGTAGGTTCACTCCCTTCGCTCATTTTTTCAATACGATCAGAACTTATATGTTGGTAAAATATACTTTGAAGACCACATATTTGCAGCTGTATTTGGTTAAATGCTCCTTTTAATTGCTCCACTGTCTCCTTTAGGTAGACTATATCGCGTTCTATTTGCTGAACTCGGGTTTCCATTCTGCAACAGGCGGAAATAGTTAATATCTTGATAAGAAATCGGCTAAAATATTAAGTTTTCCTTTTATGTTCTCTATTGAGAAATCGTAATGTGCTAACTCCATCTGCCATCTAATCAATCTTTTATTTGCTATGGTTGGGTCTATTATTTTGTTGATCCAACTTTTTGCTTGTGTATTATCTGTTCTTACCGTAAATTTTGTATGTATTATGAATAATTCAAACTTTTTTATAGCTTTTAAGATTGCTAGTAGTTCTTTTTCGTTTATGTGGTAATTTTGTTGGGTTTGTGTGAAAGAACCACTAGTATATCTAGCTAATTTTTCTTCGCTTTCTCCTATTTCAACGAATTTTAATACCGCTCCCCAATTAGTTTCACATGCATCAGTTTCTATTATCCAAGAACATTCTTTAACTGGTAGTCTTAGCTTTGGTAACTCTGAAGTTTGTTGTTTTAATAATTTAAGTTTCTCTTCATCCTCCGAGGTCCATTCCCATTTCTTAGACTTTTTAAGTTTTTGTTGCAACCAATTTGTTTTTGCTGATAAATTTGGTATGTAACCTCTTGTTTGGTTTAGTAATCCTATTATGGCTTGTACTTCTCTTTTTTCTTTTAAGACATTAGGAAAAGTCTTTATTTTTTCTGCTATATGTGGTTGTAACTCTATTCCTTCATGCGATAATTTTGTTCCCAAGAATTCTATCTCAGTTCTGAATAATTCCATCTTCTTTTTTGATAGTATGATGCCTGTATCTTTCACTATTTCTATGAATTTTAGTAGATGTTCTTTATGTTGTTCTTCGTCTTCTGACCCTATTAGAATATCATCTACATATACTAATATAAAATTGTTGTATTTTTCAAAAATTTTATCCATATATTCTTGAAATATTCCTGGGCTATTTTTGTATCCGAATGGTAATACATTCCATTCATAAAATCCTTGAGGTGTGCTAAATGCCGTTAAAGGTTTTGAATCTTCTGTTAATTTTACATGATAAAATCCTGATTTGCAGTCAAATTTCGAATATATTTTTCTTGTTCTTACTGTGTTAAGTAAGATTTGCATATCTGGTAGTGGGTATCCAAATCTCTTAGTATTTTTATTTAATTCCTTGTAATTTACTACCATTCGAGATTTACCTCTTTTTTCTTCTGAATGCTTTTTTACTATGAATGCTGGTGATGAATGAGGACTTTGTGATTTCCTTATATAATTGTTTTCTACTAATTCTTTTATGTGTATTTTGAATTCTTCTAGGTCTGTTGGAGTATGTCTTATTGGTCTAATTTTAATTATTTTGTTCTTATCTATTAACTCTATATGTGCCGTGGGTTTACTTAGGTTCCATTTTGCCAAGGGGTCTTCTCCGCACAGATCCTCTAATTGTTTTTGTAAAATTTCTTTTGTAGTAGTTATTTGAACCTGAACTTGTTGTATTCTAGTTTTATTTGGTAAGTATTGATATTCACCACGCTGGGTTGAAGAAACTCTGATGTGTGGTAGGTCAGTTCTGGAATATGGTTGTGTTATTCTAATTGCTATTGCTTGGTGTCCGCAAGGTGTTGTAAATACAACTGATTTATGTGATATAGTTATGGGATAGTATTGTTGGAAGAAGTCATTTCCTAAGAGTACGTCATTATTCATATCGTTAAATTGGTATACTATGGGTATTTTTAGTATGTAACTTCCTATTTGTACACTGACGTTTTGTTGGTATTTGTCCAGTATGATTGTTTGTCCAGTTAATCCAGATATGGCTTTTTTATTAAAACCATCTTGTTTCCATTTTGGTAGTATATTCTCGCGGCATAAACTAGTACCTGCTCCGGTGTCTATTAGACTATGGTAGTTTCTTGATTTGTATCCGTCGTAAACAAATTCTGTTAGGATGTATAATGTGTTTTTTGTTGCTCTTAATGGATTCATTTGTCCAATATCCTATTTATTACCATATTTTCATTGTTTACTGTTATTGTGATTTTTTCTTCTTGAATCGAGTAAGGTTGTACTGACGTAAGGAAGTCAGTTCCTAATAACATATCATTAACATGTTGTTCTGGGTCTACATGTAAATGTAACAACATTTCCTTTTTACCATTTATTCTTAGTGGTAATATAATTTTATGTACAATTGGATGTCTGTTATTGTAATAATCTAAGTAATAATATGGGTTATCTAATGGTATCAATTCAGTAGTTTTTATATTTGTTTGTTTAATATGTGAATTAGTAGCTCCTGTGTCGACTAAGGCTATTTGTTTATTCCATTTTCCATTGTCATAATATTCTATTTCTATTTTAAATTGGTTATTATTTTGGTGCTCCAATGTATTTATTATTGGTATTATTTCTAATGCTTGTTGTTTATTTCTTATTGATAGTGACCTCTTTCCGAACATTATTTGTGGTGCTTTTTCTTTTTCTTTTTCTTTTGCTTTATTAAAGTCGAATTCTATATAATTTGGTATGGTCATTTCAGGGTTTTCTCTAGCTGGTTTGTACCTTATGATTTCGCTGAATAGCGGCTCTATTTTGAAATTGTCCGTATTTCTATTCTTTACTTCGTGCTTACTAGTGAAAGCGTAAATATTCCTTATTTGTATGCTCATAACTTTGCTTTTTTCTATCATTTCTATTCCTGATAACTTATGATACATCACTAGACTTTTATCTTTATTTTCTTCTGTCATGCTTATAGAGAAATTAGGTTTTATTGTGAACTTTATCTTTTGGTACATTAGGTTTCCTTGTACTACTCCTATTAAGGCGTCTTGTGTACTTGATATTATCCTATCGTCCATTAGATATATTTGGAGGGGTGTATTTATTCCTTCCTTAAAATAAGCTTTTATTATTATTTGTACAGCTCCTAAATGTATGTGTCTTAATGTTTTTCTGGTTTTTTCGTTTATCTTTTCCATTTCTTGTCTTATTATTCTTTCTGTTATTAATGGGATTATGGTTTTGCCTTGCGCTTGTTCAATGTCTATAGGTTGTTCATTATTCCTAGCTATTACTATGGTGCTTTTCTTTCTTTCAAATATTGGTAGTTTAAAGATTTCTTTCGGATTTATATCTAATTTGGTTTCTCTTATTTTATCGTATTTTTGTATGTCAAAGCACATTCTTTCTCTTAATTCTTCATTGTTTTCTTCTCTTTCTGAGGGTTCTCCGATTTCTGTTAGATCAGTTAACATGTATATTTCACATTCTTCTGTTTCACCTTCACTACTTCCACTATCTTCTTCCATTACCATTATTTCTTCATCTTCACTTATATCTGACCATTCTTCATCATATTCTATGGGTTCGTAATTTATGCTATTCATTTCTTCAATTTCTTCTACGTATTTTACATTTTCTTTTTTCATTCGTTTAGGACAATTTGGTGATATGTGTCCTACCTCTCCACATATGTAACAATTACATTTTTTTGGATTCTTTGTATATTGCCTATTTTTATTTTTATTCATTTTTCTAAAGTATTTTTTAAAAGGTTTTCTATATCTCTTAAAAGTTTTCTTATATTTTGGTTGATATTTTGGGAATTTGTGATTATTCTTCTTTGTGTATTTATAGTTATTGTATTTATAGTTATTTTTGCATCCCCAATGGTTTGGTCTTGCATCTTCACAGCAAATTCTTTGTTTATATGTTCTGTAATATTTCATTGTTGCTCTGGCCTCTTGGCATACTTTGTCTCTATAGTCTTTTACAAATTGCGTTCTATACCCTAAAGTGTCTACTTCAGGCTTTACTTTCTCATTTACGTATGCACTATATATGTTTATGCTCCATGGATCAGGTAATTTTAGAAAGAATGAGTCTAAAATTGGACTCCGTTCTTCTTTTGTGTAATAACTATCTTGATAATATTCTCGGAATTCACAAGCATAGTTGTCAAAATGGCACATGTCTCATATTTCTAAGTTACTTAGTCTCCATCTTGCTTGATTCTTTTTATATATAGTGTGTTTTTCTCCTTTATCGTATACGCTGAATTCGGTTCTTATTGCTTTTTCGTAATTTGTAATTATTTCTTTTAAACCTAAAGTCCGTTGTGTTGAACTTTCTTCAGTTCCATTATCATCAATTGGTCTTGATTTTCTTATAGTATTTCTTTCTTTTTCTTCTAGTCCATTCCACCATTTTGCTACTACTCCCATAAAGGTAGCTTCTATGAATTTTTCAAATGCATCTCCGTTAAGGTTTTGTCTAAATCCTACTATTAGTGACGCTTTTACCCATTCTTCAATTGTTCTATCTACATCCTTTACGCAATCTAGGTCTAGCCATTCTCCATTTCCTGCTATTCCTTTTTCGAAATGTTCTGTTGGTTCATATTTTGGAGTTTCTTTTTCTTTACCTTTTCCTAGTTGCGTTCTTCTTCTTGTATTTTGCCATTTCCATGGTAATTGATATGGTTTTTTGTGAGGTGGTGGTCTTAAGATTTCATACATGTTACTTGGAATTTCTGAAGGTTTTTCAATAATTTTATCTTGGTCCATTTTTACTTCTTCATGTGCTATATCTAGATTTTTCAATGCTTCTTGCACTTCCTCTGAGTTAGGATTTGCCATTAAATCTTCTATTTCTA
The DNA here is from genome assembly GCA_017893485.1 of Hemerocallis citrina. Lineage (NCBI taxonomy): Eukaryota > Viridiplantae > Streptophyta > Magnoliopsida > Asparagales > Asphodelaceae > Hemerocallis > Hemerocallis citrina. The sequence continues at coordinate 232,735,604 of CM030364.1, read as the reverse complement.
GAATATTTATATTAAGTTTCGTTATGGCTTCTAGTTCTTGCATACCTTCTTCTGTTATGCCCATTTCTTCTTCTGGGTATTCTGTCATATATCTTCCTAATTCTTTTATTTTTTTATTTATGATTCTTAAATCTTTTCTTATATCAATGAACATTTCAGGACCGGTGTTAACTTCTTCCAAGTCTTGTATGTTTAAATAAATTTTTGGCTCCATGTCCTACTATTTTGTCTGCTAGTAGGTGTTGGTAATACCAACTTGCTTCTTCGTTTCTGTAATCTAGTACTTTGTATGCTATTTGTTTTTGTATTTCTTTAGGTAGTTGATTAGTTACTTTTGTTGTTAATAATAGGTAATCTGATATTTCTTTACTAGCAATATGCTTACTTTCTGCTAATCTTTTGTCAACGTATCTAATCTTGAATTTTGAAAGATTTTTTAATTTTAGTTTCTCTATTTTCTGTGAATTATCCAGCTTTTTTAAGGTTAAGGTGTATTATAGTATATATTTTCTAGAGTGGGGTTATATCTAAAATTTTGCTTTTTGGTTATTTAATTAAAAGGGGTAGTTGGCTAAATATTTTTGGAAGAAGGGTATTTGGCTAAATATTTTTGAAAAGTGGGGTATTTACCCAGTATGCTCGCCAACTTCGCCCCTGCTAGCCAAACCATATAAGTAGTTAGGTTTGCTTACCAAGAAGGGGGGATTACCAACCAATTATGAGGTGTCTATCAAATTCCCCAGATCGGAGGAGCAATATTAAAAATCATATCCCTTCACTAAAAGAGCTCCAACTCAATCTTCTGGACAAAGGCTCCAACCCAATCTTACAGAATATATCTTCATGTCTTTCTTTTACAACCGATTCATAACCTATAAATACTCCCCTCCCGCAATCAGTCAAGGTAATCAATACTTTTCCACTAAAACTCTAATCTCCTTTCTGAGTTACTGACTTGAGCATTAAAGGGTCTTTCGTCGGGGCTAACCCCGGTATTTAGACTTTATGCAGGTTCTTCGGACGCACTACATCACATAACTCCAATCCCAGCATTTATAAACGTCGGGATAGACCGTAGCGGCGTTTCTGAAAATGCCGCCAGAAACATCGTTATAGCGCGCGTCGGGATAGATATAGGGTCTATCCCGGCGTTTATCAGAATAGCCGATATTGACCACATCTATCCCGAAGTTTTTAATAAAAAATGACGGTATAGAGCTTTTATTAAAAAAAGGAAAATGTTATCTATCTCGGCGTTTTTGACCAAAAAATGCCCAAAAAATGCCGAGATAGGTTATTAAAAAAAATTATCTTTATTTTTTGAGTTTTTAAATTTTTTTAATAAAAAGTACCCTGCATGAAATAGAATCTCATATATGTTATAGAACAAAATAGAACTTCTCAATTCCATTTAATACAACCAAATGAAATCAATACGAATATTTATCAACAAGTAGTTAGTTATCTATGTAAATTTACATCATACTTGTATCAATGACATCTAGCATAAGAAAAAGGGGAAAAGGAAAAACTAATTACATTCTAATTGCCAATGCAACGATCAGCCAATAAAATGAGCAGCTCCTCAATGTTGTCATCTGTAACTCACTGTACAAAGCAAGAAAAAAATTCAAATTAAGCTATAAGAGCATCCACAGTCGTTTGCTATATTTCTCATATTCTCATATTATGAGAATAATATGAGAATGGATCCTTTGCAGTCGTTTGCTATTTTGTCAAAAAATAGCAAACGATCTACAGTCCATTCTCATATTTGAGAAGTGGGCAGCGAATATAGAAATATAGAGGACGATACATGATGTATCGTCCCATAGGTATAATATTTTTTTATTAAAATCGGACGAGAAGTTGTCTCGTCCCATAATATTATTTTTTTTTTTTATAAAAAAAATGGGTTGGACGATACATGTTGTATCGTCCTTCCCAATTAAAAATAAAAAAAAAATTTAAAACCCCCCTCAAACGGGACAACATGTCCCGTTTGATCACTTTTTTGATCGGACACAACATCATGTTGTGTCCCATGGGTTTTAATTTTTTTTTTTTTTAAAAAAAACACTAGGACGAGACAAGTTGTCTCGTCCTTCTAAAATATAGAAAACACCATTGCACAAGTTCACATCTATTCTATTCCTATACTTCTCATTTTGCTAAAAAATAGAAAACTCCATTGTGGATGCTCTAAATACATAGAGAATGAGTTCTACAGTGACACTATAAAAAATACAAAAGCTCTACTTTGTATCATCTATGAATGCACAGACATAAATAAGATATAGTTAGCTCTCATACACACTACGTTAGCTCTCATACACACTACAATATACTGCAACCTAAACCTACATCCTAGTGTTCAAATATTTCAACCTAAAAATATACTGCAACCTAAACCTACATCCTAGTGTTCAAATATTTCAACCTAAACCCTTGAAGATGAAATCCCATTCTCAAAACCATTCTTAAAAGTTCATATAAAGTTTGAAATTACTATGCTTCCCATGTAATGCACGCAATAAATCCATGTAATCAAAGTGCAAAGATCAAAAGAAAGCACCTCGTATATAAATCAAATTAAACAATAATGTACCTAAGCCACTTGATAATTAGATATTTTGGTTATAGCCTATAGTAGGTCTTACAACGATCTACCTATAAAATGAAGTGTATCTTGTTTGCCCTTGTAAATTTCAAGAACTGCTACATAATATAGATAACGCATTTGTTCAACTTCCTCTGTTTTGTAATCATTTGGGGATTCAAGATCCATCTTTTGCATACGCTTACCACACAAATAATATTCCTCGAAAATAAAAGTTCACTATTTGTTAGATTTCGTAGAAAGTTCAAAAAATTGCAAAATTAAGGAAGAAGGCCCATATCTTTTAACTCTACAGAAGAATCCACATTTCCATTTTCGCAAACTTTATTCTGGAAGGGGTCCAAAAAGAAAAACAGCAACATTTTTCATTCTGCATTTGGAGGCATTTTCAAATTAAATAGAAACTAGAAACTAAATAAATAAATCTGAAAATATACAAAAGATAAATTATTCTTTGGCTAGCAAAGCAAAGAAAAAATTATCTAAACTAAAAGCACTACAGATATAACAATCACGAAACAAAGTACTGGAGGAATCAAATTAAACAATAATAAAACAAGTTGCGTATTTAGTCCAACCAGTAAGAAGAAGATTGATAGAATTGTGAGTGTCACCACTATCTTTGTTTTGGCAACTTCTTCATTTATGATTATTTGATGTAACATAAAAGAGGAGGAGGAAGGCTGTTTCTCTATTACTAAAGTCAATTTTGTTTTTCTTTCAGGGAAATAACAAATTGCGTTTTTTATTGGACAAGAGGAGGCAATTAGTTACCTTTCCGCAGATTGGACATGAATCGCTTCTCTCCATCCACTCCAATGTACAACTCAAGTGGAAGTCATGTGCACACTACATTGTTATCCTTGGGTTTTCTAAAGTGTACTATGCAATTCAAAATCAACATAATAGTGTTAAATAAAGGAAAATTCATGTTTTTGAGCCGACACGATAAAACTAAAAGAAACCTATGCATAAAGAAAAGCGTGAAAGTGAATTATAACGAATAGGATTTAGAATATGAGTATTACTGTTGGAAATATTTTTGGGATATTTTCCGGACCGGATTCCGGTGGGTTCCGACCACCGGCGGTGCAGAAAAGTGATTGGATTACGTTTATCTCGTCGAATACTATTCCGTAATGTACTCTTTTGCCAAAAACGGTTTCCGTATGAATGAGAAATGTATGTCCTAAGTTGGGTACTCGAAATGTACTAATTTGAGAATTTGGAATGGATAGTCCCACATCGGAAGATGGAAAAGAATTCTCTAGTATATATGCTAAAGAAATGGACTAAAGGGCGTAGCCCTGGGGTTACCACTAACGTGTAGTGGAGAGATGGCCTAACCAAAATTACAAACACACACGTATGCGTCCAGCCCGGCTCTGGCTCTGGCTTGGTCTGGTCTGGTCTAAAACACCATAGTAATGGCTCATGTGTACCTATCAGCTATACCGATAATGCTAATCTCTTGCAAAATCGATTTAAGACATACAATATAAGTACCAAACTGAACATCAAAACAATAGAGGACAGTAACACCGATATATATAGCAAATATACTCTTCAAATTAAAACTCTTTTAACAAGCTGATAAAAATGACTAACTGCATGATCGGGACATAATTCAATTTCAAACAAGTGTTCCCTAATTAGAAGGTTAAGAAAAGCATGGTGTCTAATTAGCTTCTGCAACACGTTTGCTTATACCTACGCTAATGAGAATGCAAACTGTATAGTTGTGAGAGCATCTGTAGTCGTTTGCTATTTATCCATTTTATGCATATTTTAGCAAACGAACCACTGTAGTCATTTGCTATTTCGCCATGGGACGAATCTCCAAAGTCCGTCTTATACTTTTTTAATTTAAATTACTATAATATAGCATTCGACAACTGCAGCAAACGCTTAAATGCTATATGTAAAATATGCATATTGCTATTTTTAGCAATCACGACTATAGATGCTCTGAGCAGCTAGCAACGCCAAAAAAATCAAATTGAATGGCTAGATTTTTTCCTTTGACAATAACACAAACACGCCCGACAAGAGCCTAATGACCCAAAATATGAAGCTATCCAGCGTAAGCAAACACAAGATTTTCCACAACTAATCAATGGGTGTTCGTGACCAATGGAATTAATTTATGATAACTAAAGTTATGTGATGCAATCTCTCACAATTTTATTTGTCAAATACAACCGAATCACATCTAATATATATCAAACTATACAAAAAGAATACAAATCCAAACTTTACCGACCAAATCACCAAAGATGAGAACTTTGTCAGGAGATACAACAACCGAAGTACAAATGCGAGAACCCGTGGAAAGGAGAGGTTGGCATTGGGCTCGGGATTCCAAGAGGAAGGGAAGGCAATGACAAGGCGAGGAGAGAGGTAGTGACTTCGACACCTTCAAAGATGATGACGACCGCCACAAGTGAGGGCTTTGAGATGTCGATCAGGGAAGAAGAGGAAGGAAGGAGAAGATGGCGATGCAATCGGAGCAACGGTATGAGAGAAAGAGGAAGACGATCGGGATAGGATCTAGGGTTTGAAAGATGGAGGTCAGGCACTTGGTTAAGTCAGACTCGAGAATTGAAAAGGAAGGGAGAGGAGACGAGATGAGAAGACGATGGTGACAACGACGGCAAAGGGTTGTGTTGGCATCTGGGATTTGGCAATAGGAGATATGGAGTCGGCGGTCAGGCATCTTGTGGCGACTAGGGAGGGGAGGCAGATTAGGATGAGCACAACGAGGGGGGGAGAGAGTCGGCGGCGACGACTAGGGAGGGGCGGCAGCGAGGGTGAGAGTGGTAGTGAGGGTGAGAGAGAAAGATTGGGTGGAATGAAAAATGGAGTTGGTGGGAAATGTTGGATATATAGGTATATTCTCACTATATGAATAATATTATGTGTAATATTATTCTATAGGTAACACGTGTGTTACACGTAATAATTGTATGGATATCGGAATACGGGTTGAGTAGATTGAGAACTCAGTACCCAAACCAGTATTTATCTAAATACTGGCTTGTGATAGTAGTTTAGGTATTCCAATTTTGATACCTAGGGTAAATATCTCAAGCACCTTAGTTTAGGATATTAACCCTAATTTCTATTGTTATAATCTCTCATAATCTCTAACAATCTTGAGATATTTATTATTAAATTAATTAATTTTTATATTAGAGGGAGAGGTCGTTAGAGCTGGAGGCGCCATCGCCGTCGTTGTTGGCGTCGACACAGGATGCTGCCGCCGTTGTTGACATCAACGCATGCCACCGCTGCCCAGGCCAGCCGCCACCATCGCTGTCACAGGCGTCGCCGCTGGTGCTGCTGCAGGCCACCGATCTCCAACTCTGTGATGTGCTCGCCCTGAGAAGAAATTGACAAGGGAAAGAAGAAGGCGGATCCAATAGATCGATCATGTCGAAAGAGGAGATCCAATCTGATCTGATCTGAATTTTTTGAGTGGTTGGATTTGGTGTTCCATGTTTGGGTTTGAAAAGGGGATCCAAGATTCTCTTGGGTTTGACTGAGATTTGACCCAAACAAGAATCTCATTAGCTGAGATCTGTGTTGCGTGTTTAGGATCAGGATTGGATCACTGTGTGCTGGACAGATCCACTTCAAATCAAGCCATTCTATTGGATCTCATTTTGGTGTTTTGTGTTTGGGGCTGAGTAGTGGATCTACTGTTGTGTGCTTTGAATCAAATCTAACCCTCCAATTTTCTTTGATTCTTATCAAGATACGATCCACTCTAAACTTTAAGATTTGTGCTTATTCTTTAATGTTATTTTCTGTTTTAATTATTTATTACACAGTTTTACAGAAAACCCCTTCATTTTACTTTAATTACGTTAGTAGTAATTGTTCAGAAGAAAAACCCTCTAGATTTTAGAATTTATTGTTTATTCCTATAAGATAGAAAAACTTAATCGTGTGTAAAAGATTCCGAAACTAGAAATTTTTTATTTCTGAATTTAACAGTTGGAAATTGAAAGCACAATAAGAGTGGAAGTAGTTGTTGGAAATATTGTGGGCAGTGAGAATGTTGATCCAAATATGTTTGGACTGGATCAGATTTAAATTAAAGATAAGTTCTTCACCAAATTTAAATTGTTATTTAATTATTTGTTTGAATTTGTTGCTAAGTGCTAAAGTTCAAAACCGTATTAAGCATTGTTTAATTAATTACAAATCTGAATAACTGCTTTGGCTACGTGCTATAGTTCAAATATTTATTTTGATAAATTATAGGCTTTAACTATAAAATTGAATCTCCAATTAAATTGTTGTGAATTAGATAGTGTTAATAATTTGTTTAATTGGCTAATCTTTAACAATTTGATGAATGTAAGAAATTCAAAGTTACTTACTAATTGTGTGTATTAGAGACGATGGATTTGCATCATGGTATGATAAGTATGCACTACGCAGGTTTCTCCATCGAATTTGCAAAACACTTCTAAACTTCTAACTTGAAGTATCGGTATGATCTACTCTAATCTTTCTTAATATTTTCATGTGATGAATGTATTAACATTTTGTGCGTTTGATCACATGATTGAGATTTTTAGATCATAGTTATTCTCGCCTTGAAAACTAGCATATCTAGGGTTGTTAAGTGCTTTATAATACTATGTGTATAGATATTTTGACAAATCCATTGTTTGCAGTTTGTGTGAGATTATATATTTGCTTCTCTAATAATTTAAAAAGAAAAATGTAAAAGATGCATAACAAATGTCTGTAACTTAGGAGAGAGCATCTCTTAATCTACGATATGACTCTATTAGTTATGTTTTGTTCTTTCTCCTTCACTGTACTGTGTGTGCAAAGTTGAATTATAACATGTTAGTCATTATCTCATTTAGCGTTATGAAAATGATGAAGAACGAATAAAGGAAAGAACTCTTCGCTCAATGTGTTTGAGCAAGTGGACATTGTTAGAATCACTAGAGAAAGCAAATAGTTTTGTTAAATTCGGATGAGTAATTTTGTATTAACTCTTATAATGTGCATATATTGTCAATCGCATGTATAAGTTGAGTTTAACAAAGGAGACAATTAATAATAATACTTCTAATTGTATATAGTCCTTGAACATAGCATAATTGGGTAGGATATGAGAACTATATATTAAATTGTTGGTTTTTGTTAAAACTTACAACGCTGCTAAATGACACTTCATTAAGTTATGACAAATGTGAAGATTGAACTCAGATTATGATCACTAGAAAATCATTTTATATGGTGTCTAAGAGTACATTCTGATATTTGTGATCTCGGTAGCTTTGTGACTAGACGAGATATTTGTTGGTCAGAAGTATTTAATCACTTTTGTAGATGATTGGTATAAGTTTGTCATATATATGAAGAATGAAACACTTGTTATGCTTAATGAATTAAAAAATATAGTTAAATGCTAAAAATTAAGGGTTCAGATTTGATAGAGGTAGTGAATATGTTTCAACGATTTTAGAGAAGTTTGCATATGGCATAATCTCTGCTACACTCTACTTACAACAGTCAAACGGTATTGATAAAAGTTAGAATCAAATACTTAGTGAAATGTTGAATTCTATAATATTGACTGCTGTTTGTCTGGTGTAATTATGAGTGATGTTGTATTGTTAATCATATCTCTAATGTGTTACTACACTCTAAATTGAATACACCTTGTAGATCATGGCATGAAAACACAAATATTTTGTTAAAGTGAAAATTTGTGTTGTGATACATTTGTTAGAGTACATGACCCTAGAAGGCCTAAAGTATGACCTATAACAAATATTTGTGTGTTTAGAAAGTGCAGAATGTAGTTCTGTGGACAGACTATCTAATTTATGTTAGAAGAATCTAGACTTGCAGAGTTCTTTGAGGATGTGTTCATCAAAGATAAATGTATGAAATGATCTAGTTCTACAGACACGATAGTTGGAATAAGAAACCAGCCTTACTAACACTTAAAACTTCAATGGCAAATGAGCCAAGAAGAGTCTTTAGTAGACAATGAGATGAATTTGTGTCATACAATAATACTTTAAATTAGTTGATCTGCCGAAATGGGCCAAAACTATAGAAAGTAAATGAGGTTTTGTAGAACAAACTTAATTTTGATTGTTCAATAGCAATTTTAATGCACTTTAGTACCTAACAGATTGACTGAGAAAAATGGGGTAGATTTATTTGATGTCTACTCACATGTTTTTCATATCGCTACAATAAGTATTCTTCTTACCTTTACATCTATTGAAAATTTTGTTATTCATAAAGGATATTTAAATAGTTTTGTACTAAAAGTTTTGTACTTGATGTTTTGTACTGAACAGTTTTGTACTGAAAAGTTTTGAACTAATATATTTAGTGGACAAGATTTACAATTTAGTAAAATCATTGTATGTTCTTAAAACATGTATAGCCGACGAATAAATAATTTGACAAATTTCTTAAAGAGCCTAGTATATGAGTCAAGTAATTCAGATCAGTGCCTTTAACTTTGTGGTGTATCAAATATAATGGCTATTATTTACTTGTGCTGTTGACAAAGCTTGTTCTTGGAAGTGACCTCTTTATTACAAACTAAGTTAAAATTGTACAATCCAAAGAATTCAGCATAAAACACTAGGTATTGTAGACACCATAAGTATAAGGGTGAGTTTCAGTTGGCAAGGGATAACCCTTAGTCAAACTCATCAAATCAAAATGTATTTCAAAAGTGGGGATATTGTGATTGAAAGTGTGTTTTGAAATACCTTATGATTATGATAAAAGGTTGACACATAATGATGGTGCAACTATGAGATAGGTAGATCATTCTAAAGGAATTGAAAGTCTCATGTATATAAAGATCTGCACTAGAATAGACATAGCCTTTGAGGTAAGTATGATCTGCAGATTCACTAATAATCCCATGCACATTTGAGTGCCCTTAAGAGGCTAATGAGATACATGAGTGGTACTCAAGAATTTGCTTTGTGCTACTCTAGTCATTCTTCGAAAGAATGGCTGATCTGATGTATTATGATGCTCAGAATTTAGTGAAAGTCGACAACTAGTTGATATGTGTTTACACTAGGAGGAACAAAATGTTATGGAAATTAAAAGGCAACAAGCACTGTGCTATCATCCATAAAATCAGAACTCTATGTGTTATCCTCTGCAGGGGAAAAGGCTGAGTGGATGGAAGAATTTGTTGCTAGTCATCCAATAAAAAGTTTAACTCTCTAATTCTGTTATGCGACTATCAAGCTACAATACACTGTAGCTCATAACTCACTCTATAATAGTCAGAGGAGTATATTAAGGCTGAAAAAAGTCTAGTTGAACTTTCTCATGAATATAGTGTAATTGAGACAAAATATGACTAATGCTCTTGCTAAGAGACTTGAAAGTGATCTAATTATCAAAACTGTGGAGGGAATGGAGTTAGAAGCCATGAGTCAAAAGCTTTAACATCCAAGTTGTTTTGAGATTTAGAATTCAATTGGAGCCATAGAGAAGTTCAAATTTAAGCATCAATTTTAGACAGTTGACATGCTTTAGATATATAACACCCCATAAATTTTCAAAGGTGTATAATATATATATATATATATATATATATATATATATATATATATATATATATATATATATATATATATATATATATATATATATATATATGTTGATATATAAAAAAGTTGGTTGGTTTGGTTAATGTGGTGAAATGAATAAATGAATGGTATTAATGGGAGGGGGCCCACGAAGTATGAAACAGCAAAGCTTTGCTTGGCTGTTGAAAGTGCTGGTGACGTGGCAGTCATGTGGGGGCCCACCCGGAGTGAAGCTTTGAAGCCAGTAGGCTTTGGCTTCTGTGTACTCAGGAGAAAGGTTAAGTAAAAGATAATCCCATATCGGTAAAATCACTATAATAAAATATTAATAAATAACATTGCCTATGATCAAGAGTCACCAATTTGATTAACCACCTTTTGAGAGGCAGCCTGTGGTGGGCAGTTGTACTACATAGTATCTAATTTGTCTTCTAAATTGTATAAATTGTCTGAGCTAGGGGCAGGGGTGTTACAAATGGTATCAGAGCCGACTTTCGACATCGAGTGTGGGTAAGAGTGGGCGAGATGTATGCCTGAGATAGAGCTAGCAGATGTACCGGTATGTCTGAGAGGGAGCGAGGTGGCGGCCTGAAATAATGGACCACCCACATAATCGGGGTACGGTGCAGCTAGCAGAATCAGGGTACTCTACTCCACATCGGCTAGAAAGGAGATCCTGCACTATATTGTACATGTCCGTGCTAAGCGAGGACACTGATTTCTGAAGGAGGGAGGGAGGGGGGGAGGGTGTAACACCTCGTAAATTTTCAAAGGTGTATAATATATATATATATATATATATATATATATATAAGTTGGCTGGTTTCGTTAATGTGGTGAAATGAATAAATGAATGGTATTAATGGGAGGGGGGCCCACGAAGTATGAACAGCAAAGCTTTGCTTGGCTGTTGAATGTGTTGGTGACATGGTAGTCACGTGGGGGCCCACCCGCAGTGAAGCTTTGAAGCCAGCAGGCTTTGGCTTCTATGTACTCAGGAGAGAGGTTGCGTAAAAGAGAATCCCATATCAGTAAAATCACTGTAATAAAATATTAATAAATAACATTGCCTATGATCAAGAGTCACCAATTCGGTTAACCACTTTTTGAGGGTCAGCCTGTGGTGGGCAGTTGTACTACATAGTATCTAATTTGTCTTCTAAATTGTATAAATTGTCTAAGATAGGGGCAGGGGCGTTACAAGATAGTTTGAATAGTTCAATGTAAATTTTGTCAATATTTAATTTCATTCCAATTTTGATGATGCTATATATTTTCATAATTTACTTAGAATCATCTTATTATTCCAAAAGAAAGTGTGAAAACTTGTCGATGTGTTTTCGCTGTTTAAAATGTCGTTATATCATTCCAATTTTGATGATATATCTCTTTTATGGATTCTTGTTTCATTCTAATTTTGATGATTCAGAATTAACCATAATTGATTTTGTAACACCCCGAATTCCAAAATTCAACTGAATTCGAAGTTCCACAGGATCTTTACACTTCTTTCATACAATTTTATAAGGAAATAAAACTTCACTTTACATCAGAGTTACATTTACATTAACATTTGTACAGCGGAAGCAAAATTTTACAGTAATTACATGAAACAACATTTAAATCAATCTTTGAGCAGCATGTATACTTCAATTTGTCAAGCATCTTTACCCTGCGTGTAAAACTGTGGGCGCGTCAGTTCATTCACTGACGAAATATTATACACGGCCTATTCTCTCTATGCCGGAAACAGTATAACGATTCTCAATACTTAACAAACCACAAACTTGTTCACAAACAAAGCTAAAGGGACTATCCTATTGATGTCGTATTGTGAATGTGCACTTAGTCCTTAATGCAATTATTTCTGTTTATATGACGCTAATGCTCACTTGTTCAGAGTCTATGTAGTCCATACTACATAGGTCCGAGGGCACACCCTTAACCGTTCTTCATCTTGTAGGGTTCAATCCCTCGCCATGACTTAATCTACTACTGTAACTACGGTAAGTATCTCTAGATATTCTATGACCTACGAACTCATATCTAGGCTCTCTGGAGGGAATCCCAATGCACTGATACATGACTCATCATGCAAGCATCATGTGGTAATTCAGCTCCTACCATAGACATGACACCACCCGTAGTCACCAAACACCCCACGAGCGTTGCCACCGGGACGGTACTCTGGAGCAGTATCCACGTCCTGTCATGATGCATCATGGGACATCCTGTGAATACTCTCACGCCGCCAATCCAATGGCCCTCATACTTAATATTTTTCTCTTACTTTCATCACATCTTCACTATGTATCTAATCCTTAGTTTAATTGAATCATAAACAAAAATCAATCTCCTAGGGTTAGCACTCCCACTATACCGGTCTTATTCATTCATTTCACATGACCCAAATCTTGGTCTTTTCATTTCAAACATCGTTTCAACATTTTTTCCATTGCCGATATGAGGCTTAGCTACACCCTAGTTCTTAATTTTAACTCATAATTACAATATCGAGTTTTCATACTCATAAAGCCCTTTTCTCATGATTAATCATAATTCGCATTTCATGTTCATAGTATTCATGTATTCACATTCATAATGCTCTTCATAACTCATCATGTCATCTAATTTCAATTTTTCACGTAAAATATCATGCGTAAATAATTAAAAATGCAATTCTTCTAACACGTCACTTTCACTAGTTCATATGTCCACATAATTCTCCTAATCTTTATTTTAATCCATACTAATTCCACAGTTCACAATTTCACTTAGTTTCACAATTCACACTTTTCAAATTTCTCATTACCAAAATCTCATTTTAAATTTCTTAAAACAATCCATTCAATTTTCTTTATAAAAAAAACAATTTAAGTTAATAATTAAAATAAGTTCTTCTTGCAAAAGCAATCTCAAATTCTCATTTATACTAGGCCACAGGTCATAGAAATTATCTCACAAAATAAAGATATTATTTGAAACTTCAGGGCAGTAGATTGTTAAAACATGGCCAGTCGGCTATTCCGCGATGATTTAAAATCTCGAAAATAAGATGATCAGGGCAGTCAACTGTTATACCATAATCGGTCGACTGTTCTGTAAAGGTTTTAAAAACTCAAAACAAATAACTAGGGAAGTCGACTGTTACAATAGTCGGTCGACTATTCCGTAACAAAAAGTCTGAAATCTATTACTTGACAGTTGACTGTCGACTCTAATCCGGTCAACTGTCGATTGCACCAAGTTACAAATGGATATATTTTTGGCATTGAAAATAAGATCACAATTTTCACATTATTTAAAATCGAGGTTTCTCCAAAATAATATTCTAGAACACAAGTTTTCATCTCTCTACAATAAAGTTGTTTCAATTCAAACAATTAATTCCATATTGTGCATTCAATCAATTTGTGTCTCATAAGCACAACTTTCTTCACATATCATGATTTAAAAACATAAAGCATGACAATAAGATAGATTCTAGCATTTCAATTTTACACATTTATCAATTAGCAATCATCTTCACAAACATTCTCTAAATTATCATTCCATCTCTAATTTATCAAACATGAGTCTATAATTTCTTGATTTCTCTATAACCATTTATCAAATCATTCCTAGCATGACATCTACATTTAGTAGCATGAGAAACACCCACCTATTGGAGAAAATGAAATGAAAAACTCCTAGAGTCTCCTAGAATGCAAGAGAGTAGCCTTCTCCTCCTAAATTGTGTTGCAAGATGCTCCGCTTCCGTGTTCCTTGGTGCAACCCGAGCCTCCTCCTTGTGCTTGATGATGGGCCGGCCTCCAAGATGGAACACACACAACTAATGCTCTCAATCTTTTTACTCTCTCTCAATCTTTTACTCTCCTGTATACTTCTTTCTCTCTTTAAAAAAATCTTAGTGCTGTTTGCACATAAGGGAGTGGTATTTATACTAGTTTTAGGGTGGAATGGAAGGCTAGGATTGCATTAGATGGTTGTAGATCAATGGCTAGGATACAATGGGAAGTTGTAGCAACCACCCATGAACTAAAAATCACCTCTCCACTAACCCACACCCCCACTTCTCTCCTAAGCATTTCCGGCCAAGAAATGGTGTGCAATGCACACACACGTGCAAACACCTGTACCAACTAGTGTCCCCGTAATTAAAAGTTGTACATTATAAATTAACTAATTGTCTAAAAAAATGTGTCTACACGACAAGTTGTTTAAAAGAGTAATTAATTCATGGGCTTCAAAAATAGTGGGCTTTTAGAATAAAATAATTAATTTACTAGGTTGGTCTTTATTTAGAAAAACAAATTTAGACTTCTTAAAAATGGGCTTAAAAAAAAGAGAAGGAAGAAATTGATTATTTGCTCATGTTATATATAAAATCATTTCCTAAGAAAAAAATATTTATACACAAATTTGCACGCGCACAACATGTAAAATCTACAATTTTACATTTAATAAAAATTCATGATATTACAGATTTGACTGTTCTATCATTCCAATATGAAACACAGTATATTTCTTGTGTAGAAACTATAATAGCTCTTGTTCTTTATTTTGTTAAAGAAACTTGATTGTAATGCTTGCGTTACATTTTACTAAGCTATCGTTGAATTGTACTAAGTTCATTAGTGGAACTAGATACTTTACGAAATTATTTAGAATTCTTAGAAATGTGTCTTTTGATATTCTTGTTTTTAATAAGCTAGCAAAATGGAGGAGTTGAATCTGTCACCATAGATTTCAAAATAATGATTTGCTCAAAATGGAGTAAACATAAAGCAGTTTGCAAGGATATAGTTTTGGTTTATTTCTCTCGAGAATAAATGTGTCACTTGCTTGATAAAACTTCTGTTGAGTTTAAGACTCTTGTGTTCATTGAACTTAAAACTTTTACTTTGTTCATGAAGTTTATTTTCTTTGTTTGATTTTGAAACTATGACAATTTCTCTAGTTGGTTTAGTCATTGTGAACTATTCTGTTGTGATATGGTTTGGGAACTATTTAATTATTTTGGTTTAGTCTTTTTGAACTATTCGGATTTATAATTGATTCAGTCCTTATGAAATGTACATTGAGTGATGCATTTCTTCTATTTAAAGACTGCTATCAGCCAATCAGCTTCATGTTGAACTGATGAGATAATCCAGTACGTTTATATATTGAGAATATAGGAGAAGATTGTTGGATACATAGGTATATTCTCACTATATGAATAATATTATGTGTAATATTATTCTATGGGTAACACGTGCGTTACACGTACTAATTGTATGGATATCGGAATGCGGGTTGAGTGGAAAGATAAATACTGGCTTGTGATAGTAGTCTAGGTATTCCAATTTTGTTACCTAGGGTAAATATCTCAAGCACCTTAGTTTAGGATATTAACCCTAATTTCTATTGTTATAATCTTTAACAGGAGATAGATATTAGGTTTTTTTCATAAAATATTTTCATGATCTATACCGGCATTTCTAACATAAACATCGGCATAGAAAATGCATATTTGGTATTTCTTCGATAAACGCTGGTATATGTCTCATACATACCGAAGTTTGGTCCAAACGTCGGGATAAATATATGAATTTTAAATAAAAAAATAGCGCTCTCTATCCCAGCATTTAGACCAAACGTCGGGATAGAAGTGCCGTTACAGATCTTGCGGTTTGTAGTGACGTCTTCACCAGCCAACTCCTGATCTGATCGACAATCCATGTTATAAGTTTTCCCCTCAAAATCTGAACCCATCATCTGATTGCTCCCACATCGAAAATTACTCGTAGAAAGAAACTCACAGATCCATGCGAGAAAGAATATGATATGATAGAAAAAAATTTGATATGACGGTGGACATTGGGCGGTGGGAGGGGTGGATTAGTATATTACGTGGCATGCGAGAAAAAATATGATATGAACCTTTATTATTTTTTCACCATGTTAACACATCAAAGTTGTGTTCACTCAGTAGTGAAGGTTATGCAGTATATACCATTTCAATTCGTGTGGTGCATTTGTCTTACGTTTTTTAGATTTAGTAAGATTCCATATAGCAGCTGATCATGATGCAATGCCTTTACCTTAGGATGACAAAGATGTTGTTGTTGTTGTGTTTTGAGGAGTAGATGCAAATTTTCTATCATAAGTATCTTATAAATTATTTAATAATAACTCAAATTGTACTACATATTCATCAACATCATAAGTTAAATATTCTACCATACCTATAAAACAAAGCAATCAAACTCTTTGTACCATTAACTTGATACAAGGATCAATTACACTTGCAACACAATATAACATAGGAAGAGGGTGAAAATATTTCATAAATTTTCGTAAGGGTAATGGATCATTTCTATAAAAGTTTGCATCATAGTAATTATATCAATAAAATATAACTAAACATGGACTCATAATATTTTGACAATTGAAGGGTTGCATCTTGAAATTGTTTTAAAATTTTTAACAAACTTTCCGCATAATCCCAACATTGATCATTCATGCAAAAATATTCCATGTTTTTTTCCAATACAAAAAATATTTATAACTGTTTTGTATTTATTAGCAATTGAAATCAATTTGTAACTAGAATTCTATCTATGTTTAACATCTTTATGGAATTTTCTAAATTTAATATATTTCAGCTTACACCATTGTTGGAATTCTTGAAGATTAGGACTACCGAAATCTATAAAATGCACACAATCCTTTATTGTACTAATAGCTATCTACAATGCATTTTGCGCACACAAGTTGAAGATATTATATGTACATTAATTAACATGAAATATTTCAGGCACTGTAGGCATAAACGCTTGCTCTAATAAAGGAAACATTTTTTATTATTATTGACGACATTATCAAGGCTAATAGAAATAATTTTATCTTGAATACCAAAATTATTGCATGCTTCTGCACCATTATTGTATGATCATTTTTTGAATGATTCAATCATTATCAATCCAATGACAAGTAGTGCACATAATGAGAGCATCATTACTACCTTTCCAACTATCACTATTTAACGCAACTTTACAAGTTAAAGAATACAAAGTAGAATAGAAACTCTCTAAGCACATTATATATTTGGATACAATCGAATTTAATTGTGTTTGTAGGAATTTTTTTGAAATGGTGGTTTATAGTGGTTTGGTTAAACATTTCTAGGTTCTTACTTTTGGAATAAGAAAATGGTAACTCATCCTTAATAACAAGTTTAGCCATTTCCCAACATGCAATTTCATGATCATAAGTATAACTATATACTTGGCCGATTTTGGGGTATATTTTTTGTTGGGTAAGATGATCTTTTTGTGTTCTCGAGTGTTTACTAATCAAGTGGTGCTAAAGCGTACTCGTCCCGCTACCTATTTTCCATTTATAAGCCATTTGACACTTCTTACATAACTTATTTCTCTCTTTCAGATTGAACGGGGATGGAACAAATGAAAAATATTTGTGCACAGCAGAAGTTTATTCTCTAAATTTTTAGGAAGAAGATGGGTTCTTGGTATTTTATGTTTTGTTATCTTCACAATGAATTTCATCATCATTATGGGGAAGGCCGGAATGATCAAACTAAGGAATGTTTGTGGTATCAGAATCTCTGACATCCTCGGTATCAAAATGTGGAACATAAACGGTATCGGTAAACTCTTGGGTACTATGACTACATGAACGTGATGATTCCATTATTGCATGAAAAATATTAAATTGACATGAAACAAGTAAGAAATTAACAAGCATCAAATCAACAAGTAACAAATATTGAACTATAAAAAAGAAACCACATTAGAAAAATTCTCAAACTTGTGTTATGAATGCTTCTTGAATGTTGATTGATTCCAAAAAACTTCAAGATTGCACTTCTTTACTTCTTCAAACTTTGAGATTCCACAAATTGCAATAATAAATTGAGAGAGTTGAGAAATTATTTGAAAGTTTTAATGTGAAGAAAATGGTATGGAAGAGGTCTCTATTTATAAATTTTCATATTTTGAGTTCTAATTTACCCCAAAAACTAGCAATTCATAGCAATTTATAGCCATTAGGGGGGGTATTTTAGTAATTTAGTACTAAAAACAAAAACAAAAAAGAAACCCAATTGTTGGCCAGCTCGAGCCGACTGTTAAGCCCGCCAGGATGGCCCGGACTGGATCGGTCTGGTCCACTCCAGTTCATGACCTAGCGGGTCCGGGTCCTTAGCGGTCTGGTTAAAACAGGGCGTTGAGTCCAATATCCGAACCCGAACCCGAACCCGAACCCGAACCGGTCCGCCGATTTTATGCATGGCGGCCTGGGACCAGATCGCTACAATAGAGGTCCAGTTCGGTTAAGGGCCCGACCCGAGCTGATACAGTCGGGGTTCGGACTGAACTGGCACGGTTGCCATCCTTAGACGAGCGCTTCCCTGTTCGAGTTAAGGCAAAAGGATGGGGAGGCACTCAAGGACTTTTTCAAGCACTTCACAGCTGAGTCTAGGTCCGTCCCAGCCCTTAACTCAGTGGTAGCAGCTATCGCCTTTCGACTCAACGTCTGCGACGTCGACCTCAAAGCATTTCTTACCAAGAAGCCTCCTCTGAACTTCTTCGAACTCGTTCATAGGAGTAATAAGTACATCAGGACTGAAGAGGCTATCCATCCCCAGGACTGAAGGGAGAATTCCTCCGAGAACAAAGGACAGTGTGCAAGTGAAGTGCGTGATGTGTATAATTTTTATATCAATGTTTGTACTCATTTACCCATAAAAATCGTTTGTATTTGTCTATCTTGTTAAAAGTTCATCTTATTTCCATAGATTTGAGTTAATTAATTTTTTTGAAGTAATAAGATTTTTTGACGCAAAAGGTGAATATTTTCAGTAAAATTTAACAAACAAAACAATCAGAATGATTTATTAATTTTTATTGATTTGTTGAATTTTAAATTTTACAATTTGGCCATGTGAAAAGCAAAATATAAATTTTAAATTATAAATAAAGGGTGAAAATAAATAAACAAATTTAATAGGGTTTAATTTACCTAATGTGATTATTAATTAGTTTAATTAAATTAAACTAATTAATTTTATTTTTATTTTTAAATCCTAAATTCTGATTTTACTTTTTGTGTGTGTGTAGCACGTGTTTCAAGAAAAGAAAGAGAATAAAAAGAAGCAAGAAATAAAGAGTGACTCAAAATAAGGAAACAAATAAATGAATATGTGGGGTTTTCTGCAAAAATAAATCCTAATTCCCGCGTTCGAATTCCTATAAATACATCAGCCTGAAAGCAAATAAAATGGAGACGCAGAGCGAGAGAGGAAAGCGACGGCTGACCTCGGATATATATATATATATATAATAAAATATAAAAAAAAGAAAGCAAAGTAAGAGAAGAGCAGGGAGAGAGGACGGGACAAAGCGGCACACGGTTCAAGGCAGAAAACGACAAGGACAGAAAGAAGCAGTAGGCATCTGTGTGACTGGGCGACTCGAGGTCCAAGGCGGAAGAGAGAGAGAAGAAACAGGGCATGAGTTGGCAGCGCGGATATCAAAGTGCCACGTCAGCAGTCACGTCAGGCAGAGAAGCAGCAGTTCGCCACGTCAGCGACCACAGTGCTGACTGCTGGTTGCGAAAAGTCGGGACGTTCGGTTTGGATTTTTTTTACAAAACAGAGTTCTTTCTGTCTCTCTCTTTCCTTTTTCTAATTTTTATTATTGCAATCCAAGACAGTATCAGTTAGTTGCAATTTTATTATGAACTAAATCTATTTTTCTAGAGCTTCGATGTAGCCTAGTTTTGATAACACAATTTTAATTGCATGTTATTTTTCTATTTATCCATGGTTGTGTGTTTGATTTTTGTTCTTAATACTTACAATTGTTTGGCCAACTTTTGTATGATCTATTAAATCATGGAGAGACCGAATTGGTAATTTGTGATTTCGAATTAATAAAATCAAACATCGTTACAAGAGCGAACCACTGTTAATGTGACCGTTAAAAAATTCATAGATCTTAATGAATTTTCAATTTGTAATTTGTGCATGAACTATGATAAATAATTAGTTGAGAATATTTTTAATATTGCTTGAGAGAGAATATTGAATAATTTGGGGATTTTGGTCTACAACTTGGAAAAATAATCTTTTTATTCACATGGAGTTATAAATTGTGTGGGATTAACTAGGTGAAATCGAAAGCCTAGAACTAGTTTTTGCAAGTAAT
Organism: Hemerocallis citrina; assembly: GCA_017893485.1. Taxonomy (NCBI): domain Eukaryota; kingdom Viridiplantae; phylum Streptophyta; class Magnoliopsida; order Asparagales; family Asphodelaceae; genus Hemerocallis; species Hemerocallis citrina. The sequence continues at coordinate 232,715,160 of CM030364.1, read as the reverse complement.
AAACAACAAGATTTCAGATTCCACTCCTTTTAATTAATTTAGTTAGTTCTTTATACTAATTTAATTTAGTTACTTTCTTTATTGAATTTCGATTTTCCAAGTAGTAGTTAATCTAGTAAATTTCGGTACTAAGTAAAACAATTAGTCCATGTGGGTTCGACACTCTTTTCACTTAACTATACTACTTGTTGCGATTTTGTACACTTGCAAATAATTCACATCAAGTTTTTGGCGCCGTTGCCAGGGACTAATTATTCTTTTATTGATATTGATAATTTCTAGATTGTTACTAATTTGGATTTTTTTTTTCTATTTTTAGTTTTCTTTTTATTGTCTTTCTCTAATTATTCTTTTCTAATTATTTTTTTATTTCATTTTTTTAGTTTTTCTATTTTTTAATAGATTTATTTCAGGACATAGAAGTGTATCACAATGACAAACAATGAGGAAAACAAGGCCTTGAGAGACTATGTTATGCCCTCACCTAATGGAGCAACATCAAGCATAAAGAGGTTGGTTATACAAGCTAGCGATTTTGAGATTAAACTGGCGATTATTCAAATGATTCAACTGACTGTTCAATTTTGGGGACTATCGCACAATGATCCTTATGTTCACATTGCACACTTTCTAGAAATTTGTGACACTTTCAAACACGATGGAGTATCAGATGATGCAATTCGATTGAGACTCTTTTCTTTTTCACTCAGAGATAAAGCGAAGGCTTGGCTAAATTTTCTACCACCCGGTGTTATTACTACTTGGGAGGGACTTGCACAAAAAAACCTGGCTAAGTATTTTCCGTCGGCAAAGACAGCGAAGCTAAGGAATGATATTACCACATTCATTCAATTTGAGACCGAGCCTTTGTATGATGCATGGGAGAGGTACAAAGAGTTATTGAGAAAGTGTCATCATCATGAACTTCCGAAGTGGCTACAAGTGCAAACATTCTATAACGGTTTAGGAGCTACCAATCGATCTATGGTAGATGCAGCAGCGGGAGATGCACTTATGAGAAAAATTCATGAAGCTGCCTATGAACTTTTAGAGGAGATGACATCTAATAATTACCAGTGGTCTTCAGAAAGAACAATGCCAAGAAAAGTGGTTGTAATTTTTTAACTTGATCATATTACTACTTTAACTGCAAAATCGATATTTTATCTAAACAAATAGGTAATATGAATGTTAATGATATTCAAACTAATATTATTTGTGATCAGTGTATAGGAAATCACACAAGTACATATTGCCAAGTGGGGAACCCTTTCGCTCAATCAAATGCTGAACAAGCAAATTACGTGTCCAATTTCCAACTTCAAAACAATCCTTATTACGTGTATCATCAAGATGGAGAAACACCCCCAATTTTTCTTGGAACAACAATCAAGGAACAATTAGACCACCTCAAAATTATTCACAACAAGAAAAGAAGCCGGCACTAGAAGAGGTGTTCATGCAATACATGCAGAAGACAAATTTGGTGATACAAAATAATACGGCTTCAATTCGCAATCTTAAGTCTCAAATTGGTCAAATTTCAAATATTCTTACAGAAAGAACGGCAGGAACATTACCCAGTAACACCATAAAAAATCTCGAGGAGCATGTCAAAGTAATAACACTAAGAAGCGGGAGAGCAATTGAGCAGCCACAAGAAGAAATTGCCGACCAAAATGTTGTTGAAAAGCAAAGTGAGATCGAGCAAAGTGTGGAGGAACAAACACAGCAGGTGACCAATCACCATTCTAATAAGGATAAAGGAGTTTCAAGCCAAACAAGTTCAGGAAGTTTAATTCTGACACTTATCCTAATTCACCTTATGATCCACCTATTCCTTTTCCACAAAGACTTAAAAAGAATAATTTTGAAAATCAATTTTCTAAATTTTAAAATATTTTTAAGAAATTGCAAATTAATATTTCTCTTATTGAAGCTTTGGAACAAATGCCTAAATATGCTAAACTTTTTAAGAAAATTTTATCAAACAAGCAAAAAATGGAGGAACATGAGACAGTGATGCTAACCGAATGGAGTAGCGCAATATTACAAAAGAAGTTGCCTCCTAAACTTAAAGATCCAGAAGTTTTGCAATTCATTGCACTATTGAAAATTCTTCTTTTGATAAAGCACTATGTGATTTAGGAGCAAGTATTAATCTTATGACTTATTTTGTTTTCAGAAAATTAGGTATTGGAGAAGTAAAACCCACCACAATCTCATTGCAATTGGCGGACAGTTCTATTAAGTACCGAAAAGGAGTAATTGAGGATGTTTTGGTGAAATTAGACAAGTTGATATTTACCGCTGATTTTATCGTGCTTGACATGGAGGAAGATGAACAAATTCCATCGATTTTGGGGCGACCTTTTCTAGCTACGGAGAGAGCTTTGAAAACTGTTCAATAAGGAAAACTTATTTTGAGAGTTGAGGATGAGCAAGTAATGTTTGATGTTTTTAAATCCATGAAGGTTGCTGCTGAAGTTCACTCATATTTTCAAGTTTGTGAAACTAATCTAATTGTGGGAGAGACACATAGAGCGGAGTTGAGAAATTACCAATTAAAGTGTGTCCAACAAATTCAGCAACTATTGAATCTGAAAAAGAAAAGATTTTGGAATACGTTCAAGTTGCACCATCTATTAATTTTTCTTCTCAACTGACATTCAAGGAGGTGGGAATATCAAAGACTACATCTTCAAGAAAGAAACAACTGAAATTCAAGCCACTACCATCAAGCTTGACGGATGCACAGAAAAAATATAATCCACATATGAAGAGAATTATTGGAAAAAAGGCCCGTATGTTGTTGGATCTTGGCGTTACATAACCATCTCAGCTACAACGCCTGGCTGAAGACTTAAAACTTAGCGCTTCTTGGGAGGAAACCCATGTTTTCTTTTTACTGCATTAGATTTGATTTTTCTTTTAGTTTATTTTAATTTTAATTTTTTATTTTATTTTGTAGGATTGCATGAGTTTGGAAGTCGTCGGGCGGAGCTGTTATCTACACCTGCATTGATGGCCATTTTTTAGCAGGATGGATTCAGAATATGCAAAAGTGTTTCAAAGAGAAATCATAGGAATTGTCTTAGCTTTCCATAACAAAAAGAATCAGGCCATTTGGACATCTACAGCTCTAGATATCACTGAAACAATGAACGTCGCGCGTGCAGAATTTTAACACGAATCAGGAGAGAAATTCTAAACTTTTTGCATTCTTTTTGTTTTTGTTTTTCCTTTCCCATTGAGGACAATGTGATATTCAAGTTTGGGGGAAGGGTACAAATTTATTTTTATAAAGAAAAAAAACAAAAGGGATTTCAATTAGGCTTACCATTACACTTGTGAGTTCTTTATTGTGCTAAAGAATTGAAATAAATTTTTTTTAGGATAGTCAATATCTTATAAAGCAAGATTAAGCATACTTATTTACTTTAGGATTATTGAATTTCAAAATTCCTTACAGAATTGTGTGAGTCATGTGATTATACATAAAAGAAAAATGTGATGCTTTTTCTTGTGATTATCCATTTTGATTTAGTCCTAAACAGAGTTTAAGTAAATTGAGTGATAATGAAAAGAAAAAAATGAATAAAACTATATCTACTCCAATGTTTTGAGTTGCTTAGTAACTAGGGGTATTCATCACCAATGTTTACTATTACGTAAAATGGCAAGTTGAAATATGAGTATGCAAAAGCAATCTAATTTTGTGACTTGTTGAGTAACCGGGTGAATTCATTAAAAATATTTGCATTCGCGTCAAAAGCAAAGTGACAAACTAGAGAGTGAGGGGAAAAATAAAATAATAGTTTGCTACTTGGTTTGTAGTAGTGAGAAGGGGTAATCACAGATTGAGTTATTACATGCTATAATTACATTAGTTGCATGACAAATATGATTGGTTTTGGAATTATGAATGAATAATTGCACTGGAGAAAGTGAGTATGCTTAGTTTTACTTTATTTGCTATTGTTTATATTTTTAATTGAAATTTTGATGATTGCATGATGAGATCTCTTGGTGTGATGAGTTGAGCTTATTAATTAATTATTATTCCTTTATTCATGGTTTTACTTTTTTCTCGAGGATAAGAAAAATCTTAAGTTTGGGGGTATTTGATGTGTATAATTTTTATATAAATATTTGTACTCATTTACCCATAAAAATTGCTTGTATTCGTCTATATTGTTAAAAATTCATCTTATTTCCATAGATTTCAGTTAATTAATTATTTTTGAATGAATAAGATTTTTTGATGCAAAAGGTGAATATTTTCAGTAAAAATTAACAAACAAAACAATCAAAACGATTTATTAATTTTTAATAATTTGTTGAATTTTAAATTTTACAATTTGGCCATGTGAAAAGCAAAATATAAATTTTAAATTGTCAATAAAGGGTGAAAATGAAACAAACAAATTTAATAGGGTTTAATTTAGTTAATGTGATTATTAATTAGTTTAATTAATTTAAACTAATGAATTTTATTTTTATTTTTAAATCCTAAATTCTGATTTTACTTTTTGTGTGTGTGCAGCACGTGTTTAAAGAAAAGAAATAGAAGAAAAAAGAAGCAAGAAATAAAGAGAAACACAAAATAAGGAAACAAATAAATGAAGATGTGGGGTTTTCCACAAAAATAAACCCTAATTCCCACGTTCGAATTCCTATAAATACATCAGCCTCAAAGCAAGAAAAAGGGAGACGCAGAATGAGAGAGGAAAGCGACGGCTGACCTCGGATATATATATATATATATATATATATATATAGCGAAATAAGAGCAGAGAGAGAGGACGGGACAAAGCGGCACGCGGTTCAAGGCAGAAAACGACAGGGACAGAAAGAAGCAGCAACCATCTGTGTGACTTGGCGGCTCGAGGTCCAAGGCGGAAGAGAGAGAAGAGACAGGGCGTGAGTTGGAGGCGCGGATATCAAAGTGCCACGTTAGCAGTCACTTCAGGCAGAGAAGCAACAGTTCGCCACGTCAGCAGCCACAGTGCTGACTGCTGGTTGCAAAAATCGGGGCGTTCGGTTTGGATTTTTTTTACAAAACAGAGTTCTTTCTGTCTCTCTCTTTTCTTTTTCTAATTTTTATTATGCAATCCAAGACAGTATTTGTTAGTTGCAATTTTATTATGAACTAAATTTATTTTTCTAGGGCATCGATGTAGCCTAGTTTTGAGAACACAATTTTAATTCTTTGTTATTTTTCTATTTATCCATGGTTGTGTATTTGACTTTTGTTCTTAATGCTTACAATTATTTGGCCAACTTTTGTATGATCTATTAAATCATGGAGAGACCGAACTGGTAATTTGTGATTTCGAATTAATAAAATTAAACACTGTTACAATAGCGAACCACTATTAATGTGACCGTTAAAAAATTCATAGATCTTAATGAATTTTCATTTAGTAATTTGTGCATGAACTATGACAAATAATTAGTTGAGAATATTTTTGATATTGCTTGAGAGAGAATATTGAATAATTTGTGGAATTTGGTCTACAACTTAGAAAAATAATCTTTTTATTCACATGGAGTTATAAATTATGTGGGATAAACTAGGTGAAATCGAAAGCCCTAGAACTAGTTTTTGCAATTAATAAACAACAAAATTTCAGATTCCGTTCCTTTTAATTAATTTAGTTAGTTCTTTAGATTAATTTAATTTAGTTACTTTCTTTATTGAATTTCGATTTTCCATGTAGTAGTTAATCTAGTAAATTTCGGTACTCAGTAAAATAATTAGTCTCTGTGGGTTCGACACTCTTTTCACTTAACTATACTTGTTGCGATTTTCTACACTTGCAAATAATTCACATCAGTGGGACCCAAGAATTCCCAAAAGGATGGTTCTAGTCAACGTCGCCCTCCTCCAGTGCCTCGCTTCGATAAGTTCACTCCTTTGAATGCCAGCATATCAACAGTTGTTATGGAGACTGAAGGAGATGGGCTACTCTGCCTTCCTCCTAGGATGAACACACCAGGTAAAAGAAGGGATAGGGGTCAATGGTACCATTTTCATATGGACTATGGCCACAATATGGATGACTATCGAGCCATTAAAGATAAAATGGAAGCTCTGATTCTCTGAGGTCACCTCTCCAAGTACACTTAAAATGACTAGGTCAGCTCAACTGGCTGGTGGAGCCAGCAAACATGCACAGAGAGATCTCACATCCCAAGACTCGGAGCATATGGCCATTTTCCACTCCATCCACGGATGACCTATGTGTAGGGAGTCTAACTCCTCCCGAAAGGAATTTGTCCGAGAAATGAATTCAATGCATAACTTCCTTCCCATCAAAAGCTTTGGGAGTTCCACTAAAGTTCTCAAAAAAGATCTAGAAGGTGTTCCAACAACCTATTGCATTGCACTTGTAATTAGCCTCTGCATAGCAAACCACGAAATGCACCACATCATGGTGGACAATGGCAGCTTGATGATCATCCACTTCTTAGAAGCTTTCAAAGGCCTCAACCTCTTCAGGGACAGTCTCAAACCCACTGGGTTCACCCTCAATGGGTTCTCTAGGGCTCCGTTCTAGATCGAAGGAATAATAACCCTCGATGTGACTGTAGGAAATGCCCTATCTAACCGAGCAAAGGCCATGTACTTTGGTCATCAATGTGAAAGTCACCTACAACGCCATCCTCGACCGTCCCGACTTAGCAGTTCTTCATGTTGTAGCTTCGCCCTTCCACATAAAGACGAAGTTCCCCATATCAGCGGGTGTATGAGAAGTTAAGGGAAGCCAAGAAGCAACTCGTGTATGTTACCCGACCACGTTCGGGGGCTCGGTCCTCCCCCTTGATGTCGTAGAACTCCTCAAGAAAGGAGTCAAGTTGACTCTGAGCCTATGGATGAACTAGAAGATATCCCATTCTCCAAAGAAGATCAGATCAAGTGCTTTCGGGTATGTAAAGCTCTTTCTTACCAAGTCAAGGAACAAATAACTAGATGAATTAGGGAGAACTGGATCTTATTCGCTTGGACGGCTGCCTACATCTCGAAAGAATTGATCTTGCACCGCCTCAGTGTTAATCTATATGTCAAGCCGGTCCAGTAAAAGTGTCGCAAGTTCGCCCCTGATAAACAATAAGCGATCAAGGAAGAGGTTGAAAAACTCCTAGCTCCCCGCTTCATTCAAGAATTTGTCTACCTTGAGTGGCTAGCCAATGTGGTCATGGTCAAGAAAGCAAATGGAAAGTGGAGGATTTTCATTGACTTCACCCATCATAACAAACCATATCCGAAAGACCGCTTTCTTCTCACTATCATTGATACATTGATCGACGCCACATCCGGGCATGAGGTCCTAAGTTTCATGGATGCCTTCTCGGGATGCAATCATATCTAGATGTTTCCTCCTAACATTCCGAAGACGCCCTTCATCATCAATCAAGGCCTCTACTGCTATCAGGTCATGCCCTTCAGACTGAAAAATGCTGGAGCCACTTACCAACATTTGGTAAACAAAGTCGTCAAGGGGCAGGCTGGCCGAAAGAAGGAAATTTATGTGGACGATATGCTACTGAAAAGTCTCAAGAAGGAATACCATGTTGCTGACCATCAAGAAGCTTTCGACGTCTTACGAAAGCACAACATGAGGCTGAACCCCTCTAAGTGCTCCTTTGGAGTCTCCCTGGGGAAATTCTTGTGATTCATGGTTAGCCATAGTGAAATTGAAGCCAACCCAAAGAAGATCTGAGCTATACTTGACATGTCTCCCCCGTCCAACATCAAAGAAGTTCAAAAACTCACTGGGCATCTCACAGCCATCGGGCGCCAGGGCCGATCCTAAGGTATTTTAGGCTCTGGGCGAAAAATAAAATTAGGGCCCTTTATAGACATGCAAGTATTTTTATATATATTAATAAAATATAATATAACGGCGGGGAACATAAAAACAATACCCAGAAAAATAAAGATTGCCTTTGTTTTACTTTATGACATCAAATACTCCATATTTTTCATTAAGCATAGTGACAGCGACGTTTGCACCTGCAACAAAAAAAAAAAATCAATCAATCACATCTCATCTAAAATGTTTTCTTCTTGCATTTATAGAAGTAAAATCATCAATTATATGTTCAACCTCAATATTTTTCAACATATTTTTTTTTCAATACTCAAAATTGCTAATCCATTTAACCGATCTTGTGTCATAGTTGTTCGTAAATAAGATTTTAATAATTTTAATTTTGAAAAGCTTCTCTCCGCAGATGCCACAGTCATAGGTACAGTAAACAAAATCCTATAAGCAACCAAAATATTTGGAAACATATCCATTTTTTTTTTTGCAAACTCCATAATTTTAATTGAATGCTATGGTTTATCTGTTTCATATGCTTCACTTGGTAGCATTTCTTGCAATATTTGTAATTCTAAAAGTAAATAATTTGCATCAATATCAGACACGTCACCATGTTTCAAAGCAATTTCAAGTTGCAAACAACAATTTTTTATTTCATCATCATCCAATGAAACTAACCGTGATGCATCAAATAAGAAGCCAAATATAGATTCAAACATTTGCATTTGTTCAAATCTACTCTTCAATTGAGAAAGATCCATATCAACTAAAACAAGAAAATAATTAGTTCTAAAATTTTCTTGAGCAGATTGTTCTTCTCTATTCATATCAGGAATTTCATCAAAATGTCTCTTTCTAAAAATGCTACGTTTTACAGAAAATAATGGCTCAATTTCCATTTCAGATGCAATTTCTTCAGCTTCAATCATAGCAGAATTAAATCCATTTTCTCTATATTTTTCAAAAAATGAAACCAATCCTTCCAAGTTTTTAATTGCAACATCAAGAAGCATATTTTCAGTCTGCAACTTTTTACTCACTAAGTTTATTTTATACAAAATTTCATTCCAAATAACCAAACTTAAAATAAAATCAAAACTTGGAAATTCACTTGATGCTAATTTCTCAGCATCCCAACTCACTTTAGAATCATCAGAAATTTCTGCTAATTTAGTTAAAGCTTGTTTTATTTTGGGAGCTTGACTTTTTATTGCTTTTACACTTTCAATGTGACTTTCTCAGCGTGTAGTTGATAAAGATTTCAAAGTTAATTCATCTACATATTCAAGTAAAAGATTACATCGCTTTGTTGAATTAGAAAACACATTATAAATGGCTTGGCATGCTCCAAAAAAAGATTTTCCTTTTAAACAAGAGTTTGCCATATCACAAAGTACTAAATTGAGAGAATGACAACCACATTGCATATAAAAAGCTCTGGGATTTATGTCAAGTAACCTTTTCTAAACACCTTGGTGTTTTCCTTTCATATTAGAACCATTATCATAACCTTGTCCCCTCACATTATCAATATCTAAATCAAGAGTGTTTAGAGCAGCTTGTAATTCATTAAAAAGGCCCAATCCAGATGTATCTTCCACATTTAGAAACTCTAAAAAAAATTCTTCTATTTTTATTGGGTAACTTGCGATATCGACACTTTGTATAATCAGAGTCATTTGTTCTTTGTCACTAGCATCAGGAGTGCAATCAAGAATCACAGAAAAATATTTGACCACTTTAATTTTTTTTATAATTGCACTCTTGACACTTGATGCTAACATTGCTATCAATTCATTTTGTATTTTATGACTAAAATAATGATCATGAATATTTTTATCTTGAATTAGTCGAAAATGTTGCATCATTACGGTATCAAACTCTGCTATTGATTCAAGAAAGCCTAAGAAATTTCCAGTAGAATCTTCATAGATTTTTTCATTTGTTCCACGAAACGCCAAATTATGCATAGCATGATGTTTTACAACAGAAATGATTCTGACCATAACTTGTTTCCAAAGGTTTGTATCTTTCTTGATTTTCTCTTGTAATTCTTTATCAATTATTTGATTTGTGTTCAATCTGACTCGCAGTTCAACTAAAGCTCTAAGGTTAATAAGGTGTTCATGACTATTTTCATGTTGTTTAAGCTTATCTCCAAGATGTTTCCAATCATTAATTCCTTCATCTGCTAATTTACTCCTAGTATGAACTTTTCTTACCACTTTACAACAAAAACAAAATTCTATATCCAAATCTTTTGAGTAAACCAACAATTTGTTGGATCCAGTAGACAAGGCAAGAAACACTAGAGGAAGGGTGAATAGTGTTTTATAAAAAATTAATTGCGAAATTAAAAATTATCTTCTGTTCAGTCGACTGTAAAAGGAAGTTCAGTCGATTGAGGCGTCAGAGTAGAAGAGTATTTTGATACTAGTCTGATGAGTCGACTTTTCCTAAATCCTTGAAAAATTATATTTTGCATGGTAGAATGATAAACTAAACATGCATCTTTTTCAAACATGATCTTATAACATGATTTAAGAGGACTACATAGTTGACTAATACTTAACAGGTTATGCTTAAGTCCACTAACTAATAAGACACCTTCTATAGAGGGGTTAGTGTGCTTACCGACCATACCAATTCCTATGACCTTTCCTTTGTTGTTGTCACTAAATGTGACTGTTCCTCCATCAATGTCTTGTATGGAAGATAGGAGGTTGGCATGACCAGTCATGTACTTTGAGCATCCGCTGTTAAGTATCCAATCATCTCTCTTAGGTACCTATAAAATATTCAATGTGAATATGGTACCCTTTTCATTGGGTCCAAAATAGATTAGTTTGTAGGAAACCAAACCCATGAAGAGTTTGATTTCCACCATTAGCAGAAATATAATTAGCAGAATTACATACAGTAAGCATATATAAATTAATATAAGCAATTCTATCTTTCGAACTCAGGTTGACTGGAATCCATACATATTTACTCTGTCCAGTCGACTTTACAGCACCTTTCAGTCGACTTTAACTGTTATTCAGTCGACTGGGAGGTAGTATAGGTCGACTTATCTGAGGTATTTGTCTCGTTGAATGAGACTCAGTACCTCTGGACAGGCGACTGATATGTGGATTCAGTCGACTGGTCTGAACTGTAAATTTGTCTTTTTCATGAAAAGTTATAGTTTTAGATTTTTCAAAAAACTCATAAAGTTTATTTTTAACACTAGAAATAGATACAGATTTGTTTACACTAGTGTTCTTAGAAGAATGAGATTTTTCAAGGGACTTTTTAAAACCAAGTCCAAACTTTTGATTAGATTTCATTTGATTTTGAAGAACATCATTTAAATTCTCTTTTCCTTTATTAAATTTAGATACGTTCTTGGATATCTCTTCATAATTTTTCTTTAGAGACTCAAGATCCATATCTAAACTAGAAAGACGAGAATTTAAGGATTTTACTTCTTTATCAAGGTTAAGATTCTCTTGAGAAAGTGTTCAACAAACTTTCTCTAAGTTCTTAACTCTAATCTTTCCTTTTTTAAGTTCTTGAAAAATCTCGTTGAACGCATCAAGTAAATCATTAGAATCATAGTCCTTACTTACTTGATTTTGAGATGCCATAAAACACATGTTTACAACCTCGTTTGTCTCATCAATTTCTTCTTCCGATGAAGAATCACTATCATCCCAAGTTGCTTGGTACGCCATTTTGTTCTTCACGAACTTGTTCTTTGTGTACTTGTCCATTTTGAAGTTGGACGCCTTTCCCTTAGATTTTGCGTTCTCTAATGGGCAATCCTTCTTCATATGGCATGTCTTGTTACACCTGAAACAAGTTGGAAGTTCATTAGATTCCTTAGATTTTGAATTAAACTTACCTTTTCTTAGGAACTTTTTGAACTTTCTCGTGAACATGACAATCTCTTCCTCATCTTCTTCTTCATCCTCGGAGTCCGACATGGCTTTGAATGCTAATGTCTTCTTCTTTGATTGTTGTGGTTCGGCATCCTTCTTGCGCTCTTCAAGTTATACCTCATAAGCCATAAGATTTTCCACAAGGTTCTCAAGAGAAAGTTGTGTTAAATCATTGGCATCTTCTATGGCGGTGGTCTTCTTCTCCCATTCGGGAGTTAGTGCACGAAGTACCTTCTTCACCATCTCGGCTTGAGTAAATGTCTTTCCAAGTGCCACAAGTGAATTGGTAATGTCTGTGAACCTTGTAATCATCTCAGACACACTCTCATTCTCCTTCATGCGGAACATTTCAAACCTGTGAACAAGAACAGATATTTTAGATTCTTTTACTTTATTTGTTCCTTCATGAGTTACCTCGAGTGTGTACCAAATTTGATGTGCAGTTGTTGTATTGGACTGTTGTATTGGACACACGGTTAAACTCCTCCTTTGTAAGGGCACAAAACAGTGCATTCGTCGCCTTTGCAATGTTCATTGTTTGGTTCTTCATTTCATCGTTCCATTGTACATATGAAATAGTAGGAGCGGTGTACTCGATCTCAAACAATGTTCATTGTTTGGTTCTTCATTGTCATGTTCCATATTTCATAGTTGATGGACTGAAGGTAGATCTTCATTCTACACTTCCAATAGTTATAATTGGTTCCATCGAAGATGGGTGGCCTTTATGTAGATTGGCCTTCATGGTATTGATTTGCATTAGAAGTAGTTGCCATTGCACTTAACCAGGCTTTGATACCAAGTGTTGGATCCAGTAGGCAAGGCAAGAAACACTAGAGGGGGGGTGAATAGTGTTTTATAAAAAATTAATTGCGGAATTAAAAATTATCTTCTGTTCAGTCGACTGTAAAAGGAAGTTCAGTCGCCTGAGGCGTCAGAGTAGAAGAGTATTTTGATACTAGTCTGATAAGTCGACTTAATACAGAAAGTCAGTCGACTTGCCAGAAGAGTTTCTGAGAAAATTGTAATACCAGTCTGATCAGTCGACTTAAGATGGGAATACAGTCGACTTACCAGAACGGTTTTGAGAGAATTGAAATGCAAGTAATAAAAGGTTCAAGAGATACAACCATAGAAATTCTAACCACAGAGTACACACGATGTATCCTGGTTCGGTCCTCCCGACCTACATCCAGTTCCCAAGCAACCCACTTGAGATTTTCCACTATTCTTGAAAAATGTACAAGAATATCCTATGGCGTTAGACAACAACCTTGTCCAACCCGTAGTCCTCTCTCACCACTAGAGAGTGCAACCTACTCTTCCACCAAGAGTGAAAACCTGACTCTACACCCTAGAGTCCTACTCTCCAACCGAGAGGACCACTCTCACAACCGAGAGTGAAAACCGACTCTACAACCACGAGCCCTACTCTCCAACCGAGAGGACCAGTCTCACAACCGAGAGTAAAAGAAAGAACAATGAAAGAGTTACAATCAACCTATAGTCTTGTTGTGATTGTGATTTGTGTATGGAGGCTAATAGGTCACTTCTGAAATCAGTCCAAAACGAAATCAATGTTATATTGGACTGAAAACAAAGAACCAAAAAACTTTGAGGATTTGAAAGCTTTTGAACTCTTGATCTCTTTTTGAAAATAAGGACTTGAAAGCTTATAAAAGAGAGTAACCTTTTTCAAGTGATTTCTATACTCTATTTATAGAGTTAGAATCACTGGACGTTGAGAAACAGTTGTACCAGCTATCAACCAACGGAAATAAATCTTTTGAATTCGAAAAATCAAGTTTTGAAATCAGTAAACTGTCGAAACGACTTGAACAGTCGACTGGGTTGCTGTTATGAGTCGACTGGCCAGAGTTTGAAGAAGCTCAGACAGTTTTGTACAGGTACAGTCGACTGGTCCTTAATGGAAGTCGACTGGTACTCAACAGCTGACCTAGTTCAAACTGTTTTGACCTTTATTTTTGAAAACCACACAGTTATAAAATTATGTGTGTGTGTGTGACAAGACTTTTACATCAATCTAAGACTCAACAAAAGAAGATTACATTTGTTTTTACAAGACACAAAATATAAGACTTGAAGCTTTGGTCTTGACTTGAGTCTTTAGTCGTGAAAGAAGTTTTAGCCATTGTCCTTGTATGAATCTTTGCTTGATCATTCTTCAGCTTTAGAACAACTTGCTTGATCAATTGGCTTTGAGGCCTTTGTGTATCATACATGATAAACTTTGACACAACCTGCAATATATGAGAGGTAGCACAGCAACTTTGCATTGTGTTTTAATCATCAAAATCAAGAATCAACACAATTTTCTATTAGAAAGTTCTCCATTTGTTCCTGTTTTGATTATCCTTAGGAAAATTAATATTGGTTTCTCTAATAAGACCTTTTTCTACAAGAAAATCTCTCATTTTTCCATCTAAACTATCCCAAACTCTAGGATCATATACATTCAAAGATGTTGCAACTTCTGAACATTCAAGCACATTTTTTTATTTCTATATTATTTTCAATGTTCTCATTTTCAGTAACATTTGTTGTTTCTTCCATATGTTTGGTTTGTTCATTTTCATTTTGAACCAGATCTTGAACTTCTTCGTTTAACTCATTTTCAGTTTCATCTAAATCTTGAACTCCTTCGTTTACCTCATTTTCAACTTAGTTTTCTGAAGAAACATTTATTTTCTTCAAAAATTTATCTAAAGAACCGCTTTGAGCTTTTATAATATCTTCTTCCCTTTTTTTTTTCATACCCAGAAGCGTGCTTCTTATGAAACATTCCTTTTAATCTAGAAATTAAAATAAAATTAATAAATCATAAAAATATAGAACAACAGAACTTTGATAGTGAATGTAGACTTGCAATTCGAAAATTCTTAACTCTGCATTCAAATCAATCAGCAAATCTGAAAACTAAAATTCCCAAAATTAGACTTCTAAATTCTAATACGTGTATAAATAAATAAAAAAACAGAGGGAGTAAAAAAAGAATAATGGAATTTATGTTACAACATCAACAAGAAAAAAAAACTGAAGGAACACATGATCATGAAAATGAACTAGGCAAGTATCCATGATTACTCTAAGCAGACAATTTTTTTGCTACTACCTAACAGGAAAAACTTTTATTCATGTAGTTCTTTTTTAGTACATAATACAGTACAAATAAATTAATAGACTTGGATTGGATCATGGGAGAAAAAAAATTTAACTTAACCAAAACATGAATAGAAACTGATACTTAGAACATGACTTCAAGTCAGATAGTAATTAGTATGAGCTATAACCGTATGCTGGTGGTGTATTAAGTTGAATGTTGATTACATGATCATGCCATGGAAATAACAAAGGGCCAAAGGGGCCACCCAAAAGTTAGTCTGAAATGCCAAAAGTTTGTGTAAGTGTCATAGTTAACCCAAAAGATATGGTTGAATGCTTTGTCGTTGTTGTAAGTAGGTCAGAACTAGTTAGTACTGAGAGTATTTTTGTCCCAATTGGAACATTGCCACAAGTCTGCATTTATGAAAAATTGTTGCTAGGTTAAGTTAATTTGGTCTAAAGTATTAACCTCCAATGTTACTAAAGTATATAATCCCATATAATTTTATTTGTGAGTCCTCTTTCTTTTCTCTTCACTTTGAACAAACTGAGACATACATTTTTGTCATTTCCGCATCAGACTTTGGCACCACTTTTTGATCTAAAATAATTACCTTAAGATCTTGCTCTACGATGATGCCAGATCTTGCTCCAAAATATGCAGCCTGTCGCAATCTATGTTCTATAACTTCCATTTGAAAATTAAGCCACATTGGCCAATTTAGTCAAAACAAAAAGCTACGTTGGCCAGGTACACTTATCATGGTTATGTATATCACCTTATAGCTGTAAATTCTTAGTGAGCTTCTTCTTTTACAATCTGGTTTATAGATCACAATTTTTAGCAACATCTGTATCTGAGGCGTGTACACATTCCGTAATTGAAATGACCATAAGGTACTATCTTCCCCTATATCTGCCGCAATTTTCTTCTCTCATATCAAATCCTTTATTGGTGTTGATCATCTATTTACATCAAGCATCTGAAGCTTTTAGTTTATATTGTTGTCTAAGTTGAGCATCCCCTGCATCATGGTCAATTAGTTCCCAATGCAAATGTTACTATTCTTTGATCTTATACTGTTCTACACTATCAATAAAGATGCATTAGGATCAATGTGATGTGGTGGAGTCTGTAGATAGGAGCAATTGTAATAGGTCATTGGTGTTATCATTGAAAGCGAATAATATCGACACCTTTACTTCCCATGGTGCTACTTTTGTTTCTTGTTGTTTCATTTATGATTATGATCATCATTTAAGTATTGACTGTATTGAAACTTAGTGTGCAATCTATCACAAAATTAAGTATACATAATGCACTTGATCATTTAAGTGTGCAATCCTATCACAAAATTAATCTCCTAAAAAAAATCAAAGTTAGAAATTACCAGTGAAGAACAAACTGATAAACAATCCCGTGATATTGAAACTTAGAAATTTAAACTGATAAACAAAGTGTGCAAATGATAAAAAAATCAAAGTGTGCAACTGATAAACAAACTGATATAATACACTTGATCATTTAAGTGTGCAATCCTATCACAAAATTAATCTCCTAAAAAATCGAAGTTAGAAATTACCAGTGAAGAACAAACTGATAAACAATCCAGTGATATTGAAACTTAGAAATTTAAACTGATAACCAAAGTGTGCAACTGATAAACAAACTGATATTGAAACTTAGAAATTACCAGTGAAGAACTGAAGATCCAGTGAAGATGAACATGAACTCAGTGACTCACAGCAGGAATGATATAAAAAAAAATGAAGAAGGGGAAGTGACGCCAAGGAGAGAGAGAGACTACTGTGCTACTGTGTACACTTAGGAACTTGAAATGTATTAATTAAAATAGGGGACCTTTAAAATTCCTAGTTCAAATATTAATTACAAACCTATTCATCTCTATCTTCAATTACTGACTGAGTGACTGGTGAGCTTAATTCAATTTTTTTGTTTTTTTCCTTTTCAATTTTTCCCCCAAAATTTCCCCCACATGCATTGCACGTGTAAAATACTAGTCCATATACTTAAAAAAATGGGCCTCTCCCCTAAATTGGGCCCTGGGGGGTCGCCTAGCCCTCCCTGGGCCAAGGCCGGCCCTGTCGGGCGCTTCCTCTCAAGGTCTTGGGAGAAGTGCCTCCCCTTCTTCAAAACTCTTCTCGGATCAAATGACTTTGAGTGGGGGCAAGCATTGCAAGAAGCCTCTGAACAGCTCATGGCATATCTCACCATTTCTTCACTCCAAAGCAAGCCCAAGCTAGGAGAGGTGCTCTATCTCTATCTGGACACTTCAGATCAGCCCCTCAGTGTCGTCTTAGTGAGAGAAGAAGACATGGTCTAAAAGCATATCTACTATGTGAGCAAAGTGCTTCATGACGCTGAGCTTCGTTACTCTAAGATGGAGAAAATGGCCTATGCCCTGGTCATGGCCACCTGAAAGTTTTGCCCGTACTTCCAAGCACACTCCATCTCAGTTCTTACTGACCAACCCATAAGAAAGTGCTTCACAAGCCGAAGAAATCTGGGTGACTCATGAAGTGGTCCATCGAGTGAGTCTGCACGATATCAACGAGTGCCCGAGGAAAGCTATCAAGCCCCAAGCCTTAACTGAAATTCATTGTTGAGAGCACCATTCTAGATCCCCCCTAAATAGGTTGAGGATCCTTCCATCTGAAGGGTCTACATCGATGGCTTCTCCTAAAATGAAAGGAGCATGAATGGTGTCATCTTACTCGATCCACACTAGCTCATTCTCCAGTACTCACTTTGCTTCAACTTCCGGGCCTCCAACAAAGAGGTCGACTATGAGGCGTTGATCGCCGACCTCCTTTTAGCTCAGAAAGTGGGGGCGGTGACTCCCAGCTATGGTGAATCAAATCCAAGGAGACTATGATGCTAGGGATGACTGTATGATCAGAGACTTAGCTTACGACATGAAGCTCCTGGCCATATTCTGAGAAACTGAGGTAATTCACATTCCCCGGAAGGAGAACTAGCAGGCCGACGCCCACTCTAAGCTAGATTCTTCCTCCTTTGAAGGACTTAACCACATTGTGTTCATTGAGGTCCTACTCAAGCCATGCATCGAAGAGGGAACTTTAAAGCTCACGGTTATCAATCCTCAAACACTTGGAGATAGTTGGATGAAGCCCTATGCCGACTTCCTTGACAAGGGCATCCTCTCAAAAGATCCTAAGGAAGCGAGAATGATCCAGGTAAGAGCTGAAAGATTCACATTTGTTGAGAGTCATGTACAAGTGCTCCTATACTTTAATAGATGGCAGACCATACTTATGGTGCCTCTCCCTGGAGGAGGCCAAGTATGCACTAAGAGAAGTACATGAAGGAATTGGCGGCGGCCACATGAGCGCAGGGTCCCTTGTTCGAAAAATTCTCAGTCATGGGTATTATTGACCTCTTCCTCGATGATGCCCAAGAATATATCCGCTGATGCGCCTTCCACCAGAGGTCCTCCTTAATCAAGAGAATACCCCAGGCCCAGCTTAGTTTCATGTCAAGCATGATCTTCTTTGATATGTGGGGAATGGACTAACTTGGGCCATTTCCACCCCGCATCTGGACAAAGAAACTTCCTAGTGGTATCTATCGACTACTTCACAAAAATGATCGAAGCGAAATTACTAGCCTCCACCACCGAGCATAAGATTCGGTAATTCTTCTTGAAGAACATCGTCTGCAGGTTTGAGATCCCTCGAGTTCTCGTCACCGACAATGGAACCCAGAGGATTCTGCAAGTTATGTGCCGATTTGGGGATCAAACAATGCTTCTCTTCCATCTCGCACCCCCAGACCATTGACCAAGCCAAAAATGCCCAACCAACAGATCCTTGATGGCCTCAAGAAGATGCTCAGTGAAGCTCCCAAGGGGTTATGGGTCAAAGAACTTCCGAGTGTACTATGGTCCTACAGGACCATAAAAAAGACCCCAATAGGAGAGTCCCCCTTCAACTGCAGTTTAGGTTCCTGTAATGCCCCGAATTCCAAATAAGACCGAATTCGAGATTTCACAAGATCTTTACTTCACTTCGTACAATTTTACAAGGTAATTAAAACTTTTCAATAATACATCAGAGTTCATTACATCTTTATTTACACAGCGGAAAAATACAATAATGAAAGAAAATACAACTTGTACAGCTATAACAATGTAAATCATCAACTGCATCATAACATCTTCATGGCAAAGTCCATTACCTGCATATCAAGCTGTGGGCACGTCAGTCACTTACAACTGACGAAAATGTTATACTCGGCTATCCTCTCTATGCCGTACATATAACGATCTCATTACTTTAACAAATCATAAAGTTGAATGAACAATAAAGTGTTAAATTGTGACTACGCTAAACATGTAAGTGTATGTCATGCCTTAATACCTAATGCACACATTTTATACTAGGATGACACTAATGCACACTTGTTCGGATTCTATGCATCTCATACTACATAGGTCTGAGGGCAAGCGCCTACGTACTCCACAATAAAGGGTTCAATCCCTCGCCATGAAACTACCCAGTAATAAAACAAGTTTTAGATCATTCCACGACTATGGATCTCTGCCTCGCTGGCTATTATAACAGATCCCTCATCGTGCGAACCATCCCGCAAGTGCCCCCCTAGCCCCGGTATACGTATATACATTGGAGTATGGTAAATATCCGCCTGACTACGCTAAGTCCCAGATTTGAAATAAAATTACATCTCCACGGAGCAACCACAGTCTGCCAACTGGGTCTATAGCCACGGAGATCCACCGCCGACAATATAGAAGCACCCACTTACGTTTGCCCAAGTTTACTACATCTTCACCTATGTGCCTAATTATTTAGTTCAAGACATGAATAAATTTCCAAGCCTAGAATTAGTTTTACCTCCTACCGGACTTAATCAACAAAAATAAAAGATAGCTCCATGGCCATATCTCAAAATAGATCTCAACTCTTTTTAAATCAAAGGTGCCGGTAGCTGAGGTCTCACTAACTCTAAATCATAACTTTTTCATGTACAAGAATCCATGGGTACACATACCCTTCAATAAACATGTCTCACTTCACTATAAAATATTTCTTTAAACAAAATACAAGTGTAATCTCTTTAAAGAGATCACTTCACAAAATAATACTTTTCTTTTCTTCACCACAAAGTTCTATTCTAAAAATTTCATTTCTTTTTATACTTCAAAAATATACAAAAAATTATCTCTTAATCTTTCCATTTCATTTTATATTAATTATAAAGTTTTCTTAAGAAATATCCTTTTCACATTAAAACTCAAAAAGGTGAAAATAAAGTCCCAAAGAAATCAAAAGAGGGGCTGGGTTTCGAACCCAGCAACTGCCGACCACACACAGCAGTGCCCTAGGCCCAACCCACTACCCATGAAGTCCATATGGACTCTGTGTTAATTTCGTATGCCGAAATATTCTTAAATCAAGTTTCAGTTTCAGAATTTTATATAAAAAAAACAAAAGTGAATGTGACTATCAAGTTTCGAACCTAAGATCTCTTTCAACAATGCTCTGTTTTGCACTAGCTAACCAGTAAGTCCGAGTGTATTTTCTGTTTAGAAAATGTACCAATGTACTTTTGTTTAAACTATTCAGAAAGTGGTACTTTTTCATGCAACTTGTTTATCCAAGATCAAATCTTTCTAAGAATTTGAAATAAAACTTTCTTGACTGAGATTGAAATTAAAAAGCAGTAAAACAACAAATTTTAATTTCATTAAAACTTTATTTCCACTTCTTTAAACAATTTTTTTTCTCATTTTTCACATAAACTTGTATAAGACTTGAGTAGTGTTTATAAAACTAATTTTTGTTCCTACTTTTACAAATTTCAATTTTATAACAATACTAGCATGTCACTTATTCATGAGAATTTCACAAAAGATTCTTTCATGCAATAGTTTATACTTTCAATTATAACATGGCAACATACACATATGTCAACACATCTCATGGTACTAACTAAATTCATTTTGTTTTCTTTCTTCTTTCTTAGTTATCAAAACATGATTTGAATATAACTTTCTTCAACAAATTTCACATACTCAACAAGTACAAAAAATTTGCAAACATGATAACATGATTCATAGTATAAAGCATTTCTTCTTTTTAATTAGCATGGTATCAACAATTGCAACAAAATCATCCTCATTCATAACATGATACACTAGCATGAATTTTATCTATATTTTTCCCATCAACAATAACTTATATTACTCATTCATATTTTATAGCATGCATATTCTACAACTAGAAAGTATGAAATCACCCACTAACATAATGTTGATCTATTTACTAAACATAGCAGCTTTCATTACAACCAATGTATAGATTTGTTGTACTTCATCATATAAAAATATAATAATCATTTATCATCACTAGCATGCATAGTTCTAAAATTAGAAAGCATGAGAACACCCACCTTAATTGAAGATTGGGAATGAGAAAGACGGAACCAACACCTAGCTCCTAGCAAGAACACCTCCTCCTAGCAAGAGCTTCTCCTCCACGCAATTTCTCCTCTCCTAGCAAGAATTCCTCCAAGCACAAGAACTCTCTTACTCTCTTTCTTTTTCTTTCACTTATTTTGATATTGTTTTTGGTGCAAAAAAGAATGAGAAGTGGGGGTTCTATTTATAGGGTAAAGTTAGGGTCTAATATGCATAAATCTCCACCTGATAACTCGCTATTTAATTCTTCCAACCCTTCATATTCTTAACTCCTAAACTCTTAACTCTTCATGCTCCCAACCTTTCAAGATCTCAACTTCCATAACCCCAACCTTTTTCCCTTCCCCACTAGCCCAAAACCGGCCTACACCATGTTCCAACCGGCCAAACATTCCAAGTGTGCATATGCACACATGCACACACCAATTAAGTACATTCTTATAGTTCTAAATATGTACAAAAAGTTGTAACTTGTCATGTATTAGTCCAAGCTCAACTTAATTTGTGATTTTACTAATGGGCTTGATTCATGGTCTCTCTTCTAATTAATTAATTTAATTATCCTAGTGGGCTCTCCTTCTAATGGGCTAGAATTTAATCCTATAGGTCTATGGATCAAAAGGAGGCTAATTAAAAACATGTACATGCTAAAAATAGATAGTGAGAGTAACAAAATGAGAATAAAAATTTGCAGGTGCATCATACGTATAAAAATCGTTTTAATCAAAATGCTAGAAAATGAATTTCCATTTTATAAAATGGATTCGAATTCCTAAAATAAAGAATTTAAATACGTAGAAAATATTACACGTAGCTGTGAAAATACATAATCGATACGTGCGTCAAAACACATAAAAACTACATAAAAATACAGAGATTGAAATATTGCATTTTTGTTGACTCAAAATAGGGTAAAATCAATACGGGAAATGCATAAATAGTCGGTAATCAAAATACGTTACAAAATACACGTGCATAACACACGAGGGCAAAATTGTCATTTTCAATTTTGCGGGGTGTTACAGTTCCAAAGCAATGATTCTCCTAGAGGTTGGGCTACCTTCCCCTCACCTCCTCTCCTTCAATATAGAACAAAACTCAAATGACCTCCTAGAAACCATGATCTCACTGAAAAAGTTCACGAGAAGTCTCCCCTATGAAGACACATTTATCAACAAAGGATGGAGAAGATCTATAACAAGAAGGTCTACTTGGCTAACCTAAAAGAAGGGGGCATCATCCTACGGAAGCTCGAAATCTCCGACCCTCGCAAAAAGAGAAAGCCTGCTCTTAACTGGGAGGGACCGTACAAGATCTCCCAAGTCGTCAGCAGAAGAAACTTACCAAATTTAAGACCTAGGGGCAAGGGTATATCAAGAACTTGGAATGCCGAACATCTGGTGAAGTTCCACGAGGGTGCTTAACATCATCCACTAGCAGCAGGTTTTCAATTTGTAATTTCTGGAGCTACAAAACCCCGTTTGTGACGTATGAGTACTCATTTTGAAGAAGATTCATCGAACAACATTTTTTATTTAGAACACAAGTTCAGATTCTTCCATCTTCATGTTCAAAACAACTGTAAAAGTTCTAAGTGTTGTTGTTGTAGTATTTTCGCATTACTTTGTGTCTTCTTTTTCTCCTACTCCAACCCCTGTGTCTTCCTATATTTAAGTCCATAATCCTAAAAATCATCTCATTCCTTAAAAAATGAAAAAATAAATAAAATTAAGTAGAAAGAAGATGAAATTCAAATAAATAAACGCAAACTCACAATTTTTATACGTAAAAAGAGTAATAAATTAGGAATAAATTACACTCACCAAGTACCACAAAACTTAAGATTTTTCTTGTCCTCGAGCAAAAAGAAAAACCATAAATCAAAGAATAGTAATTATAATTAGGCTTAACTCATCGCAGGCAAGCATCAAATCTTCAACTTAATACATAAACAATATCAAATAAAGTAAAACTAAGCATACTCATTTTTTCAGCGCAATTATTCATACATAATTCCAAATTTAATCAAATTTGTCATGCAATTAACGCAACTATATCATGTAACAAGTCAATCTGTGATCACTCATTCTCACTACTACAAACCGAGTAGCAAACTAGAGTTTATTTATTTATTTATTTATTTATTCCTTTTTCTAAGTTGTCACTTGCATTTTGACGCGAATGCAGACACTTGTGATGGATTCACCCGGTTCTTCAACGTTATTCAACGTCACACCCTTAGAGTGTGTTTGCATACTCATATTTCAAGTTATCGTTTGATTAAAAGTAAACAATGGTGATGAATACCCCTAGTTACTAAAAGTAACTCAAAGCATTGGAGTAGATAAAACTTTATTCATTCAATTATTTGATTATTATCACTCTATTACTTAAACTTTGTTTCGGACTAGATCAAAGGAGATAATCACAAGAAGAGCATCACATTCCTCTTTTATGTATAATCACATGACTCTCACAATTTTGTAATGAATTTTGAACTTCAATAATTCAAAAAATATATAAGTATGCTTAATCTTGCTTTATAAGATATTTTCTATCCTAAAAAATGCAATGCTTTAACAAAATAAAGAACCAAAAAGTGTAATGGTAATCCTAATTTAAGTCCAAAATTTTAGAAGTAGGTCACGAAGTAGCTATCAAAGTAGGTCTAGATAACAACTTTTCCGAAAACCCCTAAACCTATGCAATCTTATAAAATATAATCAAAAATTAAAATTAAAGTAAACAAAAAGGAAAACAAGTCTAAAGGAAGGAAAAAAGAAAACATGGGTTGCCTCCCAAGAACGCCATGTTTTAAGTCTTCAGTCGGCCGTAGCTGAGATGGTTATGTGATGCCAAGATCCAACAACATGAAATTCGCTTTTCTATAACTTTCTTCATGTGTGGATTATGTTTCCTCTGTGCATCCTGCAAACTAAATGGTAGTTGTTTAAGCTCGAGTTTGAGTCGTTTCTTTCTTGAAGATGACGTCTTTGATATCCCTACCTCTTTGAATTTCAGCTGAGAAGAAAGATGAATAGATGGTGCAGTTTCCAAATACCGAACATATTCCAAAAATCTTTTCTTTCTCAGATTCAAGAGTTGCTGAATTTGTTAGACACAATTCTACCGGTAACTTTTCAACTCCAGCCCTATGTATCTCACCCACAACTAAATCAATTTCACCAACTTTAAAATACGAGTAAACATTGGCAGGAAACTCCATGGATTTAAAGACAAAAAACATTACTTACTCATCCTCAACCCTTAAAATAAGTTTTCCTTGTTGGACATCAATCAAAGCTCTCAGGTAACTAGAAAAGGTCGTCCCAAAATAAACGAAATTTGATCATCTTCCTTCATGTCCAGCACTATGAAACCAACTGGAAAAATGAACTTGTATACCTTCAATAAAATATCTTCAATAATTCATTTTGGATACTTGATAGAATTGTCTGCCAATTTTAAAGAAATTGTAGTATGCTTTTCTTCTCCAATATCAAGTTTCTTGAAAACCGAAAAAGACATAAGATTAATACTTGCTCCTAAATCTCATAAAGCTTTATCAAAATAAAAATTTTCAATAGTGCAAGAAATCATAAAACTCTGTAGATCTTTAAGTTTATGAGGCAACTATTTTTGTAAAATTGCAGTACTCTCTTCAATTAGCATCATCATCTCATGCACCTCTAACTTTCGCTTGTTTGATAAAATATCCTTAAATTTTTAGTATATTTAGGCATTTGTTCTAAAGCTTCAATAAGATGAATATTAATATGCAATTTCTTAAATATATTTAAAATTTAGAAATTGATTATTGAGATTATTTCTTCTAAGACTTTGCTGAAAATGAATCGGTGGATCATAAGGTGAATTATGATAAGTTTCATAATTAAACTCTCTGGAAACCGTGAGGTTTGAAGCTCCTTTAATCTTCTTAGAATTCCCAACATGGTTGTTGGCCACATGTTGCGTTTGTTCCTCCAAAATTGGCTCGAACTCATCATGCTTTTCAACCACATTTTGTTTGACAGTTTGTGCTTGTGGCTGCTCAATTGTTCTCCCACTTTTCAGTGATATTGCTTTGACATGCTCACTGGGATTGGTCACGGTGTTACTGGGGTAAGGTTCCTACTGTCCTCTTTGTAAGGATATTTGAAATCTGACCAATCTGATCCTCAAGGTTGCGAATTGAAGTAGCGGTTGAAGCCGCATTATTTTGGATAACCAAATATGTCTTTTGCATGTACTGCATGATCATCTCCTTAAGTGTCAACTTCTTTTCTTACTGTGGAAAATTTTGAGGTGGTCTAATTGCTCCTTGATTGTTGTTCCAATAATATTTTGGGTGGTTTCTCCATCCTGGATTATATGTGTTCGAATATGGATTGTTTTGTTTTTGAAAGTTGGCCACATAATTTGCTTGTTCGGAATTTGGTTGAGCAAAATGATTTTCCACTTGACAATCAATACTTGAGTGATTTTCTCCACAATGATCACAAATAATATTAGTCTAAATAGCATTAACATTCATATTACAAGCTTCTCTCTGAAGACCATTGGTAATTGTTAGATGTCATATCCACTAAAAGCTCATAGGCCGTTTCATGAGTTTTGCTCATAATAGCTCCTCCAGCTGCTGCATCTACAAAGTCTCAGTCTCAAATTGGGTGAATGTGGTAATGACTGTAATGCCCTTGCACCTAGCTCAGACAATATATACAATTTAGAAGATAAATTATTTATAGTATAGAACAACTGTCTACCATAGGCTGCCTCTCAAAAGGTGTTTAACCAGAATGGTGACTCTTGATCATAGGCATTATTATTTTTAATATTATTTTATTCTAGTTTATACCCGATGCAGGACTATATTTAATCACATTTCTCCTCTTCTCCCATGTGCATGGCCTGTGGGCCCCCATGCACACGTTATGTGCTTCAAGCTGCAGGCTGCAGCTGTCCCAACTGGGCCCCACATTTTCCAAGCACACACATGCCCAAGGTCCTCCTCCACGTCATCACAAGCAGCCAAGGCACAGCACATAGTGCTTGTGGGCCCCCCTCTTCATTACCATTTCAATATATTTACATATTATGCCATCAAGCCATTATTATACACATATATATACTATAATACTATACTTCAAATATTACGGGATGTTACAATGACATTCCTTAGCTTCGCTATTTTTGCCGGAAGGAAATACTTAGTCATAAATTTTTGTGATAAACCCTCCCAAGTAGTGATAATACCTTATGGTAGAGAATTTAACCACGCCTTTACCTTATCTCTGAGTGAAAAAGGAAAGAGTACCAAACGGATTGCATCATTGGACACTCTATTGTTCTTGAAAGTGTCACGGATTTCTAAAAAATTTGCAATATGAACATTAGGATCCTCGTGCGACAGTCCTCTAAATTGAATATTCTGTTGAATCATTTGAATGATCGCCAGTTTAATCTCAAAATTGTTAGCTTATATAGTCGGCCTATTTATGTTTGATGTTGCTCCATTAACCGAGGGCATAGCATAGTCCCTCAAAGCCTTATTTTTCTCTTCATTCTTCATGGTGATACAATTCTATGTCCCGAAATATAGATATTAAATAACAGAAAAACTAATCAAACTTATATTTCTAAAAAATAGATATAAATAAATATTAAAAAATCCAAATTTGTAGCAATCTAACTATTATCAATATCAATAAAATAATAATTAGTCCCCGGCAGCGGCGCCAAAACTTGATGGAATAATTTGCAAGCGCACAAAATCGCAACAAGTAGTATAGTTTAAAAGAAAAAAAGCATCAAACCCACAAGGACTAATTATTTTATTGAGTACCGAAATCTACCAGATTAACTACCATTTGGAGAATCGAAAATTGGATTAAAAAAATAATTAAATTAAATTAAACTAAAGGAAAACTGAACTAATTTAAAAGAACGAAATCTGAAATTTTAGGGTTTATTAATAGCAAACTAACTCTACGGCTTTTGATTCTACCTAATTAATCCACATAATTTATAATTCCATGAAACTAAAAACTCTACCTTTCAAGTTGTATATCAAAATTCCCTAATCATCCAATGTCTTCTCTCAAATAACACCAAACAATCCTCAACTAATAATTCATCATATCTCTATACAAATTTAATTATTTGAAGATTCATTAAGTTTTATGGATTTTTCTACTGTCACATTAATCACGATAAATTATCTCTAATTTCTCTCATTGAATGATGTTTAATTTTATAATTCTAAATCACAAGTTACCTCTCGGCATCCTCCATGATTCAATAAATTCAACAATAGTTGGCCAGACGATTACAAGAATTAAGAAAAAAAATTAAACATACAACCATAGAAAAATAGAAAAATAAAATAACATGAAATTCGAATTGTGTTCTCAAAACTAGGCTACATCGAAGCCCTAGAAAATTAAAATTAGTTCATGATAATTTTGCAATTAATAAACATCTTATTGGATTGCATAATGAAAAATAGAAGAGAGAAAAAAAAAACTCTATATGATCTTGACGAAAGCTATGACTCTTGCTCTCCAATTGTGTGATGAGTCATCACCTCCAATTCTTTTAGCCTCCAAGATATTTTTTTCTGCCGCCCTAGAGTTCACATCAGCCTCTATATATAGCACCCCAACGAATACCTAAAAAGATATATACAAATACAACCCATTGGACCCAAAACCTGCGTTCAAAATATAATATCAGTGCCGACGCGGTCGACCGCAACTTCAGTCGGCCGACTGTTCATGTCCTTCAAATGTAAAGGGTTTCAACAGAGAGTGGGACGATCGACTGTGCGGTCGACCGATCATTTGATCAGGTGTGTGGTCGACTGTCCACTTGTTTTTTTTTGTGTGCAGGCTGTAACAAAATGATTTTTCTCGAGCTACCGAACTCCGTTTGTGACGTATAAATATTTGTTTCGAAGAATAATCGACGAACAACATCTTTGATTGAGAACACAAGTTCAGATTTGTCCATTTTCATGTTCAAATCAGTTGTACAAGTTCTAGGTGTTGTTGTTGCAGCTTTTTCGCATTACTTTGTGTCTTCTTTTTCTCCAACTCCAGTCCCCATGACTTCGTGTATTTAAGTTCATAATTCTAACAATCATCTCATTTCTCGAAAAATGAACAAATAAATAAAATTAAGTAGAAAAAGATGAAATTCAAATTAACAAATGCGAACGCATAATTTTTATCTGTAAAAAGAGTAATAAAATCAGGTATAAATTACACTCATCAAAATGACGTCATGGATGGTGTTGATTTTGCAGCTAGGAATGCTAGAAGATCGTTCTTAATATGAAGATGGTCAAAGATATTTGTTTGTTTAGCTTTACTTTTTCTCTTTAATTCGAGCATTATTTCATTTGAGGAATGATTTTTTTTTAGTTGATGTCAATTTTAGAATTTCTGAATTTTTCTTATAAGCAAAAGTTATGCGAGAATCGACCTCTATCTATTTTTTTCATTAGGCCTCATCGTCCTTGACTAATCCCAACTCTGGCCTGAGAATTAGCTATGAAGTGACAAGGATTAGCTATATTCAGATTTGATGATAGGCAGGGCCGGCCCTGAGTTCCCGGGGGCCCTAGGCGAACTTCTGACATGGGGGCCCCTAATAACATTTTTTTACATGCAAAATACGTACCTATATTTACAAGGGAAGTTCAAATTTGGGGGCCCCTAAAATCGCAAAATCTCCGGGGGCCTAAGGCAGCTGCCTTACCCGCCTCTAGGGTAGGGCCGGCCCTGATGATAGGATATAGGAGGTTAAGGGATTAATCTTTTTATAGTCAACCAATAAACTCCCTATCATACTAATAACATATAGGAAAAAGCCAAATATTCATCTTCATATAAAAAGCCATATATTCATCTCCATATAATCTTTTGAGAGTTGCTTATTAGCATTATCTCAACCCCACACAGTTGACATGTATAATTCACCTGAGAAGCTAAGTGTAGTTGAAATAAGGGTAAATTGTGAAAAACATCCATAATTGATATTGTCAAAGCGAAAACCCTCATAAACTATTGGTGAACATGATAATCCCTCAGAATTGCAGTCAACTCCTGTATGGAAACCCTAAAAAATTATTTGAAAAGTCCAAGTTGTCTTGAAATTTTCACTGTGTTTTTCTCTCTCCAAAAACACAAAAAGACCATTTAAAAATAAATAATAATAAAAACCCAAAAAAACCCAAAAATTTGCACCTTTTGTCCCCAAAATCCAAAATCCAAAATCTAAATCAAAGTCCAAAATATCTGCCTCTTCATCACCACCACCGACCTCCTCATCTCCATCATCATCAAAACTAACGCTTCTTTTTAAATTTTTTATTTGCTTCTTGCTTTGGTTGATGAATTTTTAGAATGATGTTGAATGAGTTTTTTGGAGTTCGAGAAGATGAGGACGAAGATGATGAAGTAGATGAAGATGAAAGGAAGATGATGATGAAGGAGGTGAAGATGGTGGGATGGAGGTTGAAGGGTGATGATGATGATCATGGTGGAGGTCGGGGATGATGATGATAGAGATGAGGAGGTCAGGGGATGGAGATGGGGCCATCGGTGGAGGTCGAGATGGAGGTAGGGATGATAGAGATGAGGAGGTTTGGTGGTGATTTGGATTTGGATTTGGATTTGGATTTTGGATTTGGTATAGAGAGAGGGTGAGTTATTTTTTTATTTTATTTTTTTATGTTTGTTTTAATGGTTTTTTGGGTTTTTTTTGGGGGGGGGAGACAGTAAAAATTTGAGGACAATTTGGACATTTCACGTAGTTTTTTAGGGTTTCTATACAGGAGTTGACAGCAATTCTGAGTTGAGGAAGTTTATCACGTTCACCGATAGTTTATGGGGTTTTTCGCTTTAGCAGTATAGATCATGGGTGTTTTCGTAATTTACCTTGAAATTAAGTGTACCTTCAATTTAAATATTTGTAGTTGATATTAGTTTAAGTTAGTTACACAACATCAATTCTCTAGTTATATGGCCTGGTTCCAAATAAAGATAATAACAATAATATTTTTTAGAAAAAACACTCTAGTTGTAAAGTAGAGATAATGATTCTTAAAAAAATGAAAAATATTGTAAATATTATTAGTGGATTACCAACATCCCTTGATTTTGTCACTCATTTTCCACCTTTATATCTTTATGTCTGTTAGAGTAATGCTTACTTTAGTTCCATATCGAAAAATGTATTGTTTTACTCTTTGTTCTTTTCTATATATAATCATATTAGAATCAAATAAAGTATTGTTTTCTTTCTCTAGAAAAAGTAGAGGAAATTTGTTCATCTATTTTTTGTTTGTAACACGTTATTAGCAGATTCCCTTCGTTAAGCGTCTTTCCGAAGTCTGATCGACCTCAAAGCGGACCTCGAATTTTGAGAGCAAGTGCAAACATATTGGAGCGTAAATATCCATAAATCAGATCGATCCAAAGGTAAGTTGGTGAGCAATGAATTTCTTGTTCTCTTTAAATTTTCATCAAAGATTATAACATCCATCATTGTTATAGGCATTTTATTTTTGAAAAATCTCATATGAATATGAAATCAATTTTATTTGATAGATCTTATCGAAATGACATATTTTCATATATTATGTACCTTATTTGGATTTAAACCGAATTTATTAGGATTTTTTCCAAATTTTAATACAGTTTCTCGCAGAAAAATTCATTACTTTAAATCCAACCATTGAAAAATTCTTAATTTTTTATATGACGTTCTTGATGTGTTTACAGAATTATATTAATTTTTTAGAATAATGAGAGAAGCTCCGTAATTATTTTATTTTTGTAGAACCCGAAGTTCTAAACTTTATATACTTTACTTTCATATATATAACTCAAGTTATAAAACATGACGTTCTATACTTTCAATTTAATATATAAAATCCAAAGTTTTATGTAATAAAACTCAAAGTTTTATTATTTTAATATTATAATTTGAAATTCTAAAAATAATATATATATATATATATATATATATATATATATATATATATATATATATATATATATATATATATAATCAAGCCCGTTGTTTTGATATTATAATTAAATTGGACCCAGAGTTCTCTATATTGATATATTTCCATCTAATTAATTTTTTAAAAAAAATAAAAGGAAATCCTAACGTCTTGACACAACCTGAAGTTGTATAAATGAGTTGGGTGAATGACCTACTCGCACCCAAAGTTAGTAAAAATACCCTATGCACACCTGAAGTTACATTCATACCCTAATGACACCCAAAGTTTTAAAAATTGGAACTATAGGCACCCTCCGTTTATTTTCGTTAAGTTATTAACAGATATAGCGTGAATTTACTTTTTTACCCTTGCCTCTTTAATTTTCTATGTTATATTCTTTTCCTCTCTTTCGAAAAGAAGCGAAGTGAGGGGCGGGGCAGGGGCGGGGGCGGAGGAGAGGGGGTCAGCGGCACGTGAGGCGGCAAGTCAGGCAGTAGGTGGTGGCGCACAAGCAACAGATGCATCAAAAGGTGGGGAATTTCTCTTCTTTGCATTTGATGAACTTGTCTATTAGTCTTTATGGGTTATTTGCAGATTAATTTGGGTTTTAATTGTAGAACTACTCTTAATTGTTGAGTATACTTTATGGTTGTAGTATCTTTCCTTCAATTTAGGATTGAATTTGGGATTGTTATTAGGGTTGAGTTAGGATTCCGATTTGTTGCAATTAAGAATTTTGGATTGTAATTCCGATTCCGAGTTAGGAATTTGGGATTTGTTGCAGGGATTCCGAGTTAGGAATTTAGAATTTGGGATTTGGAATTTGGAATTTTGGATTGGAATTTTGGATTGAAATTGAAATATAGATTGAACACATTATATTAGCTTTGTACTTCATACATTACAAACTGAAAAATACATGTAGATTGAATATACATACAATGCATACATTACAAAAGTTAATTTCTATTACAGACTGATTTTTGACACTTCCAGTAGACTTGAGTAAATTTTGCAATTAATTTAGTATACAAGTTATACATGCTGGGTTTCTTCTCAAGGGGTAGGAATGACTACTGACTTTGCCTCTTTTTGAATTCATAAGCAGCAGTTATCCCACCTACATACACTTTCATTCACCACTATAGGGTTGGCAAATGAGTCGATTGGGCCGGGTCGGGTCGACCCGTTCGGGTTGGAACCCAATTAGGGCGAGTTCGGTTCGGGTCTGAGTGGCAAACGGGCCGGGCCCAACCGGGTTGGAATTGAAAAAAATCGACCCGCCCAACCCTCGAACCCATTCGGGTCCAACCAGGGTCGGGTCGAGTCGGGTCGCGAGTTAGCCCGTCTAATTTTTTTTAACTGTAAAAAAATTAATTTTAATAATAAAAAAAAATGTAATAATAATAATAAGAATCAAAGAATGAAATTGCCAAAAAAAAATGTATATATTATTAATATGATTTCAACTTATACAAGTTTCCAATTTGTAATAAGAAACAAAGATTTTCTACAAATTTGTTTTATACAATCACAAATTTCTTCGATACAATTTCAATTTTCTTCAATTATCCTAATTTTTTATAACAAACAAATATTTTATACAATTTTTAATATATTTACAATTTTCTTCAATTTGTTGGTCTTCAATTTGTTGTTGTTGTTATTGGTCTTCAATTCTTGATGTTGGTTGCTATTGTTGTTGTTGTTCTTCCGGCGAGTTGGTTCCACTTGTAGACGTGTCAAACCCTTTTTCTTCAGTCCTATCTTCAGCCTTCATCCATTATTCCGTGCAGACGAGCATCTCCAACGATTGGGTCTTTAAGCGATTCATGTAATCGATTATAACCCTGCCACTTATAGAAAATGTACTTTCTGAAGCAACTGTAGAGACAGGAGGAGTAGTAGATCTTTAGCCATTTATTTAAGAATACTATAAGTATGTTCATGGTCTTTCCACCATTGTAAAATATCAAGTGTAGAAGTAAAACTTTCAGAATCTTGTTGATTATACAAATATAATTCATTTGGTTGTTTAGTCTTAGGTTTTTTTGATTGAAGTTGTGCAAGTAAATTAAATGTGGCATCATCTAATTTATTCTTACCCTTACCTCTAAAAGTAGAAGAAGGAGAACTAACTAAAGTAGTAGTACTACTAGATGAAAAACTTCTATCATAAAAATCATTCAAGTTATTTAATGTCGCTTCAAATTTAGCTAAAAATGTTTCCAAATCAATTTCAGAATCATCTTCCCCGAGTAAATTAAAAAAAAATCAATCAAACTCTTCGTACCTTCTAATTTGATTCGAGGATCTATCACAGTAGCAATATAATACAACATAGGAAGAGGATTAAAATACTTCAAAAATTTTGTGTATGCAGGTTTCACCATATGACCAATAAAAGCATCATCGATCATTTGTTTGAAAGTTTGCATCATAGTAACTATTGAAATAAAAATGCTACTAGAAGTAGATTCATAAGATTTTAAAAATTTGAAAGTTGCAGTTTTAAAAGGTTCTAAAAATTTTAACAAAGATTCGGCATAAAACCAAGCATGGGGAGTCATTTCAAAATTTGGCATATTTTTTGCCATACAAAAATTATTTATACATGCTTTATATTCAGTAACAACATGTAGCAAATTAAAAGTAAAGTTCCATCGGTGTTTAACATCCATTGGAAATTTTCTAAAATGCACATTTTAAAGCCCACACCAAGCTTTCCATTCTTGAAATATAGGGCCACTTAATGCAATAAAATGTACGCAATTTCTAATGTTAACTATATATGGTTCGGCTATTTTTAATGCATCTTGAACACATAAATTTAAAATATGACATGCACATCTAAGATGAAAAGTATTGTCAGATGGAGGATTTAATGCGGTTTTTAATGTACTAATTGATACATTGTTGTTAGATACATTATCAAAACTTATACACATAATTTTATCATGAATATGAAAAACATCATAAATTTCTAAAATATGATTTGCAATTTCATTACCACTATGGGGATAGGGCAACGTGGCAAGGGATATTATAATTTTTTTGAATAATCCAATCACTGTCGATCCAATGACAAGTTATTCCCATCATTGGAATATTATTGCATTCCGTCCAACAATCGGAAGTTAAAGAAACTCTACAAGTTAAACTCCATAAAATGGCAATCAAAGCTTCTCTCATTTCATTGTACATTTTAAAACAATTAGACTTCAAATTATTCTTAGGGATTCTTTTATATGCGGGTTGATTAAAAGTTTCTAAGTCCTTACTCTCGGAATAGGAAGATGGTAACTCTTCCTTAATTACTAGTTGGGCCCTTTTCTAACGAACAAGTTCGGGATCATAAGGGTGTTTATCAACTAGACCGGTCCTAGGGTGGTTTTTTTGTTGGCCGGGTAAGTCTACAAGAAGTTCCTTTGTACATTTTGGATGTGTCGTTTTATTGTACCTGTCCCCTCACCCTTCTTCCATTTGTATGCTTTTGAACAAGTTTTACAAATTTTTATACCTACACTCGGATATTCTTCGTCGGGAACATAATCATAAAATTTGTGTCAATCACTAGTTTCCCCTCTAGTTTTCCTACTACTACTCAGTTGTGTTGTTTCGGTTGCTTGTGTTTGTTGTTCTTCTTCTATGTCTATGTCTCCCACAAACACATCGTGTGTACCAATGTGTTGAGTCATAGGGTACTCTTCGGCAGGCTCATTTTGTGGGACAATAGGAGCCCTACGAGAAGTACTGGTGGAATCTTATCCACTTTGGCTACGGCCGCTACCTCGTGATACAGACATGTTGATATAGTAGTGTATGTGAAAAAAATAAATACAATCTATGCAAGATAAGTTGAAAAAAAAATCTAGAAAACAATAGGAGGGTTGTGAGAAAGAAGATCAAAAAACCAACAGACAAATATGATAAAAAAATTATAACTACAAAAAAATATATCAAGACAATAAGAGGGTTGTGAAATTTTGATACTGTACTTCGCGGATACTCGTATTTAGAATGAGAGTGAAAATAAAAGTAGAAGTAGAAGTAGAAGTCTGGACACGTATATAGATAGAAAGAGAGCTTCTTTGTTGGAGCCATGGAGGAGTTGAAGACTTGAAGACGTAGTTGAATGTTGAATTCGATACGATCGGAATTTGTCGCTTCTATGTTGCTAGCATCTTCGTTGAAAAATTTTCAAAAAATTGAGATTGAATTGAGTAGTAGTAGTAGAGAGAGTAAAAGAATTAAGTGTAAAATTTTTAGAATGGGTTTAAGGGGTATTTATAGGGAAAAAATAAAAAAACCAAAAAAAACAAAAAACAAAAAAACCAAAAAAACGGCTAGAATAGCCAACAGTCTGTTTTTCGTCCATTGGACCCCGCAGGTCGAACGTTTGGCCCGTATGGGTCTAACAGTTCGAAACCCGCGGGTTGGTGGGCGGATTCATCACTGTTCACCGGGTTCACGGGCCGGTTCAACGGGTTGAAAACCCTTATTAGACGACCCGGGTCGACCCACTTAGACTCGCGGGTTCGACGCGGACCCGAACCGTATTTGAACGGGTCGGGTTTTGGTGAGCGGGTCACGGGTCAGCCCGGCCCGGTTGCCATCCCTACACCACTATTAGATAGAGGCAGTAATTATCTGGTTCGGGGGTTGGAGAAGTAGCAGGTGTAACAATATATTCAAAGTTCTTAACAACTTCTTGATATGCACTCCTCCTATTCATGCTATTTGTTGGATGATTGTGAGGTGTGCATGTCAAGAAGCTAGGAAGTAGCATGAATAAATTGTGACACCCACTACTACTCCATCCTCCGAAGCCAGAGAATTTTTGCACTTTGTCTAATGGTTGTGGATGGAAGTGTATGGAAGGAGGAGAAGTGCTACTTCTACACTCAAAAAAAAAAGTCAGTAGTCTTGTAACAACCCGTAGTTTCAAAAAAGAGGTAAAATAATAAATTATATATATATATATATATATATATATATGAGGATATGGCATAAAGGTAATTAAGAGTAACACCCGGTTTGTGTGAGCGCAACGCTATGTCTCTGTTCTTTCTCTCAATGACGTGGCAGGGCCCACATGAGGGGTTCACTGTACACAGGTAGAAAAGAGAGGAGATGTGTGGAATTAGTCCCACATCGGGAATGCAAATGAATTAAATAATATTAAAATAATAATGCCTATGATCAAGAGTCACCAATCCGGTTAACCACTTTTTGAGAGGCAGTATGTGGTGGGCAGTTGTACTAAAGTATAAATAATTTGTCTGATAAATTGTATAAAATGGTCTGAGCAGGGGTAGGGACGTTACAAATGGTATCAAAGCCATGTTTCGACACTGAGTATGGGGCATGTCTATATAGTCGGGCGGTGGATTCCGGGACTGTGGTGAGCCCTCAATTAAATCTGTGACTGTGATTGATCGGGCGGTGGATTCCAGGATCATGAATAATCGGGCGAATAGAAGAGCAGATGCTCCACAACGGTTAGAAAGTAGATCTTGCACTAGATTGTGCATGCCCCGTGCTCAGCGAGGACGCTGATTTCTGAAGGGGGTGGGGGTGTATGTAATACACCATAGTTTCAAAAAAGAGATAATATATATATGTGTGTGTGTGTGTGTGTGTGTGTGTGAGGATATGGCATAAAGGTAATTAAGAGTAAAAAAGGGGGGCCCACAGGGCAGCACATGCTGTAGCATTGTAGCATCAGCGGTCTGCTAATGCCATACTTGGACCCACCTGGTTTGTGTGAGAGCAGCGCTATGTCTCTGTTCTTTCTCTCGATGACGTGGCAGGGCCCACGTGAGGGGTTCGCTGTACACAGGTAGAAAAGCGAGAGGAGATGTGTGGAATTTGTCCCATATCAGGAATGCAAATGAATTAAATAATATTAAAATAATAATGCCTATGATCAAGAGTCACCAATCCAGTTAACCACCTTTTGAGAGGCAGTCTGTGGTGGGCAGTTGTACTATACTATAAATAATTTGTCTGATAAATTGTATAAAATGGTCCGAGCAGGGGCAGGGGCGTTACAAGTCTTCCCTACCCATTGAGGGAAACCCAACAGGTATTTGTATGCTAACATGGACATGCATCTATCTGCCGCCTTAAACTCAACATCTTCTTTCTTTTCTTCTTTCTTTCTTTCTTTTCTTCATCTTCTGTTTTGTTTTTTTTTTCATCTTCTTTTTTCTTTCTTTTCTTCAACTTCATCTTCTTTCTTCTTTCTTCTTTCTTTTCTTTTCTTCATCTTCTGTTTTGCCTTTTTTCATCTTCTTTCTTCTTTCTTTGCATCATTTTCTTTCTTTTCTTTTTTAGTATCATGTTCAATAGCAACATGATGACCAACACACTACTTGAATTGTGTATATATAGCATTTCCAAGACTACACACATGCAGGGCCGGCCCGGAGATCCCGGTTGCCTTAGCCAAACTCATATTTTGTTGCCCCCTTAGTAAATTTTTTTTAATACTAACAACAAAAAGTCAAAGTAAAAGCAAATAAAATAAATTTACGCAAAGTCATGGAAAGCATTAAATTTACACAAGTCATGGAAAGCAATTTATGCAAAAATATTTCCTGATTTAAAATAAAAATCAATCTAGAAACTAAAAATTTTGTAAGCTTCAACAAAGTTATAAGAACCCAAAACTAAATCTAAAAGCATAATTTGAAGCAATCATAGAACCCACTTACCACACTGTTGCAGTAATGACAATATATTCATGAATCTTTTATATACCCATCAAGTAGTTTCTGTGAATAAAATGAACTTGTTAGTGAAAAAGAAGAAGCATATAATGACAAACTTAAGCAATAAAAACAGTAATTGATTAATAAATAATTGGCCTCGAATATAATACCTACTTTGGTTCCCTCATGTAAAATGTCATCCATGAACACCGACTTGTGGAGGCCTAGATCCCTTCACAAATGACAATTCAGAAACTAAGTTTAAGTTGAGATCCGGAATTTTGTTTTCGAAACCTCACTCGGTTCTTGTCATTTTCAGCCTTTGTCATAGTACCTATATAATATCGCGATAAGAATTAAACCTCACTCGGTTCTTGTCATTTTATACACACACACATAAAGATGAAGCTCGAAGAGCTTTATTCATATGTAAAATTAAAAGTAGCAAACAATGTAATCTTCAGTGTTCTCTTTGATTTTTTGTTTCAAGCTGCAGCAGTAGTAAAGGAAAAGGGAAAATTTAACAAACCAGATTCAAATAATGAGAATCTGATGGGAAGAAGAAAAGAATGCATGCTCTTATAACAGACATCCTTTGTAAATGACAAGAAACTGATAATCGGAAGAACATCCAGCCATGCACAGTAAACTTCACAAAGGTAATTTGAATTGTTTTTAAGACAAAGCAGAAAGGCATGCATACCAACTATAAATAAAGACTGAAATTACAATTATATGTTATTGGTATTAGCAAAAAATTTCAGCTTTATCAACATGCAATGAGCTTATCATTCAATGAGCAGGTATATATTCAGATTCTATAACATTCAGTGAGCTTAATTTGGATAACTCTCAAGCCTAGTTTGGATAACTCTCAAGCCTTAGCTTGCCTAATACAGTTTCAAATACTACAGTTGTTAAGGTAGCCTAGTTTGGATAACTCTCAAGCCTTAGCTTGCCTAATACAGTTTCAAAACACTAACTGCTAATACTCAGAGAGAAGATCCAAGTAGCTATTTCCCAGATAAGAAGCTAGAAATAGCCTATTCAAGGTTATAACCTGCAAATATCTCCTTTTTTTTCCTCTCGCTTATTTCAAGATTGACAGGTTTTCAAGAAACCAAGGGGACTTGATCCTCAATTTCAAGTTTACTTGATCATACCTACCCCTCTTTCTTCTTCATCTACAATGTTTTAATCCTAATCAAATCACCACAATATAGGTAAAAGATACAAAGTATAGAATATCTAAAATTAAAAACAGGAAGTAAAGTTTCGAGATAAACAGAAGGTAAAGATGACATCTATGACCAGAATCTCAGATCTAACCTCTGAAGAAAGTAGCAGTATAAACTAATTCATAAAGTAGTGTATCCGATTGATATGTGCGATGTGATATGTGTGGTGCCATACAAATTAACCTTGTCTAAGGAGGCAATTGTAGCACATTTACTAAGGAAGATAATTGTATGAACTTTTCGCCAAGTAGACTTTCCATAGAAATTCAAGCCCAGCTAGATTTATACACTATCAAGAAATAAGCAACAAGCTGAGACATAAACAGAGCCAGAATAAATTATTAATAAGTCATCCAAATAAATCATAGAGAACTACCAGGAACTATGGGTTGTTGGTTAAAACAATATTATGGACTTACTTCATTATTTGTGAGTGTGTGTAAACTCTCACTTTGGTTTCATAAAACATAATCCACTGAAAAAGCCATTTAGAAATTGATCACATGCTTTGAGCATTTATTTACACGAAAAAAACTCTCAAGGTGCCATCTTAAATCTTAAGGCTGTATTAACTGAAGGGGCAACGTATTATAACTAAAGCTGGGAATATGAAATTGAAAGAAGACGACGAAGAGAAGAGTAGATTAGTAGATATAATACCTTTTGATGGAGACCGGAGAGCCGGAGAGGAAGGACGGAGATTAGGGACTTAGGGTAGGGTTTCAATTAGGGGCAGGGCCAGGCCAGGATTAGGTTTAGGGTTTTGATGGAAAGGTCCGAAAGGATGCCGTCGTACGTCAGCCCGTCGCCCGTCGGAGCCGCGGTGGAGAAGGAGTACGATCGGAGGAGCGGAGGAGCGGTGGAGAGCGAGCGTGGAGGATTTCGTCGGGTTTCAAATTGGGGATGGGAGAAAAGAAGAGAAATGAGAATCGAATCTGGAAGAGGAGAAAGAGAGATGCTTTTTTTTTTTTTACATATAGACCCTTTATAAATTTAATTTTACAACATACATGTATATATTGAATTTTTTTTAAAATTTTGTTGCCCCATTGGAAGGGGGTTGCCCAAGCCCATTGGCTTGTTGGGCTTACCCTAGGGCCGGCCCTGCACACATGTTCATAAACATCTCTAAAATTCATTAAAAGATGTTAAATGATACACATTTCAAAATTCAGCAAAATCAGAAGCAGCAACAGAAAAATCAGAAGTAGCAACAGCAACAGTAAAATCAGAAGCAGCAGCAACAAAAATTAGAAACAGCAGCACCAAAATCAGAAAGTGTATGCAGGGGGGATAACAAGTTTCCAAAGTAGGCTCAGCCTTTAAGTGATAGCAACAACAGCAAAATCAGAAGCATCAACAACAACAGCAAAATGAGAAGCAGCAGTAGAAAAAATTAGAAGCAGCCGCAGTAGCAACAATAATCAAAAGCAATAAAATCAGAAAGTGTATGCAGGGGGTAATACAAATAGCAATAATCTCTCTCTCTCTGTAGTAATACAAATAGTGTCTAATGATGGTGAATGAAAGTGTATGCAGGAGGGATAACAAGTTGCCAAA
Organism: Hemerocallis citrina; assembly: GCA_017893485.1. NCBI lineage: Eukaryota > Viridiplantae > Streptophyta > Magnoliopsida > Asparagales > Asphodelaceae > Hemerocallis > Hemerocallis citrina. The sequence goes on along the minus strand of CM030364.1, from coordinate 232,674,268 downwards.
ATAGGCTCAGCCTTTAAGTGATAGCAACAGCAGCAAAATCAGAAACAACAGTAAAGATCAGAAGCAGCAGCAGTAATAGCAAAATCAGAAGCAGCAGCACAGTAATAATCAAAAGCAGCAAAAACTTGTATATTTTACTTGTGTATCTACGATCAGATATGTATATATAAACTTGTGAAATGATGGTGTATGTATATATATATTAATTTATCAAATATCTCTAAAAATTTATGTATTTACTTGTACGATTAAATGAATGTTCCCATTTTCCTTTTCAATGATGTTCCTCACGAATAAATGAATATTCCCTTTATTACATTGCTTCAAGGATGTGAATGCGTCAACTATCATTAGAAGCATTCCAAAATTTTTCAACAAAGTATGGTCATTATATTTTGTTCAATAAGCTTAATTATTACCCAATAAATATTGTATGAAAAAGAAGACAAAATAATAAGATTGAAGAATAGCAAATATTGATACAATTCTAAATCTTATTTTTTTATTATGTTGCAAAGAACTATTACATTCTAAAGAACTTGCAATACTATAATAAACAAAAATTAAAAGAACAAAAATCAAATGATATTTCTAAATTTTGTTCTTATTATGCTTCTTCAATACAAGCAAACTGCTAATTCTTCAATACAAGCAAACTGCTACTTCTTCAGGTTCAATTGCTTCAATATACTAGCTTTAGCTGTTACTGATGCTTCTTCGTTTTCTTCTTCTATCAACCACAAAAAAATTGGCTTTTCTTCTTCTTCTGCCAACCACAAAAAAAAAGGAGTTTAGCAGCAATATTCATGTATCTGTATGTACATGATACCAAACAAAACATTAAATGATTACTAGCAGGGTCAGAACACAATTGTCAGTACGGATAATTCAATTTGCAATTACAGTAGTATCAGTTCATCAAATATAAAAAAAATGGTGTCACTAGGGTTGCATTGTAATATCATGCCAACTAGTTCAGCAATAACAACAAAAATCCGAAGCAACAACAGCAAAATCAGAAGCAACCAAGCATAAAAAGCATCAGCAAAAGCATGAGTTGTGCCTATGCATAAGCAGCAACAGCAAAAGCCTAAGCAAAATCTAAAGCATCAATTCAAATGCCTACTAAGAATCCAAGAAAATTCCCAACCCATATTATTTTCAATGAGTATTATATGACTTCCATCCACAATCAAGAACAAGCAACTAAGTATTATATAAAAAACAAACAATACTATTTTGTGTCACTCATCATTGCTTACTGAGAATCCAAAATAATTTGTAAGAAATTAAACAATATTGTATGACAAAATTGTATCTAAGAATCAAAAACTTCCTTCTAGTGTCATATTGTCAAATGGAATACGCTATTTCAAAAACCCAATTCCGACCCTCATACATTCGGTGGGCATTCGACAGTGGATGTAGGTGGGCATTCGACAGCGGTTCTCGCAAAAAGAGGCAGAGATTGAGGATGTACGGGGCGTCGAAGATGAGAGATGAGAGATATACAGCACTTAGGGTTTCGAATTAGGATTTAGAAATTTTAAGAGATGATAGTTATGGTTTAGAAAGGGGAGGAAGAGATACCCAAGAAGAAGAAGAGAGGATGAAGAGATCGGGGGCATTTTGGTCCTTTTACATGCTTCTTAACAGGTAGAACCCGTTACGAGGTATTTACCACGAATATTCCACAAACTTAACTAATAAATGAACGGCGAGTGCCTATAGGTCCAATTTTTTAAACTTTGGGTGTCAGTGGGGTATTACTGTAACTTCATGTGTATATAGGGTATTATTACTAACTTTGGGTGCTAATAGGTCATTCACCCAAATGAGTTATGTATTGGAATCATGAAGCTAAAGTTCAAATCTATGATGTTGGGATTTGGTCATCAACCAACGCCCGTTGTCGCAGCGGAACTAAATAGAGCAATGAGGAAGTTGAAGTAGATGAAACGAATCAATTGAACAAGCTAGTAGATCCACCAAACTAACACAAACACAACGATGACTTATCCCGGTTAGCTTTTGCTTAATCCGGGGGAAATATAGGGAGATCTGATATTCAACTAGAAGAGATTACAGGAGTAATTGATTCACTCAATACAAGGAATTAAACTCACTCACCAAGAACTGTCTCTCACTCGAATCTCTCTTTGTAATGGAGAAAATAATCTATGAAGTACTCCTCTCATATTGGAGGAGTTTACAATATATATAGAAGAATAAAGAGAAACCTAGGTCTAATCTTGATCTCAGTCGTCCGATATAACCTGAAAAAGAAGTAACTAAATAGGAGTCGTACGATCTAACTTGGAGTTGAAGATTGGGCTTAAACGACCTAACAAATCGATGCCCAAAACGAACACAGCGCCGCGGTTGGTCGACCGTCCAACAAGACCGGTCGACTGTCCACCTCCCGGCCAAACCCAGTGCAACTGCAGTCGGGTGTGCGGTCGATCGCAACTTGGGACAGTCGATCGCAACTACACCTGCACTATTACTGCTCTGTATTCTTCTACTCTTTTCGATGCTTCGAGTTCTGTGCTTCATCTTACTTTCTTCTAATCTGAACCACGAGTATTCAATACACATTCCTAATATATGAGTTAGGAGCCTGAAGTGAGGAATACTCTCTAAGATTTCTTACTCGCCTTTTCATATTTCTCAAGTTGTACTTTGATGCCATCAAAGTTAAAAAGGAAAGGTATTTGATGCATATATGAGCATATGACCCCTTGATATTAATATGAAACACATTTTTTGGGTCCAAAATTACCTCAAGTTGATAATCAAACATTAAGGGTTGATAAATGCAAAATTTAACATTAATTTATATTAAAGAGAAGAAACTAAGCATAGACAGTGGCAATAGCAATAGCTTCAACCAAAATTTTCGAATCAACTCCTCTACGTTAGTGAGACTTTATTTCTCAATAGACAAGCTCATAGATCATTTTATCTGGAATTTATGTGTATGGATTGGATTCCTCATGCACTAAGATGCCTAGAACATAATTGGTCAGGACTCAGGAGTTATACTTCTATTCGTTTTCTAAACGGTAAAGTTATATTTTTGAATTTATACTCTCTTTATAATCACTCCTCTATCATGTACGGACATATAGAATTTGTTTAATACAATGTTAAATGTATACTATTGCTATCTTCACCTTGCATCACTAATTTACTCCAAAGAAAATAAATATAGCAGGCATCACTTGTCATCATTTACTAATAAAACTCATATAGTATTGCTTGAATAATTTTATTATGGTGTAATGGATGATGTTTTTGGAGAATTATTTGTTTTTATTTCACATTTTATGTTACCAAATTATCTTCACTTGTCATCTTTATTTCACATTCCATTATGGTCAACTTATTTTGTCTATTTAAGTAATTTATTAATTCTAGTCCAATATTTACCTACTTTCTACTCAGAATACAACCCTTTATCGTATATTATCTTAAATCATAAAACATAGAGCTCATTTTCCTGACCAGCCTACTATATCTACAAGACTTGATAATGCTGAATTCACATACAAAGTTTTCGATAATTATTGTTCATTGGTAGGGATTGATGTTAAACATCTCTTTCCACATGTTCATAAACAGAATGACTTGGATGAATCCTTAATTGTCTTCAACATATTTCTAGACCTTTATTAATGCAGTCCTGATTACCTGTTAGTGCTTGGGGGCACACTATATTGTTGCATGCATCAATGCTTATAAGACTTAGATCCACAGTCTATCACAGTTTCCGTCTTGCACAACTTGTGACAAGTCATTAGCCGAATATATCTCATTTGCGTAAATTTGGTTGTGCAGCTCAAGTTCCTGTTCCGTCTCCACAGCGTTCTAAAATGGGCCCTCAACGGAGATTGTAGATTTATGTCAGTTTTGACACTCCCTCTATTATTTGGTATTTAGAACAAATGACAAGAGATGTGTTTACATCCCGTTTTGAGGATTGTCACTTTGATGAAACAATATTCTGACCGTTAGGGGGAGATAAGAAAGTACATGAAGAACACATTGTTTCTGCAAAACAATATGTTCTAGAATAACAGCATACTTCACAATGTGAAATGAAGTACAAAAAATATTTCACTTATAAGAAAATTGCAAATAAATTACCCGATGCATTTAATGATGCAGAGAAAGTGACCAGGTCACACGTGCCAGGTATGAAGACACATGCCATAGTTATTTTCGCTGAAGACAAAATTCAAATATGCCCGAAATAAATCTACAACAGGCCAAAAGCGTAGCAAACCTATAGGTTCATAAGATTCTGCTCCTCATAAAAGGAGAAATGAGAAAACATGCCCAAATAACACTCCTGAATAGGTTCGTCATTACACTCAAGAAGAGGTTATGCAAAAAATCTACTCTCTCTAAAACTCTATAAGAAGTTATTGTCTTGGAAAAGACACAAGTTCCTTTACCGACTATGGAAGTCTCTGAAGGGATAAAAGTACGTATCAATAAAGAGATATCTATATTTACACTAATTCAAGAGAGACGTAGGACAAAAAAGATACAATCATCGATGACATATTTACATATGCTGTAGCTACATATCAAAGGGTGATGATGATGATGATACCGAACCAAGTACTATAAATGAATGTCGATAAAGAGCAGATTGGTCAAAATGGAAAGATGCCATCAAAGAAAAATTAGTTTTTCAATAAATATGGTGTATTTGGACCTATAATATCGACCCCAAAAGATGTTATCCTTGTAGGTTAAAAATGGGTATGTGTAAGAAAAAGAAATGAAAGTAATAAAATTATTAGATATAAAGCACGACTTGTGGCAAAAAGTTTCTTGCAGAAATCTGAGATTGATTATGAGGAAACTGTTGGGATTGGGGCGTCAACAAATGCTCTCTAGTCGCAGTGGAACTAATTAGAGCAATGAGGAAGTCGAAGTAGACGAGGCCAATAAATTGAGCAAGCAAGTAGATCCACCAAACTAACACAAACACGCCGATGACTTATCCCGGTTAACTTTTGCTTAATTCGGGGGGAAATATAGGGAGATCTGATATTCAACTAGAAGAGATTATAAGGAGTTACTGAGTCACTTGATACAAGGAATTAAACTCACCCACCAAGAACTATCTCTCTCTCGAGTCTCTCTTTGCAATGGAGAAAAGAATCTATGAAGTACTACTTCTCATATTGGAGGAGTTTACAATATATATAGAAAAATAGAGAGAAACATAGGTTTAATCTTGATTCTCTGTTGTCCGATATAACCTAAAAAAGAAGTAACTGAATAGGAGCCGCACGATCTAACTTGGAGTTGAAGATTGGGCTGAAACGACCTAACAAATCGAAGCCCAAAAATGAGCAGAGCGCTGCGATCGATCGACCGTCCAACAAGATTGGTCGACCGTACCTTTCTCTGACAATCCCTGTACTACGAGCGGTCGGGAGATGCGGTTGATTGTCACCAAGACCGATCGATCGCAACTAGCCTGCACCCTACTGTTGTTGTTTTTTCTTCTGCTCACTTCAATGCTTCGACCTCTGTGCTTCATATTACCTTCTTTTAATCAAAACAGCGAGTATTCAAGACACAATCCTAACAAACTCCATCTTGGATTGCATACGAGTGATATCACATGATGTGTTACTCATCTCCAAACTCTAACAAATTCCACTTGCAAAGAAAACTTAGAACAATAGCTTCTTCTTCCAGTTGAACTGATTTCTACCCAATCTTACCGAATCCAGTATACTCCTTCAAGGGTACATCTTTGTAGATGTACTTACGAAGTTGCCAAAATCCGCACGAAATCCACCTATCCTTAGGCTTTCTCCACCTCTCGACGATATTCGAACGTCGTAGTCTCGTTTCGATAAATCTAGTTGCGGCAAACTAGCTGAGCTTGCGGGAATAACGGGAAAAGGAGCAACACTTGCGCAAGTATTTCGAATTCCCCAAAGCTTGTAGAGATTGTGTTGGCTTGGCCCAACCACTCTTATACCTCTAATCACCTTACGACGACCCTAAAAAATAGACAGAACTCAACCTTGAGCTGTGTACCTGCAGCCCTGTGCATCAAGAGTTCCCAAGGAAATTAGATTCCATTTCAACAGAAGAATATGCAAAACATCCATTAAAGTGAACATGTTTAAACCTGACATCTTCAACTCAACTGTCCCCTCACCCACTACTTCATAAATCTCTCCAGTTCCCGTTGTCACACAACGTCCCGTAGTAGACTTATAAGTAGAAAACAACTCCCTCTTGGAGCAAATATGAGAAGAGCTCCCTAAGTCAAGAAACCAACTAGAATCCACTTCTAAAGAATTTGAAATAAGAAGACACGAACTACCTGAATCAAAGGCACCAAAGGCACTAACTACATTAGCAGCTGAACTCCCGTTCTTAGTGCTCTCTTAATTCTGTAATTTCCAACAGTCTTTCTTGATATGCCCTGACCTCTTCAAATATCGGCAACGGATCGAATCCTTTTGCAAAGCACTTTGTCTTCCCCCTGAAGGACCATCCACTGCTAGACAACTTGTAGAAATAGACGATGATGATTTATGGGTCTCCTTCCTAAGTTTATTTTTCTTCAATGCTTTGATTACACCATCTACCGAAATACTCTCCTTGGCATATCTACCATGTAGCATGGTAGTGATCAAAGGCTCGTACGAATCCGGTAGTGAATATATCAGGTTCAAAGCTTTATCTTCCTCACACACATCTGCGTTGATGCCTTAAGTTCAGATAATATCTTATTGAACTCAGTAATGTGGTCTTAGAGATCGGTACCTTCCTTCATAGATAAACGGAACAACTTCCTCTTCCAATGCATCTGATCTAATAACGATGAACCAGAGTAGTCAGCTATGAGTTTTTCTCACAAACTCGCCGCATCAGTTTCTACAAGAAATCTGCACTTGACCTCGTCCGCAAAGGATAGTCGGATTAGACTTATGGCTCTTTCACGAATATCTTCCCAAACGTCATCCTTCATATCAGCTGGCTTTTATTTATTCTTGATTGCTAACTGCAACCGTTCTTGAACAAGAACATCTTACATGTCAGTCTTCCAAAAATTGAATTTGATCTTTCCATCGAACTGCTTGATCTTCAAAATACTGTGGCCTGTCATCTTAACCAAGGAACTCGGCAACCTGAAGCTCTGATACCAGTTGTTGGGATTGAGGCATCAACAAATGCCCTCTGGTCGTAGCGGAACTAATCAGAGCAATGAGAAAGTCGAAGTAGACGAGGCCAATAAATTGAGCAAGCAAGTAGATCCACCAAACTAACACAAACACACCGATGACTTATCCCGGTTAGCTTTTGCTTAATCCAGAGGGAAATATAGGGAGATCTGATATTCAACTAGAAGAGATTACAAGGAGTTACTGATTCACTTGATACAAGGGATTAAACTCACCCACCAAGAACTATCTCTCTTTCGAGTCTCTCTTTGCAATGGAAAAAAGAATCTATGAAGTACTACCTCTCATATTGGAGGAGTTTACAATATATATAGAAGAATAGAGAGAAACCTAGGTCTAATTTTGATTCTCAGTCGTCCGATATAACCTGAAAAATAAGTAACTGAATAGGAACCGCACGATCTAACTTGGAGTTGAAGATTGGGCTGAAACGACCTAACAAATTGAAGCCCAAAAACGAACACAGCACCGCGATCGGTTGACCGTCCAACACGATCGGTCGACCGTACCACTCTCTGACAATCCCTGTACTACGAGCGGTCGGGGGGTGCGGTCGACTATCACCAAGACCGGTCGACCGTAACTAGCCTGCACCCTACTATTGCTGTTTCTCCTTCTACTCACTCCGACGCTTCGACCTCCGTGCTTCATATTACCTTCTTTTAATCGGAATAACGAGTATTCAAGACACAATCCTAACAGACACATACTCCCATGTCATGGATGCAATAACTTTCAGATATCTAATAAGATTAGCAGTTTCTGAACATTTAGATATAAGACTCAAGGATGTTGTAGTGGCTTATTTATATTGAGACTTAGACATAGACATTTATATAAAAATTCTAGATGGATTTACTTTACCCGAAGTAAAATCAAATAGTACATACTCAATTTAATTAATACGTTCATTGTACGGCTTGAAGCAGTCTTGAAGAATGTGGTACAATCATCTTAGCAAATACTTGTTTAAGGAATGATATATAAACAACCCAATTTGCCTGTACATTTTTATAAAGATTTTTTTTAACGGATTTGCAATAGTAGCAATTTATGTGGATGATATAAATTTAATCGAGACATAAGAAGGGCTTGAGAAAACTGCTGACTACTTGAAGAAGGAATTTGAAATGAAAGATATTGGGAAATTTTTTTGTTTCGACCTGCAGATCGAGAGAAATTCTAGTGGGATATTAGTCGATCATTCTAATTATACCGAGAACGTTTTGAAACGGTTTGGTGTGGACAAGGCACATGCACTAAGTACTCTCATGGTAGTCTGATCTTTAGAAATAAAGAAAGACATAAAGAAAGACCAATACCATCCTAAAGAGGAAAATGAAAAAGTATTGGGACATGAAGTACTTTACTTAGGTGCTATTAGTGCCCTACTGTACTTGGCACAATGCACTAGACCAAAAATTTCTTTTATAGTGAATTTGCTTGCTAGATATATCTCTGCACTAACCCATAGGCAATGGTATCAAGCATATATTAAGATATTTATGTGGAACTGTTGACTTACGTTTATTTTATTCTTATAATCCGAAAAGTTCCAAACTTGCAGGTTATGCAGATTCATGATATCTCTATGATCCTCATAAGGGTCGATCTCAAACATGTTATGTATTTATTAATGGTAATACCGTTATTTCTTGGCTTTCTACTAAAAAAACTTTATTAGCTACTTCATCTAACCACCCTGAAATTTTAGCTCTTCATGAAGCTAGATGTGAATGTGTGTGGTTGAGATCTTTAATTCAACACATTCGTAGTTCTTGTCAATTACCTTATATTACAGATGTTCCAAGCATTATCTTCGAAGACAATGTTGCATGTATAACACAAATTCAATAAGGTTTCATTAAGGAAGACCAGACCAAGTACAATTCGCCAAAATTCTTCTTCACTGACAAGCTTCAGAAGAACATGAAGTTAAGTAAGTTCGTTCTAGTGACAACATAGCTGACCTTTTCACTAAGTCTATGCCAAAAATAATCTTCCAGAAACTTGTATCAAGATTGGTATGCGTGGAATACATCATCAAACTATGTAAGGCGTTGTTGTTATCAGGGGGAGTAACTAATTAGAGAAAACATCCTGAAGCATGCTACCAATTATATATGCGTGTTGTATTGTTTTTCTTCCTATTTTAGGTTTTATCCCACTGGGGTTTTCCTAATAAAGGTTTTAATGAGGCAACATTGTGCACATTCAATGTTAATTCAATGATCCTGGAGAATGTTGTACTCATTTTCCTTCGCTTTGTTTTTTTTCCAATAGGTTTTTCTCAGGAAGATTTTAATGAGACAACTGTTATTGAATATTGAACATTCTGAGAGGGTATTAGAAATGGTGGACATCCAAGGGGGAGTGTTGTCAATATTATTAGTGGATGACCACTATCCCTTAATTTTACAACTCCTCTCTCACCTTTATATCTTTATGTTTGTTAGAGTAGTGTTTAGTTTAGTCCCATGTCGAAAAATATATTGGTTTTACTCATTGTCCTCTCCTATATATAAAATACATTGTAATCATATTAAGATATAATAAAGTGTTATTTTGAATAAAGTAGAAGCGAATTCGTCAATCTATTTCTTTGTGCTGGTAACAAAAAAGAAAAAGGTGTCAGATCCATCTAGGGTTTCGTGGGGTCAGATCTGGTAGAGGCGGTGTAGAGGCTGTTGGGTTCCATCTAGGGTTTCGTGGGGTCATATCTGGTAGAGGCGGTCAGCGCGACGAAGCTCACGATGCCAAGTGGCTGGCGTGGCGAAGGTGGAGCGTTGTTGGGGGAAGTAAATGCGGCGTCGAGGTGGCGTGGATGGCAGCTGACGGCGGCAGGATACTTTCATAGGGTTTGGAGGAGATGGCGGCGTGGTCCGTCAGGGGGATGTCGACGGCGGCAGGGTCTGTCGGTGTGAGTCGAATTGATGTCGACGGCGAGGGTGCACTGGCGGTGTGGCTAGTGAGTAGGTGGATCAGTGGCTCAGGGACGGGTCAACTAAGATGGGTCGACTGAGAGGGAGGGCTCCATTGTAAAGGTGTGGTTGGGGTTGTTGGAGTTGGCGGGGTTGTTGGAATTGGTAGGGACTGTTGGAGTAGAGGTGGCTCGACAACAAGGCCGATGAGTGGAGAAGGGCGACGGTGGCCAGGGGGTGGTCGGGGTAGAGGGTTGGGTCTGGAATGGTCTTTGATTTTGATTTTCAAGATCGTTTCAAGATTCATAGGGGGGAAATTATCGTGTTTGGGGAATTTCTACTTAGATTTCAAAATTCTCTAAGACTAGTAGGAGAGGGAGTGTTAGGGGGGACAGTGGTGGGCTGTTATTGTCAGGGTAGTGCGCATCAAGGTTCTTACTGGGGTTCGTCGGAGTAGTGCAATTTCATGGATAGTCGGTCGTTGTGCTTTAGCTTGTCGAGATCCCAAATAAAGTTGGGCTCAATTAGGTGAGGAGTCGGGCCAGGATCGACGGAGGGCGCAGAGAGCATCGCTGTGTCGGGAGGTTCAATTTGGTGATGACCAGAGTGGCATCATCGAGGATGCGGCAAGGCTAACGAAAGGTTTATTGTTCGTTTGGGTGGTGCCATTAGTTGATGGCGAAGAGGAGGAGCAGATGAGTGACGGATGCGTACGACGAGAATTCTTGGAGGAGTGGGGGTGTGCATGAAACCGACGATGGGCGACGTGGAGTCGGAGAGGGGATGGGGAGTCAGATTTGAAATTCAAAATTGAATTTTGCAGTAGGGTTCTGAGGCTCAGATTTGATTTTTGAGTTAGGGTATCGAAATTCAAATTTGAATTGGAGGTGAGGAGGGGGAGTTTCCTTGAATTTTTCATTTCAATATAGATTTTTGAAATTCAAATTTCAGGTAAGGAGTGTGAGGAGGGTGTCTAGTGTAATTTGGATTTCAAAATTGAAATTCAAAATACATATTGTGGTGAGTTCGGCGAGTTCAAGTGTTCAAGTTTCGGTTGAGAACAATGGCTACTGTTGAGAGCTGGATTTGACGCAATCGAAAGACGGCGTCGCCGTGGGGGTTGGATTGGCGGATACACGATATCAACGTCGTGGGGAGAGGAGCAAGTTTGCCAGCAAGAGATAGTGGTTGTGGTTGATGATAATGTGGACGTTTGGGGGAATGTGGAGGGGGTTTCAGGGGCGGAGCGTTATCTCGGAGGTTTTTGAATTCCTAATTAGACTTTTGTGGAATTCAGATTACATTTGGGAGAGATAGGTTGGAGAACTGGATACAGAGGCAGCGTCTACAAGTTTAGCTAGGAAGGGACTAGTTAAGGGTGTAGGTTTTGCTTTGTATTTGTTCTCCATTGTTCCGTTTAGGAACAGATAGATGTGTTGTTTCTGTACTACTTGTATCATTAATTTCTTATTAATGAAGCGGTGACGAGGTCACATTTTTCTTTTAAAAATATATATATATATATATATAGAAAATCTTAACGGGCACGACCTTCTCTAAAGTAGAATCACCCGACCCGTTGGCAGCCATACTGTTTTCCTCTCTCACGCAACCTCAACCTTTTTCGTATTTTTTTATTCTCCGTTTTTCATATCACATCTTTTTATCTCAGCATATTCCCCCAAAATTCGATTCCCAAAATCGGCAAATAAAAACCGCCCCTTTCTCCAATTCCCAAACCCTAATTACTCCCCCAATTCAATTCCCCCCAAATTCCACACCCAAACCCTATTTCTCTTCGAAACGACATGGTCTTCTACTTCAAGGCCCGACCTGAGGTCGGTGATTACACCATCTTCATGGGCCTCGACAAGTTCGAGAACGAGGAGCTCATCAAATACGGATTCCCCGAAGACATCTGGTAATTTTGATGATATCTGGTAAAATTTTGCACGAATTTTGATGCAATTTTGTAGGTATTTGTTGTTGTTGTTGTTGTTGTTGTATTTCTTTACAGGTTTCATGTGGATAAGATGTCATCTGCTCATGTGTATTTGAGGATGAATAAAGGGCAGACGATCGACGATATAAGCGAAGGGCTGTTGGAAGATTGCGCGCAGCTTGTGAAAGCGAATTCCATTCAAGGTGATTTGGATGTGGAGTAATGTGCAATTTGGTTTTTCGTTAGTGGGTATTTTGGTCTCTGCGTGTAATGTGTTTGCGATTCTTTGCAGGCAATAAGATGAATAATGTGGAGATTGTTTATACTCCGTGGTTTAATTTGAAGAAGACGGCCTCCATGGATGTGGGGCAAGTTGGTTTTCACAATTCTAAGATGGTGAGTGCTATAAATGGTACTTCTTGATACATTTATGTGTATGATATGGTTATGATGTAGTTGGCATTAAGACATACGCAAACCTCCAACTAAAATTAAAACTTTTGAGCTTATCCTTGTGATTTGGACACATGTACCTTGGGTGGATGAGCGGTAGTGACAGGATTAGGGGGGTTGTATGAGACTACAAGCACAAAATAGAGGTTTTAGTGATGTAAGAAGGAATGTGATTGTTAGTTGTGGCCCTTAGTAGGGAAAAGATTAATGCCATTAGCCAACTTGTTCAAAATTGGTGTTTTTGTTAATCATTACGATCGTGAACTTTTTGTTGCTGTTTACAATATCCTCGGATGATATTGTCATGGAACCTGTTTACGTGTTTTAGAAAATTGTGAGAGAAATTTATTTAGCACTGTTTATTGTGCATGCGAATGTAAAGTGCCATGGTTGAAAATCAATGTTTCATTGAAGATTTATCCAAAAAGTAATAATGAAAAAACACTCCATTGAAGATGTATTGGTATTAGATGGCACAAGCCTAGGCAATTTTTATGGTCAAGGATGGGAATGTATCGATGGAAATAATTTTGAGAGGAAATTAAATGCAAAAATAGTTTGAAAAAAAAAGCATAATATGTTGAAGGTATTTAACATCTGTCTTGTTTGAAATTTCTTTTAATATGTGGTCTGTTAGTTTACAAAGCATGTTTTCTACAGTAATCTTGTACAGAGGACATTTTCTTCTGTTTTAACGATATGAAAAATTATATATGCATATCTTATGAATAAAATAGTTAATTCAACATCATTGTCTCTCTTTCTGTATGTTACATTCTTCTTTGACAACAGTGAAAAGTGGAAAGTATCTCCTTTTCTGTTCAATCCAGAGCAGGTGGGTACATAATTGCCTTTCTCTGATTGACCCTGATTCTCTTGGAGAGGTGAGGAGCGAAGTTCATTTATAATTCTTTCTTTGAGGGTATTATAGTGAAGATTCACTTATGAAGACTTTCTTTTGGTTTGTTAATGTGAAGTACAGAGTGCAACTTATATTTGAAAATCGTTAACTTGGTTTGTTCTAAGCATAATATTTGAACTTAAGTTAAAAACAAAACTTATCATAACATTGTTTTTAACTTGTCCAAACGATACAAAACTAACAAAGATGGTAGTTCTATTGTGGTTTATAACTAACATTGTCGCCACTGAACTTGAGTTGCCAATTGCCATGATTTTGATCTTGATTAGGTTTTTAATTTGCCCATGGCACAGACCTGAGTTCAGTGTAATTTTTTCTTGTTTGGACATTTTCCCATACACCTTCACTACACTACACTTAGGATAATATGGTGTCTTCCACTACGGTATCGACATTAGACCTCTTGATGGACTCAGGGGTGAAAAGGCAGTGAAGAGAGAGGGAGAGGAAGGCTCCAATGAGGAGGAACATAGTGTTTGGAATTTGAGGAGGAAGCAGAAGGTGAGGAGGAAGAATGGAGGGTGGAGAGGGACAGGATGTAAGTGGAAGAAATGTTTTAATTCTTCTTCTTGATCCTCTATCTGGTTGTGGGAGATCTGTTCCTTATCTTCAATATGTAGATTATCTCTCTTGCTTTTACAGGATAAGCCATGGGAACTGATGATCCCACCTTGACAACCACAATTTTCTGTACTGCATCTGTTGTTTAAGGTAACATGATGCTGGCCTTATTTATGGTAGCAGATATTTTCGAGTTACCTATATGAAATTATATTTTATAAGTTTTTTATTATTCACTTTCTATCTATAGTAAGCTAGTTGAGGGAAACAATACTTGTAGGTATTTGCTTCTATTTTTGTATAGAAATATAGGTTTTTTGAGGTTCAAGTTGGATGCATATGTTAGGAAATATTAGGTTTCTTAACATTCAAGTAGGTTTTGTTATGAAAAAGCTATGCCTCTATTGTATTAGTCAGTATGATTAATAATGGGAATTTGAGTATTTTGTGTGCTTTCTTAGACGCTGGCTCTTATCCCCTTTCTCCTTCGCCTCCTAATTTCCCTGCTTTCCCTAACCTCATAATCCCTTTTCTTTCCTTATCTTCTCACTTCTGCCTTTTGTCCTAAATTGAAAGACCATATCTTAAAAAAAAAGAAAAGAAAAAAGTCTTTAGTATGTGTTACTACCTTATTCTATGTTTGTATGGGTATTTGTGGTTTTTCTACGCTCAATTTAAATGCAGTATAGTGAGTTTGGTGACAGGGATAAGTTTGTCCAGATTTTGGTAGTATGCAAGGGATAAGTTTAACCTAAACTTGACTCCTAGGTGACAGGGATAAGTTTGTCCAGATTTTAGTAGTATACAAATGATAAGTTTGACCTAAGCTTGACTCCTAGGTATTTAACACTTAGTTTTAATATGCTTTATTCCAGTTGAAGACTATGGTATTGGAAAATGCATTCAATAAGCAGTGTTTTTTATGCATTCAATAAGCAGTGTTATTTTAAAAATTTATTATATCTTTTTAAAGAGATTGTGGCTAACTGGTTGCCTGTTGACAGGTCCGCACAGTTAAAGTTGAAAAGCGTTCAAATGAGATTGTTAACAGGTTGAACAAGACAAAAGCAGAACGAAAGCCCGACCTGAAAGGTAAAAGTTTCAATTCTGGCAAGATACATTTTAATGCCATCTATTTTATCTAGTCCTGTACTTTTTATATTAGTTTATCTAGTCCTGTACTTTTTATATTAGTAATGATGATGTGTTAGTGCTGTATATAGTGATCTATAACGATGAGAAGTTGGTTTAGAAAGCTTTGTCATTGTTCTATCATTATGGATCTGAAGGTCTCTGTGGCATCATGTTAAAATTTGCATGCTTCTTTTGATGTGTAACATTTTACTCCACATGTCTGGTACCTGTGATAATGATTTTATTTCCCTTTTTCCATTCACTTAACAACTTTGTTTTATAAGCGTTGTTATTGTTTGGAAAATGATAGTTTAAGAGTTCGAAGGTAAGCATGGTGAGAAGCTAGTTAGATTTTTGCTCTTGCAGCTTTTATCTACTATAAGGTACTGTCACATGTGTCAACTGCCAAGCAATCATCATTACATTTGCTTAGTAGATTTGAACACCTTTTTAGCCTTTGGGTATACATTAAGATCTGTGCCAGGCTTACCGCTGTTATGCATTTAAATACACTTAGACAAAACACATTCCACAAATCTTAAAGCAGACCCAATTGATCAGAATTTGCTAGATTTACCTTAAATAATGGAAAGCCTCTTGTCAAACACTAGGGTTACTTTTATATCCAATATGTAGAAAGGCGATGCTCATTTGAAAATGGGTGATCCTACCATCCAAATAAATTATTTGTGATGTGATCTAATACTTAACCAATTTTAAGAGAATTAATTGAGCTTTCTGATTACCTAACCAAGTGACATGAATTGACACTATATAAAGTTGCAAGTGAATAAGCATCCAACCTTTTCCGCTTACTGATGAAGATGGGAGGTGGGCAGAGGAAGTTGATCTGAACTATTAAATATATGGTTGCAAGTCAACATTTGTTTCTAAAAACAAATTCATTTCATAATACGAACACTATCTCTTTTAATTATCACTGAACTACTCCCTTGCCTGTGATTCAATAAGCTAAAGAATCTGTTAGGTACTTATGTATGGCTCAAGCAAGTGCATCAAATGCCATCATAATTATATCTCCAATCTTCAATTTTTATGTACATGTTTCATTGTTGGAATTGCGTAGACATCTTATTGCATTTTGAATTGGTTGGAGGAGAAACTTGTGAACCAAAATTAATTTCCTTTTGAATTGTTGGAATTCTTCTGTAAATGCACGACACGGTCTCTTCCTTCTTCTGCTAAAATTTATTATTTGTGCGTCCGGAGAACTTTACAAAGCTTAAGACTGAAGTTTTAGGTAGATAATAATCAGAATGAATTGTTACTGTGTTCGTTACCATTCTATTTTGACATGATATTGCTTCTCATTATGCTGCACAGCCGAGCGAGAAGCAGTGAATGCAGCTGAGCGAGCTGAGAGAAAGCATCAGTTAAGAGATAAAGTAAGCCTCCGGAATTCTTATTGAACCTTGAGCTCTATTCTTGTTGGCATTTCACTATAAATATAATGTAGCAACATAAATGACAGTCTTTATCCGAAATCTTTGCATTGATCTAGAAAGTACTATTTTTATCATGAAGCATACTTGAGTCTTATTTATGTCAATTTCTCACACGTGTCCTAAATTTACGTATTTTGTATTTCGGCACTTAGATATTTCGTGAATATCTATTTAGTACATAATCAAGAATTTTCAATTATCTTCACTTTCTTAGTACTAGTAAATGATATCACTTTCATAATGGCGAAGAAACGTTTCATATTGTGTAATTTTGTAGGGACTATGAAAGTAATTTTCTTTTCTATGTACTGCTATTGCTTTCATATTTTGTAGTTACTTGTGCTCCTGTGTGTCTGGGACTTATATGCACTTCCTAGGGTACCCTATGAATTCTTTTTCTCTATATAGGTGATCCGAAGATCCCTCTCTGTCCAAAAGAAGGGATTCTTAGCTTATCAAAATCCAGACCTGTTTAGGTATATCCTCAGTCATTAACTACAATTTTAGAACTCTACCCAACTAGTTGTTGCACATGCAGCACATGCAGCACAGGCCCATCAGTTATTCATTTCATTCCGATTAGAGATACCTCTGATCTCATTTATGGATTGATGGCTCAATAATTTGGTGTCCTTGTCTTGGATGTATACATGCAATTACTTGGTATGTAATGAAAACATACCGAATTTCCATGTATACTGATTGTGCAGAAATGGCAAGAAGAGATGGAATGAATTTTAATAGAATTTTCAATCATTTTGGTGCAATTTTTAGTAGTAAATTTTAACACTTCTGTCATTGCTAAGGAAATTTTCATATTTTGTAATATTGAATACACTATGAATCTAGGGTTAAGGCTCTGTTTGGTATTGCTGCTAATGAAAAATGTTTTTGTCAAAAAATGTTGTTACCATAAGTGTTGTTAGAAAGAAATATGTTTAATTGCGAAATGTTATTGTTCTTAATACGAAAAGCTAAAAGCATTACTTTAGGTGCTTTTAGAAAAGGCTAAACATAGCAGTTTTGGAAAAGTAATTTGTGCTAAACATTTTTAATTAAGTTTGCCAAACACCTAATTTAAGTCTAAAAGTGGTTGTAGAACCAAAAGCCTTCTTCAAAAGCAATGCCAAATAAAGCCTAAATGTTCAACACCTCCCAATATAATTGAGTCAACATAAGAAACACCGTAGGTTTCTGGTTAACGCAGATTACCCCCTGGGGGTACAACTATCCCTTTTTTGAAATTATGCACACTGCACTTGTTGGGTTCATGGCTTTAAATCTCGGATTTCGGACTCGTCTCGGCAAGGGGTGTTTCGTCTTGGATCGGAGATATTGGAGGAGATCTCGGAAAAATGTGATCATATCGGATGTTCATTTTCTATACTCAATAAATATTTTTTTGGGTTACTAAATAAAATATTATATGTTCTACATGTCATTTATCATATAAATTACTGTATAATATAACTAATGACATGAATCAATTACGGTAAATATTCACAGAATTTAACAATAATATAATAGAGACTATAATATAAGTATAACTAAATTGAATTTGTAATGATTAGAATAAATGTATTAGTTAATAAACTTACTTGACTTTGCATATATACAAACAATAGCGAGACGAAATTCTCACATTATCTTAGCTTCAGGTCCTATATTGAAAGACATGCAAAAAGTAAACAATTTTTTTTAATATATTCACAATAACATTTGTGTCTATTTCGGCTAATATTTCGTCAATTTTGGGAATATTTCGGCCGATATTTCGGCAATTTCGGCCGAAATTTACACATTTCGGTCCAAAATGATAAAGAGTTTAAAATATGTGATTTCGTATCGGCAAGTTAGCCGAATCGAAATTTCGGCCGAAATTTCAGTCGTATCGGAGGATATTTAAAATAGTGGTTGGGTTTGGACAATTATACCCTTCCCCTTATTTTAATGATACTTTAAGAAAACATTTCATCTTTTTCTCCACTAAACTACTAAAAAAACCCAAATTCTAGTTTAGGATTGCAAAACCCAACATCCCCCCCCCCCCCCCCCCCCACAAAAAAAAAAAATCAAAACTTTTCCATCAAATCCCTTGGTTGTTGGTTTCCATTATCGTTTGTGGAGAAGAAGCAAAGAAGTTGACTTGGAGTGGGTTTTGGCTCATTTTCCCACTAAACTACAAAAAAATTCCAAATTATAGTTTAGGACTGCAAAACCCAAGATCCCAAAAAAGATTGATGTTTTTCCCCCATCAAATCCCTCGTTTGTTGGTTTTCCAATATCATTTATGGAGAAGAAGCAAAGTAGTCGACTTGGAGTGGGTTTTGGCTTTGCCACTTCCAAAAAATGGAGGTGAGAAAAATACCTCCTTTTTTGTTCCAATTATGTCCTTAGATGTGATTTTTAGTTAGGAATAGATGTTGAATATGTTATTTAGTTAAAAAATGATACTTTTGAGTTGGAGTTTTGTAGGGAATGTTCAGTTATGAATGTAGAATGCAAGGATAACATTATCTTCATTTTTGTTTGACATAATGACAATTCGAAAGAATAAAATGAAATAAAAAAATTTCAATGTGGAGTCCTCATTTTTCTTTAATGATTGCTTTTTTGTATTATTTAATTATGTTTATTACTTGCTTTTGGGAATTTTTAAGGCTTCGGAAGCATGTTCTTCTCATACAAAGTGGAGATATCATTTCATTGAAGTGAGATTTTATAAAGAACTTGTCGCGTAATACCCATAGTTAAGCCAAAACCCACCAAGCCCAAGTTCATGTAGAAGTTACATTTAGTCTCACATCGGATAAGGGGAGGAGTGGTGTATATATAAAAGTCAAGGATCCTAGGTTCCCTTCATAACTAGCTAGTTTTTAGGTGAGACTTTAGCCATGTGACGGGGCAGTGGGAAATTGGATTGCAACTACGAAAGCAATATGGAGTTCGAATACGCACCCCTATGTACAATACAGTGAGCTTCAGGTCTGATTAATGGTGGATCCACGGTGGGTGGAGCCATGGCAAGGCACAGTATGCTGACAGATCGGAAGGGTAATCCTACGTTGCCTTCATTGCCAGCTAGTTGTTAGGTGAGACTTTTAGCCTTGTGGTGGGGCAATGGGGAACTGGATCACGACTATGAAAGTGGTCTGGAGTTCAAATACGGACTCTCATGTACAATACAGTAGCCTCGGGGTGTTACAAAGTGGTATCAGAGTTAAGTTTTGACCCCGATGGTGGAGCCATAGTGGGTGTACACTGCAAGGCACAATATGCTTGCAGATAGGCAGACAATACGTTTACAAGCAGAGACTATACCCAAACTTAGCGTGGACGCTAAGTCGGGGAGGGGAGGTGGGGTGGTGGGGTGGGGTAGTTGTGATGTTCATGGTTAAACCCAAGCTCAAGTAGAATTGAGATTTAGCCCTACATTGGATAGGAGGAGTGGTGCATATATAATAAAGTCACGGGTTGCCTTCATTGCTAGCTAGTTCTTAGGCTAGACTTTTAGCCCTATGGCGGGCAGTGGGGAACTGGATCGCAACAAATGAAGCGGTCTGGTGTCCGAATACACACCCTCATGTACAATATTGTAGGCCCTTGTTGTTACAAGTGGAAGGAGTTACTGAGAAAATGGTTAGTACTCTTTCAAAATACAATTATTATATTCTAGCTGTGGCATGGTACATGATCTGTATGTTTTGGTTATAATTATTTTCCCTCTGTGATTTCTATAGTTGACCTTAGTGTTTTTTTGGGATATGCCTTGCTGGGTTTATTTTCTGTATTAATAGAAGACAATATTTTATTTATATACTAATTTAATCTTGTTCATTTATTCATGTCAAGGATGTAAGAGTTTGAGATATTAATTGTCAAAAGTTTAAAAAGGATGATAGGATGGATATCTTTGGAGAGTTTGAATAGAACTCCTTCCTCAAACTTTTGCAGTGGCTATATGGATCATTATTTTGCATTCAGCTTTACATAGAGAACTTGAGTAGAAGAATCAAAATTTGGATTCTTATTCCTAAAACATAAGCTTTTTTGTGCAAGGGATTTTTGTTGTTGTTGTCTTATTCATACTTTACATAATTATAATCATCATTATTGCATTTCTATCATCTCTACTATTTTAATGGGAGAGTTGGGGTTTGTAACCAAATAAACCCTAACTTTTGTAACCAAACAAACACATGTAATACACGTCTAAATTAAATTCAACAAATACAAACATTTGTAGACAAACAAATCCGTGCATACCTAATATAAAGGAGGTCTCAAGTTCAAAGCCAAAAGTTTTTACTTTAAAAAAATGTATTTATTAAGACGTGCATTGCACGTGTAAATTACTAGTATTATATATGTTTGTGTTGTAGACTTTGTAAACATATAGAATATGAAACAAATGCAATAGCGATGATTATAATCATGGAAAACATGCTAAAGGGAAAACAAATAATGTGTTATTCCCTTACTCATAAGGACATATATCATGCTTCGTCACCCCAAAATTTTGGAAGAAGAGTTCTGTTCAAATTCTCCAAAGATATCCTATCATCATTTTTAGCTTTTGACAGTTAAGATCTCAAACTCTTACATCCTAGGATTGAATAAATGAACAAGACTAAATTAGGACATAAATAAAATATTTTCTCATATTGGTACAAAAGATAAATTAGCAATGCATAATAAAAATAACACAAAAGTTAACTATAGAAATCACAGAGGTGAAAATAATTCTAAGCAAAACATACCTGATATGTAGGGAATGTCTCAAGTCCACCTTCCATATCTCCTTCTCTTGGAATGCACAAAACAAATCATTGTACCATGCCACAGAGTATATTAATTGTATTTTGAAGGCATGCTTACTATTTTGTTCAATAGCTCCTTCCACCCATTCTTCATAAAACCCCATTTCAATAAAACGGGATTTCGACTTTGTACAAGTACCTGCATTCGAAGCCTTGAAAAAACCCAAAAGCAAGCAGTTAAAAACAAAGGCAGCCAGTGAAGAAAATTGAGGACTCCACATTGAATTTTTTTTGTTTTTAAATTGTCATTATGTCAAACGAAAATGAAGATAATGTTTTCCTTGCATTCTATATTCAGCACTACAATTCTAAAACTCTACCCAGCTAGCTCCTCTCTGTTGCACATGCCCATCATTTCATGTCAAAGATATTTCTGATCTCTTATATGGATTGGATAGATTCAATAATTTGGTTTCCTTGGATATATACATATGATTAGTTGGTGGTCAGCAAAGAATATGACCTTAAATTAAACAGAATTTCCATGTATAATGATTTTGCAGAAACGACGAGAAGAAATGGAGAGGCTTGAAAGGGATAAACAAGCTGAGATACGGAGTTACAAGGGTCTCATGGTCTCCGAGAAAATGACCTCGAACAAACAAATTGCTTCTGCTAGTAAATCATTGCAAGAACTGGAAGACGATTTCATGTGAGGCTTTGCAGAATATTATATGTGCTCTCGCTTATTTAACAGAAGCTCAATTCCAATGCTCTCCTTAAAACAGTAGGTTGAATTGAGTTCTATTGTGTAGTTGTGTGGGTGGTACGAAGAATCGCCAGATTCAACTGACCTGGATGTTATGGTTTCTATATTATCGTGTACCTTGTTGGGATTGTGTACTTTTAAACGATTGACTGTTTGAAATGAATTTGAGAACAGGTAATCTCAAATATCTCATTATCATCTTTGGAGTTTCCTCCCATCAAAATGGGATCTGTATGTATTCGGAAAAAAAAAAAGGCTAATTTCATTACTTTTTAGATTCTTTTTGGGAAAATTCTGAACAATTTGAGGCTTTTCAAGATGATCCATTGATGACTGGTTATGTGTTTATGTTGTGTTTGGCCCAGCTTAAAATTAGTTTCTCTTCTCTTTTAAAAGGAGAAGCGGGAGAAGTAGCTTAATTTTAGTGAAGAAAATGGATTTTGATAGAAGCCCTCCTAAGCAACTTTTTGCTTCTCTTTGAAAACCTTACAACACAATTTTTTTTCCCATCCCCTTCCTTGCCGAACAGTCGTCGCCGAATGCCGCGTTGCCACCTCCCCTCGTGTCGCCGCGTTGTCGTTGTCTCCCTTTCTTCGCTGCCCTCCTTTCTCCTGCTGCCGCCTCCATCTTCTTTCTTCGCCGTCGAACGCCGTTGTGCTGCCGCCTCTCCTTTCTTCCCCTCGTCGTCCCGCCACCGCCTCCCTCTCCTTTCTTCGCCGTCGAACGCTGTCGCCTCTCCTTTCTTCGTCGTCGATTTTTTTGGGGTTTTAAATATCTTTATAGTAATATAAAAATATTTTTGTAATTTAATAATTTATATTTTTCTCTTAAATAAAATCAAAGCTTAAATTGAGTATAAAAGTAGCTTACAATTGATATCTTATGCCAAACCACTTCTAGCTTAAAAGTAGCTTTGAAGTTAAAAAAAATAGACTTTCCAAACAGCTTCAGCTTTTAATTTCAAAGCTCTAATTTCTGGCTTCTTCTTCTGAAGTAGCTTTAAAGCTCCAAAAAAGCTCGGTCAAACGCAACATGCTGTCGAATTCATCATGTAAATATATTTTTCTTCGACCATTAGTAATGTAGGATTTGTCATTTTAGTATTTTGCTGCAAGATCTTGGTTTTAGTAAAGTATTATTTGCTGCTGGCAACTTGTACACAGTATACAATTAGAAAAGAAAAATATATTCAGCTTCGGCTTTTAATTTGAAAACTCTATTTTCTGACTTCTTCTTCTGAAGTAGCTTTAAAGCTCCCAAAAAGCTCGGTCAAACGCAACTTGCTGTCGAATTCATCATGTAAATATATTTTTCTTCGACCATTAGTAATGTAGGATTTGTCATTTTAGTATTTTGCTGCAAGATCTTGGTTTTAGTAGGTATTATTTGCTGCTGGCAACTTGTACACAGTATACGATTAGAAAAGGAAAATATATTGAAGGTTATTTTGTTTTTATCTTCTACTTAAAAATTTGTTTTGATCTTCCAGAACAACTGATCAAATGTAAGGCGAAAAGAACCAATCTGTCAATTTACAGGGTTTCGCTTTGTGTTAGCTTCTAGAAACTTCATGCTGAAGTAGGATAATATAAGGTGAAAATCCTCATGCAATATATTGAAAAAAATAAGGGGATGTTTAATCAAGTGGGGGGAAAGGGATTTTGGATTAAAATTAATTTATTACTTTAATGCGTTCAAATTTATAATGCACAGACATGGCGTTAGCGTACCAGTGTTCTTGGATAAAAAGAATAAAAAACTTAAGGATAAAAGATCGGATCCATAGCGATTAGGGAGATTAACGACAAGGATTGGGATCCTTATGAGTGGGAGTGATGATCGTGTCCAAATGACAATATGCTAACCTTACTGCAAGGATAAAAACGCAACTATTAGTACATTATTTGTCAATGAATCATCTGAAGATGTACAAAATTTAATTACATGAGAGGTATTTATAAAGTTAATGTTCTTTTAAAAAGATTATACATAAATCAATTCATGCAACTAAAAAGTATTTATAAAGTTAAGGTTTAAAAAAAAAAGATTATATATAAATCAATTCATGTAACTTAAATTAGGGTTTTTAACATACATATCCCTAACAAATATGATAGTATCATATATACCCTTCACAAATGTATATTTTCACATATGCCCCTAACAATTTGGACTATATTTCATATTTATCCCTATATTAGATATTACTAAGCTAACCATGATTTTACCCTTACGAGACAAATAGAAATCAAATTAAAAGATCAAATTAGATGCTCAAACGAGAAAAAATTTAAGAGTTTTAAGAAAAATAAATGAGCAAGCTTATAATCTATCGTTTAAAAACAAAATTAATGACAAATTTGGATAAGTAACGTGAGGAAGAATATGTAGTTCTCAAAGATGCATTCCCGGTCCTAAATTGGGACCCGTTGTACTTTCAGGTCTGGGTCCGGGTCCGCTCACCCGAACCCGAACCCGAACCCGGACCCGTTAAAAAATCCCAAAAAATCAACATAAAAATAAATATTCTATTACCACATCAAGAGAGAAAATTTCTTCTTTGTTGGCGCAAGATCTTCTGTCTCTCGGTGGATTTAATACTTTAAATATAAATAATATATATTAAATATGTAAAGTTTATAAATAAAAAAATTTTGTGAAAGTGAGAGACGGATGAACTTCATCCGTCCCTTACTACCGCATGACCCTTTTACCCCTAAGGTGATAATCTGGTTATATGAAGGAAGGGGTAACTTGGTCATTTTCGCCAATGTGAAATACAAAAAAAATATTATGGACCCTTTTAACCACTCTCGCTTTTTCAGAAAGCGAGTGTGAGACTTTTGGCACAAGAACTCAGCGCATATAATCATAGGTTAAAAGCCAATTATGTGTATATCGGAAATTGGAAGTATTTATGGGCTCATTCTCGACAACTTAAAATACACCAATTATGTGTATACTGAAATAATGTCAAGTTATGTATATCCTCGACTACTGCTAAACAGTTGCTAACTTTATAAAATCATGACCAAAGAAGATGAAGTGACAATGTGATATAGAAAGTCCTGACAAACGATTTCATATATAGTAGTCTAAAGAAGATGAAGTGATAATGAGATATAGAAAAAACTTGTTACCAAAATGACCCATTTCTAAAATTATTTACCAAACTAATTCACTTTCTAAAAGTATTTACCAAGCTGACCCACTTTCGAAAGTATTTACCAAAATAATCAAGCGCGTTTTTTTAAAAAGCGAGTTTGGTTAAAAATAACTCGGTTTTTCAAAAAGCGAGTCTAATCTTTTGAAAATTAAAAATTTCACATTCGCTTTCTGAAAAAGCGAGTTATTTTTAACCAAACTAGTTTTTTCAAAAAGCGAGTGAGTCGTTTAGAGAACAAAAAAAAAATTTAGAGAACAAAAAAAAAATATAGAGCGGTTCGGAAAAAACTTTCAAAAAGAGGGTCATTTTGGGAAAAAATTCTGAACTCAGCAGAAAGCTAATGTAGCTATGTAGCTGTTTTAAAATTATTTTTCTCTCCTCTTTTTTTTTTTCTTTCACTATCCAATAAAATAATTTCACCTAATCTTATACATTAATTTATTTTGCTTTCCTCTCTATCCTATACTACAATACAACTAAAACTAAACAAACCACTTTTTTTGGAACTCATCTTCAAAGATTACTTTACTCTACAGTATTCTTCATAGTTTGAAAATATTTCACAACCAAAAATATTTCCAAACTAAGAAGATTACTGTAGAGAAAAGATTTTTGTGGAAATGAGCTCTAAGAAAGTGATTTGGTTGAATGTAAATTCATTATAGTAATAGTTTTACTTAAAAGATTAGCTTTATAATTATAAGAATATTGTAGCGAAAGTAATTTTAAACATTTTTTTAACTTTTGGTTTTACATGTAATTGATCTTAATTAATTATAGCCTATTTAATAATAGAGGGGGCAGAGTTTAATTAATTTAAGAGGGAGCCGAGTTTCTTAATCTTAATCTTAATTACTTAGGATTAATCTTAATCTTAATTAACTTGGATTAACTTTAATATTAAGCTTAATCTTAATAACTTAGGATTGATATTAATCTTAATCTTAATTATTTTGGATTAACTTTAATATTAAGCTTAATCTTAATAACTTAGGATTGATATTAATCTTGATCTTAATTACTTAGATAAACTAGGCTTAATTTTAAAAAAACCTTAATTAACGAAACACAAAGGAAGTGGCTGGCTTTGTTTGAAATGGGGGACTTTTAGTCCCGCATCGGCCAATGAGAGGGGACAATTTAGGTTTAAATAGGATTTGTTAATTTAACATAGAGGTAAAGCCACTTCAAAAGTGGAGAGAAAGAGAGTGAGAGAAATAAATGAATATCTCTACTACTATAATGGGAGAACCCCTTAGTCCTTAACCCAACCCGTGCGCACGTGTTGGGTTATGGACTAACTTTGGTAAATATTTTCGGCAGTGGACCAGTTTGGTAAATATTTCCGAAAGTGGATCAGTTTCGAAATTATTTTCTTTTTACCCTTTTCATTATCCCTTCAATTTTTTCCACGTGCACGTGTGCACGTGTATGATACTAGTAATAGTTATCCAGCCATCCAAATCTGTGAGCGGTACTTTTCCCCACCTCTAGCGCAAAGCCTAAAAATGCCGGCAAAAACTAGGTGCCTATACCACCTGAAATATTAATAAGCGAATGTGATTTCCGAACAGGTAAAAGGAAAAGGACAAAAAGAAGCAGAAAAAAAGAAGAAGAAAAAAAAAAAAAGAGAGAGAGAGAGAGAGAGAGAGAGAATACACCCATCATTTGAAGCAACTCACCAAAATCCTAACTATTAACGGATCGAAGTGAACCAACTCCACCTAATCAAAACTTGTATAAGTGCAACAAGGAGACGCGGATTAAAACTTCAGATTCCTCTATTTGATGTAACACTTGAAGTGCTTAGCAAAAACTCACCACAAAGCAAAGCAAAACAATTTCAAAGGTTCCAACAAGCTTACCCCACCGAATAACTTAATTAAATGCGTATATAAAAAGGAATTGAGATTAAATTATTCCAATCGCATGTAAAATTTTGTACTCTCCATCTACTTGCATATAAAGAATATATGTAATTTCTCAAAACAAAAACAAAGAATATATGTAAAAGAGGGAGGAACTCAATGCATCTCATGATCTCTAACATATATTCACTCTGCTTCAACTATGGAATTCTATGTCAATCTCAGAATGGAAAGACCAAGCATTTGTTGCATCTAGGTCTCCTCAAATGCAGAGATGGAGATATGCATTAAACTGCTCAAAGCAACCTCAGTAAAAAATATGACTGGATAGTCGAACATCATGCTGGCTTAAAATGCCATGGTGCTTCCTTTTTCTCCCAACTTATGCAATGCCGTCTATAATCATTGTCATCTACCTTCTCCAAGTAAAATTGGTCAGGTCAGGTCAGGTAAAAGCGTAGACGAAGGACGAACTGATTCAGTCCATAATACTGTCTATCAGCATGATGTCAAGAACAATGAGTTAACAAACATTTATAGTTAAGTGAGAGATCCTTGTTGGGATAAAATGATGGTGGCGAACATTGGAGAGGTATACATATACCTTTCCCCATCATGCACTAATCTGACATAACCAAAGAGCAACATTGTATATTTCCCTAAAGTCTACATGAAGAAGTAACATGACAACATTTGCTATGTAGAATAATATTCATCTCTGAAACATAATAAATAAGCCCAATAGGCAAACAATATCAGCGCACTGCTTCAATAGAAATAGTAAACTAATCTCCCCCTCAATTCCAAAATATCCATCTCATTCAGAAATAGTATATAGCCTTATAGTCTCCTAAGTCCTCTGTGTCACATCTCACTTGACCGACTCGATCAAAGCATTTAATCTTCAAAGTTGAACTTCATCACACTCAAATAAAATACAATAAATTATCTATGTTAATATTGAAAGATTAAGGTCTCTAGCGAAATACTTTTATCATGGCATTGAAGGACTAGAACAAGTCAGTTTACAAAGGTGGAAGTGACGAATGCAATAGTTATGATCATCAAGTGCAGCAAGCAAGATTTTTTAATGTTATGAAAATAAGATGAATAAACTTAAGATAAAATATAGAATTATAGAATAGAAGAATGAACCCGAATTTTCACATGTAAAGCACTGAAACTGAGCAGTCAAGTAGGCTCATGTATCAAGTGACTTGGGCAGTCAAATAAGAAGAAAGCTAAGTTTATACAAAGAACTATTTTTGAAAGAGGATTGGCAATAACAGGAATATTCAAATAAGTAATGTAAGAACTGCTATGTGAAGAATGGGTAATGTATACCAACTGCTAATGTCAAGTATACCAAATAAGTACTTCAAATAGGTAATGTAAGAACTGCTATGTGAAGAATGGGGATGAACCCATATATTTTTGACTTCAGAGATATACACTTATTAAATACTCCAATACGGTGGTGCATATTTTTTAAAGACAAACAAGTTAACGATTGATACTGAAGGAGTTCCAATTCAATGTGACATATATCAATTTGTGTAATCTCCTCGCTTTCTGAGTAAGACCTAAGAACATTAAAAAATTAATTGTTGTTCTTGTAATTATTAATTCATACAGGTCAGCAAGTAAGAAATTATAATACAATATCCAGGTAACAGTCCTGTATTTGATTGTCTAAATGTTACTGGTTCTCATTATAAGACAATTTTATTATTGTTGTAACCAAAATATATCCATATCCTGAATTTTCTGATATTTCAGTATATGCATATCCATATACCACTTACCAATTGGTAACATAGATATATTGTAATTCACCCTCATTACAGATACACTTCAAAGTTCACCAACTGGGATCACCCATCTTTTCCTTAATAAGAGCTGTATGCAAACCATGTGAACTTACAAATGTTTTTTATATATATAAAATAATAAAATTGTTCCTCTCTTCCAACAAACTTGATAAAATAACTTTATTGGAATTTTGCTCTGTGCGAAACCTTATTAGGCCCGGCTCGCGTCGTTCCAACAACCGACGGGGAGCACCTCACCAGCATGGAAAATTAATCTTTTCGTAAATGGAAGCTCTATGGAAACCAAGTGATGTGAAAAAGGATTTCCAAGAACTTGATATTCAAGCATAATGCTCATGCTTTTCTTGAACCAGAAGCCTACAGGAACTTACTATATAAAATACCTTGGCATAAGACAAACTTCAGATACTCTCTTGGCAAAATTTCACTATAATAAACTAAAAGTTTATCCCATCCATGAAATTCTAACCATTTCCATATACCTGATTATTAAATGTTCATAAAATCTAAACAACGTGCCTTCATCATTACCCTAGAAAGCATGGACATGGATAAGTGACATTGGAAAATTGTCAAAATTAGGAACCATGGGATGCAGATACAGTATTACATAAAATAACATTATTTATCATACTAAGCACACAAAAATTAACTGAATGACAGAAAAAATAAAAATAAAATTCTGAGCTTCATTTGAAATCAAGGTTTAAGAGATGCACGGTCCATAGAGTAGTAGTAATAATTATAGTCCATTGCAAAATCGGAGAAGACGCGTAGTGGATATGCAAGTAATTAGAGTTAGCCAGTACAAAAACTGTGAGCTAGTATGTCAGAAGTGTCCAATACAGAGTATATTATAAAATTTAGGAAACATATCAGAAGTGTCTCATGCGTATCCAAGGAGTGAGGAGTGTCGGTGTCTGATAGAAGTGTCTGTGCTAGATAGTCATTACTATAATAACTACACAATACTTGGTCAGAAAAATCTAAATCATATGCTTTCCATAATAAATCCAAATTAAAGGCATCAGCCACAACCACACACCATCATATTAAGTTCAATCATTTTTCTCAGTAGCTTTCATAATTATTATCACTTTATTAAAATATTGTTATTATCTCTAAGAAAGAGAGTCAAAGGTTTAGCTCAAACAAACTCTACCACATGCTCGCTTTACTGTAGCAACCCGAACACTTTACTGAGCTCCAGGTTTGTCCCCACTCCCCATCCTCATTGAAGCATACACTTTCCTGTTCCAGTTTTTCTTAGCGAGCATTTGCCCAATTTTACCGCTGCCTCCATGGTCTCTTCTGCAGTTCCCTCCATCAATTCAAGCACACCTTTCTCCATTGCTACCTTTGCAGGAATCTTCATAGAGTGCAACACCAAATCCTTGAAAACCTCCTAGGCCTTCATCAAACTCACAACATACTGATTACATAACAGAGTATCCATCCAGCTCACTCAATGAAAGAAACCCATGGTCCCCATTCATTGCCACAATCATGAGAAAACGCTAGCATGAAGCCAACTGCAGAGATCTCCCCGGTGATGGCAGAAATTGTTGGCATCGGAAGGGTGATCAAGTCGGAGGTGATCGAGCTCAGTCCTTTCCTCAAGGCCTGCAAGTGACTAAACTGTGATGCAAAGTCTTCGCTAGAATTGACATAGCAGAGATCAAATCCATTAGAGAAGAACTTACCCTCGGCTCTTGTAAGGAGGGCAGAGAAGAGGGACAGAGAACATTCAATGTGAACACGAGCTGGGGCAAGACGGATTTGGACAATAAGTCCAAGCGAAAGGCAGTGGCAATCATCGCCTGTTAGGATAAGGATGAAGACTTGGTCGCGTTTCTCTATGGTACACATTGTGGTGATAGGATTTGTTGAATGATGAGAATGCAATTGTGGCGATTATATAAAGGGATTGAAGTTTCGTGAAGGAACCAAGAAACTAAAGGTAATTAATGCTACGCTGGGTTTTTCTCGAAAGTTTGGATGGCTAAATTGGAAAGTAGTATACCTACTTTACAAGCGGCACCAATCCCTTCAACTTTCCACCTAATTAATAGTTTTCAACAATACAGCAGTTTTATAGGAAAGATAGAGCAGATGACAAAAAGGGTGACTCGATGATAAAATACAACCAAGAATAGTTTCAAATATAGGTGGCTCCTAAGAAACATGTAACGCTGAAAGATGAATGAACATATGAATGGTGTAGAGGTTGGAGTATCAACAACAAATATGGACTTTCAATATTAATTAGTAATGTTGAACATTACAAGATCAAAACTCCATTTAGTGACCAATATGGATTTTGGACTTTCAATATTAATTCTTTGTTTCATTATCGGTCACTAAATGGAGTTTTGATCTTGTAATATTCATACCTATTTTTAGAGGTTAATTGTTTGTTTTCTGATTGAGTACAATTTTTGTGTTAGTTCTTTCCTTGACAGTTTGATGTATGTATGGTTGTTTTATCATCTTTGAGAAGATTCAAGGTCTCACATTCACACTTGTAATGTTGAACATGCAACAATACGGATAAACATTTTCACCATGAAATAGAACAATCCTAAGTTGCTAATTAACCTCAAAACTTTATAGTGCAACTCTAAATATAAAACAAAAATTTACCATGATCCTTATAAGAGGTAGGACAGTCAGCTGGCATACTCCATAAGAGTGACATTCACAATCTGGCATACTACAAATAAGTGACATTCACAATTTGCAATTTACTCCAAATTCAACCTGGTTGCTATTTTTTGCTTGTCTATTTTGATAACTTCATGTTCACAATTGTTGTTGATGGGAAGTGATGATAAATGAGAATAGTGGGGTGACTATGTCCTGCTCTTGGTTCATTATTTTGTTGAATGAGATACAGTTGAAGTTATTATAATCAGTATTTATGATTTTTGTTGAAAACAAAGGACACGATGTTTTTTGGATGGTTTCCTGAGGGTATGCATGCTCCATGATCTGATCCCACTACTGTGAAGTATCAACGCATTCATGCATAATTTGAATTAACTTTATTTATCAATGATTTTGCCTTGTATGTGAAACGTGAATTAAATATTGCATTTTTATACTAATTTATATTTTATTGCTTTTGCCAATAGGTGTGAATTATGCCGCGAAGGAATACGGCGCCCAGTCAAAAGGGGTGAGGAGCCTCTAAACGAGGAGGTTAACCACTTAGAGCCCCCCCCCCCCCCCCCCAAAAAAAAAAAAAAAAAAAAAAAAAAAAAAACAAAACCTGGGGAGCTCGAAGTTAAATGATGTTTGGAAGCTACCCGCGGGTCAAAGAATTCAAGTGAAGGTGAACGGGATCATCAGCCCGTAGGAAAAAATGTCGTAACATTCGCATCGTTCATAGGGTTAATTGCGAGGAATTCGGAGTACCTTCCACTTTCTTACGATAGATGGACAAAAATTCCCTTAGCAACAAGGGCTAGAGCCATCGAAGTTCTTAAGGTATTATTTAATGAGTAATGATTCTTTGATTCAAATGAATGACTCTTCATTTAACCTGCACCATAAGCTTCTATATTTTAGTCTCTCCATGGACCTTTATTTTCAACTTAGCCTTTAAATATTTATGGCCAGTACCTATTTCTAACAGTTGTATTTTTAGAAAAATTGCATCTCATTGATTGTGATCTTATATTGTAGCCACTGCAGTAGTTTTCTACCAGTTTGCTTGATTGGGATGGTCAAGGCTAAGTCATTAAAAAATTGCTTTTGAGCACAAATTTATTCCGATAATCATTTGAATGTTGAATAGGTGATACCCATCTCGTTACATTTGTAGCATGTTCAGTACAAAGCTATTTATACTGTAACAAATTAGAAATATACAAGCTTCTTGTATAAAAATCTAAGTCATTATCTGAGTCTGTATCTTGAAAAGTAGCTTCATATGTTCCTATTTGGTCCCCATCTTCAGCTGAAATTCC
Organism: Hemerocallis citrina; assembly: GCA_017893485.1. NCBI lineage: Eukaryota > Viridiplantae > Streptophyta > Magnoliopsida > Asparagales > Asphodelaceae > Hemerocallis > Hemerocallis citrina. Next base: position 232,641,274 of record CM030364.1, on the reverse strand, counting down.
AAGCACATATGATGAAATCATGTGGTTGAAGGCAAAGCAGTAACATAAGAAGAATTGATATGGCTCAGATACACTAAATTTCATCACAATCTGAGCTCAGAATCATTGATATGGCTCAAAATATCAAAACATAAGCAACACTTAAGATGATAAGACGATGGACTTTTGTGCTTTAATTCCATGTAATGCATGAGCAATTAGAGTGTAAAACTTGGTGTTCGATCGATCGGATATGCACTCAATTTTAGTAAGTAATAATAGTTGATTTTATAGTCAATATAGCAGCAATATCAAAACAAGTAGAACCACATGATAAATTTTACCATGTATTAAATAGGAAAGCTAGGTTGGCATCAACACAAATCAAACCACAACACAAGCAATAACCCACAAACACACAAATAAGTTGATCAGCTTTACTGCACTGAAGTAAGACCACACTGAAATTTTCATTTGAATAAAAAAAAAATCATCCATAAAATGCTAACCATGATTGTCTTTACATCTCAAATTACTTCACCAAACTTGATTGTAGATGCAGAAAATCTTTACATCTAGGGTAGATTTTCTGTATAGAATCAAGATGCTCAATGGTTTGATCAGTTTAAATAGTTGCATTCCCTTGACTGGAAAATATAGCAATTTCAATCGATCATAAATTAGTGAGAATATTTAACTGTATGCATTTTAGTTTCTTCGTTGTTGCTTTACCTTATTTTACTTGAAGAACACTCATGAGTACCTTCTCTTGTTCATATGCAGCAAAAATTTGATTACCCGGCGGTTCTTGATGCCCGATTGGGTAAATAAATCTATGTCCAAGAAATGGAAAGACTATAAGGTTGAGCTTAAGGCGGAATATTATGACGAGAATTGAGAACACAAGAGTAGTCCCGAGAGGTGTCGTGCGTTCTGATTGAAAATTTCTGTCATTTTTGGAGTACACCTGAGGGGAAGGTAATCAAAAAAATGTAATATATCATGTAATATATTTTGATATGATATTTGGCTTATTAAATCTTATTGTGATTGTAATAATTTTAATTATGTGCAGAAGAGAGCTGAAATAGGTCGTGCAAGTAGGGATGCACAAGACGTGCTGCACACTTCCGGAGGTACAAGCTTTGCAAGGCGTCGCGCAATAATGGTATATCTAAGTATTTTGATTTTCATTTGAATAGTATACGTTATTGTTTTTATAATTTCCTATGTATTCTAATACATGTAGGATGTGGAGCGAGGAGGTGCGGATCAGTACGACGATTTAGATTTCTTCGACGCAACACACATGAACTCACAAGGCATATTTCCGTCCTCAAAGGCAACGACGATATCGGTAATAGTGTCATATCTTAAATGTGCTTATTTGATGTGTAATATGCCTTAACAATGAATCACATATCACATGTTTTTGGAAGTTGTTTTTTTCAGAGAACTGCTCGAAATAGGTATGCTGAACTATCATCCGCTTTCACCGCCAACTTCCTCACAGCACCAGTTGATATAGTGCAGCTTCAACAACAAGCGATGGTCGAAACATGGGTCCGGAGCGCCATGGTCGTGTGCGCGGGAAGGGGTTAGGACCAACACCCTCTCGATCCCGTGCTTCTTCATCAACACAACATGATCCTAGAGATGAGAAGATATCTTTTCTAGAGACGCAACTCGCAAATCTTCAGGCAACAATTGCACATGTAATGAAGGAAACAAATGTTCAAAACCCCACTAACATACCAAGACAGGTTAGAAATTATATAATTATCTGATTGTGTGTATCAATTGCTTATGCGGTTAACAAGTAACTTCTCATACAACACTTAATACGGTTCCTTTAGCATTTTATTTGCAAAAAAAAGGAAGTAAAACTACTTGCAGTTTGCCTTCACCAAACATCTGGTTCTAGTTTCACTACCTATTCATTTTATTCAAAATATAATTATCACTCAAATAAGTTTTAAAACATTGTAGAAGTATTTGAACAATATATTTTTAAATATGTTATTAATAGAAAATTGATTTTGTCTGCTTAGTTATTTGGATTGAACCTACTGCAGTTATATGTTCATCTTAAATATTAAACATATTGGTATATGGAAAATCTGTTTTATTACATACAGTTCTAATTAAATACTTGAGTTAAAAAAATATTCTTTTCACTTTGTACCTTACATTTCTTTGGCACTGAACTTTACAATTATTGCTTTTGTTACACTTAACAATTTCTTTTGATGAATATATGTTGCCCCCCTAGCCTTTGCTGTTCTTTGTACTATATTGCTTTACATTATGAAGGGCGAGAACGAGCTGAATACTTGATCTTTCTATAACTTGTTAACCTTTATATTAAATTTGGTGGCGTGTGTTTGGTTTGTCATTGTAATATTGATTGATTGATTCCTATGTTGCTAATGTGGCTATGATCTTTGTCAGCTTAGTATGATTTCATTTCCTTGCATTATTTCTGTTAAGCAATATGGAGATGCCCTGGATTAAATAAATCTTATGATATCATTTTGCAAGATTGCGTTGTTTTCAGTAAAGAAAGGTACTATGTAGCGGTTGAATGGCTTATTAGAACAGAGATTTTGGTGATATGATGATAGTTCCAAATTTTGATGAAATCATATACTGGGTAGTAGTTTTGGTTGCAGAGTTATTGTGGCTTTGAAACCAAGTGTATGGAAATATATTGAAATCTTAAATTCATGGTTATGTAGTTTGACTTGGATTTATATCATTGAATGCCCAGTTGGCTGTGTGCATTGCCAGCACATTAAATTGGGTCTTTGCTTGTGAACGTTTAAGCTTTTTCTATATGACTTGGCTCCTGCAGCAAACAAAATAAGTTCCTGAAGACACTCATGGTTTTGTTTTGAGTTTCTTCCATTTGACTCAAAGTTTCTGAATGTTCTTCGGAAAATGATGTCTCCGAGTTCGACTTAGAAACCTAATGTATATTTTTTGCCTGATACAGCAAGGTGATAGAGACCCGACATCATCCAGTCGTCTGAATGAAGAGGAAGTCGGCGATTGTGATCCTGTCAACGGCATCGCTAGACGTACACTATAGGCGGGATTTTCTCATCTCTTAGGTATTACAACCTTATTAGCTTCACTTCTTTATGTATGGATGCATCAGTCTGCTTGTTATCCTATCTTTATTACCTGGAGTTCTGATAAGCTCGCAATTTAACTGTTGATATTATTCAAGACTCTACAGTTTATATTATTCAAGACTGATTATAATTATTCAAGACTCTACAAGGCTCTACAGTTAATATCTTTCAACAGTTTATATTATTCAAGACTCTACAAGGCTTTAGTATGTTAAACTAGTGATTGTTAAATTGTTGATATTTATATTTTCAACTGTTGATATTTATATTATTTAATGATTTGACCTATGTTCAGCTACTTTCTGTGAATTATCAACTGTGATATTGATATTGTTGAAGACTCTAATATTAGGCTTTAGTTTATGCTATCTATGTATGTTTTAAAAATCTTTTCCTATATAAATATATTGCACAACTATTTTAGGCCTGAGTCCATCTATGTGCATTGTATATTCGTGGTGAAGATTTTGCTGTGAGTGCTCAAAACTTTATTAGTAGGCTTTATTTCTTTATAATATAAACCCTCTCTATGTGTTTATGCGATCTTTGTAGTTATAAGAAAGACAGGACTATTTAGGATTTAGTTTCTAGTCTCTGTCTCAGTTGTTGGCTTTGTTGCATAGAGATTTATAGATTCGTAGGTTTATTGACTCATTGTTCATTTTGCAGGTTATCGCCAATGTCATTTTGAGCTTAGCTGAGTTATGCGTGGTGGAGTTTCTCAAATGGCTTCTTAAGTAGGAACTGATGTAGTGATGTAGTATGAACTGATGTAGTTTATTGCTTTGTTTTATGAATGTTTCTGGCAACATCTAATATTGAACTTTATGTGATGTATTATGAAAGTTCAAAGATTTTATATGAAAGTTTCTGGCAACATCTAATATTGAACTGATTTTATATGAATGTTGATGGATTAAGGAATGTTGATGCATATGGCAATGTTGTGAAGGGCCCTGAAAGACTAATTAATTACTAGTAAATACACGTGCAATGCACGTCTGAACAATATTTTTTTATATTCTATTTATCTATATTATAATGGGAAAGCACGTGCGGAACACGTAAAATAAAGACTGACATTCACTGTTCATGATCCTTCTCCCACGGGGCAGGTGCAAAGAGAGAGGGAGATAAAGATGGTAGGGTTTTTGGTTTTTTGAGAAATAGGGAGAGGGTAATAAATTTGAACGTGTACTGTACGTATTTCATTGGTTTATATTGTAAAGTTTAATTAAACGTGCGTTGCACGGGTCGGGATATGGACAAATTACACTAAGGCCTTCTCCCATTATAGTAGTAGAGATATACTCTGTTTCGTATTTTTGTTTCATATTTTGAAAGCAATGTTGATGCATATTTTGAAAACACTTCAACCAAGATTAACATACCCCGGCGTTGGCCAGCGCTTACCAACGCCGGTGTATATGAAGTAACTGTAAAAAATTTAAAATTTTAAAAACCAAACTGTTTCTCCGGCAGTTTCTCCGGCGTTTCAATGCGTCGAGGAATCTCATAGTTTCCCCGGCAGGGGCAAGGACGGCGTTTGCGGCGGCGTTTTGCGAAACGCCAGGTAGTCCATCCCCAGCGTTTCAAAATGCCGGGCAATATTAAAATAAACGCCGTCCATTGTGTTACTGTTTGTAGTGCCTACACCACATAACAAGCTGCAAAGGTTTGAAAACAACATATAGGTGGATCTCTAAACTTGGCCTCTAGGTTACCTTTCTGTGCCCCTGCTATTATAAAATTCCGCAATAGATTCCCTTTAAAAAAATCGGCAACATGTTTTTTTAATAAATTTGACAAGAGATTCCTTTTTTTTCAAATTTAAATTTGTTAACATATTTTTTTTATAAAATAATTAGGGATGTGTTTTTGTTTTTTAATATTCCTTTATGGCATGGTCTTTTCAAGAGTAGTCAATGGGTGGGTGGGGATCAACATACACTTCTGCTTGGTTATAGTGTAGATAGTGCAACCAAAGAAATCCCATCTCACTTTTAATAGAGTGACCGACTTCTCTTATACTTAGAGGTGCTACCATAATATAGTCACATATTTATTGCCTTACCACTTCCAAGTAAAAAACATATTCTATAATCATAATTATACATCAGTAGATGTAGATTTTGAACAATGCATATAATCGGTGAACAATTCCAGATGCTCATATCTGCTAATTAAACGTTCATCCTTAAATCAATAATTATATTGATAGTTTTTTCAGATGTCGTTGAGGAAAGTGTGCCTCATACTTATAGAAGGAAACTTTCCCAATATATAGTAGTTGTACTCACATGGTGGAATGGACGATCCACGTCGTTCATCATGTTTCTTATGTCATAAAATGCACATGTACAAAAAAACAGTCATTTGGAGGCTTCTTACATATGCATTGGCTGGTGCTAATATGCTATATTACTAAAAGACCGTTTATTTTTGTAAACACTTTAAAGCATGGATGAAATTTCTCCAAATTACTTGATATTTTATGACTTTAAAATGGTGTGAATTGTCACTGGAGTGTCCCACTAAGTAATTACAATCATTTTATATTCACTCTATTTTTTTATGTTCACTATATTTAAGAGAATCACCTCTTATCGGTATGAGCCATTTCTCTTCAATCATTTATTGAGGAACATGATGCTGCTGTTTTTTGGTGTGGGAGCAACAGATGATGAGTTCTTTTGATGGAGAGGAAATGATCTCAGTCACAGATCTGATCCTGATAAGAGGCTAAAGTATGATTAGAGTATGTGGATCTGGTGGATGCTGGCCATCGAACATCTGCAAAAAAGCTAAAATACCGGAAGTATTTCCGGCGACAGACCCTCCAACAATCAAGTCAGCAATCAGGGATTTTAAAATGAGATTTGGTGGTAAAAAAGTGATTACTTGGTAACTGTGGATGTAGACCTATATTTATTGGTCAGTGGGGATATTTTAGGAAAAGATTCCTTGCTGCCTAATTAGATTTCGCTGATTAGGAATATGATGGAGCCGTTAATCCCCTGATTCTAGGGGATTGATTACTGGCCATGAATGACTGGCCAACTCTCCCTTGGTGGGTTTAGTTGAGATGGTGGGCCTGTAGAAGACCCGTGAACCGTCTTTAGGCCTACGACTGCTTATGGAATTGTTATTCTGGCCCTACGAATCTTGAGATCTGTGCTAGGATCGTGCGGTGCGGATCAGCCACGATTTTTACACATATCATAAACCCCCCTCTCCGGGGAGAGCTCCGGTCTCCTTTGGGAGGTAGGTAACTCGTAGGGGAAATCGTGTTGGCATGGAAATCTATCTATTGCCGTGAAGTCGAACCTCCCTTTCCAAGAAGTATAGAGGGTCGATTGTCGCGGCCCGAACCTCGAGGGGCATAGCTCGAGGTGTGGGGTGATAGGGAAAGAGGAGCGAGACAGTTCGCGATTAGTTCGAGGCCGGAGCGTCATGCAAAGGCAACTTACTCGAGGAGGGGAGTCTCACTGCGGAGAAATCTGCGATGGCCTCGGAGTCGGAATGCTATGCCGAAAAGGCTAGGTACGAGGCGGAGAATGTTTGCAGAGAAATCCACGATGACCTTAGAGTCGGAGCGCTATATCGAGAGGCTAGGCACGAGGCAGAGAATAATTATGGATAAATCTGCGATGGCCTTGGAGTCAGAGCGCCACGCCGAGGGACTAGACACGATGCGAAAAATATTTGCAGAGAAATTCGCGATGGCATTGGAGTCGGAGCGCCTCGCCGAAGTGCTAGGCACGGGGCGGAGAATAGAAATCCGCAATGGCCTCAGAGTGCCATGCCGAGGGGGTAGACATGATATAGATAATAATTGTGAAGAAATCAGCGATGGCCTCGGAGTAGGAGTGTCATGCCGAGGGACCAGGCACAAGACGGAGAATAATTGCAGAGAAATTCGCAATAGCCTCGGAGTCAGAGCACCACGCAGAGGAGCTAGGCACGGGGTGGAGAATAACTGCAGAAAAACTTACAAAGACCTGGAAGTCGGAGTGCCATGCTTAGGGACTAGACACAAGGTGAAGAATATTTGTGGAGAAATCCGCAATGGCCTCGAAATCAGAGCGTAATGTCGAGGGGTTCTTGGAAAGAAATCCGCGATGGCCTTGGAATCGGAGTGCCTCGTCGAAGGGCCAGGCACGAACAGCTAAGCTTGAGAGAATTTTGGGTACAAGCGGGTTGGGCGAGTGACGCTAAACCTGATGCTCACGTGACTTCTCGTGATCTTTGGAGAACTGTTACATGATTTTGTAGTTATCAAGAAGACGGCAAGTGCTCGGGGTCATTCGAGAAGTCTCTTTTCCTTCTAAAAGTTCCTCTTCCTCTCATTTTTTGGGACCACTTTCCCTTTCTTCAACCAGAACTTCTTTCTCGAGAACGAGTTTTTCACTTCAAAAATGTCCAGTGATCAATCCAGGGGTTCGGCATCGTCTGGTGGGTCTACCTCAGAGTCTTCATATCAGTCGTCTTCAAGGGAGGTCGAGCCTCAAGTTATGAGACATGTCCACGTCTCATCTCCTGAGGAGGATGTTGAGATTGAGGTGCACTCGGGCTCCAAGGGGGTGGAGCTTGGTCTTCTTGAGGAGACAGCCGAGACTGGACAGGCAAGGGAAAGTCTTGAGGGAGCAGAAAGTGACCATCCCACAGTACCCGAGGTCGGAGAGGATATGGAAAGTCACAGTCGGGCGACGGACAAGGAAGTTAAAGGGAGTTGCAAGGAGGTGACGGAAGATGATGACCAAGAAGAGGGGATTCCCCTGGTTCGGAAAGTAAGGACCTCGTCGCTTGGTGACATCCTAGCTGTTGGTCCTAGTGAGCGTCGAGCGGCGAAGAAGAAGGTAAATCTTTCCCCTAACAAAGAGTATGAGAGCATGAGGGTGCGTGTTCTGACCAACTATGGGTGCAAAACCGATTCAGATGTATCCGGAGGATCAGCAGGATGTCGTTCGCTTCGGTGAGCAATTGTCGTCGCCAAACAAACCGAAGATCGAGGCGGACGAGACAAAGAACTCTTTGGTGGGGAGTAACCTCGCCAATTCATGTGGCTTTTCACATTCCCCAAAAGTTTGTGTTGTTTCTTCCGAGTATTGGAATTCGCCCGACCGACAACCTCCCGGAGTGATTTTGCATGTTTTCACCGGATGTTTTCGCTTCGGGTTTAACTCTTCCCACTCACCCGTTTCTCAAGGAGGTTCTGAATTGGGCGGGGATGAGCCCTAAGCACTACGGGCCTAACCCTGCGAATGTACTTGTTTCTAGGAAATAAAAATGCTCGTCCATATCCTGATCCTTCAATGATGTATGAAGACAACTGTGCTCAATTTGTGAGGTATGGGAAAAGCCCGGTTGTGTATAATTCCGCAACATCCTCAGAGTCGGAATATCACGCTGGCGGGCTAAGCACGAATCACTAACCTATCTAATATCTCAATCGACATCATTTCTACAAGACACTAACCTAGTTACCGTCCGTCTACCTCGAACATAAGCTTCAAGCACAATCTTTTTCCAAACTTTACAACCTAACATGTCACATAACAACATATTCATCTTCACATCATCAACATCAAGATGTCACTACAACTTACAACCAAATTTTTGCATTCTGCATTCAATTCACCTTATCACAACAATAAATTTCATAACTTTCTTTAAAACTAATCCACTTACAAACCTTTTTCGCAAAACCTCACATCTTCGACGCAAACAGCGCATTCCGCTCCTCCGTCGTCTCCTCCTCCATCCCCACCGCCTTACAAACCCCCTTAAATGCACCCCTCCTTATCGACGAATACACCTTCCCATCCCACCCTCTCCTCACAAACCCCTCCGCCATCTCCACAGCCGCCTTCACCACCTCCTCCTCCCCTCCCCTCACGAAATCCACCACCCCCTTCTCTGCCGCCTCCGCCCCCTTCACCTTCCTCCCCTCCATCACAATCCCCTTGAAAATACTCAGATCCCGCATCCTCTCCTTCATTATATCAAGAAAGAAGGGCGGGAACGGCAGCTTCAGGTCCATTTCGGACATATAGAGGACTCCCTTGCCGGCGCGCATCCCGATGTAGTCGTGGGAGAGGGCGAGCACGAAACCGGCGGCGGCGGCGTGGCCGTTGACGGCGGCGATGGTGGGCATGGGAAGGGAGAGGAGGTCGGCGACGAGAGGGGCGAAGGACGCGACCATGGAGTTGAGGCGGGCCGCACGTGCGAGGGAGGTGGGGGCGGCAGAGGCGTACTTTAGGTCAAAGCCGTTGGAGAAGAAACGGCCGGTGCCACGTGTCACGAGGGCGGCGGGGGAGTCAGTTAAGAGGGCTTCGGCGCGGATCCGGGCGAGGGCGGAGCGGATGTCGGAGATGAGGGTCGGGTTGAGGCGGTGCTCGGCGTCGGGACCCGTTAGGGTCAGGATGTAGATCGGGCCGCGCTTCTCGACTGTGCACATTGTTAACGGGTTCCGGATCAGGTTTGGGGGTTGACGATGGATTTTTTGGACTTTCGGGGAAGGGAATGGTAACAGGCTTAAAAAAGAGTGTGTCATGTAGTGTTGATGGTGGGTCCCTGTAATTGTGCGATCGTATGGACTGTGCGAATCTTAAAGCAATTTTTTGCGCCTTTTGGGGGGATCTGACTGTCTGTGGTTATCTGAGAAAATTTTGCGGTACGCACTAGGGTGGACAACTATTATCCGAACCGATCAATCCAAATCAATCCACCCCGAACCGACCGGTTTTTAACCGAACCAATTGATGGTTTAGATTGGATGGGTTCTTGATCTTCAATAACCAATTGGATCGGTTCGGTTGTTGGATGAGGCTTTCAAATAACCGATGAAACCGAACCGACCATACCTCTATGCATAAGTCCATAAAAAAATATAGTTCTCCTTTAATTTCTTGAATATACAAATAGTCATTTCTCATTTTCCTTGAGATACAAATAGTCTTTTTCAATTTCTTTAATTCAAACCGAGCAGTTGTTCTACCTATATTTTGGTTCTCCATAATCCTGTGTTATGTTGTTGAGCAATGCTTGATTTACAGTGTGACCCAACTTAATAGAATCATAAAATTGATGTAACATTTAGTAGTTATTTTAATCAAGTCAAGCAGAAATTATTTTCTAAATCTTTTTTTATTGCACCTGAAATTCAATTAGCTATGGTTTTGATGTTTCTTTTATGATAATAAACTAAGATTACAGAAGTATGCAAGTGAAAAAGCAGTTTATCTCACTCATTTAAATGTCACCATCTCAAACAATTAGTGCAAAATTCATTAACAACTTGTGGTTTTATGAATCTTCATTTTAAATTCATTTCTGAATAACAAATAACATGTTGTTTCTTAAGTTTGATTGAAGTTGATCTTTTAAATTTTAACAAAATTATGAATGATATTGAAGGTGAAAAGTAGCACGCCAAACCGACCATCCAATCCAATCCAAACCGAGCTTAATCGACTTGGATGGAAACCGATCCAATTAAGGTTTGGATTGGTTGCGGATGAGAAAATTAAAAAACCGATCTTCTTTAGATCGGTGGTGGATAGTCCATATTAGGTCGGATACCAACCGATGCCCACCCCTAGTACCCACCCACTTTTTGAAAATATTTGGCGCTCCGACCCACTTCCGAAAATAATTAGCAAACTGACCCAGTTCCGAACATGTCAGCAAGAAATGTTATTGGAAAAAACGACATAGGTTATTTCGAGGTCGTTCTTCCCAATAACGGCATATGTTTAAAAAAAATCTTTCATGCCGTTATTCCAAATAACGACATTTGCTATTTTTTTTCCAAAGAGCAAACAGTCTCAATGTGAGCTGAGAGACAAGTGTGAAAGTAAATTAACATATGTCGTTCTCCTAGAGAACGGCATGATTTATACTGATGCCGTTATTTTGAATAATGACATCAGTTACCTATAATCAGTGCCCCCAACTCTTCTCCTACCCCTTTGTACTTTGTTTTTCTCTCTCTCTCTTCACTCCCGTAACCCACAAATCCTAGATCCCTAAATCAAAAAATTCCAACTATTGGAGTGTTGGAGTGATCTCAAACTTCTCAGACAACAATTAAACATAAACTCTACTTGTGATTCGTTCATTTCTTTTCAAAATCTTCCGAAATCCGAAATTGTGGTAAGTATTCAAAATCCCTAAAAAAAATTACAATGTTTATTTTGATGTATGAGAGCTATATATATTGGTAGCATAGTACAAGAGGTGTAGATTTAATTTATCTAAGTAGTTGTGGTAGGGTAAAAATGGCCTGGGGGCCCAACCAGGGCCCATTACAACTCTCACTCAAGAAAGGTAAAAATAGCAATCTAGTTCGGCTTCGAACCACTGCAGGGTCGGCGCCGAACCTCAAGTTCACCCCTGCAGAACTGGCCTCCTCGTACCCGACGAGCCTCAGTGGTCCTCGGCCTCCGATCCGTGACAGCCCCACGGGCCGTCCCCCCCGTTCTGGCGAAGCATGGGGATAACCTGGCACAACCTAGGCCCTCCGATTCTCCCAGAGGCGCAGGAGACCCCCGATCAGCCATGTCAGCTCCAAATACCACCAAGGGTTCTGCCACGTCAGCCCTATACCGCTCCCGGTATTGCCACGTCTGCCCTAAACCCCCTGGGCCTTCTGCCACGTCAGGCCCATGGGCTTTCGGATCCAGACCCGGCCCCCAAGCGGAACCAAACCCGATTGGGATTCTCTATAAATACTAGACCCCCACCCACCTTTTGAGGTAAGCAATCTTTTTCCACTTAAATTCACCTAGTTATTGCTACTCTCTCACAGAGACTGACTAGATCGTCGGAGGGTCCGCCATTGGGACAAACCCCGGTGTTTCAGGACCGTCTGCAGGTACACAAGACCTCGGATCCGAATCCTCTGATCCGAGCCCAAATCTCCGAATCATCCCGAGGTCGCCACAGGTTCCGCCCGGTCAGCCGAGGGTCGTCAGACGAGCAGCTTTCTCCTTCAAATACAAATTGAGTCCGAACTCACACCTGGTGCATCCACACGTCTCCCAGAAATAAACTGCATCAGTAGTAGATATACGAAATGTACTTAAGGATTGTTGTTGATGATGTGTGAAATGTTGATTTTGATCAATAAGAGCTATATTGGTAGTATAGTAAAATAGATGTAGATTAGATCCATATAAATATTAGATATGTGAAGTGAGATTCATCTATGTGGGATGTGGATGACCTATATTGCTATCTATGTGAAGTGAGATTCATCTATTTGTAGTGTGTGGAGATATTGTGGTGGTGATTGTTACGAGTAATATTTCGATACGAGTATTGAGAAGTTGTTGTTATCTTAAAACATCGATTATTAATTATGTTGAAGAAACATGGCTTACAAATTTTAGTATCTCTAATCTCATAATGTTTATTAATATTGTACTTGATACGTTATATTTAATGTTCACAGGTAAATGGATCCTACACAACCATCTTCTTCCCATGATGTGGGTGCTTCATCTGGTACTTCGCATGCACTACATGGACATCCGGGTCCTTTAGATCCTATCGTACTTTATTTGCAAGAAGATCATAGGTCGCAGGCGGTGTGGACTGGAGATGTTGAGAAAATGAGTCTCCGAATGCACACCATATTGCCGACGCACCCTCAAGTACAAAATTGTTTGGTAAATAGCAGATTTTATGGAATGTCAAAGTTGGCGAAAGTGAAATGTGACCATGCATTACTTACCGCTTTTGTGGAGCGATGGAGGCCGGAGACACACGTTTTACCTACTCGTTGGGGAGATGACGGTGACCCTACAAGATATAGTCGTCATATCGGGTCTTCCAATCGATGAGGTGACCGTGACCGGTAACCTGATGTTCAATAAAGTCATGTTGTTAAGAGATTACCTTGGGCAGGTGGTTGATGAGGATGATAGTGGTGTATTCGTCGGGGAATCAGTCCGACGTTCTTGGCTCTATACAGAGTTCAATAATAGTTTGCCAGACGAACCGACCGACTTCCAACTCCAATGTTATACGCGGGCATATCTTTTGTCGATGATCGGAGGTATCCTCTTTCCTAATTCTTCTGATGATGTAGTGAATTTGATGTACCTTCCATTGATCGCCGACATATATAGAGCTGGGCGATATAGTTGGGGAAGTGCAGCTTTGGCCTTTCTCTACCGTGCCCTGTGCAATTGTTCGATGGGGTTGATCCAAATGATGGGGATGATGGGGTTATTGCAAATATGGTGTTGGGAACGAATACACCTCGGCCGGCCCCGGGTTACGGATCTTTCAAATAATTGGACTGTGCAACATGATAATCCAGTGTTGAGGGCTCCTTTAGGTGTGTACTGGACGGGTAAACTCACGTGGAGAGATAACCCACGCGGTGTGCTGACATATTACAGGGATGAACTCGATTAGCTTAGGAAAGAGTACGTCAACTGGACACCATATACAGACGAAATGCTACATTGTCTACCCCCAATTTGCACGGCCAATAATCAACTTTGGTTGACACGAGCTCCACTTATAAATTTCTCAATTGTGTTTTATTACCCCGGCCGCATCCTCTGCCAATTCAATGCACAACCGCCCATCCCCGAAAACTCAATGTACGACCGTAGACTTCACAATATTACCGGTCAAGGTCGATTGCCAAATATGGATTGGACCGATCACCACCGCGCTCATGTAGCATGTTGGAATGAGAGGAAGTATGATTTGGTGGTAGAAGCGATTGTACCGTACGACGGATCGTTGCAAACCGCCTACATGGCATAGTATTTTCGTATTATGCGATTGTACATAGCCCCAAGAACGGATATCCCTGCGGGTATCCAACAACCGATACCTAGGCACCAAGTTGAACCATCACCGGCACATTTTACATCGCAACCCATGTATCAACCAAAAGCGTTCTCATATCGATTAATGGTAAAGTAATCTTATTGTTGATAAAAAAAAATCCCAACATTTTGCTTATGTTTGTTTAATAAAAGTTTGGTTTACTGCTAAACATTTTCGTTCGTAATGTAGATTGACAACACATGAGATATTGCGAGGAAATGTGCTCATGTCTTGAAGAGCAACGCTTCGAAGGCATGCAAGGAATTAGTGAGAGAAATCCTACATCCATGTCGTACTTCTCTTGAAGAAGTTGGTGACGGTTCGCGCTTCGATGCCCTTTTACGCTCAACCGATCTTCCAACTCAAACGGCCCGAACAAGTGTTAGCCGAGGCCCACCTCCACCACAACGAACAGTTGAAGTAGAACCTCCCGCACCACCACGAAGACAACCACAATCTCCTTCACAACCTCCACGACGGAGTAAGAGTGTTCGTTTTCCTCCTACGGGAAGTGAATTAGCGGCGCAAGAGATTGAAGAAGTACAAGGTTGGCAAGAAGAAGATGTTGGGCCAAGTGCTCCTGCAACACAAGAGATTGAGGTACGTAGGTCGTAGGAGGAAAGTCCCAGCTCAAAAGAGGAGGCAACCGCAACACTATACGCCTAGTTAGTGTTGAGTATTTAATTGTGTAATTTTGTTTTTATCAAAAAACTTTATGAGTCGGTTGTTGTACTGTTAATGTTGGTTTTATGAAAAAACTTGATGACTACTAGTTTGATGTATTGTTAATGTAGGTTTATGAAAAAACTTGAAAAAACTGGATGAGTGTTTGGGGTATATATACTGATTTGAAATGTATAGTGTATGCATACTTATATATTTTATATATACTGAATTGAAGTGTATGAAGTCTATGCATGTTTGTGCATGTTTCATTTGAAATATAGGAATAACAATTGCCATTATTGTAAATAACAGCATCTGTTACGTGTAACATTTTTTATGATAACGGCTTTGGTTCAAAACATGCTGCTTTTACCTTGTTCATTAATTTAAGTTGATGTCGTTCTTTTGGAAAACGGTATCAATATAAATGATGCCGTTACTCAGAATAGGCATCAGTTGAGAAATATTTTTTGGGGAATTGGCAATCTGCCAATAGCTTCTGTCTTCACAGTCGTTCTCCAAAATAATGGCATCTCCTAAGAATGCCGTTATTTTGAATAACGGCATCTCTTAAGAATGCTGTTATTCGGAATAACGGCATCAGTTTGGTGTGAAAATTCGAAAAAAAATAACCTCTGCCATACTTTCTGTCTTCACAGTCATTTCTCTGAATAACGACATCTCCTGAATATGCCGTTATTCAGAATAACGACATCTGTTATAACTACAGTAGTGCATGCTTTTGTGGAGAGAAACTTTTAAATTCATATTCATTCCAATTCAACAAACTTTCAGTCATTTTCATTCAAATTAATTCAAATTAAACAAATGTTCATCAACAACATACATCTCATACTTAACTATTTAAAATTAAAGTACATTGCATAAAACTCAAGCTCTCTAATTCGTAATAACTTATGGATAGATTTTACAACATTAATCCAATAACGGGCTACAACTTCAAGTGGCGGTAGATTGGGATGTGCCCACATTCTGTACGTTCTTACAACTCCGTCTATTGTGTCCACTCACTCCGCATTTTGAACAAACTTTTCCGGTGCTCCCACCCTCTCGAGCATCCATGTCATTGCGAATATGAGTACTCTTAGGTCGTCCTTTCACCCGACGAAGACTCGAATCGGCTATGAGCACCGGTCCACTTTGTATCGGCCAATAAGATTCGTCTGGAATAGGATTGAAAGTTGATGCCCACGTTTGTGCTAATGAACCGGTAGAGTAAAAGGCATCAATGTAAAGTTGATAATCAATCGCACGGGAAGCATAGGCCGCTAACACATGAGAGCATCAAATGTGATATAGTTGAAATTTTCCACAAGTACAAGTACGTCTTCCGAGGTCTACCGTGTGCCAATGTCCACCCTTTTGATATTCACTATCCATTCTAATGCCCATTTTTACCCCAAAAACACCAGGCCGATTATTAAAAATTATTGGCTCATGTAAATTGGATTTTTCACGGCGTACATCAATAATATCCTAAATGCGTGGTGCCCATAATTTACCTTCACTGATAAGCGTTTGCGCGGCTTCACGGCGATCAGTGAAATACATGTTCAGACGAAAAAAAATTATTTCTACAATTGCGGTGACAGATAAGCTACGCACACCTTTTAGAACCTAATTGAAAACTTTTGATAGATTTGTTGTCATTATACCATATCTACGACCTCCATCGGCAGAAAGTGCCCACTTCTCAAGCGGTTTCTCCTTCAACCAATTAGCCCCATCAACATTGGTCGCTTCAAGTTGTGCCATCTTTTTCTCAAACTTTTTCAACTGATTTTGACACGCGATCCCCTTCAACTTACTCATCATAAACTTGCAACCAAATTTTTTATAGAATTTGCTAGCAAAATGCCGCATACAGAATTGATGATATGCAAATAGTTCCTTCCATGTTCCGAACTCATTTTGCATTGCTGATAAAAATATCTGCATGGCGATCAGAAATGACACATAGACCTATACGATGTGTGACGAAGCACCGAATACAGTTCATGAACCATGTCCACGTCTCTATGCTTTCACCGTCAACTAGAGCAAACACAAATGGAAACAACCTACCGTTTGCGTCCGGTGAAACAACAATCAACAAACAACATTTGTATTTTTCGTACAAATAAGTGTCGTTTACACTTATAACTGGTCTGCATGCCTTAAATTCTTCGATGGAAGGCCCGAATGCCCAAAAAACATCCTTAAAAGTTTCTTTGCCTGGACAAGATGCAATATTCGCCCAATGTACAGTCGTACCGGATTTGAAGCTTGAATTGCATTGAGAAGATACGACAATTTAGTGTAAGATTTTACAAAAGAACCATATAGTCGCTCAATTGCTTTATGTTTAGCCTTCCAAGCTTTTCAGTATGAAATTGTGTAATGGAACTTACCTTTGACTATTTCAATTATGGCTCTTGGTGTTATTCCGAGTTGTGCCTTCACAACATCCAATATGACCATCGATACAACCGTGGAATCAATTTTGTTGTGATCCTGAGTCAATGTAGGATTCACACATGTGTGTGCACCTTCAAGCTTCTTTACCACGAAATAATTACGGCCTTTTGGAACAATTGCACGCAATCGCCAAGGACAATTAACTACATTTAGAAGTGTCGGATTTTCTACAATTTTCTCGGCTGAATGGTTGATGGGTGCGTATTTACATTTAACATAGTATAGACCGGGGGTTGATTTTACCGTCACGAATTCTCGGTGGTTTTTCACGGCGTACATCTTCACTTGATGTTGTATAGAATCTTTGGTTGGAAATCTTTGACCTATGAAGTGTTCATCCAAGTTGGAAGAGCCGACGGAAGACTGTCCATGTTCATGTATGGTGGCACAAGACATCCATTCATTCGATTGAGATCCATGTATAGGTGTACTTGTGTCTTGACTTGGCAACACGCGGGCATTGTTAACCGACACACCAATATTGACATTATCAACCGGAGCTTCATCGGCAACCTCCTCATCATTATCTTGAAGACCGCGTTCCTCATCTTCTTACTCTTCTACCAAATCGTTATTTACAACGGCGTTGTCAAAGTCTTGCATTGCCATGTCAGCTCTGACAATATTTTGTGACAATATCAGCGGATGTACCTGCTCATATTCGGAGGTAATAGGTTCCGTTGGAGTTGTTCTAGTATCTTCTTCTGTATTTGATATTCTTGCATGTGACTCGGCAGATGGTTTCAAAGTCGGTGCGGGCCTTAGACTTTCAATAACAACTCGTCTAGTATTTGGAAGCATCATTTGGTCGATATATAACTCCATTGCATTCCAACTATAATTTGGATCAAGTGTCCTACCCATCATGGACCTCAGAGAATTGTCATTGTCTACGGGCACCAACATGAAATATTGCACATCCCCTTTACCGGCAGCATAACGGGCTTTAATTTTCACACTCATTTCACTTCTACCCCAATTGGTGACTTCAAATATCTAATTTATTAATTTTGAGTACATAAAGTTGCGGGGAGCCCAAATAATGACCGGTTCAACATCACTATAACAATATCCAATCTTCGGATCTTTAATTACTTCACCCCCAAAATATAACAAAATAGGGATATCATGTTCTATACCTAAGCATAAAAATTCAAACATATTCAAGTCATTCACTACTCATAAGCATAACATGGGAATACATATCAAACATACGGTTAAAATAATAATACCTTCAAATTAGACCGTACTGTCGATAGCTTGAAAATTCGTTGTGGATGAAGAATGAAATGAGAGTGGGAGTTAGGAGGTAGGATATATGAAATTTGAGAGCACTCCGATAGTTGGGATTTTTTGATTTAGGGATCTAGGGTTTGTGGGTTACAGGAGTGAAAAGAGAGAGAGAAAAAACGAAGTACAAAGGGGTAGGAGAAGAGTTGTGAGACACTGATTATAGGTAAGTGTGCAAAATAGAAAGTAACTGATGTCGTTATTCAAAATAATGACATCAGTATAAATCATGCCGTTCTCTCAGAGAATGACATAGGTTAATTTACTTTCACACTTGTCTCTCAGCTCACAATTGAGACTGTTTGCTCTTTGGACAAAAAGTAACAGATGTCGTTATTTGAAATAACAGCATGAAAGATTTTTTTAAACAGATGTCGTTATTGGGAAGAACAGTATCAAATAACCTATGTCTTTTTCCCCAATAATGTTTCTTGCTGACGTGTCCTAAACTGGGTCAGTTCGCTAATTGTTTTCGAAAGTGGGTCAGAGTGCCAAATATTTTTAAAAAGTGGGCCAGTACGGCAAAATTTTCTGGTTATCTGATATAGGAACATTTTAAGCGGGAGGTGTACAGGTTTTATTTGTGCCATATGGTAGAGGATCCACAGTGGTTTTGCTTACAAAATGGCAAAATGGTAGTTTGAGAAATAGCATTGATGCGGTTTGTTTTTGGGGGGAGTGTGGATGCACCAGGTGTGAGTTCCTACTCGATTTGTATTGGTGGAAGGATGCGGTGCTGGACGGTACGCCAGAGATTTGGCTCAGCACAGGAGGATCGGCTCGGATCCCGATGCTCCGCCTTGTGTCCCTACAGACGGTCTAGGAACACCGGGGTTAGTCCCGGTGGCAGACCCTCCGACGATCTAGTTAGTTGTTGTGAGAGTAACAATCACTAGGGGTTTTAGTGGGAGAAAGATTGATTACCTTTAAAGGTGGGAGAGGGCCTTGTATTTATAGACAAATCCAACCGGGTTTGGACCCGTTTGGGGGCCGGGTCTGGACCCGAAAGCCAGTGGGCCTGACATGGCAGGAGGCCCAGGGGGTTTAGGGCAGACGTGGCAGCACCCCGGGCTTAGGGCTGACGTGGCAAAACCCTAGGCGGTTTTGGGGCTGACGTGGCGGATCGTGTGGTTCTTGTGCTTCTGGGAGAATCGGATGGCCCAGGCGGTGCCAGGTCACCTTTATCTCGTACTAGGTTGATGGGAGGCCTGTGGGACCGTCAAGGCTCGAAGGCTGAAGGCCGGTACGGGTTGCCGGGATGAGGCGGCAGGGTTCATGGGGGTTTGGTTATCGGCTCAGTCCCGACACCATGGCGATCCGGGGCCGGGACAACGTGCTTTCGAGAGGAAGCAACCCTGGGCCTTGGCTTGATCCCGGGTCATCAAGGACCTACCGTCGGCAGGGGGTGCCGGGTCATTTTTATCTCACCTCACAAGCCCCCCCACTCCTGTAGGGATGCGTGAGCTAGCCGTGGTGGAGTAGTTTTGGTCGTGGAGAAAAAGTGGGAGAAGTTTTCGAGAGGTCTTCGGGACCAGTGTCGACGCTGGGCGAGGCTAGGAGGCCAAAGTCAGATCCTGTTTATCGGGGGAAGGCATTATGTCGAGTGTGGGGTCAATCTTGGCTTCGAAACATCGTAGTGATGGGCCGACGTCGGTCCGCCGTGCTTTCGCGAGAAAGCTACCCTGGTGCTCGGCCTAACCTCGTTCTTACGAGGGTTTATAGGCCGGCAAGGGTGATGGCGAGCCTTCGTGCTTTCGTGAGAAAGCTGCCCTGGTGCTTGGCCTGACCTCAGACTGGCGAGGGTTTATGGGCCGGCAAGGGCGATGGCGAGCCGTTGTGCTTTCGTGAGAAAGCTGCCCTGGTGCTTGGCCTAACCTCGGACTGGCAAGGATTTATGGGCCGGCAAAGGCGAGGGCAAGCCGTTATGCTTTCGTGAGAAAGCTGCCCTAGTGCTTGGCCTAACCTCGGACTGGCAAGGGTTTATGGGCCGGCAAGGGCGAGGGCAAGCCGTTGTGCTTTCGTGAGAAAGCTGCCCTGGTGCTTGGCCTAACCTCGGACTGGCGAGGGTTTATGGGCCGGCAAGGGCGAGGGCAAGCCGTTGTGCTTTCGTGAGAAAGCTGCCCTGGTGCTTGGCCTAACCTCGGACTGGCGAGGGTTTACGGGCCGACAAGGGCGAGGACGAGCCGTTGTGCTTTAGTGAGAAAGCTGCCCTGGTGCTTGGCCTGACCTCGGACTGACGAAGGTTTATGGGCCGGCAAGGGTGAGGGTGAGCTGTTGTGCTTTCGTGAGAAATCTGCCCTGGTGCTTGGCCTGACCTCGGACTGGCGAGGGTTTATAGGCCGGCAAGGGCGAGGGCGAGCCGTTGTGCTTTCGTGAGAAAGCTGTTCTGGTGCTTGGCCTAACCTCGGACTGGCGAGGGTTTATGGGCCGGCAAGGGCGAGGGCGAGCCGTTGTGCTTTCGTGAGAAAGCTGCCCTGGTGCTTGGCCTGACCTCGGACTGGCGGGGGTTTATGGGCCAGCAAGGGCGAGGG
The DNA here is from genome assembly GCA_017893485.1 of Hemerocallis citrina. Taxonomy (NCBI): domain Eukaryota; kingdom Viridiplantae; phylum Streptophyta; class Magnoliopsida; order Asparagales; family Asphodelaceae; genus Hemerocallis; species Hemerocallis citrina. The sequence goes on along the minus strand of CM030364.1, from coordinate 232,620,339 downwards.
CAAGCATTAATGGCGTTCCGGGATTTGCACGGCGTCACAACTTCCCAGGGGTCTTAATGATGTCCCCTAATCAATGCGTGGCGCTTCAGTTCCCCAGGTGGAAGGCAGCGTGGCGGTTGGGATTTCGTTGCTTGGCCTCCCATGGGTCATAATGGTAGGTTTGGGGGAGGCTATAAATACCCCACTCCCCCACTGCCTTTTTGATTACATCAGTGGTGGTCCATCGGCCATCAGAGGCGTCTGCCTTGGGCGGACGCCTAATACTTGAAAATTTTCAACTCTGGGGAGCCCCGGATTGGTGGTTACCTTGCCGTCTCGATCTTCTTTTGGGTATACGGCCCTGGGGGTTATCTGTCCAAAAGAGATCGAGACAGGAGGGGTACGACCGAAGTCCAGGCCCGGGGGATAAGGAGCCTCGGATGGATGGTTCTTCTGCGATCCCTATCTTCCTTCGGGTAGATGGCTTTTGATGGTTGTCTGCCCGAAGGAGACAAGGATGGGAGGTGGGCCGATCCGATTTCGATGCCCAGAAGGCTTGTCCGCCGTTGCTGGTAGGGTCCCACACTGAGGGCCCGGGGAAGGTGGTCTTCCTCCCACCCTCGAACGGTTCGGGGTTTCGGCTTCCGAGGCCATAAGCCCCGAGTTGCTCACGGGTGAGAGGGGAACCGACCAAGTCCTGGAGCCCGGGGCGCTCATCCGAGTCGAGCGCCTTAAATCTTTAAACAAAAACTTTTTAAGTAGTTGTGCCCGGGGGCCGAGGCCGGAGCCGGATGGGCGGGAACCGAAGGGTTGCCAACCACCCAACTTGGTGACGTCACTGGCACGGGATTCTAGGAGAAGTGGCGCGATTTTCTAGGGGCCGTTTCACGCGGATCTAGGAACAGTTAGCGCGAAAATCGAGGAGTCCCCTCTAGCTCTATAAATACCCCTTCCATCCCATTCTGTCTCACCCATCTCTCTCGCTTTTTTTCTCAGAAGAAGAAAAGAAACTCTTCGGCACTCTTCTTTTTCAACTAGTCGTACCCGCTCGTCTTTTCGAGGCCACCCAGGTTAGTCATAGCTTTATTTCTTTAGCATGTCTAGGGCTCAGTCTGGCTTCTCGGCTTCGACCTCGAGGGGGGAAGGTAACCCTGACGCAGGGCTCTCCGACTCGACGTCGTGGGAGGAGGACACTAGGGTGTACGATGTGAAGCCCCTCCACGTCAGGAAGCCGTTCGTGGTGCAGAACAGTGACTCCGAGGAGGAAGGGAGCGACAGTTCGAAAGAAGTGGAGATATGGGATTTGGTGTCGGAGGAGGAGGGTAGTGATAGTGGGGGAGACAGAGAGGCTGAAGTGTCTGAGGCTCGGAGGAAGGGCACTAGGGGGAAATCCACTATTCGGAGACGGGGCCGGGGTGCGGGCTCCTCTTCCACGGCGACCATCCTCGAGCCCCTGGCCACCCCTTCGCCGGAGAGGGCCAAGAAGAAGAGGAAGCCGAGAAGGAAGTTGACGAGGCCCGGTAGTCCGAGCGAGGCGACTCCCACTCGTAATATAGTGACAGGGTCGCCGGTACGGCTGAAATTGTTTAGGCAGTATCCGGATGACCTCTCTGACAAAGTCCTGTACGGGGTGCAGCCTTCATCACCAAATCGGAAGAAGATAAGGATGGACGCGTTGCCGTCGATCTTGGAGGTAGGCGATCTAGAGGTTATTCAGTCGTCCTTCCACATCGGGTCCGACTATGAGCTGATGGTGCCGAGCCCAAGCCTTCGTCCCACCGACCCACTACCGGAGTGGTATTACATCTTCCCAGCAGATGCATTCGGTTCCGGGCTGAGGCTGCCGATCCATCCATTCATCCGGGAGGTACTTAATTGGGCGTCTCTTGCCCCGATGCAGTACGGGCCGAATTCGTGAAAGCAGATGGTGTGCTTCGTGCTGCTTTGTGAGGAGAGGAAGGTGCCGCTTCGGCTAGACGTGTTTCGTGCAATGCTGGGGATCAACTCGTCGGGGGAGTCTGAGGGGATCTTCTACCTTTCTCCTCGGGATAGGGGGAAAGTAGTCCACGGCCATCCGGACATCATTAAGGAGTGGAAGAGGAAGTACTTCGTGATCCGGAGCACGGAACCTTGGGACATCCCCACCCGCTGGAATTTTTATAAGCCGAACTTCAAGGCGCCGAGGCAGAAGGATCTGTCCGTCGAGGAGTGGGGACACGTCGAGCACCTCCGTCGGGGGAACAGTATCAGCTGGCCGAAGGTGACGGAGGGTCACCTGCCAGCATCGGACTGAGCCCGGCCGAGTCTAGTATGTAGTCGTTTCATTTTTCTTGTTTTGGTGTTCTTTTGTGCTCATTGCCATTAATGGGTCTTCTTGCAGGTATGGACCCAGAATCGATCAAGGCTAGGAGGCTTGCCCTGAAGAAGCAGAAGAACGAGGAGGGGGGAAAAGCGAAGAGGGCGAGGGAGTCTTCCCAGGTCGTCTCCGAGGTCCCCGGCGAACCGAGGGTGAAGAAGGTGCGCCCGGACGTAGGCAAGAAGATGGCTACCCCGTTGAGCCCTGGTCCGGCCACGGGGGCCGATCGCGGTAAGGGAAAGGTCCCTCCGCTCCGAGCCGGCGCAGCGGAGATTGTGGGTGAGGAGGTGCAGCAGCCATGGGCGCCGGACTGGTCGATTTAGGGAGGGGACAGCTTAACCCATGGGCCTAATGCCATCGAGGTGGTGGAGAAGCTGGCGACTCCCCGAGATCGTCAGAGTATGACCAGTGACACCCTGGAGGAGGCATACATGCGCTTGTCGCAGGCGAACGTGCTGGTAAGTCTGCCGACCCCTTTTCCTTGTAACTTTTCGTGGAGCGAGTCTTTTTTCGAACAGTTTCTGGTTGTCGTAGGCTTGTCTGGAGGGGGCCCAAGTGAAGAGGCTTTACAAGAAGGCCGTGGAGCAGGAGCGGGGATGAGCATACAAGTACGAGCAAGAGATGAAGGAGATGAAGGTCGAGCTCGAGGGCTCGCACAAGAGGGAGCAGCAGCTGAAGGTCGAGCTCGAGGCCAAGGATACCGAATGGGTTAAGAAGGTGGGTGCCCTGAGGAAGAAGTTTGCCAAGGAGAAGGAGGCGATGACGACGGAGGCCCAGGACCTCATAATTGCGGCCCAGAACGAGGTCTACGAGAAGGCTCTCAGTCACGTGAGGCACTTCTACCCGACCCTCGACCTGGCCGACTTTGATTACGACATGGTCGTCGAGCTGCCGCCGAAGACTCCCGAAGGGGATGAGCGTGAAGGACAGGTCGACGGATCGGCCGCCGACCCGCTCGTAGACCCGGCCGACGCAGAGGTGGGAAACTAGGTTGTTTGCCTCCTTGTTTTTGTCTTCCCCTTATTCTTTGTTGTATTTGCCAACCGCGGACTGGCCACCGCATTTTTGTATGAAGAATTTTATTTATAAAAAGTATTTTTTTGCTCGGCCAAGTATTTTGACCCCGGATCTTTTTGGACCATTTTGTCGAAGTGTTTTGAGTGGTGGTTGGTTTCCTTTTAGGTAACGGCTCTTCTTCCCGAGGCAGATTCTCGTCGCTCCGACGTCGCGTGGCTCCGGAGTAAAATCAAGGTCCTGGAGTCCACGTTGGTCCGTTACCGCGAGGGGGCTTGCGACCAGGATGCTGCCTTTAACTATTATCGGGATAAGTCCGAGGCTCTGAGCGCGGAGGCGATCAGGCTGAAGAGGGCAATGGTGGATCGAGACCTCAGAAGTGCCAGTCTCGGGTACACCATGTCAAGCTCGTCGGTGCAGCGGCCCTTGTCTGAGAGGCTCCTTCGTGACATCATAGTGGAGAAGGAGATGGGGATACACCGCGATAAGACGATGCTGGGCATGTCTGGGACGAGGACGGGATCTTCCTTGGGAGGGCGTCGAACGGAGGGGGTCCCCACGGCGTTGCTGCTACTGGAGCACACCCGGCCGGTTGACGCCCAGAGCTCCGTGGTCGGCGTGTCGTCCTTGTTTAAACCCAAGGGCCATTATGACGAGGAGAGGGCTCCTAGCCGCTCGGTCGGAGTGGGATTACCCTTTGTCGAATCCGAGGGGCCCTAAGAGGTCCCTTAGTTAGTAATTTCTTTCTTTTTAGCCAAGTGGAGCGGTCATGTAACGGTCTTTGTTCTTTTTAAAGTAATAAGGGAGTATGAATAAGGGGTTTCTTTCCTCTCTTTGCTCTGGCCAATTGTTTTTTTGATTGAATGCGAGGGAGTTGAGGGTCGGATCTGTCGATCCATTGGGGATTGGTACCAGGTGCGGCGACTTGGATGCCGTAGCGTGAGGAAGCGACTTCTTTGCTCGGCATCGGGTCAGATCTACTGAGACCTTGGGGGCCGGCATCGGAGTGGCGACTCGGGTGCCGCAGCTTGAGAAAGCAACCCCTTCGCTCGGCGTAGGTTCGGACCTACCGAGATGCTTGGAGTTTCAACAAAAAGGGATCCTTTTCATACATATAGAGAGAGGCGCTAATGGCCTTTTACATAAGAAAGTTTACAAAACCGTTATTTACATTAGCCAAGCAGAAAGCCTACTTCTGCTCTTCTAGGAATTTCATTAGGTGTTCGGCGTTCCAGGGTCGCTTGATTGTCTGACCCTCCATATCTACGAGTCGGTACGTGCCGGGGCGTACGACCTCGGCTACCTTGTACGGACCTTCCTAGTTGGGGGCCAGTTTCCTCTTCCCTGTTGGGTCGGAGACGGACAACTTGCGTAGCACGAGGTCCGCGGCCTTGATGTCCGTGGGGAGGACCTTCTTGTTGTAAAACCTCTCGATCTGCTGTTGATAGATGCTCCTTCGGACAGAAGACTTCTCCCTGACCTCGGCAACGAGGTCCAGGTTGGCCCTTAGGCTAGCTGAGTTATCTGCTTCGTCGAAGGCCCTGATTCTCGGAGAGGGCAAGCCTACCTCGACTTGGATCACTGCCTCCGTCCCGTAGGTTAAACTGAACGGTGTCTCCCCCGTAGGGATCCTTTTGGTGGTTCGGTGTGCCCATAGCACACTGGGCAGCTCTTCCACCCACCGTCCCTTGGGGAACTATCGAGGCGCTTCTTAAGGCTGTCGAGGATCTGTTTGTTCGCATTCTTCGCTTGGCCGTTGGACTGAAGGTGGCATATAGCGGAGAAACGTTGCTGGACGCCAATGTCTTCGCAAAACCTTCGGAAGTTTTAGCCTGCGAAATGGATTTTGTTGTCCGTGATGAGGACCTGAGGGATTCCGAACTGGCAAATGATATTTTTCCAGAAGAACTGCTGGGTTTGGCGCTCGGTGATGCTGGACAGTGGCTCGGTGATGCTGGACAGTGGCTCGGCCTCGAGCCATTTCGTGAAATAGTCGATGGCGACTATCAAAAACTTCCTCTGTCTGGTGGCTATAGGAAAGGGACCCACCAGGTCCATGCCCCACATGGCAAATGGCATCGGACTGGCCAGGGATTGGAGGTTGGCTTGAGACAACCTCTTAATTGGGGAAAATCTCTGGCACGGGCCACACCTCTTGATTAGGTCTTGGGAGTCTTGCAGCATTGTTGGCCAATAGTACCCTGATTCAGGGCCTTTCGAGCAAGTGACCTGCTTCCCATATGGCATCCGCCGATCTCCTCATGAAGCTCTCTCAGTGCGTAGCTAGCTTCGTCACTGGCGAGGCAGCGGAGGTACGGTTTCCTGTTTGTCAGTGTGTACGAGCGTTTGAAGAGGATGTCGTCGATCATGACGAACCTTTCTGCTCGGATCCTGACCCTTCTTGCCTCGGCCCGGTCTTCAGGAAGCTCGGCGTTGATTAAGAATCTTCGAATGGGGGTGGTCCAGTCATTTGGGCTGGCATCGTCATGTACACACATCGCCTCTTGTTCTTGGTCATTGGTGCTTGGTTTTAAGAGGACTTCGATGAGTACTGTTTGGTCGAGGCCCTCGAAGGAGGAAGAAGCGAGTTTTGATAATGCGTCCGCCTGGGCGTTTTGCTCCCTTGGGACCCTAATGACCGTGGAGCAGCAGAAGGATGCTAAGAGTCGTCGGACCACGACCAGGTACCTTATCATCTGGTCATCGCGGGCCTCGTATTCTCCGGTGATCTGATTGACCACAAGCTGAGAATTGCTGAAGGCCCAAATTTGTGTTGCACCTGCTCGGTGTGCCAGGGTCAGTCCGGCGATCATAGCCTCATATTCTGCCTCATTGTTGGAGGCCGGAAAGTTGAGGCAGAGAGAGTATTGAAGGAGGAATTGCTTGGGGCCTCGAAGCGCCACTCCCGGCGCACTCCCCGACCAATTCCTCCTTCAATACTCTCTCCGCCTCAACTTTCCGGCCTCCAACAACGAGGCGGAATACGAGGCCATGATCGCCAGGCTGACCCTGGCGCACCGAGCAGGTGCAACACAAATTTGGGCCTTCAGCGATTCTCGGCTTGTGGTCAATCAGATCACCGGAGAATACGAGGCTCGCGATGAGGGCCTGTCCCTTGATCGCCATCCTCGGCTAATAGCCGATGTCGTATGACTCAGCTCGATTGACCACTTGACCAAGCGGCCGGAGTTCTCTAGCTTGTGGAGGACGGTTTTCAACGGCTGGTCGGTCAGTACTTGGATGGAGTGAGCTTGGAAGTAAGGGCATAGCTTCCGGGCTGCCATGACCAGAGCATATGCTATTTTCTCTATCTTTGCGTACCTCGTCTCAGCGGGGAGTAGGACCTTGCTCACAGTATAACAGCCTCTGAACCCCGTCCTCTTCCCGGACGAGGACCGCGCTGAGGACACTATCCGAGGCAGATAGGTAGAGCCACAGGGGTTCGCCCAGCTCGGGTTTGCTGAGAAGAGGAGGGTTGGCGAGGTACTGCTTCAGCTGTTCGAAGGCCTCTTGTTGATGGGTGCCCCACTCGAAGCCCCTTTTTCCACGTAGAGCTTTGAAGAAGGGGAGAGATTTCTCCCCCAACTTGGAGAGGAAGCGACCGATGGCCGCCAACCTTCCCGTGAGCCTCTGAACCTCCTTGACATTCCGGGGCGGGGCCATGTCTATTATGGCCTGGATCTTCTCTGGGTTCGCCTCGATGCCGCACTGGCTGACGACGAACCCTAGAAATTTTCCGAGGAGACACCGAATGCGCACTTGGCAGGGTTGAGCCTCATGTTGTGAGTTCGGAGGATTCCGAAGGCTTCCTCGAGGTCGGCGATGTGGTCTGGCCCTTCCTGGCTCTTGACGAGCATGTCGTCGACATAAACCTCCATGTTGCGACCAATCAAGTCTTTGAAGATCCGGTTTACGAGCCGTTGGTAGGTGGCTCCGGCATTCTTCAGCCCGAAGGGCATAACGCGGTAGTAGAAGAGGCCCTGGTCGGTGACGAACGAGGTTTTTGCATTGTCCGGCGGGATCATCCGAATCTGATTATACCCTGAAAAAGCGTCCATGAAGGACAACAGCTCGTGTCCCGAAGTCGCGTCAATTAAGGCATCGATGCTGGGGAGGGGGATAGGATCTTTCGGGCATGCCTTGTTCAGGTCCGTGAAGTCTATACAGATCCGCCAACCCCCGGTCGCCTTTTTAACCATGACAACGTTTGCCAGCCACTCGGGATAGCTGACCTCCTGAATGAATCGGGCGGACAAGAGTTTGTCCACCTCCATTTTTATTGCTTGCTACCTCTCTGGGGCGAATTTGCACCTCTTCTGGGCAACCGGCTTGGAGCCCGGGTTGACGCTCAGCCTATGCATGATCAGGTCTTCGAATATCTCGGGCATATCGGAGGGCTTCCAGGCGAAGAGGTCGACGTTGCAGCGGATGCAGTTGATTATGTCCAACTTAAAATCTTCAGAGAGCGAGCGGCTCACTCGGAACCACTTCGACTCGTCTACCGCTCCGAACAGGACCTCCTCCAGCTCGTCGGCTGGTTCAGGATCGAAACTGCCCCTCTCGGACCCGAGCTCGACAGCATCGAGGGGGAAGACGTCCCCTCTGATGGCGGTCATGTAGCAGGACTGCGCCGCCTCTTAGTTACCTCGGACGACACCGACTCCTTGCTTGGTGGGGAATTTTAATTTCAAGTGGTAGGTCGACGGTACCGCTTGAAGGGAGCAGAGCCCGGGTCGGCCGAGTATGACATTGTACACCGCCTTGACGTTCACCACCATGAAGTCCATAGACTCGATCCGTCTGATGGGAGCCGAGCCCGCAACGAAATCAAGAGTCACGATCCTTTCTATCACGACGGGGACACCGGAGAACCCGTGCAAGGTGTATCCGGCCGGCTTGAGCTTGTCTCGGGCCAGTTTGAGATTCTCGAAGGCTTCAAGAAATAGGATATTGACCGAGCTGCGGTTGTTGACAAGGATCCGGCGAACTTCAAAATTCGCCATGTCAAGATTGATGATGAGGGCATCGCAATGAGGGAGGCAGACGCCCTCGAGATCCTCTTCGGAGAAGGAGACAGGGAGCAGTTGTACTCGGGGCAAAGGGAGATCTTGGACAGCGTTTACCTCCCTCACGAATGCCTTTTGGGAAGTATTAGACTCCCCTCCCATTGGTCCTCCGTGGACGCAATGCAAAATGGCCTGTCTTTCGGGTCCATTGGGCTCGGGATCCTGCTCCTGGTGGCGGCTCGGAGTATGGGCGGGAGGCGAAGGCCTCTGGTTCCTCGTATCCTTCCGATCCCGTGGGCTTTCTCTTGTGAACTCGCAGAGGTACCCTCGGGAGATGAGGGCCTCGATTTTGTCTTTTAGGGCCCGGCACTGGTCGGTTTCGTGCCCACGATCCCTATAGAATCGGCAGTAGAAGCGCTGGTCTCGCTTCTTGTTGTTGCTCGGTTGGGGAGGCAGTCGGACACGGCCCTTGTCCTCAATCTCTAAGAGGATGGCGGACACGTTCTGTGTCAATGGCGTGTATCTCTCGAAGCGAGGGACCGGGGGTACCCTCTTCATGCTGACCCCTTCCTTTGCTGCTTTTCTGGAAGGTTCAATCTCATCGACCCTGCATTTGCCCTTCCCTGCAGCTTCTTTACTGCCCTCCGGTTTTAGAGCTTCTTCAGCTCGTATGTATTTCTCGACCCGGTCAAGAAGGTTGGGAAAGTCCAGAGGTGGCTTCTTTACCAAGGAGACCTTCAGCTGGTTGTGCCGGACGTTGTGCCGGAAGGCGGCCGAGGCGACCCCGGCGTCGAGGGCGGAGAGGGATCTCGCCTCGGCAATGAACCTCTTGACGAAGTCACGGAGCGACTCCCCCTCCTTCTGCTGGAGGTCAAGCAAGGACGCGCTCGTCTTCTCGGCCTTCCTGTTGGTGACGAAATGGGCCAAGAAGTTGGCTTCCAGTTGGTCGAAAGAGAAGATCGAGCCTAGGGAGAGCTTGGAGAACCATTCCCTGGCCGGGCGCCGGAGGGTGGCTGGGAACGCACGGCACAGCAGGGGATCCAAAGCGCTGTGATTCATCATGAGGGTCTTGAAGCCCTCCATGTGATCAGCTGGATCACCCTCGCCGTTGTAATTCTCAAACTGTGGATGCTGGAAATTCCAGAAAATTTCCGCTTTTAAGATGGTAACAGAAAATGGCGGTCGGGTAGGCCTTCGGCCTAGCCCGAGGTTCGGATTTCCGTCGCCGATGCGTTCGAGACGATTCTCCATCTCTAGGAGGCGTCGGAGTACCTCGTCCGCGCGCTCAGGGGGAGGGGTTGGGTCACGAGTGTGGCTCCTCCCCTCGTCCATTTGACGGTGTTGGTTGAGCGTTGCAGTCCTTGGCGCTCCGTGAATAGCCTCCATGATTTTGTCCCGGAATCTGCGGAACTCGGCCCTCGTGACCGCGCCATGGTCAATAGGGTCGTGTTGCAGTGTCGGTCTTCAGTCGATGCGGCTGAGTGCCGATGGCCTTTCCTCGGGCGTGGGCCTGGAGCGGTTCGGGGCCGAGTTGGAAGCGGTCCCTCCCCTAGCCTGACTAGCCCTTCGGTTCTGGATGATCCGACGAAGGTCAGAAGCGGCGGGATGCTGTGCGCTTGGTTGGGGCCCGGGGTTCGGCCCCGGATTGTTGGATCCGTGTATGCCGCCGAGGTCGTCCTGAGGAGGAATCCCGTTCGGGCGGAGGGCGGAGGTAACTGCTCTCCTGGCCTTGGGAGCCATAGGAGACGACGTGCTTTCGAGAGGAAGCAACCCTGGGCCTTGGCTTGATCCCGAGTCATCGAGGGCCTACCGTCGGCAGGGGGTGTCGGGTCATTTTTATCCCACCTCAAGCATATATACAAGGTTGTTAGGCAAATTTTGAGAAAATTAATTTAAAAAAAGTCCGAGAGGCATTTTCGTAATATTTTAAAAGATTAAGATGGCAATAGTTTTTAAATAATTATTAGTGTATTAATTAGTTACTAATTAATACTAAAATATGATTAATTAACACTAAACCCCATTAATTAAGTCCGAACCCTATTAATTAGAGATTGTTGGCTTGTCAAAAGTCCTCCAACGCGTTTGAGACTTTTTCCCGTCCGATCATTTTTTAATTTTTAAAATTTTTTTTGGGACGGAAAAGTTGTTCCATCCGACACTTAAAAAAATTAAAAAATTATAGGACGGTACATGTCCGATTCCATTTTAAAAAAATAATAGGGACAGAATAACATGTATTGTCCCATATATTTTGAGAAAGAGCAAAAAGTTTCTCAAATATGAGAAGCGATTGTAGCGATTTTGTCAAAAAATGGCAAAATAACAAATAGATGTGGCAGCTATTTTTCCAAATTTTGGCAAAATGGCAAATATAGCAGACCAATGTGGATGCTCTTAGAGCATCTGTGGTGGTTGGTAAAAACCCAATAGTTGCAATATGATAAAAAAAACACATGCAGTCGTTGAACATAAACTCAAATTTGAGGTACGCAATAAACAACGCTCTTCTATATTTGGTAAGTAATATAGAAATTTACAAAATATAGGAGACGAACATGAAATTTCGTTAATGGATTTTTTTTATACTAAAAATTGTTGGAAAAAATATGAACTTCTATCTAACATTTATTATTATTATTATTAAACGGATGGAAGATGATCTTCCCTGTGTTCAAAATTATGGAAGTTTTTTTATTAGTTATAGATTTCTTAATTGGTTTAATCTTGCTGAGTTAGTTCAATCTTGTTAAAATCTGGCTTAATTAGTCATTTCTTGTTAATTTTTTTTAAATTAAATGAGTGTGGCCACAATGACGAGACGGAAGATGTTTGATATAAAAAACTAGTATTATACACGTGCTTTGCACGTGAGAAATTTTTTTGAGGGGGAATGAAAAGGAAAAAAAATTACGTGATTTGCACGTGGGAGAATTTTTTTGGGTGGGGGAGGGGAATGAAAAGCGTAAAAAAAAAAAATTTACCAACACGTGCATTGTACGGGTTGGATTAAGGACTAAGGCCCTTCTCCCATTATAGTAGTAGAGATTAAGGAACAGAAGATGTATCGTCCCCTTCTTTTAAAAATAAAAACCCAATTTTTAGGTTAAACGCCCAAGTACGTAAAATTTGAGTAGCAACGGCTACAAATGCTCTAGGTGATAGCTTCATTCCCCAGACCGTATACGGCGTCATGGATATTTTTCGAGTGCTTTGAGATGCGTGTAAATGAATGCGCTTCTCGACAGTGCCGTGCAAAGTTGAATTGGTGGGTCCCGCGTACTCTTATTAGGTGAAAGGGTGCGAATCTCAAAGCATTTTGTGGGGATCCGGTAGCGGAAAGTTCTAAGCGGGTGTTGTATAGTAAGATTTATTTGTACAGTTTTGTTAGGTTGGAGGGCAGCATGAGACGCTTTAAGATGCGTGCGAACGAATGTGGGGCCCGCAGAACAGCAGTTGACAGTTAAGTTAGTTAGTCCTGTATTATCCAGCACTAATTACGCTCATTCTCAGTTTCTTTAATGAGAGTAACAAGCAAATAAGCAATAAATCAATCTTAACAAATAACGCCTTTCTTTGATTCCTCCAAAATCAATGCTCACATCACTAATCTATATAATAAAAACTTCCCCCATAATCACTATGCTTTCCATCGTAATTTATGTCGACCACCAAAACCGAAGATTTGGCTGCGCGGCCGCCAGCATTGCAGGAGGTGGAGGATTGCACCGTTGTTATTGTGGTTAAAGAGGATGAGGAGGAGGAGGATAGGGGTGAGGTGGCATGTAGGATTTGTCATTTGAGTTGGGAATCGGGGGAGTGGATTGAGGAGGAGAACAAGAAGTCGGAGATGATTGAGATCGGATGCGGGTGCAAGAACGAGCTAGGGTTAGCGCATCGGCACTGTGCTGAGACTTGGTTTAGAATGAAGGGGAATAGGTAACTTTTTTGTTATATTTGAAAAAGTTATTAGAATTTGATTGATTAATTGAGACTTCAAAAGATTTTGTAGGTAATATTGGAAAACTTGATTTTGAAGGTTTGAGAATGAAGAACAGAGTTAGTAAATGATCAAAGTTTTCTTAGACTTGAGGTTAAGTTCAATTATATCATAATCTGTTGAAATAAATTAAAAGAAATATACTTGATTTTATTCACTTATTCATCCAAATTCAAAAATTTTATTTAGTAGCGTATACATGCTTTTGAAGAACAATTAAGATTTAATATGATTTTTTTAAAATAATAATTATTAAAGTTTAAATGAAAAATCGATAAGAAAAAGTGAAAATGTATATGGGGAAGACTATTGATTTCAACTGAAAAATGGAGCCATATTCTTTTCTGAAAGACTTTTACTGAAATACCCAAGAATACCCATGATTTTTACATAGATTTTGATCGAAAATAAGAAAATTTCTTTCACAAGGAAAAAAAGTTTGATGAAAACATTAGAATGATCCTAAATTGCCTCTTTGTATGGTAACCAGTCAGGTGTGTGCATATTAAGATATTTGGGAGAACAGTTATAATAATAAGCTTTTAAAGAGCTCTACGACGAGGTTGATCCTCTTCGTTAATTGTGTTCTCCACACCTAAATTAATTTAAGAATGACAAAGCAAGTGAAGTAAAACCTTTTTCCTAATCATCAACTTGATGTCATTCTTCTATAGCTTAAAAAACAATATCTTTGTGTACCTTAATAAAGTAAACAGTAAGGTGATCGTTTGATTTCTCATTATTAGACCAATTTAGGCATGTAAAACATTGTATATAGAGAGTTCGCTAATAGAAGTAAAATGTCATATGATGGATTGAGAAGCGTCATTAATTTGCAGAGTCACTTGATGGATTAATTGATTAAGAAGTGTCTCTCATGTCTTCACAGAGTGTTCAAGGACTATTGGTGACTCGAATGGTATGCCTTAACACAAGTGTCATGATATCTTGTGTTTAGTCTAATCCTTGTTACATTAGTTTTTTGCTTCATTATATCGATGTTACATAACTACATACATTGTGTTGCATCACTTAACAGTTATATGTCTTCTGAAATGTCACATTTCAGATACTTGTCCTCAAATTTGGCGTTAGCAATACTTGTGTTAGTAGAGTCATTGTTGTTTTGTTTTTGGTTTTTTTTTCTGAAGGAAAGGATAGTCATTGTTGCTGGTGTTGTAATATTGCAGGATCTGTGAAATTTGTGGTGTGATAGCGGAGAACATTACTGGCAACGAAGACAGCGACTACTTGGAGGAGTGGCATGGAAATCAAGAACAAAGCATCAGCAGCGATGATCAGGAAAACTGGTTTGTCTGTGGTAGGGGTCAGAGCCTTTGTAATTTATTGATGGCATTCCTCGTGGTTGCCTTAACTCTCCCATGGTTTTATCACCAAAATACGCGTTGATTGATTGAAATTTGACAAAGGAAGCAAAAAAACAACAAAATTTCCGTTGCCGGGACTTGAACCCGGGTCTCTCGGGTGAGAGCCGAGTATCCTAACCAACTAGACTACAACGGATTGCTGCATAATAAAGTCAGAAATGGTATATGTTAATCATGAAATCTGTTGTTAGGCTTGATTCCCCTTCTGCTAATGGTATCTACAATTTGTTGTTCCGGTGATCACGGTCTCGTCCATTTTGAAATGTGGTCGTACTCATAATCATCATGCTCTAGATTACAATATTTCATTATACTATATATTATACAAACGTACCTACCCCTCTCTCCTTTATCTAGTTTGAAATAAGAGAGAAGAGCAAAAGTAAAAACTCTCATCTACTTAGCACGTGTAATTCACACTTTTAGTAAAATAAAGAATAAAAAGGGACAAAAAAACCAAACCCTCACAACCAAACCACACGATCTCTTCCTTCCCACTTCCAAAATCCAAATCCTCTCCAACCCCGCACGCCACTCGCCTACTAGACACCTCCCACCGATCGCACGCCGCCCCTCCGTTGCCCCTTCCAACGCCGTCCCTCCGCTGCCCTCAAACAGGCCTACCCCGTCTGTTATTTCTCTATTTTGAAATAGAGAAATGAGAGCAAAAGTAAAAAATTCTCATATACTTAGCACGTGCAATTCACACTTTTTGTAAAATAAAGAATAAAAATGGGAAAAAAAAAACCAAACCCTCCTAACCAAGTCACACGATCTCTTCCTTCCCACTTCCAAAATCCAAATCCTCCATAACTCCGCACACCGTTCGCCTACTAGACACCTCCCACTGATCGCACGCCGCCCCTCCGTTGCCCCTTCCAACGTCGTCCCTCCGCTGCCTTCAAACAGGCCTACCCCCTTCTCTCCTTTTTCTATTTTGAAATAAAAAAATGAGAACAAAAGTAGAAATTCTCATATACTTAGCACGTGCAATTCACACTTTTTGTAAAATAAAGAATAAAAACAAGAAAAAGAAACCCAAACCCTCCCAACCAAGAAACACGATATCTTCCTTCCCACTTCCAAAATCCAAATCCTCCCCAACCCTGCACGCCGCTCGCCTACTAGCCACCTCTCACCGATCGCATGTCGCCCCTCCACTGCCCCTTCGATGCCCTCCCACGCAGCCGCACACCGACTGTCTGTTTTCCCTTCCAACGTCGTCCCTCCGCCGCCCTCCCAAGCACTGCATGGCTGCGCTCAGTCGCCTTACGCCGCCCCTCTGCTGCCCTCCCAAGCAGGCGAATGAAGGTATGATTTCAGTATTTCAAACTCTCCCTTCTTCCTCTCATCCCACACAAACTTCAAATATGATTTCAGATAGGATCTCGCACTCCCTCCGCTAACCCTCTCAGGTATCTCTCTCAATCTTTTTCTTTTTGATTTCTAATTCTATTCAAATATTTTTAATTATAAATATTATGATTTTCATGATAAGAATTTTCAACAAGTCTCAATCTTGAAATACTTGGAGACAGACCATCTTAGCATGATCAATTGGTAAACCATTCTACATATGTTGTGACTACTGACTTCTAATTTTTATTTCACTACATGTAATTTACTGTCACTACAACACACGTTGAATTTACCGGCGTATTTTCTCCGACGTTTTACCAATCGCGTCGGGGTAGGATAAGACCAGGACAGGGTCGCAAAAATGTATAGTTATACACCGGCGACCTCTAAAAAATGCCGGTGAATTATAATATTCACCTGCGTTTTTATAAAAACACGCCGGTGAATAGAAAGCGGAAATATACCCCACAAATCCTCTCACATTCACCGGCGTTTATTAATAAAAACGCCGGTGAATATACAGGGATTAATTCCCCAATCCTGCCGTGAAACCCTTAGCACATTTCGTTTTTTTTTACCAAACCCTAAGTTTCCCGCACCGTCGCCATTGGGCCTCCTTCCCTTCCTCGACCCCCGCTCAGTCATTTCTCTCTCATCGCAAGTACTCTCTCTTTCTCGCTCTCTCTCTCTCTCTACTTCTTGATTTTGTGATGGTAATGGTTTGATTGTAATGGTGCGATTTTGTGATGGTAATGGTGCAATT
This sequence comes from Hemerocallis citrina, assembly GCA_017893485.1. Classification (NCBI taxonomy): domain Eukaryota; kingdom Viridiplantae; phylum Streptophyta; class Magnoliopsida; order Asparagales; family Asphodelaceae; genus Hemerocallis; species Hemerocallis citrina. The sequence goes on along the minus strand of CM030364.1, from coordinate 232,604,474 downwards.
GATTCTGTGATGTTTATGTTTGTGGGAATTTTAGGTGGTAATGGTTTGATACTCAATTTGGGGGAGATCTCGATTTAGGGATAGCTAGCTTCGTTTGTGATACTCAATTTTGGGTGGTAATGATTTGATACTCAATTTTGGGTGGTAATGGTGCGATTGATTCTGTGATGTTTATGTTTGTGATAGCTAGCTTCGTTGATTTTATTTTCATCAACTGAAACTTTAGCATGATGGTTCAAGAGGCTTATTGGTTCTTGTTGATTATCGGCTGAAACTTTAGCAAAATCCGAGCATGATCGTAAATTAATAAACTAGCATTGGTTCTTGTTGGTTCTTCTTGTTGATTATCGGCTAAGCTAGCTTCTTGTTGGTTCTTCTTGTTGATTTTCGGCTAGGCTAGCTTCTTGTTGATTCTTGAAGCTACTGTTTTTGGTGAACATAGCATGGTTTGGGTAATTCCATCCCAACTAAATCATTGATGTTTCTGGCTCCAAAAGAAACCTGCACAAGGTTTGTTCTGACCAATTCTTGTACAGATTTTGGGAATTCTGAAGTTTTTAGATCCAGGATCACAAATTTTTATTAGGCTGTGATTGGATTGTTTAGTGACTGTCAACAAGTGTTCTTAATTGGGCTGTGATTAGAAAGAGACGAGTTGGAGTGGAGATCTGAAAACCCATATAGAGATATCTCGTTCATAATAATTTATTATTGTTGTTGTTCTTGTCGCTCTTGCTGTTCTTGCTGTTCTTGCTGATGTCTATTTATGTGTGTTTGCTGAAGAGAAAGCAGGGATGAGAGAGAGATGAGAAAAATGCCGCTATGTTAGCCTGGTATATCCTCATTCTCTACCATTCCGCTTTCTGGCTTCTATATTTGGTTTCCTTCCACGATGACAGTTCCTTAAAACTACACTTGATATGAGCCCTATTCTTATTAAGGATGCTGTATGTATACCAAAATCCTCCAAATCTGCATATTTTTTTAAAATTTTTTTTATTATAAAAATTATATACCAACACCGGCGTTTTTACAAATGCCAGTATAGCTTCCAAACAAAATTACAGCACTTAGAAATACCCATACACTAGCATTTTTACTGCCGCCGGTGTATAGCCAAGATTTACAGGCGGCATGAAAAAATGCCGGTGTAGACCGATAGTAATTTTGTGACGCTCGCTTCGACGGCATTTGGACCGGCGGTTTTAAAAACGCCGGTGAATGCTTCACCGGCGTTTTTAAACGCCGGTGTAAATTAAAAAAAATGCCGATAAATCCAGCGTGTGTTGTAGTGCGTGAGTTTGAGTTTTTATTGCATTTGAGTTCATGGTGGGTGATTGGGTATGAATTCATGAATTTTATGAAAATATTACCTCACCTATTTATTGGTTGGTTTGGGGGGGGGGGGGAGGCAAAGACAGCGAGAACACCAAGAAAAAGCAAAAAAGATAACAACAACTGTAACATGAGAGGTCAAAGAGAATTCCTTGCAAGGGGGAGATGCAGACGATATAAGTTATCACCATTCCTATCTTCACAAATTTTTTCTGAAGAAATAGTCAAAAAATTTCTTAATATTGATTGATATTGGATAATACCATTTATCCTTCAACGTAAAGTAGCTAGGTCAAACCCAAAAAACAGTAACGATGCATGTTATCTTGCACATTTCATTTACTTATATAGTCGTAGAAAGGATGATTATGTTAATAATAATTAAAATGATTCAACCTCATAATTTAATGGAAACAAGGAAGTCCTTATGTTTTCCCCAAGTATGCAATGAATAATAAGGTAGAAAAAAAGATAAATCCTATGCTTTCATTTTTCTTTTAAGAATTCAATTGAAATTGTATATGTGTTGCTTTTGTAGTAATTTTATTTGAGAGATTGAGAATCAAGCGGCATCATCATGGAGATATAAGTATCAGGTTCGACTGATATATATTCGTAATTTTTTTGTTAGTTTCAAAAAATCATGATCAAGGAATTTGATTGAAGATGGCTTCAGAAGACAAATTAGATACTATATAATACAACTACCTACCACAGGCTGCCTCTCAGAAGATGGTTAACCAATTAAGTGACTCTTGATCATAGGCATTTGTATTTATACTCAAATTATTTTTTGTATATTTCCGGTATGGGACTATCACAAACCATCTCTATCTTAATTCTCATCCCGTGCACGTATATGAGATCCCTGTGGGCCCCTCATATACGCCACGTCACCACAAATCTCAAGCCAAGACAGTTCATCCCTGTCTTCTAAACTATCGGGTGGGCCCCATTAATAATCCAACAAGTTTGTTTCCATACCCGTGGGCCCCCCAAGCACCATATATTTCCAATCATATTTCCAACCAGCCAATTTTTTTCTTCCAAATATTATATATATATATATATATTATACTATTCACAAATTACGGGGATTACAGTTAGTTAGATCATTGTTAATGTTGGAGTGATCATATAGATAGTTATGACTGAGTATTTATTTTATTTTCACTTTTTAGGGTTTAAAATGCTTGATTATTTTTTTTTTCTGATAAAAATTCCTATTCGAAGGTCAAAGGTTCTCAAGCATCAATTGGTTAGTGTTTATTTCAACAATATGCTAAATGTACACCGTAGAATACTAAATCTCATATATATATATATATATATATATATATATGGCAAATGCTCGGTTGAAAACGGGTTTGTTTTCAACCGAGTTGGAAAATGTCCATCTTAGCCCTCCGATCGCTCATCATCTTGATGAGCGGATCAGATTCGCTCGGCTCTAATCGAAGAGGTTCGTTAGCGTTTTAGCGGAGGGGTATTTTTGGTACTTCACGCCAAAAAATGCTTCGGTTTTTTGGCGTGAAGTTTTTTTTGTCGAAAAATCACTTAGGCCGTGTTGGAATCAGCGGCCTAGGTTGTTTTTAAAAAAAAAAAAAATCAACCTTGGCCGTTGTTGGAAACAACGGCCAAGGTATGTACAAGTGTTTTTCCAAACACTTATACATACCCAGATCTCCTCCACTCTGTCTTCATCACAAACTCTCTCTCTCTCTCTCTTGAGCTCCCGAAACCCATTCCCAAATCCTAGTTCTCTCTCCAAACTCCTTTTGTCGATCTCTTTGCCATCTCGATCTCCCCTCTTGTCGAAGCCTCTCTATCTCTCTCTCTCCCTCTTCCTCTCCCGAATACCCCAAACTCTAAACTAACCCGATATCCCAAATCACCTGAACCGTAGCACAAATTCTCCAACGCCCTAGCCTCTACAACTTGTTCGTCTACAGCAGCGGCTTCTCACATCTTCGCCAACTCTCTCTCTCTCTTTGGACTAGGTTTTTACTTAATCACAATTTACTATAATGAACTATGTTAATTTATTGAATTTTTTTTCATTTTTTGAGTTTGATTTTTTGTATTATGCGTAGTAGTCTATAATTTAGAGAGTATACAATTAGCTCGGATCATGTATGTTGTATATATTTTGTTGATATTTTTGTAGATGTAGTGTTAGTTGTAGTTGTGGAATATAGGAAAAGCAAACAAACGAGATCCAAAAATTTTCAAATTTTACGAGTAGGTCGGACTCACCGCGTAGAAGGTAACGGAACTTGTAGAGACGATTTCCATCTCACGGTTTGCAAGATACGTCTGTTTATCACTTTTATTCAATAAAATGGATATAAAGCGATACACGGCCGTATTTTTCAAACCGAGAGTTGGAACTCACCTCTGCAAGTTCCGTTGGCTTGTGTTTGGTGTGCCAGACTTGACGGCCAAATTTAGGAATTTTTGCATCTCGTTTGTGTTGTTTTGACGCGTATATAAAAAATTTCAATCTACCTCGGAACTTTTTTAGTACGTTCTCAATAGAAAAATGCTTAAACGAAGTCCAAAAAATACGAAACTGTGTGAGCAGGTTGGGCTAACCATTCATAACCCAATGCAACTTGTATTTGCGAGTTCTGACCCACGGTTTGTGAGATACGTCAATGTATCGCTTTTCGCTCTTTTTTCAATACTGAAAGCGATACACGGCCGTATCTTTCAAACCGTGGGTCGGAACTCGCTTCTACAAGTTGCGTTGGCTTGTATTTGGTGTGCCAGACTTGACGGCCAAATTTTGGAATTTTTGCATCTTGTTTGTGTTGTTTTGGTGCATATATGAAAAAACTTCAATATATCTCGGCACTTTTTTAGTACGATCTCAATAGAAAAATGCTTAAACGAAGTCCAAAAAATACGAAACTGTGCTAGTAGGTTGGGCTAACCATTCACAACCCAACACAACTTGTATTTGCGAGTTACGACCCATGGTTTGCGAGATACATCAATGTATCGCTTTTCGCTCTTTTTTCAAGACTGAAAGCGATAAAAGGCCGTATCTTTCAAACCGTGGGTCAGAACTCGCTTTTACAAGTTGTGTTGACTTGTGTTTGGAGTGCTAGACTTGACGTCCAAATTTTGGAATTTTTGCATCTCGTTTGTGCTGTTTTGACGCGTATAAGCGAACTTTTGAAATTTTTGCATCTCGTTGGCTTGTATTTGCTTTTTTTTGGTGAATAATTTGTTTTATATATGCAAACTTTCTTACAAAAAAATAGTTAGAACCAGGGGAACCGGAAGGACATCTAGGGATGCTCGGGGGGAACATTCCACAAAAGTAAGAGAACTATTAATTTGTATTGTGCATTTTGTATTTAGTGATATTATTAGTACACTAATAATAATTGTGTTTTGTGTTCGTGTAGGTTGGTGCATCCTCTTTGATGGCAACACATCGTGGTCTAGGACCAAGATATGCCGGTGAACTGACCTTGCAAGAACGCCACAGATCCGCGGTAGTGTGGAGTGGGACGATGCGGAGGTGTAATTTTCGTACCCACGAGACCATACTGGTGCACCCACATATTGTCGAGTACCTAGTTCCGGCCGGTTTCTACGAAATCAGCATGATGGGTCAGGTTAAACTCGACCGAGCACTTCTCTCAGCACTCATGGAGCGATGGAGGCCAGAGTCGCACACATTCCATCTACCGGTCGGAGAGATGACGGTGACGCTACAGGATATAGCGATAATCTCCGGTCTTCCAATAGATGGGTTAGCCGTGACGGATAATATAAACTTTGATAAAATAGAGCTGTGTAATCAACTCCTCGGTACAGAGTTTGATGAGGATGCCGCAAAAAATAAGGATATTTTTGTCGGACAATCTATCTAACTATCTTGGTTGAAGGGACATTTTGAAGGGACGTTGACCGATGCATCGCCCGACCACTATATACAGTCCTACATCAGAGGGTACATTCTAACGGTGCTCGAAGGGGTTCTCTTTCCAAACTCATCCGGGGATACGGTGCACCTTATGTATCTACGATTGCTTGCCGACCAAGGCTTAGCTGGCCAGTATAGCTGGAGAAGTTGCGCGTTGGCAATGCTATACAGGTCGTTTGTTGGATCCTGTAGGCAAGGCAAGAAACACTAGAGGGGGGGTGAATAGTGTTTTATCAAAATTAATTGCGGAATTAAAAATGATCTTCTGTTCAGTCGACTGTAAAAAGAAGTTCAGTCGACTGAGGTGTCAGGGTAGAAGAGTATTTTAATACTAGTCTGATAAGCCGACTTAATACTAGAGGCAATCGACTTGTCAGAAGAGTTTCTAAGAAGATTGTAAAACTAGTTGATCAGTCGACTTAAGATGGGAATACAGTCGACTTACCAGAACGGTTTTGAAAGAATTGAAATGCAAGTAATAAAAAGTTTCAAGAGATACAACCACAGAAATTTCAACCACAGAGTACATACGATGTATCCTGGTTCGGTCCTCCCGACCTACATCCAGTCCCCAAGCAACCCACTTGAGATTTTTCACTATTCTTAAAAAATGTACAAGAATACCCTACGTCGTTAGACAACAACCTTGTCCAACCCGTAGTCATCTCTCACCACTAGAGAGAGCAACCAACTCTTCCACCAAGAGTGAAAACTTGACTCTACACCCTAGAGTCCTACTCTCCAACCGAGCGGAAAAGAAAACAATGAAATTGTTTACAATCAATCTATAGTTTTGTTGTGATTGTGATTTTGTACGTGGCTATTTGGTCAACTTCTGAATTCAATCCAAAATGAATTCAACGTTATGTTGGACTGAACTCAGAGAACCAAGTCTTAAGAATTAGAGTGTTTGAGTTAAAAAAACTTTTTCTCTTTGAAAGTAAGAACACTTAAAAGTTTTTCTCAAAAGGCTTGGAGGGGCCTTCCATGGTGATTCTAAGCCTCTATTTATAGAGTGGAATCTCTGGAAGTTGTAAAAATAGTTCTTACAACTGTTTACAAACGGATATATCTTTTTGAAATCAAAAAATCAAAATTTGAAATCAGAAATCTGTCAAAACGACTTGAACAGTCGACTGGGTTGCCGTTATGAGTCGACTGGGCAGAGTTTGAATAAGCTCAGACAGTTTTGTACAGGTACAGTCGACTGGTCCTTAATGGCAGTCGACTGGTACTCAACAGCTGACCTAGTTCAAACTGTTTTGACCTTTATTTTTGAAAACCACACAGTTATAAAATTTTATGTGAGTGTGTGTGTGTGTGTGTGTGATAAGGCTTTTACATCAATCTAAGACTCAACAAAAGATGATTACATTTGTTTTTACAAGACACAAAATATAAGACATTGAAGCTTTGGTCTTGACTTGAGTCTTTAATCTTGATAGAAGCTTTAGCCATTGTCCTTGTATGAAGCTTTGCTTGATCATTTTTCAGTTTTAGAACAACTTGCTTGATCAATTTGCTTTGAGGCCTTTGTGTATCATACATGATAAACTTTGATACAACCTGCAATAAATGAGAGGTAGCACAATAACTTTGTATTGTGTTGTAATCATCAAAATCAAGAATCAACATCACGATCAAAGGGCTCAGATTTGATCCCGCCCTTCTTCTGTTATGTTGAGGGGTAAAATGGTCATTTTCTATCTCCCATCTTCTTTCTCATTCAGCTCACGACCTCTCTCTCTCGTTCTGTCTCTTTCTTCGTCGAGGAAACCCTATTTCTTATCGAATCGCTGCCGTTCTCTCTCTCTCTTCGACAAGAAACCCTTCCTCTCTCCTGTTCTGTCTCTTTCTTCGTCGAGTGAACCCTACTTCTTATCTCTGCCATTCTCTCTCTCTCTCTCTCTCTCTCTTCGACGAGAAACCCAAATCGCTGTTAGGGTTTTGATTTCTAACATCTCTGTCGTTCTCTCTCTCTCTCTCTTCGACGATAAACCCAAATCGCTGTTAGGGTTTCGATTTCTACTCTCTGCCTTTCTCTCTTTCTCTCTTCGACGAGAAACCCAAATCGCTGTTAGGGTTTCGATTTGTTTTGAACCCTACCTCCTTCCTGAGCGATTCGAAGAGAAACCCTAGCCCCCAATCTTCCATGCTCCACCTCTCACCCTCAACGCACTATACCAACTGAGCCCCTAAATCGAAACCCTAGATCCGCTGATCCCTTCTTCGTTAATCCAGCGAAGCATCGAAACCCTAGCAAAGTTGCAATCTTTTTATCAGGTAATCTCAATTTCAAATTATGTTTCCTTTATAATCGTTCATGTTTATTATTAGATTTTTATTTCGGAAAATATGTATGAATAGGAAATTAGTTGAATAACATCATAATCTGGCTAGCAGGGTTTAGAAAATAGATTCTGCTATGGTAGTTTGAAGACCCTATTGGTTAGTTTTTGGGTGTATAGCAATTGCAACTGTAGTTTGCTAGTGTTGGTTGAGGTCGTTTGCAATTCATGATACATTTTACTTGATTTTATCTTGGTTGATTCACGATACATTTTGGCTGATTGAATCTAGGCTGATTGTATCTTGGATGAATCTTGGGAGATAGCCATTTTTGGCTGATTGTATCTTGGCTGATTGAAGCATTTTCATTTTGTAACTTGGGTGATTGAACCATTTTCATTAATTAACTTGGCTGATTATGAGATGGTGATATTACTTGTATACAACGTAAAGGTAATATTACTTGTATACAACATCATTTCATAGTTACAATCCATTTCATAGTTACATTCTTATCATGCATTTAGGCTTGTGTCACGCTACCATATTTTATCTGTCTTTGTGTTATTTTCTTCAACTGCAACATGGTAGTTTCACTAGGACAGTTGGACCACACAGGTACATACGTTATTTATAAGTATCATTGATGGTTATCTAATTCGATGAGTGTGCACTTCCAACTAGACCTGGCAAACGGACCGGGTCGGGTACCCATGGGTACGGGTTGCTTGACCCACGGGTCCAACGGGCCGGGTCGAAAAGTAACCGCAACTTTTTTTAATGTTTTTTTCCAACCCAGACCCGGCCCGCAGGTACCCACAAGTACCCATGGGTACCCATCAATATTTCATTGTTTATTTTGAGTTTGTTTTGGGGTTTTTAAAAAAAAATTAAAAAATTATTTTAATTGAATAATTGATTAAAAAGATTAGCAACATGCTATCATTTTTTTAAAAAAATTGAAAATATAAAATTGAATAACTGAAACAACAACAAATGTAATCAGGAATCAAGAACGATAATTTAATAAGCTTGTTGTTTGTTGTTTTTTTATGCTTCTTGTTCAAATAAATATATGTATCAACATTCAAAATCCAACTAGCATTTCAATTTATCATTTCATCAACAAAGACAAAAGAGCAATAATTTGTCCAATCATGAAAAGAAAGAGCAGTTATTTTTCAAAGTATACAGACATAATTGAGTCTAAACAAAATTTAAACATAATCAAAAATACAATTGCAAAATCAAAACAATGAAACCATATGACAAGTTTCTAAAGTCTTGAAATTAATTACATTAAAAACAATGAAACCAAATAAAATTTAAACTCAACACACTCAAATAAATTACAACTCAAGTTGATGAGTATTTAATTTAATTTAATTTATTTAAATACATGGGTACCAATGGGTACCCGTGGGTATAACTAACCCGACCCGCGGGTTCACGGGCCGGGTAAAAAAGTAACTGCTCATTTTTTTTCAAAATTTTTCTTACCCGTACCCGGCCCGTACAGGTACACCCGCGGGTACCCACGGGTCACGGGTCAAGATTGCCAGGTCTACTTCCAACATAGTTTAGTTTCTTTAGTTTTTTAAGTTGTAGCTTATATTTTTTATGTTTATTATCTCATTTTTCTATGTAGAATGGAGTTTGAAAATGAAGAGTTACTAAGCTAAGATGTTCATACCGGTTGGAGAGACGTTGATGGTGCTTCTAAACCAATTGTTGGTTTAGTATTTGAAACTTTAGAGGAAGGATATGAATTTTATAAAAAAATGCAAAATTAGCTGGTTTTTCTGTTCGCAAGTTTGCTACAATGGTAGACACTTCTACAAAGGAGAGATATTCACTACAATTTGTATGCTCAAAGCAAGGTAAGCCGATAGATACAGTTGGAGTGAATGTTGTCGTTATTGAAGAACCATCCTTTTCAATTGTGATGAAGAGAAGGAGAAGGGCTATGACTAGAGAAGAGTGTTTGGCTCAAATACAAATTCAAAAGAACGAAAATGGGAGATGGTCAATTTGAAGGTTTGTTGAAGACAACACTCATCCTTGTGTCACACCTAGAAAGCAACAGTTCTTAAGAAGTAATAGAACTGTTTCCAAAGCACAAAAAAGTTTACTTAGTTCATTCAAAGAGGCTAACATAAGAACTTCGGAGTTTATGTTCTTCATGGAGATAGAAAATGAGGGTTTCAGTAATATTAATTGTACTAAAAAGGACATTAGGAATTCGTTGCAAAGAGACAAGGATGGGAGGATAGCTTATGATGTGGATCTATTGATGGAGCACTTACAAGAGGAAAATGAGATGAATCCTTCTTTTTGTTTACATTATAAGGTGGATGAAGACAACAAATTAACCCAAATATTTTGGGCTGATGCTCTTGCCAGGAAAGCTTATAAACATTTTGGTGTTGTGTTAATTTTTGATACTACATATGACACAAATCAGTACAAATTGGTTTTTGCTCCATTTACTGGAGTTAATCACCATGGTCAATCTGTCAATTTTGGTGCAGTTGTTTGAAAAATGGGGTGAAACAATGTGTGGGCCTCCACCTAAAGTTATTATTACAGATCAAGATTCTGCAATGGAAAATGCAATCCGAATGTGAATTCCTGGTTCCAGCCACAGGTTATGTTTGTGGCACATTCTTAAAAAGCTTCCCGATAAGCTTGGTGGTCCAGGCCTTAATAGTGATTTTAGTATTCCATTCCATAGTTGCATTTGAGATTCAGAGACGTCGGAAGAGTTTGAGATGAGATGGAATGAAGTTATGAACGCTAATTTGCAAATTGCAGGTAATCTTTGTTTTAATGAACTTTATTAGCGTTTGACTAATTTTTAGTAGTATTAATACTTGATAAATATTGAAATAGCAGGTAATCCTTGGCTTTCTGATATTTATGAGCTTCGTGAAAAATGGATACCAGCTTATGCTAAGCATATTTTCACTACTGGAATTCGCATGACTCAAAGATTAGAAAGTATGAATGCTTTTGTCGATAAGTATGTTAATAGTAAAAATTCTTTACATGAATTTATTATGAGATTTGAAAGGGCGATAAGGAAACGAAGACAAAATCAGTTAGCAACAGACTACACAACTCTTCATACAAAACCAAAGCTGCAAACAGATTTAGAAATTGAGACACAAATGTCTCTGGTGTACACGAGAGAGAAATTTCATGTATTTCAAGATGAATTAGTTCAAAGCTTCAATTACGCCTCTTTAATGAACGATGATAATGGGAGTGTGCGGCACTATATTGTGAGGAGAATGGGAAAGTCACTAAAATGAGATAAAATAAGGGATGTGTTCTATAAAGGAATGGATGATGCTGGGTCCTGTACTTGAAGAAAATTAGAAGTTGATGGAATTCCTTGTAGACACATCCTTGTGGTATTGAGGAATGAGTTTGTTGATTTCCTGCCTCAATCTTATATCTTAAAGAGGTGGACCGCCTCGGTAACTACCGAGATTGTATATGATGATGGTGGTGAAGAAATTATTGGTCGCTACGGCAGTGTAACACCCCGTAAAATTGAAAATTATAATTTTGCCCCTGGGTGTTACGCACGTATATTTTGTAATGCGTTTCATTACATATTTTGGATTCGTACTATTTATACATTTTCCGTATTGATTTCAGTCAACTAAAATATAATATTTCAATCCCTGGGATTTACGTGCTTTTTACGTGTTTTTGATGCACGTGTTTCCACCACTATGTATAATATTTTCTATAGGTTTAAATTATTTATTCTTATGTATTTAAATCTATTTTATAAAACGAAAATTTATTTTTCCCTTGTTTTGATTAAAATGCATTTTTCAATTTTTGCACGTATGGTGCACGTGCAAATTTTTATTCTCATTTTGCTACTCTCATTTTACTATTTTTAGCATGCATTAGTTTTATTTAGCCTTTCTTTTGATCCATGAACTTAAAGTTAAATTCTAGCCCAATAGACTAATTAAAAAGAGAGCCCACTAGGATAATTAAATTAGTTGAATAAAATGAGCCCATGTAGCAAGCCCACTAGATAATCAAATTAATTAATTAGAAATGAGCCCATGTAGCAAGCCCATTATTAAAATCACAAATTAAGTTATACATGACAAGTTACAATATTAGTACACATTTTTGAGTTATAGAAATGTGTTCATATTTGTTTGTGCATGTATGCATGCACACACAAATGTATTTGGACCATTTTGTGGGCTAGGGGAGGGGATTAATGGAGTGGTTAAGTTCATGGAGAGTGGGGAGATGAGAGGTTGGGAGTTTTAGGAGTTAAAAATATGAAGAGGTGAGAATTAAAAAGAGAATTAAAATGAGAAGTTATTAGGTGGGAGATTTTGCAATATAGTCCCTAGCATTGTCCTATAAATAGCAACCCATTTCTCATTCTTTTTCACACCAAAAATAAAATAAATAAGAGAAAGAGAAGAATAAAAGAAAGAGAGTGAGGGTCCTTTTGGAGGAATTGCTAGGGAGCTTGCTAGGAGGAGGAGCCATTGCTAGGAGTTGTCTTGGAGCTAGAAGAAGTGTCACATCTTTCCTTCAATTGTTCAAGCTTCAATAAGGTGGGTGATTTCTTACTTTCTAGTTGTAGAAATATCATGCTAAAAATTATAAATTAATCTTATGAGATGATATTGTTATGCAGGTAATTTTTATGCTAAAATACATGCTATGAATAATATGGGATTTTGATGTTTGATACCATGATTCATGTTAAAACTTCATCTTGGGAAAATGTATGTTTTGAATGAGATATGAAAAGTAGATTTAATTTACACTTTTGTATGTGATGAAAAATGAGTAGTAAAACATAAAAGTGGGTGTATCCTACTTTCTAATTTTTTTTTGAATGTGCATGTTAATAGAAATGAATGAGTAATATAGAATTTGATTTGATAAAATAGTTTTAACCTATGCATTGGATGTAATGAAATATTGCTTTATTGAGTAAACAAACCCAACTTACGTTAATGAGAAAAGAAATGTTGATTTGTTTTGTCATGAATTAGTATGCATGAATGAAGATATAATTGATTGTATGAAAAATGTTGGGAATACATTCTTTTGCAAAAATATTCTGTAAAGTTAATTGAATACCATAAACTTGTTTTGATTGTTACCATGCTAATTGAAAAGAAGAGTTTAACTAAAGAATTATTACTATAAATCATGTTAGAGTGTTTGCAAATTTTATGTTTGTCGAATATGTGATTTTTCTTTTATGAGAAATTGTTAAAGAATATTATATTTCGACATATGATTAGAGATATGATAAAAAAGAAAAGAGAAGGAAATAATTTTTGTTATTACATGTCGACATATGTTGAAAATACAAACTTTTGCATAAAAGAATTTCTTTGAGATATTCATGGGTGATTAAGAGACATGTTTGATCTTAGTACAAATTTTAATTAGTATAATGATGGATATAAACTAGTTTTAAGAAACATAATCCTTAATTTTCGAGTTTGGGAAGAAATGCAAATTTTTGTAAAGAAAGAAAAAAATCTATTTTGAAAATGAAGATAGATTATAAAAATAAATTTGAATTTATCTCAGTCAAGAGAAAGTTTATTTCAATATCATAAAGTGTTGGATCTTTGGATAAACGATTTTTAGGTAAAAAGGAAAAAAAAATAAAAATTGTTAAGGGTCAGTCCGATAAATATTTTCGAAAGTGGACCAGTTTGGTAAATAATTTTGAAAGTGGACCAGTTTGGTAAATAATTTCGAAAGCGGATCAGCTCGGTAATTATTTGGGTTGAGGACAAAATACATTAGGGCCTTCTCCCATTATAGTAGTAGAGAAGTAGAGATTAATTAAGAGCATAATTTAGATTTTTAGAAGAAAAGTAAAGTGTTGGTATGAGAATAAATTGTCTCAAGGAGACTATTTCTTTAAGTTGAATACTTGATTATTATACATGCTCAAATTGGATAATGAGTTTCTGACTTAAGATTTAATTATTAAAAAGTATGAGATTTATCGTTGTGTGAAATGATTTTTCTTTTGAAAATGTTATACTCTAAATTTTGTTTAAGAAAGGTTAATGTGGTTGAGATATATTATGTGTGCTTAAGTTGCTAAAGGGATTTAAAGTGATGGATTTATGTCATGAAAAGAATTATTGTTTTCAAAGATTGTGAACGAATGAATCATGAGTGATGCAAAGATGAGACATTGATTAAATTATGGATAAGTTAGAGACATGAATATAATAAGTTAAGACATGATTATTAAAGGGTATGTGTACCCATGCTTCTTGTACATGAAAGATTTATGATTTAGAATTGGTAAGATCTCGGTTACCGGTAATTTTGAAGGAAAGATTTTGAGACTTGAGTTCGAGATAATGCCGTCGGGCGATCTCGTATTGTGTGAATAAATCCGGTATGAGGTAGAACCGATTCTAGAGTGATAACATATTCATGTCTTGAACTAAAAATAATTAGGCACTTAAGTGAAGATGTGATAAACTTGTGCAAACGTAAATGGGTGCTTCTATATAGTCGGCGGTGGATCTCCGTGGCTATAGACCCAGTTTGTGGACTGTGGTTGCCCCATAGGAGATGGACTGTATTTTATCCGGGACTTAGGGTAGTCGACGGATGTTTACCATACTCCAAAGAATATGTATATACTGGGGCTAGAAGGGCATTTACGGGATTATCATCACGATATAATAGCCAGGGAGGCTGGGATCTGTTAATATAAGCCAGGGAGGCTAGCCAGGGAGGCTGAGATCCGTATCTGTGAAATAACTCTAAAACTTGTTTTATTACTGGGTAGTCTCATGGCGAGGGATCGAACCCTTCAATGTGGAGTACGTAGGCGCTTGCCCTCGGACCTATGTAGTATGGGATGCATAGAATCCGAACAAGTGTGCATTAGTGTCATCCTAGTATAGAAATGTGTGCATTAGGCATTAAGGCATGACATACACTTATGTTTAGAATAATCACCTTTGACACTTTACTTGTTCATTCAATCTTTTTGTGATTTGTTAAAGTATGAGATCGTTATACTATTCCCGGCATAGAGAGGATAGCCGTGTATAACATTTCGTCAGTTGTAAGTGACTGACGTGCCCACAGATTGACATGCAGGTAATGAACTATTCATGGAGTTATAAAGTGGATATGCTGTTGCTGTTTAGAAGTTAAAGATGTTGCAAATGATGTTAAAGTTATACAAGTTGTATTTCATTGTTGTAATTTTTTATTCTTCCGCTGTGTAAAGGAACTCTGATGTATTGTGAATGAAAAGTTTTAAATTCCTTGTAAAATTGTACGAAGTGAAGTAAAGATCCTGTGAAATCTCGAATTTGTCCTTATTTGAAATTCGGGGCGTTACAGATAGTATCAGAGCATGCTTCACAAGTAGTACAAGTTTATAAGGAACGATAAAAAGTGACGATAAATTTGGGAACAAACCAAGAGAGTCCTTCTGTCAACCGGGGTTAAACAACCCTAAGCGACACGGTATTTAAGCGTCTTCGGACCACCGCTAGCTGGGAACCGACTCTTACGGCTAACCCAAGTAAATCGGAACTTGATAGACTAAAGATTTGTTTAGGAAGAGTAGTAAGATCATTAACTATAGTCTAGAACCCGTGACACCTTATTGAGTAGTTACAATATTATTCCTGCAGACACTAGAGTGTGAGTTTCAGTCTATAGAGATTTAAATGTAAGTGATTTACATTTGTGTTGCTCTATGCACTGATGTTTTCTCTTTCTTTTGGATGGCTGGAGTCGTGAATGAAGTTGTTATTGAACTTGCATTCAATTTCATTCATGATGTTCTCCTTGTATACATGAGAGTGTATGCGAGCACATTTTTCCCTGGGTATCAGAGTGGCGCAGTGGAAGCGTGGTTGGCTTGGACCGTCATTCATGATACCTTACACACTTCCCTCTCAAATTATTTTTGTAGATCATTATAATGTTACTTTCTACATATTCAATATTTTTCAAATAAATATTTTCTTATGTTATTAAATCATTTGAATACTTATTATTTATCTATTTTCCTTAGTCTTGATATTTTCAACTTATTTTTCAAACTTAAAATTTCATCTTTCATGTATTTATGTCACTTCATGTTTACCCGTCTATGTCTACTATTACTTTACGTATTTTGTCAAGTTGCCGTTTATTAAATTAATATTTCAACAATTATTTTCTTCATTTATTATTTTGGATTTTTCTTATGAAATTTTCTTATGTGCACTCATTTCATATGATTTGATTTCTGTGATACTATATTATCTTATCCCATATGTTTTTAACAAGATTGAAATTTTCTACCTATATAAATGTGGCATACTATTTGTTTTATTGTCTACATTTGGTACTATTATTATTGCATATTTGTTTTGATATATTAATTTTTACTAATGATCGCTACTCATTACTTTTAAAGTTTTACACTTCTTTAATATAATGCATATACTCACTATTCATACATTATCTTTTCTCAAATTTTAACTGTCTTTACACTCTTAGTTATTACTTATATTTTCCAATGATCTCTATATATATATCATATATTTCAATATCCTTATTATACATATCATTTTACCCTCGTCTAATTACAACATTAATGTTTTTGTTTAAGTCTATTGTCCTAATTTGCTACACTATATAATTATTGTTTTCAATTGTGTTTCCATCTCGTGTATGTGCTTTACACTATTTTGTCTTAATGTTATAAAATATTTTTATCACTACAAAATTTTGTATATTCACAAAGTATTTCAACGTATGCTTTCTATTTTTTTTCAAATTGTGTGTATAATTGTTATAGTTACCTTACAAACTATTTTATTAATTGGTATACAAAGTCTTTTTATGTTATCTATACTTTCAACCATGTCTCATTCCCATTTATTTTTCTAAAATCTTATTCAATGGTCATGTTTTAAATTGCAAATCTTGTGAATTTTCTACCGTTTATTACATTGATAAATTTTTCTAAATTACCTATTGACCATGTTTTCTTCGCCACATTGTTTTCCGAACTATTTCGAAGGTAACGACTTAATTGACTTTCCCTTTTATCCAATAGCTTACCTAATATTATTTTTGTACAAAAGTTTCTCTCAAACTATTCTGTCTACTGTCACATTTCATTTCTTATGCCATTTTCTTATTTTTCTTGTTCTGTCTTGTAACATTTTAATATTCATAATTTTCCTATATAGAGTTTATCTTGTTTTCCTCGTTGCATATTTTAAAGTTTGTAGTTTCCTAAATACCAGAATAACATTTTCTTTGGCTTGTACAAAATACAATCTTTACCCTAGCGAGTTCCGGGGACGGAACTACTCTAAGGGGGGGAGAGTGTAACACCCCGTAAAATTGAAAATTATAATTTTGCCCCTGGGTGTTACGCACGTATATTTTGTAATGCGTTTCATTACATATTTTGGATTCGTACTATTTATACATTTTCCGTATTGATTTCAGTCAACTAAAATATAATATTTCAATCCCTGGGATTTACGTGCTTTTTACGTGTTTTTGATGCACGTGTTTCCACCACTATGTATAATATTTTCTATAGGTTTAAATTATTTATTCTTATGTATTTAAATCTATTTTATAAAACGAAAATTTATTTTCCCCTTGTTTTGATTAAAATGCATTTTTCAATTTTTGCACGTATGGTGCACGTGCAAATTTTTATTCTCATTTTGCTACTCTCATTTTACTATTTTTAGCATGCATTAGTTTTATTTAGCCTTTCTTTTGATCCATGAACTTAAAGTTAAATTCTAGCCCAATAGACTAATTAAAAAGAGAGCCCACTAGGATAATTAAATTAGTTGAATAAAATGAGCCCATGTAGCAAGCCCACTAGATAATCAAATTAATTAATTAGAAATGAGCCCATGTAGCAAGCCCATTATTAAAATCACAAATTAAGTTATACATGACAAGTTACAATATTAGTACACATTTTTGAGTTATAGAAATGTGTTCATATTTGTTTGTGCATGTATGCATGCACACTCAAATGTATTTGGACCATTTTGTGGGCTAGGGGAGGGGATTAATGGAGTGGTTAAGTTCATGGAGAGTGGGGAGATGAGAGGTTGGGAGTTTTAGGAGTTAAAAATATGAAGAGGTGAGAATTAAAAAGAGAATTAAAATGAGAAGTTATTAGGTGGGAGATTTTGCAATATAGTCCCTAGCATTGTCCTATAAATAGCAACCCATTTCTCATTCTTTTTCACACCAAAAATAAAATAAATAAGAGAAAGAGAAGAATAAAAGAAAGAGAGTGAGGGTCCTTTTGGAGGAATTGCTAGGGAGCTTGCTAGGAGGAGGAGCCATTGCTAGGAGTTGTCTTGGAGCTAGAAGAAGTGTCACATCTTTCCTTCAATTGTTCAAGCTTCAATAAGGTGGGTGATTTCTTACTTTCTAGTTGTAGAAATATCATGCTAAAAATTATAAATTAATCTTATGAGATGATATTGTTATGCAGGTAATTTTTATGCTAAAATACATGCTATGAATAATATGGGATTTTGATGTTTGATACCATGATTCATGTTAAAACTTCATCTTGGGAAAATGTATGTTTTGAATGAGATATGAAAAGTAGATTTAATTTACACTTTTGTATGTGATGAAAAATGAGTAGTAAAACATAAAAGTGGGTGTATCCTACTTTCTAATTTTTTTTTGAATGTGCATGTTAATAGAAATGAATGAGTAATATAGAATTTGATTTGATAAAATAGTTTTAACCTATGCATTGGATGTAATGAAATATTGCTTTATTGAGTAAACAAACCCAACTTACGTTAATGAGAAAAGAAATGTTGATTTGTTTTGTCATGAATTAGTATGCATGAATGAAGATATAATTGATTGTATGAAAAATGTTGGGAATACATTCTTTTGCAAAAATATTCTGTAAAGTTAATTGAATACCATAAACTTGTTTTGATTGTTACCATGCTAATTGAAAAGAAGAGTTTAACTAAAGAATTATTACTATAAATCATGTTAGAGTGTTTGCAAATTTTATGTTTGTCGAATATGTGATTTTTCTTTTATGAGAAATTGTTAAAGAATATTATATTTCGACATATGATTAGAGATATGATAAAAAAGAAAAGAGAAGGAAATAATTTTTGTTATTACATGTCGACATATGTTGAAAATACAAACTTTTGCATAAAAGAATTTCTTTGAGATATTCATGGGTGATTAAGAGACATGTTTGATCTTAGTACAAATTTTAATTAGTATAATGATGGATATAAACTAGTTTTAAGAAACATAATCCTTAATTTTCGAGTTTGGGAAGAAATGCAAATTTTTGTAAAGAAAGAAAAAAATCTATTTTTGAAAATGAAGATAGATTATAAAAATAAATTTGAATTTATCTCAGTCAAGAGAAAGTTTATTTCAATATCATAAAGTGTTGGATCTTTGGATAAACGATTTTTAGGTAAAAAGGAAAAAAAAAAAAAAAATTGTTAAGGGTCAGTCCGGTAAATATTTTCGAAAGTGGACCAGTTTGGTAAATAATTTTGAAAGTGGACCAGTTTGGTAAATAATTTCGAAAGCAGATCAGCTCGGTAATTATTTGGGTTGAGGACAAAATACATTAGGGCCTTCTCCCATTATAGTAGTAGAGAAGTAGAGATTAATTAAGAGCATAATTTAGATTTTTAGAAGAAAAGTAAAGTGTTGGTATGAGAATAAATTGTCTCAAGGAGACTATTTCTTTAAGTTGAATACTTGATTATTATACATGCTCAAATTGGATAATGAGTTTCTGACTTAAGATTTAATTATTAAAAAGTATGAGATTTATCGTTGTGTGAAATGATTTTTCTTTTGAAAATGTTATACTCTAAATTTTGTTTAAGAAAGGTTAATGTGGTTGAGATATATTATGTGTGCTTAAGTTGCTAAAGGGATTTAAAGTGATGGATTTATGTCATGAAAAGAATTATTGTTTTCAAAGATTGTGAACGAATGAATCATGAGTGATGCAAAGATGAGACATTGATTAAATTATGGATAAGTTAGAGACATGAATATAATAAGTTAAGACATGATTATTAAAGGGTATGTGTACCCATGCTTCTTGTACATGAAAGATTTATGATTTAGAATTGGTAAGATCTCGGTTACCGGTAATTTTGAAGGAAAGATTTTGAGACTTGATTTCGAGATAATGCCGTCGGGCGATCTCGTATTGTGTGAATAAATCCGGTATGAGGTAGAACCGATTCTAGAGTGATAACATATTCATGTCTTGAACTAAAAATAATTAGGCACTTAAGTGAAGATGTGATAAACTTGTGCAAACGTAAATGGGTGCTTCTATATAGTCGGCGGTGGATCTCCGTGGCTATAGACCCAGTTGGTGGACTGTGGTTGCCCCATAGGAGATGGACTGTATTTTATCCGGGACTTAGGGTAGTCGACGGATGTTTACCATACTCCAAAGAATATGTATATACTGGGGCTAGAAGGGCATTTACGGGATTATCATCACGATATAATAGCCAGGGAGGCTGGGATCTGTTAATATAAGCCAGGGAGGCTAGCCAGGGAGGCTGAGATCCGTATCTGTGAAATAACTCTAAAACTTGTTTTATTACTGGGTAGTCTCATGGCGAGGGATCGAACCCTTCAATGTGGAGTACGTAGGCGCTTGCCCTCGGACCTATGTAGTATGGGATGCATAGAATCCGAACAAGTGTGCATTAGTGTCATCCTAGTATAGAAATGTGTGCATTAGGCATTAAGGCATGACATACACTTATGTTTAGAATAATCACCTTTGACACTTTACTTGTTCATTCAATCTTTTTGTGATTTGTTAAAGTATGAGATCGTTATACTATTCCCGGCATAGAGAGGATAGCCGTGTATAACATTTCGTCAGTTGTAAGTGACTGACGTGCCCACAGATTGACATGCAGGTAATGAACTATTCATGGAGTTATAAAGTGGATATGCTGTAGCTGTTTAGAAGTTAAAGATGTTGCAAATGATGTTAAAGTTATACAAGTTGTATTTCATTGTTGTAATTTTTTATTCTTCCGCTGTGTAAAGGAACTCTGATGTATTGTGAATGAAAAGTTTTAAATTCCTTGTAAAATTGTACGAAGTGAAGTAAAGATCCTGTGAAATCTCGAATTTGTCCTTATTTGAAATTCGGGGCGTTACAGGCAGTCCACAAGATTTGGATATGGTGAAGTTGTCAAATGAAATCCACAAGTTGATGAGGATTGCTCGCTCATCCAAAGAGATGTGCCACAAGGCCAAAACATTAGTAGTCGTGCTAATGCAGAATTGCAACTGGATATGCCCCAAGAATTACAACAAGCAAGAAACACTTCATTGCCTAAAATAGTAAATATTCATGTACCGGATATTGCAAAGACCAATGGTAGTGGGAAGCGAATTAAATGGGGGAAGGAGAAAGCCTTGGAGAGGCCGCGAAGCCATTAAGGAAGTGTCGTTTATGCAAGAAGCTTGTTAGTCATGACAGTCGCACTTGCCCTTTGAAGGAAAAGTTGGTATTTTCTTAGATGGTTTATTTCAACTTTTTTTATATATAATATAATCTTATCTTTAATTTGTGCTTATTATTCGTGTAGTTATAATTTGAATGAGTCACAAGCTTCTACTAATTTTTCAAGAATGGAACCCATAACAGAAGAGGATCCAAATATTTCATGATCTTTATTAGTTTATTTCTGTGGATTTTGTAGGTAAGTGTCTTACATGATTTGAAATTTTTTTCCCATATCTTTAATTATTGTTCTTTAATTCCAAATAGCACATTTGTTAAAATAATCATTATGTCTTGACTGTTTGCAGGCAAACTGATGATGGACATAAAGGAGATACATGATTTTGTGTTCAGGAAGTATCAATGCTTTCAAATATTTCTTCTTGCTGCCTTTTATTTCGTGTTGTTGTAGGCAATGATGACAAACACTATTCTACAAGTAGTACTTTTAGTTTGTCTTCCCCCCCCTTAATTTTACAAGCACTACTGATGTATCTTGGCTGAATTGTATTTTGCATCTAAAGCAGGCATGATTCTGAAGCATTTTCATATATCTTGGCTGATTCATTATTATTTTAAACAGCATATAATCATAAGCTTTATTTAAACCAATTTTAACATATAAAGAGCTCAATAACATGAAAATGATTGTTATACAACATCTTTTAGCCAAGATATCTAAATGATTTGTATACAAAATAAGTAGAGTGGCATAAAAATATCTTTATTCAATCTCTTCATTTACACCTCAAATGAAAAAGAATAAAAGTGTACAATCAACTCATAAACAACATATACAAAATCTGAAAAATACACTTCTTGGTTCATATACAAAATTAAACAACATATACAAAACATATATAAACAACATATACAACTTAAATTCCTAGCTAAAAAATAAACTTCTTACTTCAGTTGCTTCTGTTGCCTGCTTTAGCTCTTACTGCTGCGCCTGAAAAAAAAATAAAAATAAAATAGTCATGAAAAATACAAACATCCAAGTAGCACTAATCAACAAATAGATGATTTGAAGTAGTTGTAGGATCAGACCACACTTCTATTTCATTGTTTCTTCAAATGAAGCATACTTATTTCTCTAGGGCTGCATTATTATGCCATGCCAACTAGTTTCAACCCCTCCCCCCCCCCCCCCCCCCCCCTAAAAATGCCAACTTAGAAAACTCATAAATAATACAATAGCTCCCACAGAATGAGATACAATCAGCCAAGATACAATGTTCAGGAAGTATCAGCCAACACTTCTATTTCACTGTTCAGGAAGTATCAATGTTCAGGAAGTATCAGCCAAGATACAATCAGCTAAAAGATGGCTATCACCTAAGATTCAGCCAAGATACAATCATCCAAAATATAATCAGATGGTGAGCTCAACTTCTTATCCTGAGCTGAAGTTCTCAGCCGTCCGATCGGGTTTGATCGCGATCAAAGGGCTCAGATTTGATCCCGCTCAACTTCTGTTATGTTGAGGGGTAAAATGGTCATTTCTATCTCTCTTTCTTTCTTATTCAGCTCTCACCCCTCTCACCCTCTCCCTCCCGCTCTGTCTCTTTCTTCGTCGAAGAAACCCTACTTAAATCAGCCAAAATGTATTGCGAATCAGCCAAGATAAAATCAAGCAAAATGTATTTTGAATCGACCAATATACAATGAGCCAAAATTACAATCGGCCAATATTACAATCAACTAAATTACAAATCAGCCAAGATACAATTCAGCCAGGATACAATTCAGCAAAAATATAATCATCCATGATTACAATCAGCCAAGATACAGTTCAGCCAAGATAGAATTCAGCCAAAATACAATCAGCCTAGATACAATCAGCAAAGATAGAATCAGGCAAAATGTATCGTGAATCAGCTAAGATAAAATCAGGCAAAATGTATCATGAATCGGCCAAGATACAATTAGCCAAAGTACTTAAATCACCAACATTCAAAATGAACCTAGTAAGGACACTTGCTGCAATTGCTATAAACCCAAAAAAATGCAAACGACCTCAACCAACACCACCAAACTGCAATTGCAATTGCTATAGACCCAAAAATGAACCAATAGGATCTTCATTGCATAAATGAAGACCAATAACATAACCAACACTCAATAAAAATATGGTAGGGGGAAGGCATAATAATTCAAAGTAATTCTTGTAAAAGAGTGATTGTCATCATCGCCTATACTAACACACACAACAAAATGCAGTTTCTACAAATTTAAAAATAATGACACTGAGAATCGAACACTTCCTGTATTTGGGAATCATGCATCTTCTATTATAAACTGTGATTCTATATACAGGAATCATGCATCTTCTTGTATATTGGCTGAATCGAATCACTTTTCTATCCGTCATAGATAACAAACTGTGACTCTATCAGTTTGCCTGCAAACATCAAATAATATAAACTAAAAAAATGCCCTCCTATTTTCTAATCCATGCTACCATAACAGAATCTATTTTCTAAACCCTGCTAGCCAGATTATGATGTTATTCAACTAATTTCCTATTCATACATATTTTCCGAAATAAAAATCTAACAATAAACATGAACGATTATAAAGGAAACATATTTTGAAATTGAGATTACCTGATAAGAAGATTACAGATTTGCTAGGGTTTCGATGCTTCACTGGATTAACAAAGAAGGGATCAGCGGATCTAGGGTTTCGATTTAGGGGCTCAGTTGGTATAGTGCGTTGAGGGTGAGAGGTGGAGCGTGGAAGATTAGGGGCTAGGGTTTCTCTTCGAATCGCTCAGGAAGGAGGTAGGGTTCAGAACAAATCGAAACCCTAACAACGATTTGGGTTTCTCGTCGAAGAGAGAGAGAGAACGGTAGAGAGTAGAAATCGAAACCCTCACATCAATTTGGGTTTGTCGTCGAAGAGAGGGAGAGAACAGCAGAGATGTTAGAAATCGAAACCCTAACAGCGATTTGGGTTTCTCTTTGAAAAGAGAGAGAGAGAGAATGGCAGAGATAAGAAGTAGGGTT
Organism: Hemerocallis citrina; assembly: GCA_017893485.1. Lineage (NCBI taxonomy): Eukaryota > Viridiplantae > Streptophyta > Magnoliopsida > Asparagales > Asphodelaceae > Hemerocallis > Hemerocallis citrina. The sequence goes on along the minus strand of CM030364.1, from coordinate 232,580,305 downwards.
TACTCGACGAAGAAAGAGAAAGTGGGAGAGAGAGGGGCTTTCTCGTCAAAGAGAGAGAGGGAATGATAGCGATTCGATAAGACATACGGTTTCCTCGACGAAGAAAGAGACAGAGCGGGAGAGAGAGGTCGTGAGCTGAATGAGAAAGAAGATGGGAGATAGAAAATGACCATTTTACCCCTCAACATAACAGAAGAAGGGCAGGATCAAATCTGAGCCATTTGATCGCGATCAAACGCGATCGGACGGCTGAGAACTTCAGCTCACAATAAGAAGTTGAGCTCACCATGTCATATTAGACTCTCTCTCTCTCTCTCTCTCTCTCTCTCTCTCTCTCTCTCTCTCTCTCTCTCTCTCTCTCTCTCTATATATATATATATATATATATATATATATATATATATATATTAGAATAGATAAATAAATTTACACAATCACCCAATTTTCGTTAACCCATTAACTTTTACATAATTATTTAGGGAGCAAAAAGAAAAGAAATAAATAAATAAATAAATGACTGCAAATTTCAAAAGATTCAGGGCTAAATGACTAAGTTAACAAAAATAGAAATTATTAATAAATAAATAAAAATGATATACTAGTCCAACAACAGAGTAGTAATCATCTGCTACCCCCTCCTAAAAAACCGAGGCTTTAACCCTAACATCTCTCCTCCTCCTACACGGATAATCAACTCTTGATCGCCTAATAGAAAATCCGCACCATCGGTAACCGAATCCGACCAGCGGCGGCGATTCGGCCCGAAACTTGCAGAGCACGTCGGTGCAAACGAGTGTCATAAGTTGCGCCATTCGCAAACCCGAATCAAACCCTCTCTTGAAGTTTTTCAACTTCGGTAGGGGGGGAAGCGGAAAAGGAGGAAGATGGAGATTCTTTGGTATGGTGAATTTGACTGGAAAATTTTGAAATTTGGTAGGAAAATTGGGGAATAAGAAAAATAATTAAAAAGTTGAGGAGGAGAAGAGTTGGACAGAGTCCAGGTGTCAATTTGTGAGTAGTTGATATGGCTAAAAATGGGATTAAATCGAGACCATCCAAATCAGGCACGAATCTTGAAGCTATCAGGGGTAAAACAGTAATTTCCACCACAAACGGGTCTGAAATGGGAACTAGGACTTTTTTCAAGCTCATTAACCCAAAAATGGATCTGTCCTATTGGGAATGGGTGGTGGCCCATCACAAACCAGCCCAGGATATTTAGAGAGTAATTCGAATTCACGGTGATCTATAAGAGGCTGTTTAAACCGCCTCTCTTATCCTGAAACGATTTAAATATCCAAAAACACCAGGACATAGAGATAAATGATTATCTCTAAACTGTCTCTAAAGGTGACTATAAATACCCCTCTCCCCCACCATAAAGAAGGTAACCAATATTTTTTCCACAAAGCGCTCTTTCATAATCTTCCTAATTACTAACTTGAGCGTCGGATGGTTCGTCGTCGGGATCCATCCCGGTGTTTCGAACTTTTTGTAGGTTAACGGTAGTGGCGAGAAACATTCAAACGTCAGCAGGAAGTCAACAGGTTCGCTTTTACTGTTTCTGTAAGAATTCACAAATCTTCTGTTCGCTCCCACACAGAAATTAACAGCAACAGATTGACACCGTCTGTGGAAACAGAAAAAGCAATCCAATCGCACATCGCCGGTAAAGATAGTTTCTAAGCCATGCCTCCGAAAGGAAAAGGGAAGGAAGCTGCGTCTAGCCAAAGAGCTACTCCTCTTCCTCCTCCTCCATAACTCCCAGATCTTCCTTCTCAACCCGACCAACAAGTTCAGCAACCACAGCCTGAACAGCCTCCTCCCAGTTCTAGGGGGGCTCCCGTTGCAGCCGTCAGGGACAACACTCCCACCATGACCACATATCAGTCCACAATCCCTCAACCGACTCCATGGCCTCTCAAAGTCCTCCGGGGCCGGATCTCCATCAAGTAATAGTTAACCGTCAGCAGAGGTAGA